>JAOEGL010000002.1:104984416-106184416 GCA_034509955.1 Urosaurus nigricauda
GGTTCAGCTATAATTGTGTATAATGTGGTCTATATCAAGTTGAAGGAGATTCAAGAAATAACCATGTAACAAATGGAAAAGAAAGTAATGAGGAACACTCAGAGAAACCTGGTAGAAGAAACCTGTTTTCCTCCAGTAGTTATTTGAACTCCCAACAGCTCTAGCCAATAGCATGAAGTTGTTGGAGTTAATAGTCCAAAAACACTTAAAGTGGTCCCAGTTTTCCCACCTCTGACGCACACCTATTTGTCAGACACATCAATTGTTTCCATTACTTTCCTCCACTAACCTCAGGATAAAGGACTATTAATGGAAGAATATTGTGCATGCTGTATCTCAATCAATGTAGGTTTATTTGTTAAGGGGAGAAAAATAAAATGTTTGCAGATTTCCATGCTTTCCGCCACTCTTCAAACACAAGCACAGCAGCCCTTTCGGAAGCCTAGTTCAAATGAGATATATTATATACAAATGGATACCTAGGGCTCCATCCGTTAATGTGTTATTGTTATGGTCCATTTACATCATTTCCCCAACAAATTTTTGCTTACGGGGGAAAAAAAAGATCAGCAGAAAAGTCATCAAAAGCTCATCACTGACAGGACTTTTCTATTCATTAACCCTCTAACTGTATGCAAATGAGTCCACCTGAGGCATACACAAGCTAAAAAAAAGGGGGGGGGAACCATCTCCACATCCTCATAACATGAGTACAAATACACAATATTTGGTGGTGAATATGAACTGTTAAAATGAGATTTCCAAGCCAGTTCTTCCTCTGGCCATTATTATAACATTTGCACCTATTTATAGCAAGCTTTATTATGTGAGAGGCAAATAAATAGAGTTGTATGTATGTATAAGCTGATGTTGTTATGTGCTGGCAAGTTGACTCTAACTTGTGGCAACCCTAACATAAATTTTTCTTGACAAATTTTACTCAGAAGAGCTTTGCCATTGAAAAGGTGCGAATGGACAAATCAGTTTATTTCTGGTCAGTACCAACTTCTCATATAAACTGTAAAAATCGCATTCTGTCCAGTTCCTACTTTAGTTTGTGCCTTTAAAAACTCACATTTAGCCCCCTATACAGTTTTCCCTCATATCCAAATTCTCTGTGCAATTTCCATTTGTATATGTATGTTGTGTACAACATTTCTTGATGTGCAGTTCTTTTATGTGCATTTTTTGTGCTATGAATGCAGTTTTTGAACCAAGAGGTGTGAAGCCTAAAAGACAATTATGTTCTGAAAACAAGAAATGATGATTAGGTTGGTTTACTTAAAAATAATGGCTGTCATGCTGTTCAGTAATTATAATGGTTGGCTTCCTGCATTGCAGTTATGGATTAGTAACCTGAGGTTATAGATCTGTAACTGCTCCATGTTCATCTATGCTTCTATTCACAATTCTGGAACTATTATTACAATGACAGATACCCCCAGAAAGTCCAGGATGTCCAGTGTTAAGGTCAAATCTCTTTTCCTGTAGTTTGAATCCATTGCTCTGTGTTAGTCTCTGGAGTAGCAGGAAACAGTATTGTTTCATATTCTATATGACAATCCTTTCAAATATTTAAACATGGCTCCAAACTTTCTTTTCTCCAGGTTAAGCATCCCAGTTCCCTAAGCTGTTCCTCATAGGGTATGGTTCTCAGATCTTTAACCATGTTTGTGGCCTTCCTTTGGACAAGTTCCAGGTGGTTATTATCCTTCCTGAATTGTGGTACCCAGAGTTGGATATGGCTGAAGTCTAATGTTACAATGGCGTGGAACAGACGGCCCAAAAGGGCTGTCCCTGCGCCGTGATTAAGGCTAGGGAGTGTGCAGCATTTGCACACTCCCAAGCCCTAACACATAATGATGTGTGCGTCATTACGTAACGCCGTTTAGGCGGTGTGTGTAAGGCCAACACTGCAACTGCACAACTTCTAGATGGGGCTTCCAGATGGAGCTGTGCCGTTGTGGCGGCATAAAGGCTCCCAATGGCTCCTTTTCTGTTTATTGCGCCACAACTGCAGCGCAAAAAAGGAGCCGAGTTTACCCGCTCCTTTTTTGCTGTGCACCTTCGTCACAGTATCCAGCTGCTGTGGCGAACATCTGCAGCAAACAAAGGAGGCTTCAGACCACCCTTTTTTGGTGGTCTGTAAAGCCCCTATACAGTTACAAGTACAATGTAGGACCTCAGCCATTGTAATAAGTCTGCCTTGGCAATCACATAGACAATGAGAAAATCAAAGTAGTTAAAGATTTCTTGTACCATTGATCAAACTTTGATCAGAAAGGAGACTGCCGTCAAGAAATCAGAAGACTAGGAATGGGAAGGGCAGTGATGAAAAGAGATACACAACACAGCACTAAAGTTAGAATTCCCCATCAGTTTGCATGGATGTGATTGCTGGACAGTGAAGAAAGTGGATAAAAAGAAAATCAACTTATTTGAAATGTGGTGCTGGAGAAGTGTGCTGAGAATATCATGAATAGCCAAAAAGAAAAACAAATGGGTCCTTGAAAAAAAAAATCAAGCCTGAACTCTCCATGAAAGAGAGATAGGCACATCTCTGCTCATCCTTCATTCTCTGGAAGCATGGAAATGGCCATGCTAGGTGTGTGTGTGTGTGTGAGAAAGAGAGAGAGGTTCTGAAATGGTAGGTTTTGGGGTGTAGCATTATAAGATGTAGCTAAAGATATGTAGCTGCATCTCTGTAGCTATATTTCTCAGTGTGGTATCTCAACCATAAGTGAAAAATATAAGCACTATATGTACAAATACATAGTAAAAGAAATCCCACATTTAACCATCCAGATGTTCTTTTCATAAATTAATTCATTTATTCAGATTTCCCATGGAGTGATTATAGGTAACAGAAGGTCCCAGATTGTACCGCATTTATAAAATTGGAAAGTACTATTGCAGATTCTAAAACACCAGAGGGGTGGCAAAATGTAGAATTCACCATCTTTGGTTATGTTGTTTAGGTCTAATGGGATGTTCAATCTAATTTTTGTGGATGTACCAAATTCGCCCATCTCTGACACGTTGCATAAGAACATATTGGGAATACTGTTAAACTATTTTAGTCAGAGAAACATGAGCATAACTATTTGAAAACAAACAATATCTAAGCAAGTAGGGTTAGAATTGGGCATGCAGAGCCTTCAATCATAAGTAATAAGATTATTTGAGTTGTAGGTTAAAGAGAACATGGAATACAAATAGAATATAGCCTTGTTCAGGCATTTACCTGAAGGGGATAAGAGCATACATATAAGACCTTAACAAGGCAACCACCCAGAAGTAAACTAGGCCCCATAAGTGGGAACTCAACCTTAACATTCTTCCTGTGCAGATAAAAACAATTAACAGAGCATTGTTAAACCCATGTTATTCATGTCCCCATTGCCAATTTTAGCTCTACCTGTATTCAGGGTACATTAATGCTGCTTCTCCGTGCTACAAAGGCAACATCATATGAATCTTAGCTGCTCTTTATTTCCCACAGTATTAAATTATGTACAGAAACCCGAGAGCAAAACAATGCAATAAAATGCATTACAATAAAGGGAAGAAGTTATTCACTTGAATCTTCTGTGTATTGTTCAAAATGCATAAATCATATTCAATAATGGTCAAGTTTGATTCTGTTCACATTTCCTTTACATATTATATATTCTGCCCATGTTGCAGTCCTATATGACCAGGCTTTAGGCCTGACTATGGAATGGGGTCAATCTTGGTTGCCTCGGTGGGTGACCTGTTCAGGGAACGGGACAGGGGGTTGTGTCCCTGTTAGTTTTGCTCGATCTCTCAGTGGCTTTAAGTGCCATCAACCATGGTATTCTTCTATGCCACCTCTTTGGGTAGGACTTGGAAGTACTGTTTTACAGCATCTCTGTTCCTTTCTGGAGGAGTGAACCCAAAAGGTAGTATTGATGGACTCCTGCTGTACTCCCTGGCTATTGGCCTGTGGAGTTCCTCAGGGTCCTGTTTTGTCCCCTATGCTGTTGAACATAGACATAAAACCACTGTCCCCACCACCACCACCCTTGCTCCTTCCCAGGTCCAACAAAGTTTAAATAGGTTCTTGTTCTTGTTCAACCGAATTCTCTGTCCGTCTTTTTATCCCATAGCTAATCATCAAAAGAGCTTTAGGACCTCAAAGAAATTTTACTTCTATGGTCTTTTTTTTTTTTTTTTACAGCCCAGCCTACAATAGCAGAAATTCTTTTTAGCCTTCACACTTTTTCACCATCATAAATACTTTAAACATTTTATACACCACTATAAGCTATCATCACTATAAATCCTAGATAAATTTAAGTTATCATGATTCTATTCCTTTGAATTTACATAACAAAGACATAGTGAAAGGGTCTGTCACTGTTACTAGTCATTGCTAATGTATGAATCACATTTTGGGATAATTGCAGGATAAAAATCCAAATAAATAAATAAATAATCCCCTCACTGCCAAAGGCAGTATGCCTCTGAATGGCATTTGAAAGAGATTGGCTACTCTTTTGACAGGAAAATTGACTAGATAGGCTTTTAGATGTCTCCAGTATGGTTCTTTTTATGTTTCTGTACATCTGAATCCAGATGTTCTATCATATAGGTATGAAAATATCTGCTTCTATTTTTCCTTTTTTTTCTTTTTTCTTTTAAGGGCAGTTGTCTTTCTACCCTAATCCTCAAGGTAGGAATAGACAATTTAAAACTTGAATTTTCCCCCTTTCTTTCCCCTGACAAACTAAGAAAACTTGAGTGATGGGCAGCTCAGTCCATTATTGGTTTCATCATTGTAATCGATCATGGTGACTGTTTAAGAAAGGAACTGAAAGGAGTGATGGAAAAGAATTCTGCTTGATTCAATAAACTTTACGAAACTGGTTTTTTGCTCCTTTTGAGACTTGTTGAGAAAAGAACTGTGTCTTTTCACTACAGAGAAACATTTAAATAGCAGGACGCTGGTGGAGAATATACCATGTAGGATTCTAGAAACCATGATATTCTGTCTGAAGTGCTGGCAATTCTCATTATCATCACCACCAACAAGGGCATATAGATGGTAAACAATATGGCATAAACAATATGGCACACAGATGTGCATACAAAAGTACATGTGCATATATTATATGTGCACATGTATATACATTGTGAAGAACCTGTGCATTTTATTTACACAGTTTCCTCTAAGAAGAGGAGGAATGGAGAATTTTAAGAATTGGATGATTGTCTACCAAGCAAACTAGATCGTCTGTGACATAAAGCATATTTCTAATGATAATATCCTAAAAAATCTATTCCAGAGTTGGATTATTCGCCCATGTCGAGTCTGTGTAGATATTCCTGACTTAGGTGGACTACAGGTTCAAGAAACTAAAAAGCAGTCTCCTATGTTTCTAATGATATCATCCTCAAAAAATATATCTTTTTATTTTGTGTTTTAAAAATAGTATTTTTCATAAGGTAGACTTGTGAAACGTGCAGAGTTCATTATTATGCCATCCCTGGTTGTAGCAGTGGAAATGCAGATTTTGGGGATAAAGAGAGGTTGTGTCTAATGCTAGCTCTTGACATTACATCTTATTTCAGGTCATTAGCTCATATCATTAAATGGAGCTTGAGCAAAATCAGTGCATGGTCAAGCATCCATATATGATGAGAAATTGTCCTGCATCACTAAGCCTGAAGCTGTTAGCGGAAAATCCAAGTTGTGCTTCACTTTGGTGCTAAAGAATCAACCACCTCAGTAAGCTACTGCTGCCCTCAACGTTAACCCACTCAGGACACAGCTGGCATGACAAAAGCAATACATTGTATTGCCAAAGAAGATTAGAAAGCAGAAAGAGACCTGGCCTTGATTGTGATTTATTGAGCAAAACAGATAAACAGACAGACAAACAGGAACTATACTCTGAGACAACTGGAAAATATTAGTAAAAGATCTCAGGTTGTGGTCAGGCAATTGCATTGCAACACCAGAACCACATATTTTTTTCATGTCTGCCATGTGGAGAAATTGCTACAGAGAAAGAGAATCAGGCATCATTGAATGCAGAGTGGAAGATATATCTGTGAAAGGAGAAGGAGGCATGGAGGGGAAGACAATATATTTAGTAAAACATGCATTGACTTATTGTAAACGATGCATTCAAAAACTTAATCAGGTGTTCTTAGTGTGCTCTCCTTATAGTGAGATGAGTAGACACATTTCAGAAAGCCTGAAGAGCATTTCATAATGATCAAGACAGATTCAAAATAAACTAGTTTTGTTGTTGGCTTTCGCATTTGCACTGGAGAAATAATGCAGTTTAACACCGCACCAACTGCCATGACATAATGCTAAGGAATTCTGAGATTTGAAGTTTTGTGAGGTATGTAGCTTTCTCTGTCAGAGAGCTCTAGTGTCACAACAAACTACAAATCTCAGAATCACTTTGCAATGAGCCATGGCAGTTAAATCAGTGTCAAAGTGCATTCTTTCTGCAGTGTAAAGCAGCCAGGAATGTGTTGAATCTACTCTGGGTTAAAGGAGCTATCCAGGGCTGAACTAATTGGTGCGTTTTACATTGGCAAAAAAAGGTGTTTTGAAGTCTGGTTGAAAACCCAGCTTTTACATTATAAAATGGGAAAGTGTGACATGAAAACGCCATTTTGGCGTTTTAAGGGAAAAAACGCGCTTTTAAAAAGTAGTTCGGTTGACCCACTACTTTTTTAATAACTGCGTTACAGCGCTAGTACATGTAAAGGCTAAGGTGTACTTGCGCAGTTAAATGGGGCTCCGTTTCCTTAAGGCGCCCATTTAAAGGCTGCGCTGTTGGTGCGGATCAGAATGGATCGTCGTTGGGAGCATGCGTGGTGTGGACTCCACTCCTAATTAAAACGTTCCATGCCCTCCAGGTGTAAAAGCTGGGGTTTAACTGCGCAGTTTTTTAAAGCTCCCAAACCCTAGCTCCGCCCTTAATCCTAACCCTAGACATGCGCAGTAGCGCCTCTGGGATATTGACAGTTTTGGTGGCGGATGTTTTAACAGGTGCAATGATAAGAGGAAACTTTCAATTTTCACACGAACCCCCACACACATTCCAGCGCCATTTCCCACTTGCCTTTGTCCAACTCAGCCGCTCCTAGGGACACTCTTGCCGAGGCTTTGCTGTGGCACTTTGCACAATGGCAGAGACTTCTACAAGTGGCCCAAAAAGGGGGAGAGGGATGTCTTGGTCTCATGCAGAGACCTCAGACCTCATTTCCATCTGGTCAAGGCCCAATATTTTAGAGAAACTGGAGTCCACCTACCTCAATGCGGATACCTATCATGAGGTGGCCCAAGCCATGAGAGGGAAGGGACACCGGCGGACTTGGGAAGAGTGCCGGCGAAAGTGCAAAGCCTTAAAGGCACAATACAAAAAATATCGAGACAATATGGCCAAAGGTACCCAGGCAGGCCCCCGTCCTCCTTTCTACAAGGAGCTTCATGAGTTCATTAGCAAGGATGGGAGGATCAGACCCAACAGACTGTCCACCAGCGGACAGGTTGTGAGGGTCCCAGTGGGCCAGCCTGCTAGGGCTGAACCTATGGAGGACACCCCGGAACCACAGGTAGAGCCAGAATCAGAGCCAGAGCCTGATCCAAGCCCACAGACAAGCATGGAATGTGCCCAACATTTTCTGCTGCCTTCTCAAGGTAAGATGTGCCTCGGCTTCTGAGGGAAAGGGAACTAGGGGACATAGGGAAGATGTGGAATCAGGGTGGGCATAGGGGAGAAGTCACTCTGTCCCTTTGTCATGCAGAGGAACGGGAGCAGTCCCCGGACTCTGATGAGACATCCTACAGTCAGCAAGCTGTGGACATCGAGGCTCTCAGAAAAAAAGCCCGTGCCATAAAGTTGGCATCTACAGCTTCCTCAAGCAGGCCATCCTCCCGTACAAGCACTGTCTCTGCCAATGTCAGTAGCCACCGTGATCGGTCGCCTGTAGGACAGAGGACTGTGAGAGACAGCGATGATAGTGACGGTCAGGAAGCTTTGCAGGGTAAGACATGTGTGTGGCATGGGAAGGGGGGGGATTGTATAGTGGGCCAGTTACAGCACAGGAACACAGGCGCTGGCGAAGGTTTTTGTTGGCATGATGGCATGTTTTGGGTAGGGGCTACAACGTTTATGTCAGTGTATGCTGTAAGATCTCCTTTGTATGACTGTGGTGTGTGTGTGTGTGTGTGTTGTGCTTCTCCTCAACTCTTCCTCTTCCTTACATTTGTCCAAGGGCCTGTGTGACATATTGAGGGTGCTTTGAGCGAGAGTTCCTGCATGGCATAATAGGGATGGATTGGATGCCCTCTGGAGTATGTGCTAACTCTATGCTTTTGTGTATCTCTGGTGCTTCGTCCTATAGAAGGTGCAGAAGGTGCACCAAGACCACCTTCAGAAGAAGAAGAAGCACCCGCCAATCCCATAGCTGCAATGCCACCGGAGGAGCGGCTCACTGCCATGAGACACAGACGGGTGCGTCGCTCAGCAGCAGCAACATCCGCCAGGGCAATTGATCGTCTCGTTGGTGCCACCTCAGAACACATGACAGCACTCACACAACAGGGAGAGCGTTTCTATCAGCTGAGGTTGAGGAGCGTAGAATTTCAAGAAAGAGCAGTCGAGAATCAGGAGAAGGCAGTTCAGGTGCAGGTGAGGGCCCACCAGAATCAGGAGAGGGCACTTCAGCAGCAGGAGCTGGCCCTCCAGAATCAGGAGAGGGCCCTCCAGAATCAGGAGAGGGCCCTCAAGAATCAGGAGACGGCACTTCAGCTGCAGGAGAGGGCACTTCAGCTGCAGGAGAGGGCAGTCCAAAATCAGGATAGGGCACTTCAGCAGCAGGCAGAATCCATCCAGGAGCAGAGGCGACTCACTTCTGTTCTTGAAGGGCAGAGTGGCCTGCTGGAACAGATAGTAGGGATCTTAAGATCAGCTCAGAGTGGCAGAGTGGGTGGTGAGGAGGAGAGTGTTACCCATAGGGCCATTCCCATGGCTGTAGAGGGGCCATCTGGGCATCAGGGTGGGGAAAGGGGTCGTGATGTCACTCCTGGCGAAGTCATTCTGGATCTGGAGGTCATTCAGGAAGAACCTAGACAGGAGTCTTCTGGCCTCTTCAGCAGCCAAGTGGCGGTTCCTATGGCGACTCGTCGCCATCCCAGGCGCAGGGGAGGAAGAGGAGGGAAGTGTTGTGACAAGCACTGAGTTCCCATTAAGCACTGTGGTGTCCTCTACTGTACTTATCTCTCTCCCCAAAGGTCTCCTTCCTTCCCTGCACTTCCTTTTCCACCAGGCACTACACTATAGCTATAGCTAACTCACTAACTCCCTATGGCAGTGATGTTCAAACTGCGCTGTTGATGAGATGTAGGACTTAGGCTTCTGGGAGCTGAAGTTCAACATCTCTTCAAAAGCACATTTTGAACACCACTGTCCTACTTCAAATCTTAACACTAACAAATGGTGAAACAGCGCACTACCGCAACACCCCCATTCATTCATAAAAAAAGAATTTCATTCATACAAATGGGTCAATGGTGTACTACCGCTGTTGCGCAGTTCAAGACAGACAAATTTTTTTAAAAAAATAAACTTTTTTATTTATACAAACTATTTACAAATTATTTACAGGGGAAGGGAAGGGGAAGGAAGGGGAACAGCAAACACGGGAAAGGGAAGGAAAGGGAAAGGGGGGGGAAGCAGCTTTACTGGGCAGCTGGAGGTGCAGCACCAGGAAGGACTTGCAAGATGTTATTTAGGAGCTGCAAGATCCTTTCCTGGCCTGCCTCCAGCGCTGCCACCCTCCTATGCAGCAGGCGTTCTGTAGAGGACAAAAGAAAAAAGAGAGAGAAAGAGAGAATGGTTAGGAGGGGACAATGGAGCCACACACCCACTCCCACAGGCAGGGTGTATGGGCATCCCCACTCCCTTGTCCGGTTCTTTGGGTGCCTGCACTCACCTCCTCCCCTGTGCCGCTGTGCCTCAGGCATCTCCCTGGGTTGGGGACCCTGGGCCTCGGGTCCCCTCTGCAGGCGACGGCGGCAGCGGCAGCGGCTTGGCCCAGGCTGGTCCTCAATGGCAGCAGCAGCATCCGGCGACGGAGGAGCTACTGGAAAAAGGGAAGAAAGGGGAGAAGTTAATACAGTGACATGAAGGGAAGGGACAGGACAGGAGTGTTGTGGAGGCTGCAGGCTTGCAACGTCCACCCCCCCAAGCCCTTGGACACTAACCTGCTGCCACAGGAGCCTGTTCTCTGGGCGGAGGGGCGGCATCAGAGGGCCCTGGCTGTGCTGCATCCTCAGGGAGATCCCGAGCCTCTCCCTGAGGTGCAGCAGCGGGGGACCCCCTGCCGGGCTGTTGGGCCTGCTCTGGCACCCTCCGTCCTCGCCTGGGCTGCATGCCTGCAAAAGCAAAGTGGAGGACAGGCATGAGGACCCATGGAGGACATTGGCAAACAGGAGGGAAGGGTCAGTGACAGGGACACAGGCACAATGAAAGGGGCCCAGACTTACCTTGAGGAAGGCGATCTTCCCACCGAGGCTCTCCGCCCCTCTGCCAGAGGGCCCGAAGCTGTTCGAAATATGGTGGCCTCTTCCGAACAGGCGGATGCGGACCATAGTCCTCCAGGGTTTCAAAGAACCTTCCCTTCAGGTCCTTAAACTTGCTCCGACACTGTAGGAAGGTCCTTTGAAACCCTCGTCGCCGGAGGGCTCTGGCGGCATCCATAAAAAAGGCCTTGTTCGGCTTGCTGCTAGAGGCCATCACAATCCGAGCAGCTTGCTCTGGCATGAGGGCCTCCAGGAGGATCTCCAGCTCTTCAGCCTGCCAGTAGGCCCTGCGAACTGGAGGTCTCACCCTGGGAGCCATGGTCGCCGTCCTGAGGAAAAAGACAGGGGCTTTGGACTTTATAGAAATTTGTGGGTGAGGGCAAGGTGGGCAGAGATGGCTTCAGGCCAATGAAGTCCCCTCAGAGCTGAATTTTGAATCTTTCCCCCAATAGATGCCTCTGGGCTTCATATTGTTACAATTGAATGGGCCATTAGGGAAGCCTGAATTTCAAGGGGTATTGATACATTGTCAGAGTAAACGGTTGGCAGTTAGGGGCTTGTATCTTTATCTTCCAGGAAATCTGGCACCAGGCAAACCTATGCATGACCTTCTGTGAGTGTGTTTGTGTGTGTCAAGCCAACAAGCACATGGCAGAGACTGCCCACACAGCAGACCATGAATGATGGGCACACACAGACTGTGGCTGATGGGATACATTTATTCAACTACTGATATGATTATACAAAACAATTATGCTCTGGTATCACAAATGGAGGAGAAGTCCAAGTTCAAATTCTCCCTGTCTGGAAGAACTCTGCCAATGCATTCCTCACTTTGTGCCCTTCTTGTGTGCCAGGGTCATTTTCCGGAATAGGTGCCCCCAGGGTAGGCAACACAAAACGTCGCCTGTACTGCAGCCCCTCATCCAAAACCTTTCCCTTGGTCTCGCAGATGTTGTGTAGGATGACACAAGCGGCGATCATGGGCACCACGTTCTCTTCTGCCACAACAAGTGGTCCTTTCAGACATCTCCACCTGGCCTTGAGACGCCCGAACGAATGTTCCACCTTCACTCTACATCTGTTCAACCTCCTATTGAAAAGCTTCCGCTTGGCAGTGGTAGGTTTCTTGTAGGGCGACATTAACCATTTTCTGAGAGGATAAGCTTTATCTCCCAGCAGGAGGGGTCCAATTTGCTGACCCTGGATGGTAATGGTGGGGTTGCCTGGCACAAAGATGCCAGCTTCCATAGTTTCAAAAATGACAGAATTGCGGACCACCCTGGCATCATGAGCTGATCCTTGCCATCCCAGCTCCACATCCACAAAGCGACCAGTGTGATCACATGTCCCTTGCAGGATAACAGAATAGGACCCCTTTCTGTTCTGATAATTCTTCCTCTGCCCCAGGGGTGGCACAATCAGACAGTGGCACCCATCCACAGCGCCCACTACTTGTGGGAATCCAAGCTCAGCGAAACCTTCCATGATCTGTAGAAAGGAAAGGGGGGGAAACAGGTGAATAAATGACAAATTCATTACATCCATGCAATTACACCACAAAACAACCCACACATGAAATATGCCACATACAGGATAGGATAGCTTGACAATTGGAAATATGTTTTGGACAGTGCCTTATCTTCCGGGCATCTCCCAAGTACACAGTCCGGGACAGCAGGAGCTTCTCCATGGCCAAGGCGAACTCCAGCATCATTTGCCCTGCAGTGCAAATGCCAACCCCGAAGAGCTCTGAAGTCACCAAGTAGGTCATTTTATGGGCCAGCATGAAGATGGCAATGGCCACTCTCTCCTCCACCGGGATGGCTTTTCTCATCAATGAATCAGACCTCTCCAGTTCTGGACGGAGGATGTCCACCAGCCGGTGAAAGAGGGCACGGGGCATTCGGAAGTAACGCCTCCATCGGCTTTCAGACCAGGTGCGAGTGACTATGACAGACCACCAGTGATCACTTCTCTCCAGCGTCCAATAAAGCCGGGTCTTCCTTTTCTCGGACATAGCAATGCCACCGGCTAATTCACACTGCTCAAGCAGTGAGACACCAACTGCAGCTATTCTCTCTTCTGTATCATCACTATCATCATCAGCTATCATTTCAGTGGTCACATCAGTCATTTCAGTGTTCACAGCTAACATTTCAGTGGTCACATCAATCATTTCAGTACTCACAGCAGTCAGTTCAGTAGTCACAGCAGTCATTTCAGTGGTCACAGCAGTCATTTCAGTGGTCACTTCGACGATCCTGGCAGCACTAGCGGAGGCAAAGGCGGCAGCTTTGGCTGTGCTTTGAACATTGACGACAAGTGCCGACCACAAAGGAGAGGAGGCATCCATGTTGGTGATGATGCCCACAGTGACCCTGTGCTGACGAATGCCAACGTCACTGGGTCAATGGCCAGCACTCCTCCTCCTTTGTCTTCTTGCAGATGCTTGGTCTGTGGCTGCTGTCAAAATCACTTAGGAGCCCCCTTTGAATCATTTAAAACTGCGCAATTCGTAGCCTCGACCCCATCAATAGCGCAGTTCAAGCCTCGACCCTCGCAATAGCGCAGTTCAAGCCTCGATCATCGGAATAGCGCTGTTCGCGGCGGTACGAACCGCGCAACAGCGCTGTTCGCAGCCGGCAAAGAAAAAAAAATTTAAAATCGCAGTTTAAAGCTGCGTTTCTTGCTGCCCATGTAGCAGCTCCGCCTGTATTTGTAGCGTTCTGACAGCTTCCCATGTAACTGCTGAGCCACAAAAAAGACCACTCAGATAAGTCGTTCCCACACCCCTCTGTGTAGCAGCTCTGCACTTTTTTAATGCAAACCGGAGGCTTGCTATGTAGCTGCTAAGCATTAACATAAAGGCGACTTCAGATCACACTTTCTTGCCAATGTAAAAAGCCCCAATTGAAGGGATAAACTCATTTCATGTCTGGAATAAAAACCAGAGTTGATTCACTGCTCTCCCCAGCATGAAAATAATCAGCTCCCCATGTAATAAACAGCAACACTGGTGGATTGCATCTTGAGCACAGGCTAAAATGATAGCTAATATTGAAACACAGTAGCAAAACAACCATGTCAGTCACATAGTCTGTCAGGAACTGTTCTCTACCATTAAAATCTGATTGCAAAGGTAGTGAGGTACTGCAAGAATCTGCAATGAAACCAAATCAGTTTATTGTTTCCTCTCTAACTCTTTTTGTGGAAACTAGTTTCCTAATGACAACTGTCAACTATGCTGTATTTTATTTTATTTTATTTTTATTGAAAAACAGGGATTCAAGATTTAATGACAGCATTTGCTACAAACATACCTATAACAGCACAAGAGTGTTTTTTTTAAGTAAGTGAACCATATGAAGAGTGTCAATAATAAACTTAATAGGAACAAGCTAGCAATTCTCATTCCTAAGATGAGCCACACAAGTGTTTTCAAGCATCATTACATACCTACCATCACTGTAAGCTGAAGTAATTATGTGACTGTCCATTGCAAGCACAGCAAGTTGACATATTCTTTGTTTCCCACACACAAAATGCTCTGTTTACAATGATATGCTGGAAGACTTTTTAAAAAAAAAAAAAGAGAAAAGAAAAAGAAACTGTATGGACTTCCTGGTGAGGTTTATTTTTATTTTTTGTTTCTTGCTTTTTGAGTGATACTTGGATATTGGGAAGATAACTTTCCTGCACCTGTCATTCAGTGGATAGGAGATCTAACAATGCTTGCTACATCTGAAAGAATGATGTACAAAAACTACAAATAGACTGATATTTAAATGTTTGGTTAGCATTTATACTTATTATTAAGGTGGTAGGTTTTTCTTGTCTTGTCTTTTCATTCCTCTGCTTTTTAAATATTGGAATATTATAGCACTCAGAACATTCTTTGTGTATGTCTATTATGCACTTAAATTTTTTTTTAATAAAAATTCACTTAAAAATTAGAAATCTATCCTGGCCAGTATTCTATCTGTGAACTTGAGAATCACAGTTGACCATGTTTAATGCACAGACGATTTTTAAAAATGATGTTACTAGGTAGAGGACAAAAGAAGATACTTTCTTAGTGTCTTTCCACTGAGCCACTGAGATCCACTGATAGTCAGTATAATTCAAAGGTGAAAGATTTCAGGGCTTCAGATGCTGTTGGACTACAACACCAATTAAACCTCACTCTCGAGTATACTGGCTAGAGCTGATGGAACAACATTGGACAAAATGCCCAAAAACAACAACAACAACAACAACAAATAATAATAATAATAATAATAATAATAATAATAATAATAATTTTTATTTATATTTCCCGCCTCTCCTTCGGATTGAGGCGGGACTCCAACAATATAAAATACAATCCGTTATCCTATATCACAATTTTAAAAACATGCAATACAATGTAAAAACAGTTAACAATTAACCATATGCAACTCAATAAAGCCTTCTATATCATCATCAGTTAGGTCTCTTATTTCCAATTTAAAACATCACAGGATATCAGATTGATAGGCTCGCCGGAAGAGATCCGTCTTTAATGCTTTTTTGAAAGCATCCAAGGTAGTGATAAGACGGATCTCTTCCTGGAGAGCATTCCATAATTTAGGAGCAATAGCAGAAAATTCTCTATTAGATGTTGTCATCAGTCTGGTATTCTTTTCTTCTAACAATTTTTTACCTGATGTTCTGAGGGTGCGGGGCGGATTATATGGGAGAAGACGTTCCTTCAGGTAGCTTGGGCCCAAGCCATATAGGGCTTTAAAGGTAACGACCAACACTTTGTATTGGGCCCGGAAGCTAATTGGCAGCCAATGCAAGGATTTTAATATCGGGGTGATATGATCTGTTCTCGATGCCCCGGTTAATAGTCTGGCTGCCGCAATACTGAAATAGATAGGCCAACAGAAGTTCTGTGTCTTCCTAAATCAGCTTATAATGCTTGCATGCACATTTTTGAGAAGGTTGGAGGTAATTATGTAACAGCTCTAAGTCCTTTTAAAATCAATGAAGTAACTTAATTATTATACCTCACACCCAGCACAGAGGCAACTGGTGCCACAGATGCAATGGAATGGTGAATCCACTCCTAGTTTAATCCAAACTTTAAAGGAACTACCGAAGGTGGTGAACCTACGCCAGGGACAGGAGTCAACACCTTGGCTAACTCCTTTAACATTTTGACTAAAACACAGAACACAGAGGCAAAACAGACCGGCATGAAAAGTCTGCTTCCAGCCAGGTTTGGGGCATAGCCAACAGATACCCCCAAGACACCTGGAAGTCACAACAGCACTCAGACATAGGCTGGCTTCTCGGCACTCCTGCTGTGTGACATTTCCATGCTGCATGCCACCAGAATGGCTTGAAGCCACCCATTGAAGCTGCCTTTTTGCAGGCCCAAAAAGGAATGGCTCTTTGCTGCTCCTTTTTGGGCCAAATGCAAGGTGGATTGGAGCTGCAGCATGTGTTTGCCATGGCCCCAATTCGTCTTCAAAAGGGGTAGTTTCAAGCCGCTGCTTCAGGACCATCTCTTTCAACCCAGAGTCATCATTACACTGAGTGCATCTACACTGGATATGTAATGCAGATTGATGCCACTTTAAGTGTAGACCCTCCTATAGAATCCTGGGAATTGTCATTTTACAAGGCTTTTAGCCTTCTCTACCAGAAAATGCTGGTGTTTAACAAAACTACAGGTCCCAGGGTTCTGTAGAATGGAGCCATGTCAGTTAAAGTGATGTCAAACGGTGTAGATGCACCACCAGATTTTAGAACTACCAATTGTCATTGTCTGAGCACACTTGGCAATCCTGTGAAAGCACCAGTGAATGATCACTTCAAGCCACCTACAGGAAATGTAGCAAACCCAGTATTTGCAGTATCTTCATGGCCATCATTGTTCATATGACAATTTCATTTCAGTTCACTTTTTTGAAGTTTACCAAAATTGCAATTTTTTTTTCATATTCAGGAAGGGAAAAGTGAATATAAATGTGTCTCAAACTGAATGTGTGAGAAGAATTTTCCTATGTAGGTCAAGGACTTTGAGTACTTGACACTAAATAGCCTGGGTCTAAATTTCTTTCTATTAGTGCTGAATTAAGGTGGCCAACACTTTTTCCTCCAAAACTTCTCTTCTTTGTGACAGGCTTCAAGACATCTGTGGAAGACAGAGTTAAAAAAATATTGTGTGAACAGATGTAACATACCTCCCAAACTTCACTGGTGGAAGAGGGCAAAACTGAATTCGTTTTGGAATATTTTACTCAAACTTTCCAATGATGGAGATAATGTTCACCCCCAGATCTGCCAGAAGCCACAGCAAGGCTGCCTAAGGCGACCCAAACCTGGCCACAAAAGGAGCAGAAAGAAAATCTCTTCTTGCCAATAGTCCATCCTGGACTGCAATAGCAGCTGATATTGGGAGCATGGAATTCAATCAACACAGTCCCACACGGGTTGGGGCTCACCTTTGGCCTCTCCAAGCCACTCATCTGCTTGAGACCATATTCAGGGTTGGATAAGGTTGGTGATTTAAAAAATCAAATGGAGGAAACAAAATTTCTATATTCTTTCATTAGTAGAATTCAAAGACATAGCCATGTTAGTATCGAAAATCAATATGCAAAGGGATCTTTTTGCATCTTGGAGACTAATTGAAAAGGGGGGGGGGAAGCTGGTAGCATGAGTTTTCCTAGATATGAGAGTCTATGTAGATGATGAAATAACAAAGAAAGAAGGAATAGTGTTGCCTAAAGCCAAGATGAGTAGGCAGCATCCTTTCTCCTGCCTTTGTCCCCCAATGATCACCATGAAAACTGAACTTGACATGTCATCTCCAAACCCACAACTTTTGCATTTCTACTGCTATTCTCACACATAGCTTTTAAAATATAGGTTCTTCTCTGGACCTTCCACTCCATCTATGAAGTCTGTAAAATCCCATGCTACCAGCTGTTGTCCCCCCACCCCCACCCCGTTAGTCTCAAAGGTACCAAATGATCCCTTTGCATATTCTGCCTTGTCATGTGTCTCCAATATTTCTGGGACTTGACTGTCAGTAGAGTGTAGGCAGTACTAGCAATCATGCTAGGAATTTGTCATGGACTTTTTTTCAGATTGATTAGAGAGCAGGCATTCTAGACATATGCCATCTGAGTGACCTAGTCTAGAAGCTACACTTTGGGTATGACAAACATTGAGAGGATTGGGGTCAAGTTTCCATCAGCACTCCCCCTCCCCATGTGAAAAATAGCAACCTCAAGTTTCTGTAATTATACTTCCAGTTTTCTTTCCCTTTTTTCATTTTGTTGTTGTTGTTTTTGAGATGGGGTGTGTTGGGTTCTTTATGGTAGAAAGTACAAACCCATGGGATACATGTGGTCTGGGAAATTTCATTTTTCAGCCTGCCCAGCCAGAGAATCCTCCCTCTCTTTTAAAATATTTTACCACGGATGGTTACAAAAAATGTATCATCTTGCCCTCATAGGTCCTCAAGATACCCATATTGATTTTTAAAAAATAATTAACAACCCCCAAATAATCTGAACACCATCTGAAAATAAAACCAAAAAGTGATGGGCTGTGATCAAAAACTGTCCCCCTCCATAGTTGCCCCTCTGGCATGATGTCACTTTTTAAAGCACTATTGCTGCTTTCAAAAAAAAATAATGTTCTAGGTACAGGTGAGAGCATTGGAAGGGCATGAATATCAAGGTCTTCAAAAGCTGTCTTGTGGCCACATGTGGCCCACCAGCCACAGTTTGTCCATCCAGGTAATTAGCATAGCTTAAAGAAATTAAAATTTTGGACCTCAGTTCCATCACTAGTGACCAGGTCTATCTAAAAGTGCAGCATTAGCTTGCTCAGTATTCTCCATGGTTAGAGCTAATGATGTGCTGGTGTGCTGATATGGCATTTCCAGCATTAATGGTAAGACATGCAAATAAAAGATCTAGAAATGAACTAGGGATCCCTTGCTTTCAAATGGTCTCTCTGTGTGTGTGGGTGGGTGGGTGTTCTATGCAGATCCTTTAACAGAATTAGGGCTGAATGTTAAGTACAATTTTCTGCTCACACTATGGCTGGAACATGGGCAAATAGCAGATGCTGAAAAGCAATTTCTATTCCTTATTAACCTAGCCTTTATTAGATATACTTAGTAGGCTCTTCATCCAAGCTTGCCTTTAGGTGGCAGAAGTCAGTAGTAATGACATCGTCAGGAAGTTGCTATGATCACAGACGACAATCCTTCATTCTACCAAGCAATAGACGATGTGTCACTGCTGATACTTTCCCATGATGGATTTACTTGGAAGCACTCCCTCAAGGCAAATGTCTTTAAAGAGAGGTGAGGCAAAGAGTACATTATGAGTTATGTAGTAATGTCTGCCACTTAAGGAAGGAAAAGGGCATTAGGTGAACTTAGTCTAACAAAATGGAGATTGGTCATCTCATTCTAATGAGACTGTCATTTTAATTTAGAAACCTGATATTTTTGGAGAAATTACTGCTTTATGGAAAAGCAACAGCTGCTCCCTTCCTCCATCCTTCTTTTTCTGTCTGTTTCTCCTCAAGAGTGTTTGGATATGTCTCATATAAGTAGTCATCCAAACATGAGAACAGCTTAGGGGCTCTACAGACTGCCCCTAAGGGGTGGCAGGAGGCCACCCCTTTCCTGGCCTGTTTGGAGCCTTGGCAACCTCAGGCCCTGATCCAGCCTCTGGAGGGCGCAAAAAGGAGTCAGAAAAGGTGGCTCCTTTTTGCACGCTCCAAAGGGTGCCATAGCTGTGGTAGCACAGCTGTATGATGCCCCTTTAGTGCTGCATCATCTGGTGCTGCATCATCTGGAAAGGCATGCAGTGTCATGATGCCCTGGGGGTGGAGTCAGGGCATCCGTCATCAGGATGCTGCACCCTGACTCCACCCACAGGCCAGCCTTTTGGGCCAGTCTGTATAGGGCCATAGTCATAGTGTACTGACAACAGGCTTAAGTGGATCTATCAATATAAGTTTTCTACCTTTTTCCAATTTTCCAGTCCTACATTTTGGCCCTCCCAAGCATTGAGTTCCCATCAAAAAATATTTGGGTGCATTTCTTCAAATATTGATGTCTTTTGGGGGGTGGGGTATGTTATACATATCTTTGCATACATTTCCCCAAGTTAACATATCCATTTTTGCCAAGCAATTCTTCTAAAATAACACATTTGTAATGTAACTTTTACTAATAAACCATCCCAACTACCACAGACCCATTGATTCAGTGGGATTTATTCATGCATTTTTCTCATCTTTGATGAAAAAGTATGACTCAACATGACAAGATATCATATTTTTAAAATTGTGAAATTCCTCAAGGTCTTTTTCGCCCTGTACAAGACTGGAAAAAGCAGTTGTCTCCAGCAGCAATAGCCACTGTGTATGATGAGGATCTGTTGTCTTGTCAGCTGGGATTCAGCAGACTGATGTTTCCTCCTGCCTCCTGTGAACAATCTCAATATGAGGAAAAATTGCAAAAGGGATCCTACTATGATGATTACACTGGTGATTGTTGGAGAGGAATTAGAATGCCAGTCTGCTAAGCCCCAATCAACAGGAGAACAGACCACCATTACTCTCTGCAGCTGCTGCCTGATAAGTCAGGAATGGGGGAACTTTTACAATCCCTTTGAAATTCACTGGTGTTTACTCCCAAATAAGAGTGCATAGCATGCAAGCTGGGGGCTAAAAGTGCTTCTCATTGGCTCTTTTTCTGCTATCATTAACACTGCTGCTGAATTTGATCAGCAATGATATTGGCCAAAACACTTTTAATGACATAAACAAGGACTATAGAGGTGCAACTATTTTAAACAGACAGTAATTGTGTCAAAAATCTTTTGGGGGAATGATTCTTCTCAAGCTCAAGCTGTTTGATCACTCATACCATGGTTTGTATGTAATAAAGTAGGGTTGTTGTTGTTGTTGTTGTTAATTTTTGCTGTTTCAGCAGTACAAGCCACCAAGCCCTGCTTTTCTTTTCTTTTTCTTTTTTTAACACATGTACAATGGTTGTGCTTTAAAGGCCTTTCCAGAAGTTTCCCTTCAGGCTTCTGTGAAGGCATTGCTCTTTGAAAATATGACACACATCCTTTACACATTACAAAAAAAAAAGAGTAAAGGTGTGGTCTGTTACATAAGTGATTAATTCATCCCTGGGCACCCAGCAGGTTCAGGCAGGAGGCTGAAATGCATCCCTCAACCCCTGTAGTCTCCCTGGGTAAGGATTTCAATCAATTTCCAGTCAAATCCTATAAATGTAACTAGGACAATCTTAGACAGTCTTAACATCACAGCCTAATATCTTATCAGAAGTAAAGCCTATAGTATCCAAACTAACGTACTTCCACTTAGTTGTGTATACGTAGCTATGTGTGCATAGCCTCACTCAACACAACATTCAGCTGGATTTTATCCAATTGAAAAGAAAAGCAGAGCTATTTGGTCACTTACAAAAAAAGTCATTAAAGCAAGATGCCAAAATATGCACTTATGAGGATGCATGCACTCACTCACTTACTTATTTGAGTTGGGCAGCAAACAAGTGAATAAACATTTCATTCAATATTATCAGCTTCATTTAGCTCACAATGGCTTTAATGCACATTATTCATAACATGGTGCGCTTGAGCAAGCATAGCATTTGCAGTCCTGGAGCACTTACTGGGACAGGCTCAAAGCTGCAAACAGGCAATTAACATTTATCATAAATCAAACAAGGCTTCTGCAACAATCAGAAACAGAAAGGGTGCTGGAAATGCCATTTCACAGTCATAAACTGGAGAAACAGAAACATGACAAAAAGGGTCTGCAAAGAGAAACCCAGAAAATGTTCAAATTCAAACCAAATGGAGAACATATAAGCCCCATTTGGGAAAATGAGAGCCAGCCCCTGCTTTTGTCAAACATCCATCTACTATAGGAATGGACATCTGGGAAAAGTCCTAAGACCTATTTTGACTTTGAGCCCTCAGATCCTGTCACAAGCAATATTCCCCACCACACAATTCTGTGTAGAATAGGGATGGAAATAATATTAGGAAATACTGAAAATAAGTCTGGACACTATGTTTCATGAACATTGGAAAACCTTGATGAGGAGAATTTTAGATGGTTGATAATCTCTGAAGTTCATAACTTACTTAGCAGGAAAAAATACACTTTACTTTTTTGTGATGGGGAAAAAAATTCAGTGGGAAAAACAAATTTATTGTGTGGAAAATAATATTCTGGTACAAAAACAAAAACAAAAACAATAACGTTTCCGTCACAAAAAGTATTTTCTGTGCAAAAAAAAGGGGGGGGGTGAGCATTCACTATCACAATTACAGATGGGTTTTCACCATCTTTACATACATAGTATTGTCATGATTGATAATGTCTCCACATTGTCTCACCAAGGAGTGAGGTTGTGATAACCAGAAGCAGTATCTCTGTCACAAGACTCAACAAAGTCTTGCTTACCAGTCAGAGGGATGGACTTCCTTCTCTCATGTCTAATCTGCACTGCCAAAATAATCTCGTTTGACACTTCTTTAACTGCTGTGACTCCATGCTGTGGAATTATGGGATTTGAAATTCATTGTGGTATCAGAGCTCTTGGACAGAAAGGCCTAATTATTTCACAAAATGACATTTCCCAGAAGTCCATAGCATTGAGACATGACAGTTAAAGTAGTATCAAACTGCATTGCTTCTTCAATGCATTTTAGCCCCTAGCATGTCTGATGCCTAGTAAATTGGTTTTTGGGGGATCAGGCCAGAACAACTAAATAGCTGATGTAGAATTTTGCCTGAGATTTCAAATATGTCTCAATTAGTGAATAGCCATGAAAACCGCACAGTTTCTATAACTAGGGGCTTGTATAGACAGGTGCATGGGGGCTGAGCATTTACATTCTTAGCAACCTTACCATGTACCCTGGCTGCCATCATGATGTGCGCCCATCCATGATGACGTTCTTGCAGGGCACCACCCAAACAGCAGAGAGTGGGTTCCTTTTAGTCCTGTTGTCTGTTAATATGGGCTAAGGATATCAATGCAGGTAGAAGCCACTCTCCTTTTTTGGCCACGTGGGGACTGGGAAATAATATACAGCACCTATACAGTATCTAAACATTGTTCCAGTTGTAACAGTACAGAAGCTACAGAAGCTAAGAAAAGATCCAGTTGCTTCCCACAGGACAGGGACAAAATTTGATTACCTAGATTTTACTGCTTTTTGTTTCCCAGTCCCCACAAGTACATAACATGTGGAGTGGCATCTACCTGTTTTGATATCCCTCTCCAGACTATCTTTACTGACATTGCAAGTAAACCTTAAAACAAAATGTGACTCTAATGTCATCTTTTTTCTTCTTCTCCTGTATGAGAAACAACAACAACAACAAACAACAACAAGCAGCTGGTTGGGAAGGGGACCCAAGCCCCTGAGGTACCTGAAAACAAAGACCATCACCGCCACCAAAACTATAGTGGATGCTTGGTGACTTTGGTTTCATTTTTTTCTGCCCCCTCCCACAAAGCTGTTGCAGACCTCGGGGGTGCTAGAAGGCAAAACTTAGCTCACCTTTGATTTATTGTTGACTTTAGTGAGTGAGAATTTGGAAACTGAAATAATTAGTAATCTCCATAATTCAAAGAACAGCTTGGAAACCATGTTTTTCCCTTGCCAAACAGGACTTTTCAACAGATGCTTGCAGTCCTTGCAAATTAAATGTTATCAGTTTTACATCCTAATTTAAAATTTTCAGGTCATTAAGGCTCAGCTTTTTAAAACATGTAAACAAGAGATTTTGTTGGTTTCATTTTGTTTCAGTTTGGTTGTATGTGTTGTAGTGTTGTGACAAATCGATTTTTCTTCTTCTCTCCCAATGAGAACTAGATGTATTTTTTTTTTAAAAAAAAATATTCTTTTCAAAAGTCCCAATTTGTCCCTTCTTGTCAAGAAAAATTTTTCACAGATTTCTCAAATGACAATAAAAGACAAGATGAACATTTTTGCTAATTACCTGGCATTTCAAACTTAATTAGCATGTCAAAAGGAAGTTTGGCAGAGGTTTAAAGAACATTCTTCTGCTTGAAAAAACAGAGTTTTCTTGGCATAAAGAGGAGTTCAAATTCTGGCCATCAAATTTTCAGCTGATTCTTATTCATTGATCAAGAAGTCCTAATAATTTCTTCTCTTTAAAAAGCTTTCAAAACCTTCAAATAACAGATATTTCTTGTATTTATCAAATTTTGACAAATACTCTTTACATCACTATCGACAAGTCAACATTGTAACAAGCATATCTTGGAACAGTTTATAGTAGTTTATAATGATTAAATCTGTTCCATTTGATGACAACACGAACATCTCTTGAAGTGAATGAGAAAAGAGAAATCCTTGAGTGTGTGCTGTGTGTCATCACAACCTAGAAGTGTTGTCCAATCATATTCTCTAGTGGAACCAGAAAGTTAATTTATAGCATATTGATCTGAAGGTAAGGTTTCAAAAGCATATTTGCTCATCTTTCCTTATATTCAGTTTCCTTTATTCTATGAAACTGGTGTGGTTAACTTGCAGCCAATCTTTGCCAAATCATGTAATCTTGATATAATTTCAAAGGGTCTGTACAAATGACCAGTTCAGGTCTCTCCAAGAATGACGTATCCTTTCTCTGACAGCCAGCTAAGTGGGGATGAAAATATAAGGGGAGAGATAAAATGAAGGAAATTAGAAAACAAAACTGAGGCCCAATACAGATTGGCACTTTGTAGCGTGGTGGCGGCGGCGATATTAGGGCTGGGGATTGTGCAGCAACTGCATGCTCCCCAGCCCAAACACATACAGGCAGCACCATTACAGCACCACCCTGCCCATACAGGGGTGTGAGCATGACGTGTGGGCTTCACAGTGCCCTCATGTCATTCAGTGAGAGAGACTGTGTTGCAGCCCTTATGATGTCCCAAAAAGGAGCCACTTTAGATGGCTCCTTTTTTGTTGTGCAGCTGCACCATGCAGTTTTGTTGCTGCAGTGCAGATGTGGAGCAAAAATCTGCAGTGCAGATGTGGAGACTACAGACCTCCCTCAAAGGGGTAGTCTGTATTGGCCCTGAGTGAACTTTGTGCTGAAGAATTGGAGTCTGGACTGTTAACGTTCTACTGAAGGATGGTACTGTTAATTCCAACTACTGGTAGCATTGGGGCAGTACAGATGGGCTGCTCGAAGCTACAGCAATTGCTCTTTGCCCAAAACTTACCATAAATGACAAATAATGACAAATATAATAATGGAGTGCCTGTTAATATACAAATGTCCTTCTCCAAAAAAAAAAAAAAAAAAAAAAAGGCTATCTGTTCTTTCATGGTGGGAGCCCACATTGCTTGACAGAGACCTGAGATACAAAAGAATGAGAACCACAGACCTATGCAACTACTCTTGCTTCACTTTTATATTGTCTCTGTTTATGAAAAATAATCAGTTTTATGAGGTAAGCCGTAAAGGGAAGAATTCACTGTTGTGCATGAAACATCCAGTAGGAAATTTGGATGGTGGGACCAAATATATGCAGCTAATTTGTGTTGTGGGGCTCAAAGGCTTAAAATGCTGTATTCTTCCTAAACTCCCCAGTTTCCTCTGAACTTTGCTGTCAGTGTACTGTAACTGATGGGTGGTGAATTTTTTTAGCAGTAACACATTGCTGCAAATTATTATGAAAATATCTGAAGTGGGGTGTTTGGGTTATTAAAACCAATTCACTTTACCAAAATCCCTTTTCCTGGTGGCAAAAGAAACAAACAAACAAACAAAAACAAACAAACACAGAATTGGATTGCTGCAAAATAGCTGCCTGGTATGGACTCAGCCACAATGGACACCTGCATTTATGAATTTACCAGTACAGAGCTGATGGAGATGGAGAGAAGGAGGATGATCTGGATCATTATTGTTGTTGCTGTTCACTTTAAGTTGCTTCTGACTTAGGGTGACCCTAGGGCAAACCTATCATATTTTAATTTATTTGAGCAAGGTTTGCTTAGAGGACATTTCACACTATTGCCTACCTCTGAGGCTGGGAGAGTATGACTTGCCCAAGGTAACCCAGTGGATTTCCATGACTGTGTGAGGATTCACACCCTGATCTCCAGGGCTGTAATCCAACCACTTTGCCACACTGGCTGTCTGGGTCAATATTGTAGAAAAGAGTTCAATGCTGTTCACAATATCCTGAAAGTCAATATCAAACTTTGTTTTCCATCTTTTAAAAGCACAGTTTATTTGGAATGCTTAAAGAATGTTATAACAACAGAAAAACATTGCTTCCATTCCACATTCTAATATTAAGCCTAGGCTTGATGGTTCCTGAAGGGAGTACAATTTAAGCCATCCTTTGATGCAAGACTCAGCACTTCTGTGACTGCAGTGTGTTTGGCAATATATTCAAGAGAGTCAATGGATTAGCATTGCTTGCATTTGTTTTCATTTATTGTGCCATTTAATTGCATGTTTGTTTGGCTTTTAGTCTTGCTAATCCCATTCATCTGATCTAATGTGGCCTTCTACAAATAACAGCATCCTCACATTTGGTCCTACGGTG
This sequence comes from Urosaurus nigricauda, assembly GCA_034509955.1. NCBI lineage: Eukaryota > Metazoa > Chordata > Lepidosauria > Squamata > Phrynosomatidae > Urosaurus > Urosaurus nigricauda. The sequence goes on from JAOEGL010000002.1 coordinate 105,010,621, forward strand.
GCTTAAATGAGGATTCCTTGTGGAAAGAAGCTACTGTGTAAACACTGATGGAAGCTTTTGCAAAAGAACTTAAACCAACTTGTGTCAGATTTTCAGGGGGATTTCAAATTGACAGTAATTATCAGCCCAAAGGAAAATGACAGTAAAGCAAGGATAGGGGACCACAGTCACCAATAAAGAAATGAATAAATCCCCAGCAAGATCATGCTTTGTTGTCAATTCTTACTGTAAATCTCTCTTGGAATTGATGTTTACCCCATCCAGACAGAATTCTCTGTCATGTTAAAAATTGATCAGATGTTATGCTTGTATGCATAGCAGAGCTCTAACTTTTTGGTTTGCAAAGGAACGGACTGTTGCAAAGAATCTCCTGGCTGGGAAATATAAGTCTTAAAAGGAACGGAAAATGATTCTTTTCCCTAAGGAATGCTTTGTGCCGAAAAGGAACTACAAAGCTTTAATTAGAGTGTGAGGAAGCAGAATACGGGTTATGGCAGGGATTAATTAAGGGTAAGTGATTCAGTTCTGTATTGGAAGATCATGATGTGCCATTGCTGTCTGAATTCATCCAGTATAGTCTCTTGTATTCCTGCAAATGTATAGGAGGCACACTTTTGAGACTTGTATAGGTCTCCTTGTAGAGACAAGAGGCTACTGTCAGGACAGAACAAGGAAATACAGAATTGTTCCCAAGTGGGAAAGAAGTCAGACAAGGCTGCATTCTATCACCCTACCTATTCAACTTATATGCAGAACGTATTATAAGCAGGCTGGGGCATGGAAGAGGGAGGAGTGAAAATGAGTGGAAGAAATATCAACAATCTGAGATATGCTGACACCACCATAATACTAGTAGAGAACCTCACAGACCTGGAACAACTACTGAGGAAGATCAAAGAAGAAAGTGCAAAGGCGAGCTTACTGTTGAACATAAAGAAAACAAAAAATAATGACCACAGAGAACTTACACACATTCAAACTAGACAACGAGGAAATAGAAATAGTTAAAGAGTTCTCATATCTGGGATCAAAGATTGATTGGAACAGGGACTGCAGCCAGGTAATCAGAAGAAGATTAAGAATGGGGAGGGCAGCTATGAAAGAACTAGAAAAGATCCTAAAATGCAAAGACATACAACTTGGCACAAAAGTCTGAATCATACAGGTCATTGTATTCCCTGTTACCATGTATGTGGGAGCTGGATGGTCAAGAAAGAAGATAGGAGAAAAATCAACTCATTTGAGATGTGGTGCTGGAAAAGAGTGCTGAGGATTCCATGGACAGCTATAAGAACAAACAAATGAGTCCTAGAGCAGGTCAAGACAGAAATGTCCCTAGTAGCCAAGGTGACAAGACTTAGACTGTGATATTTTAGGCACATCATGAGAAGGAATAAATTGATAAAAAGAGAATAATGTTAAGAAAAGTGGAGGGAATTAGAAAGAGATGAAGGCCACATACTAGATGGATGGACTTAATCAACGAGACCAGGAATATGAGTTTGCAGGAACTGGGCAGAGCAGTAGAGGACAGGAGAGCCTGAAGATGTGCTGCCGCAAAGTTCATTTAAACATTCTTAAAAGAATAACACAATGCACATGAAATGAATACAGTTTGAGTCTCTCAAAATACTTGGAACCAAAAAGGTTTTGCAATTTTGGAATAATTGCGTATACATAATGAGATAACTTGGACATGGGACCTAAGTGTAAACACAAAATTCATTTATCCATGTATGCTTCATATATACATTATTCACACAATGGAAGTAATTTATGCACAATATTTTTAATCATGTTGTGCATGAAAGAAATTATGTGTATGCTGAACCACCAGAAAGCAAAGGTGTCACTATCTCAGTCACCCAAGTGGACAATTTTGGATTTTGAAATTCCAGATAAGGTATAGCCAACCTGTAAATGGTGGAATATAAAATAAAATAGAGTTCAGATCTTTGTAGGCATTGGACTGGAATTTATTCCTATGAGTAGTAATGTGTGGCGTGGGACATTTCTCATTTCCTTATATTTCTTGAACATTGAAGTTTCCTGGAAGCATTTACATTATATTTATTTTACACAGAATCTTTTCTGGGATATAAAAGAACAAACAATGGGAATTAAATAACGCTTTGATCTATGGCCCACTGTAGAAGAACATCAGAAATCTCTAGTCTGAATCCTTTAAACCTTTGAAGGCATTTCTCCAATTAAGACTGCAATCCATACATGCTGACTTTAGAATAAATTCCAATAAATGTAGTAGAATAAGCAGTGTGATAAGTGAGCAAGCATGCATAATACCAGTACCTTTGCATTTTGTTTTATACTAAATGACAATTTTAGCTTATGATATTTTGTTCTAAAAAGCATTTCCTTTCTTCTGCTTAAGAATTTGCTAATGTTACCACCTTTCTGACATCTGGCTCTTTTATGTATTCCATCAGAGCTAAATTGGCATAATTTTAATAAGAACTAATGCCAAGTGCAACTGTACATTAAAATATTAAGTGAAAAGACCTTTTAAAATGAAATATATCACACACCTTTGAAATTTTGTTTTTAGTTCTACTCAGGTTTAACTGTGCAGTAAAGTAGACAGCCTGCTCTACCCTTCAGTAACATGGAAGAATGATTGCACTAATGCCCCAAAATCTATTTTGATAACTCTTATCTTTAAAACATAACATTTTTTCACTTCTTCAGAACTTCTGCTAAACTAGTAAGAAAATCCAGAATTATGATTGTATTTGCTGAGGGAGAGACACAGTGTTACCCAAGAGTCCGATAAAGGAATAAATAAATAGCAATATTCTACATTGGCTACTTAATTACAAGTGTGTAACAAAGAAGTGTCTCTTCGCCTTAGTGATGAATGTGTAACAAAGGGCCTGGATAGACCAGCACTTTCCGCCAGCCTGGGGCCCAACTAGAGCTGCAGTAGGATGGAGCATTCTCGTGCTCCCAAACCCTACCGTGTGCCACAGGCGCCATCTTGGCATGCCACAGTTTACACCCGGCATACCATGATGACGTCCCTTGTGCACTTCATCCAAAGAGTGCAGTGCACAAGGGACATCATAGCACTGCGCGAGGGTGCTTATGGTGCCTCTGTAGTGGAGAAAAAGGAGCTATGTTTCATGGCTCCTTTTTCGAGTGGATCATTGCCACGATGTGCAGTTGCTGCAGCAACAATCTGGGGCAGAAAGGAGTGGTGTCTTGCCACCCCTTCCTGCCCATCTGTTGAACCCTAAGTAACACTTCCTGACCAGACTCCTGTTGGAATTCCTCATAACATCCTTGCTTGCTAGTTGGAGGGGCTGGAAGCATCCTCCTTTTTGCTCCCTGATCAGCAGTTGAACAAACCTACATTATTTAATGTTCCTTTCTTTTTTTAAAAAAAATAAAAAAAATAGTGCCATGATTAGAATAATGCCATGATTATGACTATGTAGTCTTACTGAATACAGAGGAGTTATGAATCCATAATTCTAGGTTATGGATCCATAATTGAAAAATAGAATGCCAGACAGTTGTTGTTGTTGCTGTTGTTTTTAATTCTTGGGAAACCATAAAGGAACCCAATCCAGAAGAAACTTGCTCTGAACTGAATACTACTGAAAGTTATTGAAGAGGGCTTAAGGCCAACAAAAACATATAGTGAATATTTTGAGAAGTGAAATTCCCTTCGTGATCCAGTATCATCTGTGTGTTTATGTGCCTCCAAGCTGCTTGTTTACTTATGAAGATCCCATAGGATTTTCTTAGGCAAGGAAGACTCAGAACTGGTTTTGCCACTTTTCCTGAAATATAGCCTGCAGCACCTGGTATTTATTGGCAGTCTCCCATTTGAGTACTAAACATGCTGGCCCTGCTTTGCTTCCAAGGTCAAAGGGGATCTTGTGCCATTAGGGTATTTATGGAATTATTCAGTGACAGATAGTGGTACCAATATTACTAGGCAAGGAATTATAATTTGAGTTTAGGTTTGGATTTGGATTCTAAAGAGAAATCTGCAGTGCTGAACCTCTTTTGGGGATAGCTTTCAATAACTTGAATAACTCCTTTGAACTCCAAGAATGAGGCACTGGCCTCAACACACATTTTATTTTGAACTCCCTCAATTTATTCCTTTTAGCACCATGCCATCACCACAACAGATGTACCTGTTACCTGGAGTACATTTCGGATAAAAGTTAAGTACCTGGAGTCAAACCTTTTCCTCTCAAATCCAGATTATGAGATTATCATTTATGGAATATTGATGTATGGCCATTTGTACCCCTCCCCCCCCCCCCACACACACACACTGAAACAGTCATAAATAAAAGTAAATGACAAGAAACATGGTATTGTAGCACTATGAAGTAGACTACAAAAAGGTTGTGCAATAAATCGATGAAATATTTCTAAATAAACCAATAAACAATGCCATCCATAAACAATCAAAACATAGTTTGCCCACATCTTTATTTATATTTATTTTTAAAGGAAATTAAACCAACTGTGAGCCATTCTACCCATTTTCTATCACATGTATGATAGTGGAGAAGTGGTACATGGTAGACAATACAACTGAAATTTGGAGGAGAGTTATAAAACAAAAATCGTACCTTAACCAGGATGGGATGTGAAGTCTTCCAATGAGGTTTATTATACTGTCAAGACCAAAGGGAGATCAGTAAAAGGGTTAAATAATCAGCAAGCAGAGTCTTCAGACCATAGAGCAAGCCTGATTGAAAAGAACTGTTCTTTACTGTTTTAGATTGTTTTAAATGATTTTAATTGTGTTCCATCCTGATATGACTGAATAAAACATGAATTATTAAAGGACTTAGAGAATCACTTTCCTTCCTGGTGCTGGTGATTTCAATGTGGATCTCTCCAGATGCTATTTGATGCCATAGTCTTGACACCTGTGGCCATTGGGGATGTAATTCTTGACTAATTTTCTTCTCAAAAGAAGCAATGAATAGTTTTAGCAGTTTTCATCCTGCTCCAAGAAATTTTTCAAAAACCACACAAGTTTGAAAGCCTTCCTGCATTTCAGGATTTACTCTGTGTAAAATCTGCATGTGGTTATTTGCACAGTAGCCAGTAAATGCTTCATAGAAAGCAGCATTTTTGGCACACAAAAAATGTACCTATGTAAAAATATTATTTTCTATACATAAAGTGCTATTTTCTGCATATAAAATGATGTATAGAGAGATTCGTGCAGAGCTACACTGTCTACTTCTACTGATTGCAGAGTCCAGTTCTGAAGTAGAATTTGATACAGAAAATTCATCTCAAATCATTCCTCCCTAATATTTCAGAAACTGACAGATGCACCAAAGGAAGTTCTAAAATGTCCTTAGGAAGCATATTGTTCCACTTAAATGGTCAGGAGGTAGCTGTCCCTCAGCACATGAACTATTTTGGTTCACCTGGCTCTAAACTTTAAAATGCAGTCACACACACACAAAAAAAAATCCGAGCAAAGTTCCACCATAACATTAATGTCTGTTTTAAAAGCATGCAATGAAATTGTCAAGATGAAATAGTTCCCCCAAAGTCAAGAGATACCCCTAAGGGCACTAAGAAAGAACATATTGTGTCATGCTGATGAAGTTAGATAATAGTTTCCTATGGAATAACCTTGGGAAATGATTGCTTCAATAAACAGCAAAGCTCATTAATATTTAAGAATGTCTCTATTTGGTAAGAAAATGGGTTGTATTGAAAAGGATTTTCTGTAAACCACCAAGTAATTTTCTTTCCTTCAGATTGTTGACCTCAGTGTTCTTCATGTGCCTCTGTCGCAGAGCTCTTTCCTTGCCTCTCCTCTCCCCCAAAATTGTATAAAATAAACCTCAGCACCAGTTCTAAGAAGAAAAGAGGGAGGGAGTAAATCTAACACATACCATCGCTCATTTCAATAATTAACAGTGATAATGTTGCTTAGCATTTGAATGGTCCTTAATAATTCAAGGTCTTTGGGGTGCAAAGATTTAAATGCAGACATGTTGGCTCATGATAAATTAGTTCACTTTTAAAATTTCATTCTCTCATGTTTTATTCCTCTCAGTCATCAGTCTCTCTCTCTCTCTCTCTCTCTCTCTCTCTCTTTCTCTCTCTCTCTCTCTTTCTCTCTCTCTCAATATATATATATATATATATATATGTATATATATATGTATATAATACAGAGAGAGGATGAGAAGTTAACATGCAGTCACAATAAAGTTATTTGCATAAAATTTTGCTGAATGCAGCAGCAAAACAAAGACATATTTATCCATAAGGTTTAATTCAAGATGTTGTGTAAAACTGTACCAGAGGGAAGAAATTCTTGTCATCTCAATGTTGTACTGAATACAAATTACTCACAGAAAGCTGGAAAAATGTGGAGCAGAATATAGATTATTTGAATCATATATAGTCGACTCCTATATGCTGTAGTATATGATGTAGTAAAATGTGAGTGCAATAGAAAAAGCTCAGAAAAATGAATGGATAACAGTTTTAAAAGAGATTTTTTTTCTTTCTTTTTTTTCCTTTTGCTTCAGATCGTAGAACCATCAGTTTAACAAATGGCTACTTGTGCTACTTGTACATTCACCTGTCTCCCATAGTAAGTAACAAGTTGGTAAATGGAAAGTTGTATTCATCCCATCAAGGAAGTGACTCTCAAAGTTTGATGCTTTAATTCACCTTCTTCCCAGCTTACTCTTCACAACTCCTGACTATAACCTTGTTGTCATATTTGTCCATCTAATGACAATGGAGGTAGATGTTCTAAGAGCATGGGGACACTATCCAAAACAATGTCCCCCATTTCTATGCATATCCTTCTTCCTGTCAGCCAGAATTCTGTTGGTGATATACACTGGCATTACTTCCATCTACATCAGGACCTAGAGGAGTGAAAGGCGAGGCCTAGCAACACCGTCAGGCCTGGCCTCAAGTTGAAGAACCCACCCTCCATGACAACAGCATGTGGCCTAGGAGGGAGTGAAAGAACAAGCCTAGCAACACCATCAGGCCTGGCCTCAGGTTGAGGAGCCCTCCCTCCATGACAACACAATCAGGCCTAGGAGGGAGTGAAAGGGCAGGCCAAACTCCATCAGGCCTGTCCTAGATTAAGAAGCAGAGCCCTCCCTCCATGCCATCTGCCTTGGTCCAGGTATCAGAGGGAGAGAACAACTGCTGGACCTGATCCCCTTCCCCACTACCATTCCCTTCTCCTTTTGTGTTGTGTCTTTTTAAATTATAAACCTGAGGGCAGGGAACCATCTAATTAAAAATAATAATTGTAAGCCATTCTGATAGCCTTTAGGGCTGAAAAGCAGGGAATAAATAAATAAATAAATAAATATTAGGGGGCATGTTTCAGAAGGAAGTATTCAATATCACTTTCTGAAATGCCAACCTTTTCCCCCATATAACCACAGCTCACGAGCACTATGACTCACTTCCATGGCAAAACCATGGCTAGGAACATGGGGGCTTATGAACTTCACCTGGTGAAGCTTTGCAACTAGAAAGAGAGCCTCCTAGACCACTAGTGACATTGTGGTTTTGGGAAGCCCCCCCCATCTCCTCCGCCAAAAATTGGGTATAGGGATGGACCCTGGTCCTGGCAAGCTGCAGTGAGAACTTGGAAGCCAAAAGTCAAATATGATGGGTGAAAATTAAGGCTCCATCAATGTCCAAAATAATCTCAGATAAAATAATCAGATGCATACTATGACTGGGGTGCCATAAAAATGTTTCATTAAAATATATTATGGATATTTAATTCATATAAGTTCCACTGGAGGAGACAAACAATATTGTAGGATGGTGCTTTCTTCAACAGGAATAGACAGAATAGTCAAATCAGATTTCTAATCTCTAATTTTTCCAATGTTTTGTTTCATTCTATTTAGACAGACAGACAGACAGACAGACACACACACACACACACACACACACACTTTCATTGACATTTTCTATTTATAAATACTTACATCTTTTGGCAGATGTCTCCTCATTTTGACAAATGAGTGTATTTCATGTTACACTCTGCAGGGAATCTCCGTGACCTATTTAAAAAGTAAATCACTGTTCCCAGAGGCTTCCAAGAGAAGAATTAATCTCGTTTGCCAGAAATAAGGTGGTCCAAGAGAGTCCAGGGCTGCAAAAGCAGCCTTAAGGACTGCATGTGGCCCATGGTTGCACTTTGCCACCCTGTTTTACTTAAAGCCTATTTCTGCATGTGAAGTTGAAGGCTTTCATGGCCAGCATCCATAGTTTTTTGTTTGGTTTTCGGGCTCTGTGGCCATGTTCTAGAAGAGTTTCTTCCTGATGTTTCGCCAGCATCTGTGGCTGGCATCTTCTCTGAAGATACCAGCCACAGATGCTGGCAAAACATCAGGAAGAAGCTCTTCTAGAACATGGCCACAGAGCCCCCCCCCCACCAAAAAAACACAAAAAGTCTACTTCTGCACTTAGTCCTTGTGTAAAACACTCCCTGTTTCTGCTGATACAAAATGATTGAGTTAATGTGCATGATTGTAGGCTACCTTCCAGAATTGTTCCCAAATGGTTGTGCTTTGAAACTCAACATTCCTTCAGTTCCTCCCTCTGTGGTTTTCTGTCCTATGTTCTGCATCATTGGTGGTGGTGGTGGTAGGTTGTGGCATCAGAAAATAACCATCTGAGTACAGTTTTTCCCACTTGAGCCTGGAGATGTTAGCCATGGACGTGTTTCATTTTAAGCCTCTTTAACTAAGCACAGAGGACTCCATAAAAATGTGGTGACTTCAGATTAGGTTAATTGTCCTTCCCTCAATCCTATGAGGCATATGAGTTAATTTAAGGCTAATTAGAAACTGCCCTGTGAGGCACCTGAACAGTGTTAATGCTTTCCTTAGAATTCTGCTCTGGGAAAAACAGGCTCCCTGCAAATCAGAGAGGGACATTTCTCAAGGAAAGGTTAAGAAAGGCCTTAATTGCCTCTGCAGTCAGGTTCGTGCATCATTTAATGGTCGAAGATGACCAGAGCATTTGACAGAAGGAACATTTCCTATTCCTTAGGTTGTAGGAAACACTCAACACTCCTACACTAATGGGATTGCTCTTTTTCATTTCTTTTTTAAAGAAAATACATATATGAGTATGTATATGTACACATTACTCATATAGATTACTGTGCCATTGGGGATTTGCTTTATCCTTCTTGAAAAGAATGGGGAAATGAAACCCTCATGTGCTTAATAACTAAGCTGGGTCATCTATAACCCTCATAACTTTCTGATATTTTATTTTATTGCTGACATTTTATTTTACCGCACTTTACTTTCAGTGTGGGGCCTGGGGCAGGGGGAAAAATAACTTAGCACTCTGGTTGTATCTAAGCCTAAGGATAATTTATTTGGGACTGGTACAAAAATGTGTCACAGCCCTCCATCCCATCCTGCACATACAGTTTCATGAGCTATGAAAAAAGTTTGCTTAAATTTTGAAATTACTGTTACATTTTCTGTGTTTTTTTGGGGAAAGTGTCAGCCTTTCACAAATTTGTTTAGTAACAATACACAATGTATGGGTCCTACAAGTTTTCTAACCATTTTGTAACTTTTTTTGTAATTTAGAAAAGGTTTCTTTTGTCAAAATCTCATTTTTCTAATCACTTTTTTAAAAAAAAATAGTCTGGTATTGCTGCATATATTAAACCAATTAATTTTCAAGCTTCATTCTTTTGTCTTTGTCAGTTGAAGAAAATATGAAATAGACTGTCAAAGTTGAATTGAATTGTTATACAGTGGTATGGACAGTGAACTGATAAAGAACTGCAGTTGTTTCTTGTTTATCTTATATAACAATATTATTTCCCAAAAGTAGAGTTGGAGAATTTATTTACAGTGCAACATTTCAGAAGGAAAATTCTCAGAAAGATTGGTCAGAAATATGTGATGTAAATGGCAACAATTGACTGAATGTGTCTACTCTACTTGAGGCTAGACAACAGGATAGCAACCATAATTATCTTGATTCAGTGTTCTGTTGTGCACATGTCATTATTTAAGGTTGAATTGATACTGTTTTTCTGAGTGATTGAAACACTTATTCTGGGAGCTATAAATTCTGCTGGAATAAACAGTATCACATACGCTTTCCCTATTGTAGGTCAGGTTAGCAGGCCCTGCAGTTCAGGATGCAGTCTGAGATTGTTCTAACACTGCTTCTGAACTGGCTCCAGAAAATCTCACATGATCTAGACAACAGCTATATAGACACAAAGAAATAAGCTTCTCTAAAGTCCCTCAGGCAGGGCCTACAGTTTATCTTCATTTTTCTCCTCACAATATTGGGGAATACACTCCGCTGTAGTTCTGGAGTGCATACCTCCTCCACCACCACCATTTGAGGTCCCAAATATTCCACGTTTTAAGAAAAATTATGTTAGTTTTGAAACTCTAATAACCTCAACATCTCTGTGTGTAAAAAAGTAAAGGTAATCCCTTGACATTAAAGTCTAGTCATAACTGTGTAAGGGGGTGGTGCTCATCTCCATTTCTTAGCCAAATAGCCAGCATTGTCCAAGGACTGCTCTGGTGGTTATGTGGCCAGCATGACAGCAACAAATGCTGTTATCTTCCCACCAAGAAGTGGTACTTATTTATCTACTTGCATTTTCATGCTTTCAAACTGCTAGGTTGGCAGAAGCCTGGACTAATGACAGGAACTCTCCCCATCACACAGCACCCAGGCCTTGAACTGCCAACCTCCCAATTGTCAGAATTGGCATCTTAACCACTACGCCACAGCATCCCAGTGTGTACAAGACATTAACAAACATCCATGGATCACATTTAGGGAGAAATGTGGGCTATAAGTGCAGTAAACAAACTAGCAAACACAAATGCCTCGAGAATCTTCCTGTAGTTTTAATGATGCTTCTAGAAACCCTACTGGACAGGTTTGGGGTGATGGTGGATCTACTCCAGGTTTTATTTGTGATTAAAAGGGAAATCCAAGGCACCAAATCCAATTCCCAAAATACATTCAGTACCTTGGGCAGATCTTTAAAATTCTAGATAAAAACCTGGCATGAAAGCCACCAGTTGCCTCACTTGCACATTTGGTCCATCTCTCAGAAAGCATGGCTTCACCCTGCCCTGAGTCTGTAAAGGAAACATCTTTAAAATTCTGGGAAACAGGCTGTTGCTCACTCCCTAGCCTGGAAATTTCAGAGAAATTTCTCCTAAACCCCCTTAAAACAAATACAATAGCCTCCTTATTTTAGTGAGATGGGGGGAATGATTCTACAAAATTGGATGGAGAATTTTGTCTGAGATATTAGTAGGTAATACTATTAGCAGGTAATGTGATGTGTTCATTTAACATTTTTTTAAAAAAAAAAATATCAAGCTGTTTTTAAAGGAACAAGCCTCCTCCCCACATTTTTCCCCCAATCAGAGCTGGTCACTCTTAGTGCAGCAGCTTCCAAAGAGACTGGTTTCAAAACAGTTTCTTCCTTTCCCATCTTTTGCATGGCTCTCAAAGCTTAGCTCTTTGTGTGGCTTAGAATCTTCTAGTTATAAAATGATTCCCAAGTTGACCATGAGGACTGAACAGGCAGCTTACTCTGCTCTTGACCTTATGTTGGCTTCAATTGGGTGGAAATCATATCCCCAACTGTCTGCAACAGGATTCAATTTCACCTAGTCCTAATAATGTTCCCACTGGGACCTCATGATTCTATTACCAGCCACTCTCTAACATCTCAGACAATTTTTATTAATATTTGCTCTAGAAGGGAATGGCAGTAAAAGGACATTAACCCACAAAATCATGAAATGCTCTGTTATCTTCCTTGCATATCCTAAACCAGAGTGTGAGAAAGATTTAATAACATCACTACATAATAAACCTTCCATGCTTGATACAATCCCAGAGGAAGACTGCAGAGGGGGAAAAAAATTAAAGATTTATGGCTTCCAATTTAATTGTATTGTAGGAACGGCATCTTCTTCTATTCCTGTTATAGAGTCTATTTATACAAAGTTGAGCAGAGAGAAAAACAGCAATTGTTTCCACATTTTAATGAACTGAGAGCTCTATACAAAATGACAAATTGGGTGATGTGTATAATGCCTGGTTTTATAATAACTTAATGTCTCAAAAGGAGATGCTGCCTGGCCTGTAAACAACCTTTCTTTGATAAATGAATGTGTGGGTGCAGCACGTACTCTGAAAGTTATAAACTGCAGAAGCATATTTATTTATGACCTTTCATTGTTCAAGCTTGACCTTTCCAAATTTCCTGACTTTGAATCAATCACATTTTATGGCCTAATTCCTTCAAGCAGGTGGGGTTATATACCTATATCTGGACTCTTGTCAGTTTATGTTGCAAATGTAGGTTTAGATGACTGACTACACTGCCATACAATTAATAAATTTCCAAATTATCAATACCAATCGGTTCTATTCCAAGGATTAAGACAATAATCTTGGTAAAAGAAAAAAAATACCTTATTGCACACCAAGGACAATAGTGATCAGCCAGCATTTAAGTTGGTTGGTACAAACCTTCCCTGCCCTCTTGTCTCTTTATATAGATTGCAGCTACCTAGCCCCACCTGTTTGCAATGTAACATTTTGACTTCTGCCTGATAACTACAATGTAACCATTTGATTTCCGCCTGGTAACTGTACTATAACCTTTTGTTTTATACCTGGTAATTTTAATGTAATCTTTTGATTTCTGCCTGGCAACTGCAGTAAAACTCCTCCCAACTTTTCTTTGAAAATAGCGCCAAAATTCAAACTCACCTAATACATATAACACAATAGCTAGCTAGCTAGAGACAGATATAGATATACATACAACACAACCAATACAAACTGTATATATATATATGTTTCCCAACTTCATCCATAACGACAAAACCGAAATCCTTTCGGGTTTTGACATGTGTAGGTGTAACACATACACTGAAAGTTATAAACTGCAGAAGTACAACATTTGTTTAGGACCTTTCATTGTTCAAGCTTTCCAAACTTTCTGACTTTGAATTATTCACATTTTATGACCTAATAATAATAATAATAATAATAATAATAATAACTTTATTTATATACCGCCCTTCCAGTGATCAGGCTATGCTACCATACAATTAATAAATTAATCCCTGAAAAGACAAAATAAGATGTCAGAGAACATTAGGCTAGGATCTTTATCCCTGACATCCAGTTCTCTACATGCAAAAATTGATCAATATCAGTATCAGTATGCCTATGGATCTGTATGTATATATGCTACAGAACATCATTCAGTCATAAGAGTCCCTCTTTCTTTTGAAATGGCACAGTGCAGGTTAAAGTTTACAACTTCATCAGATTTTTGCAAGAAATAAGCCTAGGGGAAAACAAGTAAAACTCAAATGAAATATAGCAAAGGTTTATATTTTGGTTTAAGGGCCAGAGCAATATACCGTAGTGGAGCAGGTATGCGTGTGGAATGCAGAGACACAGGCACAAATCAGATGTGTCATTTTAGGATATATGTGTGTGCACACATTGTTTTAATGTTTGTGTAAGCATGAGTATTTATACAAATCTACAGGAACATTCGAAGCCCACATTTTGACACAATCCAGATGAATTATTCTCTCTGGCTTTTCTTCGCTAACGAGGATTCAGGAAGGGCTCATCCCATGCTTTCTACAAATGTGTTGATGACTAAAAAGGCCAATCTGAGATAAACAGGTCCAGTTGCAGAAAGTCTCCTTGGGTGATGTTTCCAAGTTATGGTTCTTTCTGCATTGTCATTTCTCTTCGAGACTCATTCAGCGTGAGTTCTTGAAAGAGGCTGCAGCATTGTGGATAATGCGTCTCCCTGCCTCCCGATGTGAGGCCAGGGGAGACCAATGTTGGTGATCAATTTGGCCGAGTTTGAGATGTTGTTTCAGGGAGTCCTGGTATCTCTTCTTTGGGGTGCCCCTCTTACGCTGAACCATGGCGAGTTCACCGTAGAGTACTATTTTTGGGAGGCAATGGTCCTCCATCCTAGAAACATGCCCTGCCCAGCGCAGCTGCGTTTTCAATAGCATGGCCTCAATGCTGGTGATCCCTGCTTGCTCAAGGACAGCAAAATTCATCACATAATCAGTCCAGTGTATATTTAGGATTGTGCGTATACAGCGCTAATGAAAGCGTTTGAGGAGTTGTAGATGTTGGCGATAGATGACCCATGTTTTGGACCCATTGTAAAAGTATTCACTGTGATTCACTGTGAATACACTATTATTGTATTCCCTATGATAACTACAATGTTATATACAAAGACGTTTATGTCTTGGTGGCATGCATACCTACTGGGTTATTGCTATGGGTAGCTCATAAAATGAAAGTATTGCCCCCAAATAAGAATTCTTCCCCTTGAGATAAAATGTTACTTTAGTTACCAAAGTTCTAGCATTCCTAAGAATGAGACATAAAAGTCATTCACATTTAGAACTCTTGTACTTACTGTGTTCTCATTTCCTTGATAACTTTGTCTGCCCATTTTGTTTGGATGCTTAAACTGTATTTCTACAGTTTAAACTGAAGGACTGAGGGGAAATTCTCCCTGAAGGAAGCACGAAGGAAAATTTGTTTAGCAGAAATACCTTATTTGGCCCTTCTCCATAGCCACATCCCTGCATACCTGAAACATAAAAATTTTTAAATTGTTTATGACTACATGAATGCTATCTATATAATAATAGATAAGCCTGCCAGAGTCTTTGAGGCATCATCATACATAGTTTGAAAGGTGAGGGAAGGGAGGATAACCTTCTTTGAAGTTGTTCTTTTAAAATGGTTGTTCATCTGTAACACACATTAGGTTGTTCTTTCAGTGCTCACTAACTCCCAACCCAATCTTCTTAAAGTTATTGTGAGATGGCACAAAAGAAAGAAAACACAATAAACCTTTAACTCTGCAAAGAACTGTTGAAGTGATGAAAAGAAGCTTTTTTTAGTTTACAGTAGTCTTTATAATCAATCCTTCAGAAGTCCTTAAAGTGTCAAGGAAGCATGCTATATGATAATGTAACGTGTTTCACAATGCCACATCAAGGTTCAGTCAAGTGAAGCAAACACACACAAACAACACGTTCAAAAGTATTCTACATGCTGCCAAAGTGAGCCCATGTTTCTTATAAGAAGCGCAAGAGCAATGAAAGGGTCTGAGTATCTTATCAATTCTCCTTCCTCCATCTCTAGGGAGACAGAGCTGACAAGAGTTCAAAGACAAGAAAGCTCAGCCAAAAGGTGGAGAAAAATAATATAAAACAGCACAGTGGTCCCCTGTATCTTAAAGTGTGTGTGTGTGTGTGGGGGGGGAGAGATAATGGTTGGAGCATTCCACCTTTAGAAAAACATTGTGAGAGTTTAGTTTGTAATTGGAGCCACCTTTGTGTTAAAGGGCAATGGCATTTTAACCTCTTAAAGGAAATAGGGATAAAAAAAGACATTGTGGGTCAATGTTGAAGGTGGCAGAGATGATTTTTTTCTTCATCATCTTTTTAAAAAAGTTGTCAGTTTTTCAGCACAAATGCACTGATATATTAACGTGTGAGCTTGCATTGCCTTTTCTTTGACATATTTTTTTGTCCCTCAGTTGACTCAAGGGTGATTCAGATGGTGAAAATAATCCAGATTGTATCTGGGTTGAATCTCCATTCTTCACATGCATCCTGAATGCATGTGATTAAGTTGGGGGGGGGAACCAAAATCTCCACATAACCCAGGATAATTGGTACTGGGTGTTTTTCTGATGTTTTAAAAAAAGACTGGCACTATTGGCAGTGTGAATAACCAATGCAAATAGAGCTGGGATGAAACTCTGCATGCCCTGCTGCATCTTTCCCCTCCAGTGAGGAGAGAGGAGGACTCTCTTGTCCTCCACATCCATGATCTCTTGGCAGCCAGAGGCACTATTGGCAGTGTGAATAACCAATTGCTTCTTCCTTGAGACACCCAGCTGTAGACAGTTTCTCGCAGGGGTCATTGATACCCTTGGGTGGGAAGCACATGACTGGAAAGTACATGTGAGCAACAGAAAATGAAGAGATGTGCAGAGATGCAGAGATTAAAAAACAGTATGAACAACAAACCTAGAATGTGTGAGTGAGATTATTCACATCTCAAGACTAAAAAAAAAAAAGATGTCTAAGGTCCTCTTCAGTCTGGCCTGAAAGGCTGAATGGGGGGCAGAGTTGGGGCATCATGTCCAGAAGCTCCAAACCAAACTGGGAGGCTGCCTATGCTTTTTTTCCATCCAGGCAACAGTTGAGATCCAGGCTACAGTCAAGCACCTGTGCTGGAAGAAAGATCACTCACACCGTAGAGGAGTCTGTGGGGGAGGGATGCTGGTGGGAGCAGCAGCACTTTAAGTGCTGGCCTGCCAGGCTCCCCAAAAGAAGTGCCTGCACCAGAGAAACACCACCCACGCTGCAGAGGATTCTGTGGGGGAGGGACACCGGTGGGAGTGGCACCCCTTTAAGCACTGGTCTGCCAGGCTCCCCAAGAGAAAGTGCCAGCACCAGAGAAACACCACCCATGCTGTGGAAGACTCTGTGGAGGAGGGACAATGGTGGGAGTGGCACCCCTTTAAACGCCAGCCTGTCGGCCTCCCCAAGAGAAATGCCTGTGCTAGAGAAACACCACCCGCACTGCAGAGGACTCTGTGGGGGTGGGACACCAGTGGGAGCAGCACCTTTTTGGAACTGACCCACCGGCCACCAGACCCCAGAGAGTTTGCATTGAGGAACCACCTGCCACACCTGCTTAGCAGGAGAGCTTGGGGAGGGGGGATATATTGGTGGGATATTGACGAATTGAATTTTTAGTGTGTACTGATAATGGGGAATATCATTATGGATGGGGGAATATTTTCCCGATGCAACATCATAGAAGGTTGATAGAGAGAGGCCTATTGGAGTAGTGTGGGACAAAGGGAGATATGGCATTAACAGGGTAGGATTGAATTATAAGAGAAGAAGAGATCAATGCTTAATATCCATCCTGTCTTCTACTTACCCTGTTAGCCTGAAAGAACCGAGGGTCTCCCCAACCATACCAAAGACCCTGACCTTGCTTCTTTGCAAGGCAAGGTCAGTAAGAAACAACTCTCATATCATCTACGATTTGTTGGAAAAGGAGGATGCCAACCTGGCTTGCTTTACCGAAACCTGGCTGGGCAAGGACAGCAGTGCCATTTCAGCTAGGACTCTCCCAGCCGGGTATGCAGTTCAAGAGCAGGAAACCCTTCCTGGATTCCCTAACTAAGAAATAATTATAGGCGATTCTCTTTATTACCTTTTCTGGGCAAGGTGATCAAGAGGGCAGTTGCCTTCCAACTCCAGGCTGTCTTGGATGAAGCCGATTATTTAGACCCATTTCAAACTGGCTTCAGGGACAGGATACAGAGTGGAGACTGCCATGGTTAACTTGGTTGATTATCTCCGTCTGGGAGCCGACAGGGGAAGTGTGACCCTGTTGGTGCTCTTGGACATCTCAGTGGCATTCAATACCATTGACCATGGTATCCTTCTGGAATGCCTGGGAGAGTTAGGTATTGGGGCACTGTACTCCAGTGGTTCCATTCCTATCTCTCAGGCAGATTCCAGATAGTGATGGTGGGGGACAGATGCTCTCAGGGCACCATTCTGTTCCCCATATTGTTCAACATTTACATGAAGCTGCTTGGAGAGATCATCCGGAGGCATGGGGTGCGGTGTTATAAGTACACTGATGACACCCAAATATTTTTTCTATGCCTTGGACTGAAACAGTGACTAAGGATGGCATCTCGCCTGTCTTGAGTCGGTAATGGGCTGGATGATGAAAAACAAGCTCAAGTTGAATCCAGAGAAAATGGAGGTACTCATGATAAGTTCCCCTGGTCCATGGATGGAGGTTTGTCATCCAGTCCTTGACGGGGTCACGCTTCCCCTAAAGGATGAGCTTCACAGTTTGGGAGTACACCTGGACTCATCTCTACAGCTAACATCGCAAGCGGAGGGACTTCCAGCACCCCCAACTCTGTCCCTTATTCTGGCTCTACTTGATTGTTTCAGGCCTGGGAGAGTCTTTAAACAAAACATAATGTGATTTCAACTTTTTAAAACAGGAAGTTGACTTCCTATTGAAGAAAATTCCTCTTCTAACAGCCAAAGGAGGTTAAATTGTGATAAAATTGCCCCCAATTATGTTGTCAGCACATAGCCTACTCTTATCAATGATATGTTATTGTTATTGTGTGCCTCCAAGTCATTTCCAATTTATGATGACCTATGGAGAACCTATCATTTTCTTGGCATGTTTCTTCAGAGGGCCAGAGGCTGGGAGAATGTGACTTTCCCTGGCTCACCCAGTGGGTTTTCATGGCTAAACAGGGATTTGGACCCTGCCCTCCAGAGTCACAGTAACACTCAAATTACTACACCACAATGACACTTTTATATAAAACCATGATTTTATCCTATTTATTCATCCATGATCTTTAAAACAAACAAAAAACTAAAAGAAAACTGAAAGTTTTTTCCACTTTCCCCCCACATTCCATTTTTTTCTTTTTATAAATCAAGTCAGCCCTTGGTATCTGTTGTGATCCATTCCAGAACCCCCCCCCCCACAGCTACCAAAATCTGCATATGTTCAAGCTCCATTGTCCTCAATGTTGGCGTGTGCACACAGCTGCACTGCCATTAGGGACAATGGCATTTCAGGTAATGTCTCTCCTTGCACGTGCCACCACTGGGGGGAATGTCAGTTGTCCCTAATGGTGGGATGGCCACATGAACATGCCACCATTAGGGACAACATGGCCTTGCCATCCACAGATACTCAAATCCACAGGTTGCAAGTCTGTGGATCCCGGGGGCTGACTGTACTCTGGACCAGCATGGTGTATCTGGACTTGAAACTGCACCATCATCAATTCATTACCTGGGGCTAACAAAAGAATGTTGTAATGGACTCTAAAAGGGATTGGGAGCAAATGAAGAGATGACAACAGAGGAGTAATGTGATCAGAATGGTGAGCTAAAAAGATAATCCTGGCAGCAGAATGTTGCACTGAGGTCAAGGGGCCAAGGAAGGAAAGAGGAAGCCCCGTTAGGAGAAGATTACAATAATAACCAAAGCATGAAATTCTAGCTAAATTATACAGAAAAAATCAACACGATTTCGCTGTAGCCTGGATCTGGAGAATGAACAATAAAGAAGAATAAAAAATAAAACTGAGTACTATGAGGACTGCGGAAGGGGACTGAATTTGGTTTAGCTATAGAAGCAGCAGCACCAGTCTGGATGAAAGTCAATATTTAGACAAAGAGTTTTGTAAGAAATATTCCTGTCAAGCTTGAAAAACATCATTATCATCATGTAATTGTTTTCATCATCATTGTCATCATAATTTTTGTTTTTGTTTTTAGCTTTATATTCTAATCCCATGTGCTACATGTGGTCTTTGAGACCCTATTTGCCAACCACCCCAAAGCCACCAGAGCCTCCAATATTTTTAATTTTACTTTTTAAAAAATAGACACTTTTTCATCCCCCCACTCAAAATGGGTCAAAACAACTGCAATAGTTTGTCCCCAAAACTACCAAGCACCCCATATGTGCCCCCAAACCTGTCCCCTCAATTGGTTCAAACCTGTCCAAAAAAGAGAGAAAAGTAACCCCTCCTCAGTTATCCACCCCTATGCAAAATAGATGACTGTGGGGCTCACTCACATTTCATCTTTCCAGATACTATATCCCATACAGTTCCATACTAAAGCAGATAACTCTTCTAAAAGGAACACAACTCCACAGCTTCTGCTTCTGTGCATCTTTGCCATGAAGTTGGGAAGCAGCTATATAACAAAATTAAACACTCCAATTGGAAATGAAGATCCTTTTTCTTCCTCTATTCATCTTCATGACTTAATATAGTAATATAGTGATATTAATTGAGTTGAAATGTTAGAGCCATACAAAAGTCCATTAATTTTGTTTAATGACAAAGGCTGTGAAAGCTCTCGCTCCCTACCTCCCCTTCCCTACCTCCTTCTCAGTTTCTTTCCTTTCCCCCTCATCCTCATTCCCATTTTTTTTCACTTGAATAACTACAGAATCAAACTCCTTTCCTTACCATGCTATTACACTGTGTTGAAAAGAATATTTGGAATGATGTGCATGAAGTTAAATGAGACACATTTTGAAATATCTGCGAAAACTAATGACAAGCACAACAACAATTCTTTGTTATGGGCAAGAGAACCAGAAAAATCAAATTCATAACATATAAAATTAAGAACAGAAAGCAACCACTGGTCAAATTATACAGTCAGAGCTTATTTGAGACATCTTCCTCTAGTACAGAAGTTGACTTTTCTCTGATCCTGACTGCTTGCTATTTCCTCACACATTAATCTTTTGGATGCTCGTCTTGGTCTCAGTTCTACACTTATAGGTAAACTGCCTGTTCAGGAAACTTACAAAGTCCTCACAAAAAATTAAGACTCTTAGGTTAAAGGTCCTGACCATCACACATTATGATTAAATGGAATACTGATAGGTGCATGGTTTGCACATAGTGAAGGTACTTAACAGGTACTCAAAAATGTCACAGAGTGTAAAGATAGGCTGACTGTGTTTGCCAAATGGTCAGGAAGGTGACGGTGGCCTGATCTTGTGCCTTTGAGGGGAACCTGATCTGCAAGAAGATTTTCACATCATGAAGGTAAACATTATCACTTCCTAATATGGGAAGTCACTGTTGGGACACAGGTAAAGGGCAGGTTAGTACCCGTGTATGTGTGAATGCATCTTCAAACTACCTGTTGACTTATGATGACCCCATGAATCCCATAGGGTTTCTGAGTGAGAGATGGTTTTGCCAGTTCCTTCCTGTGAAACACAACCTACAGTACCTGATGTTTATTGGTGGTATCCATCCAAGTACTAACTGGAGCTGATGCTGCTTAGCTTCCAAGATGAGATGGGCTCTGGTGCCTTTAGAGTATTGATGTTCTTGCCAGTGTATACCATTCCTAAGTCAGAAACAGAAAATATTATATATCCCCTCTCTTTACTCAGGCTTACCACAAACAGTGGGATTTGCACTGTTATCTTGTCTACTTTGATTGTAGATGTAGGGGGCAGGAACAGGCACTTAGTGTGACATTGAGTATAATGGTGCCCTGAAAAGGCTTAGGTTCTCCAAATGCTACATTAATACAGATAATAGCATGTATTCATGGCATTTCCTCCTTCTCTTCCCGTGCCTCAAATACAAAAGAAGCCACTTTTCTCTCAAGGTAATAGAGGACTATCTTTAATCTTTTACAGGAATACACCAGCATCTGTTATCCCAGCATTTGAATGGCAGCCCTTTACCTGCCAAGGCATTGTCTGAGGCTCAGATAAATAAACAATCCTGCCGACTGAAGGCATCTTTTCCATCAGGATTATAGACCACCATTTAGGCATTAAAAGCAAATACAAAAGGAGGAGAGAGTCTCTAAAAGCTAGCATAAATCTCAAAAGGCTACAAAAGTCTGCTGTGAAATATTGTTTCCTCAGGAATGCTTGCAAATGGCACTAGGGCTGTTCTTCCTGATTCTGTTTTACCAGCCTGTTTAAAGGCCAGGCAGGATCATTTGCAAAATGTTAGGTTACATTTCTAACAGCTGGCTGCGAGCAGCAGGCAATATTCAGAGGAGAATATTCCTAGGAGAAAACCAAGCCATCAGACTTCAGATTTATAGAAGCATCTTTTTAAAATAAAATAAAATAATAATGTCTCTCTTGAAAAACCTAAAGGCTGCCTTACGCTTTTAGTCAAAGGCACAACACATGTACAATAGTCCCCTGGCAAGATCTGTGAGGTCTTGAAAAAATAAAATAAAATAAATACCAGCTGATATCCTCTTCAATAGTTAAGAGACTGTGAACTGGACTTAAGATCTCATAACTGCTAGAGATTCATATTTATGGCAATTAACAACCAAATATTACTCTGAAACCCACATGGCAGGCAATGGGCCAAGGGAAAGGTTTCCAAGGTGCTGCAGATCAGGACAGTGACATCTGCAGTGTTCTTCCAGTTGCAGAATGCCTTGACACAAGCAATTGCAACAGGATCCAGGGAAGTCTTTCCAACTGTCCATTCCCAAAGCACCCTATGATTGGGATGATCAAGGAAGAAGAAGAAGAAGCAGAAGAAGAAGAAGCAGAAGCCCTTCAGTTGAGATACTGGATGTCTGGAAAAAAATGGTGTTTGGGGGAATGCCATTATCAGTTATGATGGTGGAGCTCCATTGTTGTAGCTACATCTGTTCATGTAAGGTCATACCCACCACACTGAATTGAAGATGCCTCAAATCCTTCCATATTTAACAACAGAGTAAGGAAATTTACTTTTCCTTCCCTCTTTCTCTTTGCCATTGGCAGAGATCACACTCAAAAAAATTAATACACTCAATTTCTTTCTCTCAGCAGGTATAGGCCTACACTAACATGATGAAATGCATATAGGTTCAAAGATATCAAGCATTCAGTCAATGTTCAAAGTCATGGGACATATTTGAAGGCCCGACTGAACAAATTTGTCACTTCCAAGGTGTGATTCTGCATCATGTGATGTACACATATCACATAGCTACATCTCCATAGCTACATTTCCTAATGTTAGTGCTAAAGGACATGTCCCTGTCATCCCAACAGTCTCCAACAGCATGGATGTGCCATGCTGGGAGACCACATTGCCTTCAAAGTGAGTTTTGGGTACTAACATTAGGATATGTAGCTATGGAAATGTACCTATGTGAACTGGGTGAATTTTATATTTAATATTTAGTTAATGCTTTAATTATGCAGAATGAACAAAGATGGTTGCTGAACCAAAATTTAAGATGGCTAAAATTTGGGCTAAGTGAAGGTCTTTAGAGAAATGCTGAACAAACAGGAGAAAACAAGAAATTGTTTAGATACAAGGTGACCTGTTACATTGAGAAGAGGCACCATAGTGAAGTCAAAACATAAACACCAGATAAGTAGAGTTGCAACCGTGGAATAATGTGTAAAGGTTAGTTACAGGGAAAGTAACTTTTTGTAAAGTGTCCTGATTAAGTGGGTTTTTAATTATTCATGTGTTTGTTTGTCGGATTGCTTGAGATTCATTTGTTTGGAGTTAAGATTGGCCAGTAGAAAGCATTTTTGGAAATCCTTTGTGTAAAACCTATAAATCCCATCATCTTGGTTTTTTTTTCTGAGTCTCAGTCTTTGGAAATCTGAATTTTCCACTGAGGACATTTTTATTCTATGCTGGCTGAATATATCTGGAATTATTAAGCGACTCTGGGTCCTCTTGTCTTCACTCCACTCTGTCAATGCTGAGGACTGGTAAGCAGTCCTAGCCGAACCCATTTTTCCATTACAATGTAATATGTGTACATCTCATGATATGCAAAAGGCATATGCAGAGAATTTCAACCTCTTTAGTGAACAAAACAGTGAATAATGATGCTATATGTTTCACTTTATTGCTGCTGTATGCCTTCCAGGTGTTTCCAAGTTATTGTGACCCTAAGGTGACCAAATCACAGGGTTTTCTTGGCAAGATTTGTTCGGAAAGGGGTTGCCTTTGCCTTCCTCTAAGGTCGAGAGAACTTTCCCAAAGTCTCAGTATAAGTAGGAATCGTTCATTATTGTCTATTATTCAAGCCTTATCACTGGTATCTCTGTGTCAAAGACAAAATTGCATTTTTCTTACAAGAAACATCTGGAGCCAAAAAATAACAAACACAACAATAGATTGCCTGGCTGCTTTGTTTGTTTGTTTGTTTTGTTTGTTTATGTCCATGGTTAAAATTGTGTGTGGGTCTAACTGTAGATCTAATTCAATGAGAATTCAGAAATAAATCATAATTTAGAGATATCAACATATCCTATCAAGTAGATGAGAGTTAATGGCATTGAAGAAGAACAAAAGAAGGAAAGAAGGAAAGAAGGAAAGGTAAAGGTAAAGGGAGAAATATAAATATTGGCAAAGTCATTTGTAAAGCAGATTGGAAATCTTTCTGGTAGACTTCATAAAACCCAATCAAGTAGGTCTTATTAAAAATATGTGATGATATAAAAGCATTATCCTTTTCATTGTTATAACAAATATCAAATATTTGTATCTTAAGGATCAAGTAGCTAGATACAAACAGCAAACGAAAAGAAAAAAAGGGGGGGGGGACCTAAATATAGTCTTTATTTCATGTCAGATGAGTTTGCATTTCTTCAGAATAAAGTTTCTCCTAAACAGTCTTTACAGTGATATGGATATTTCGCCCTAAAATAGATTGTTTTGTTGTGTGCCTTCAAGTTGTTTCTGACTGATGGTGATCCTAAGGCAAACTTATCATGGGATTTTCTGGGTAAGATTTGTGGGGGGGGGGGGTGCCTTGCGTTCATTTGAGGATTCCTACCTCAGTCTCTCTCTCTCTCTGTATCTCTCTCAAAATTATAAAATTCATTCCATTCTGAATATAAATAAATTTGTAAATTTTGGTATGTTTTTATCTAAATAAAAATGGAAATTAAATTATCCATTTTTAATAGTGATGCATTCCTTTACTTCAAAGGGCGAAATAAGCTGTGGGAAGTCTTCTTGATCATTAGGTAAGCAGATGCACACACAATCAGTATATCCCAACCAATTGCTTCTGGCATATTGCTACACTTGACAGCTGATTCAAAAGTCAGCAGCAAATGCACATAGATGCCACTTGCATAATCTGACACCTAAGTGGATGATCATCATCAGGATGATTATATCATGTTTATTCCCATTTTACAGACAGGGAAGGAGATATAAAAGATCTTGGCTAGGATAAAATCTCCTGATTCTATATGTAAGATGAGGCCACTCTGATTTTATTTATTTATTTATTCATTATAAATGAATCCTGTCTGAAAACTAGTGGACAGATACAGATAATATAAAAATATAATTAAAACATTAAAAGCTATTAATTAAAAATATGTGTTTTAAAAATACATCCATTAAAACATGGATTTTAAAAAGTAAATAAACAGCATCCACCAAACTAAAAACTACTTCAACTAGAGGTCCATCTGGAAACCAAAAGTGTTTCTGAAGAAGCATCACTTTGCCTGACAGTCGGTGAAGATGGAGCAGGCCTGCCTTCCAGTGGTAGGAAGTTCCTGAACCTGGAACCTTCCTAGTTGTTCAAAGGCTTTTTCCTCAGATGTCCTGCTCAGTTTTTCCTGCCAGTTAAAAATAATGTGCAAACATCTCTCTCTCTTTTCTCCCAATAGCCACTTGTTCACTAAATCAAGTGGGCTTACTTTCTAGAGAGTAGGGCTCTATGTGCACTGGAATAGGACAGCCCAAAGTATCTTTCCTCTGGATCTTTCCCCCATTGAAAAGCCATCTGTTCTGATGCTGTGGGGCTGACTGCACACTTGTCCCAGTGAGCCACCCAGGAGATCTACCACCATCATGGGTCACTTTGCTTTGAGGTCAGAAAAAGGTGTCCAAAAATAAGTGCATGGCTGGCTGCCCCATTCTGATCTCACAGCAATTGGCTTGTGGCAGCAGTGGATGGTCTGGGCAGCTCAAGAGATATGTTTCAAACACCCACCCAGAATGAGGACTCCGTATCTTCCTGGATAATCTGGAGCAATTGATGACTTTTAAAATCTTGGAAAAGTTGTAAAATCTGTTCTGCTGCTGAATGGGCCAGCCCTCATCCATCTGTTCTGACTAGAACTGGGCTTTGGGCCTTACGTTATCCAGTCTCCCTGTTGAAAGAATGAGGAAGGCTTTTGTATTGGGCCTGTGCAGATAGGGCCTATGTGTACAGACAGCTGGTAGGATACCTCTAGGGTAGTTCCTTACTTTGAAGATGGACATTTCAGATTGAAGCATTTGATTCTATGCAAAGAGTGGAAGGATCTTGAGCAGGTTCAAAAACAGGGTCTGCTCCTACATCTATTCTAGAAATGCTGGATGAGAACTGTATGAAATACCAAGTATGAGAAATAGCAGCAAAAATGCCTTAGCATGAAAAAACAAACAAACAATTTTCACCCCTGACACTTCTAGGAAAGTAACAGCCTGATCTCAGTGCATGTTCAAATAATTCAGAAAAACATTGAGAAACATCAGGCAATTCTAGAGGTGACCAGGGAAGAAAAGGAAGGTAACTGCACACAGCCTCAGAGGATGGCAATGACAACCCCCCCCCCCCCCCTGAAGAAACCTGCCAAGAAAACCCAATGATAAGTTCACCTTAGGGTCCCATAAGTCAAAAATGACTTGGAGGCACACAATATCCTGAAGAGGCTATGTCGGAAACAAAAATTTCATTGAATCACACAGGACTAATTTGAAGTAAAACTTGCACAGGAAGAAGGTTGCAGATGAGTCTAAGTAAATGCTATCAAAAGTCCATCACTCACTTGATTCCTATAGTCAGGGGGCTTTTGTGAGGAGAGAGTTTGAGAACCATTCTGATTATAATCAAAGCAATCAAGTGCCAAGACGTTTTTAGAACCAGAGCATTTCCAGCCATTGCTAAAAGCCACACAAGGAGCAATGGATAACAAGGCACCACTGTTTAAGTCATCACCAAAGAATAAGTATTAAAGAAAATCTTGCTTATATGCCAGTTTTTTCAAGCTCCCACTCCTTGCAGGAAAGCTATTAGCACCCAGCAATATTAAGGTGCTGACACCCTACTATTAAATGGCCTCAAGTGATGGTGTCAGAATGATTTAATTCTAATAGCTTTCTGATGGTTTCCTCTCTGTTAAGGCCCTGCATTCACAAGAGAACACGACAATCATCTTGGCATCCCCCTTATAATGGGTGTTATTAATAGAGCTTCAGTTTATTGATTTTTCTGGCTAGATAATCATTCTTGAGCAGATGCATAATGTGGCTTGGGCTGGATAAGTGATGGTACTGAGAATTACAGAGCAAGCTGGAACAAGCCAAAAGACTAGGTACTGAAGAGAGGCCCTACTCCTTGAGATATATAGGTAGGCAGGAGGAGCTGCTCTGATCCCACCAGGACTGCTGCATGATGAATGGCTCCATTATGACTGGAATGGAAGGAGAAAAGAATCAAACGTTGATCAGAGGAAAAGAAGGAGAGGGCAAGGATTTGATCTACACAGTTTAGATCAAAACTTTGGGATGTAGTTGGAGGGATGCTTTGGGATGCAGCGTCATGTGAAAGTTCCTTCATTAATGAAAAACTAGTATGGCAAGGAGATGGTCTCACAGCAACAATCCCACAAACCACTAGGTTTCCAGTGGAAGGGATTTTTTAACGTGAATAGGTGATCAGTCCTCTTTGTCCACCCCAAAACCATATAGTGCTCTGTGTAGTTTTCTATGTGGTAGTCTGACCTTTCAGTGCCAGTGAGATTTAGTTGTTAGAGTGCTAGAATGGGGCTGAGAATATCAGACTCTAGGCCCCATAGAGCGATGAAACTCACTGAGATAACCTTGGGCCAGTTAGTTTCTCTGAGCCTGTATCAAACTGCTTTATCTGTCATGGCTCCATCCTATGGAGTCCTGGGATTTATAGTTTGTTGTGGCATCAGAGTGTTCTGGCACAGAAGGTTAATAGCTCACAAACCTACAAATTCCAGAATTCCATGCCATTGAGCCATGGCAAATATAGCAGTGTCAAACTGCATTAATTCTGCAGTGTAGATGCAAACCCAGTCTGATCTGTATTTCACGGGTTGTTGTAGGGGTGACTGTCTTGAGTCCACCGCAGGTAATGTACAGTGGAAACCAGTCTATCAGACATTTGAAAATTTATCCTGAATGTTTGGTATATTGTAGGCAAGTGGAAAGATAAAATCATTTCCCCTCTTTCATATTTCTGATGCCTGCAAATTGAAAGTGAATGGAATAGACAGCAAACCTGAAATTACAAAGAGCTCTTACAGGTCTTTTTGACTTGTGGGTCCCATTTCAGGTTTCCCAGAATGGTCCATTTTCTTAGAGACATGAAAGGGGATTTAAATGCTCATTTTATTTCAATGAGTGGATCAACATAAACGTAATTTTTTTTTTTTTAAAAAAAAAACAGATTAATGCAAGAACATTTATATATTTTTAGGTCCAAAAGAGTCAAAGAAACTGGCATTATTCCTTCAAAATAAAGTGTCAGTTCCTCTTTTAGAGAAAATGGCAAAGAAAGAAAGAAGAAAGAAAGAAAGAAAGAGTTGTATACTAAAAAAATAAATAAATAGAAAACTTTGAATATTTGAGTGATACTTGCAGGAAAACAACAAAATTCAGGCTTCTCTCAGTTGCAATCAAGACAGTGCCTGGCATGAAATGTATTCTGCAATCACTGTACATCCACCAGTACAATTTGCCCATTTCAGATGAGAAACACAAGTAATGTATTACACCGCACTCACACCACAGGACAGAGATGGCTGCTTGTGATTTATAAAGGAAATAAATAAATCTATTCCACCCACCCACCACCCCTCGAAAACAGATTAATACAACCTGTGTGTGCAGGCTGAACCTAGGATGGAAAGATCAATTCTCCCGTGCTGTTTACTTCTCTTCTCAGGGAATACAATAGAACTCTGTGTAAACATGCTGATTTGACTTTCAATCAGATCTCAAACACTGGTTAAGCAAAGCCTGCCCAATAGCTTAAAAGGCTTGCTCAGCCTTATAAACAACAGCCCCAAACAGGTCAACTCCAACCCCATCATTGTGCAGGGAGAGCAATTAAGTCTCCAATCCACGAAGTCTTTTTCCAGAAAGCTGGAAATACCAGGATTGTAACATAGCTGGGGTTGCACCTTCTAAAGCAAAAACATAAAAATTGGCTGTTTGGTGTGGGAAAGGAAAAAAGAGGGGTGCCCAATAATCCCTCCCCCCATCCCCACCATTAAACTAAGCACTACATTGAATGGAAAAGGGGAAGACATAGATAGCAGCCAATTCCATGTATGGCAACCTCTTGAGCATAGGCTATGTATGTGCTAACATCCTGGATCCCATAATTAGGAACACAGGAATCCCATATCGCCTCAGTTTTGGGGTCAGTGTTTCTTAGCACTGTATATAGCAGTGAGGAGCAAGGTGGTTTTGATTCCAGAAACATAAGGTATGTGCCATCATAATGACAGGAAATCCAGGCTTTACTGGAAAACCATTTTTGAACACACACACACTGATAGACTACACATGCACACATAGGGTGGCTTTGCACTGGCCAGAATAATCTCAGCTGCCCTCAAAGTATTATGGCCCCAAAGCTGCTCCCACATCCCCCCACTGGCTGGGGACTCCCAGCAATGCCAGATGGCTGTCTAACACAGCATCTGTCTACATGTCACTGTCGGCATTAATTTCCAAGGACAAAAATGAGGTGCTCAACATTGATTGCATGCCTGGGCACTTCATGGTGACCTCAGTGGGAGTAACCTGTGCTGGTGGCTCTGATGGCAGTTGGCACAGTGAGACGCCATGTGGACAACCACCTGGAATCACTATGAAGAGCTCCAGATTTTCTGAGACGATTCAGAGCAAATTGTGAGTCTTTTAAATTTCTTTTAAACCACAGGTGGTCCACATCCACACAAAATTGTCCTTCCAATGTGTAGACACTCCACAGTTGAATTGCGGCTTTGGCCTGAGTTGTCTGGACAGGGTAATGAAAGGGTGGTTGGGGATGCAAATGGCTTTACACGGAATGTAAAAACATTGCAAAGTGATGTGTAGTGTTACTAGCAATGCAAATAATACTAAAACTTTTTTTGGTCATCCGCAAGAAAGGGTGTCTTGAAACACTGAGATATTGCCATGCTAATTTTTTTTTTTTTTTTACACTTTAGGACTTCTTTTGATGAAAATATTGTGGTAAAAACCATTTGAACAAAACCCAGCACTTTGCAGAGAACACAACATATTTTGTGAAAAATACATTGTTTTCTGCACAAAACTTTTTTTTTTTTTTTGCACAAAAGCCAAAAATTTATTTCCCTCAAAGTTTTCATCTTTGTGAAAAATGCACATACACACACAACACTCAAAACTTTGCACAGGAGGGAGTTAACTTTTGACTCAGTCATTTTCACATGTGCAAATGGAATCAAAATTTTTAAATCCCTGAAGTAGTGGTAGCAGAATGTTTTTATAAAAAAACACCGAAAACTGACATTGCTGGCTAGTTGGCTGGTCAACTGGCTGAAACTTTGAACAGGAGGATGACACTAGTTAAGAAATGTTGCTAGTCTCCAAACTTTTAGTGAAATGTCCCATTTGTTCAGAGTGATACTGAAGGATACATAGAATTACATTATAAGCTAAAGCTAGGTGCTTCTCCAGAGATAAAACTTCAGATACTGACTGGCCAAATTTCACAAACCTTCAGATTGCTCAAGAGAGGAAAGGAGATTGACTCAAAAAATATTTGTCATCTAGCTATGGTAAAGGAAAGATGCTTGAAAGTCCCAAACCTACTAGCAAACACTGTAGACAAGGGTCTGAACATGCTGGACCCAGAAGGAAAGAAGACCACCCAGTAAACTTGCAACATGGTGCTCCTTACCAGATTGGAAGTGAGCGCAAGGAACTGGAGGGATTATTAACCCGATCAACCCTATTCATCTCCTCTTTCCCATCATCAGTGCTCAACCCACCTACCTGCTTCCAGTTCAGGGTAAGCTTTGATTGCTAACATTGGACCAAGAAGTAATTTTTCTCCCTTTTTTCTTTCATTCCTTCCCTCCCCCACCTACCCTACCCGTTAACTGTGAAAAATATGGAAGATTGGTACTGAATGAGGTTGTTAACCAGGAGGTCACTTGGAAGGTAGTGGGGGGGGGGGCAGAAGGTAATAAGAATGGTAAGCATCAATAGGCACCGTTTTGGTTTACTGTCCCTTCAGGTCATGGAACATGTGGAATGAGGAAGGAGATCACTCTTGATCACCTATGGAATGTCATTATTGGATTTCGGAGGGAAGGTTCCCCAAGGAGGGCTTTCCAAATTGAAGATAGGATGGGGAGCAATCAAGCCATCTTCAGCTCCTACCTTTGACTAGGTTTTTCGCCAAGGGTGCCTGAGAAGAAGGTCAGGAAGGGACTTCCTGCCTCAGTGGAATCCTACTCTTAAGTAGCTCTTCCCATTCCAGTTCACATTTGAAAGGTTTAAAATAGTTAATAAAAGTGGCCCTGTTTAACCAAATGCCTGGTATCTGGCCTCCTTATTTCCAGAGTGGACCAGCAAGCTGGATTTTGGTCATCACAGAGCTCTAGGAACAGGAATAACTTTATTAGGCTGGAGAAAGAAAAGGGACAGGAAATGTAATGTGACAACAATGATCCAAGAAGCTGAAAGAAATATGCTTATTGTGAGTGAATTGACCTGGAAACAGGAATCTGAGGGAACTGTAGATTAATAGTATTGGAGAAAGAGACTTGAGAAGAAGGTCGGAAGAGTCAGAGAACTAAGGCTCTGAGGAAACTCAAAAGGAGAAAAGAAAACAGTAGCTTCAGAGTGTGAGATAAGTAGACCTCAGAGGCCAAGTAGTGAAATATATAGAGCAACACCAAATTCTATATATAACTAGAAATACTCTGGAGAGACCAACCCCTGTACAATATGTTTCCACAACTACTTTCACTCTATTTTTTTATTTAAAATTTCACACACCTTTCAAAAATTTCCATCCATGATGTCTGTTGGAATGATATAGTCCTTTGGATGGCATGAAAGTTACACAAAGCTCCACTCTCCTAGAAACTTGTTTCAGCTCTTTGGGGGTTCTCTCTTATTTGCTCTGGATATTTTAATTCTGTTTTTTACTGTTTGCTTTTTCTAAATTATTATTTAAATTTGCTTTATTGAGAATTGAGTGGCAAATGCTAACAGAAAATGAATGTTTCTCTAGAGAGTAGATGATTTCTTTGGAATAGTAGAGTGTCTTTCTAGATACTTGGAGAAATATTAGTTTACATGCCCCCAAGTTGCCACTGACGATGCCTTTGCTCTGGAGGATACAAATAGGTATAGAACGGTGCAATTAAAGCACAGAAGTCCTACACCACTCTAACTTCTTTTTTAATCACTTTCATTCAGACAACATCTTTATTTATTTATTATTTACTGTATTTATACCCCACCCTTCAGCCCTAAAGGCTCTCAGAGCAGCTTACAATTATTATTATTATTATTATTAGAGGTTTCCTTAACTCCACTTTGTTTTCTAGCTACTGTTCACATGTGTCATATTTTCTTTTAGTATTCACAACTATTATAAACTAGTGGGGGGGGGGGGGTTTACTGTTCTGATGCTATCACATATGTGCATGAAATATTTTAAACATTTTCCCCACTTCTGGTTGTGCTTATTAGAATTTCTGTGCATTAAAAAAATATTTTGTAGCTTTGGGGACCTTTTTCCCTGAAAAGAAAAGAAACAAAAAAGAGCAATAATTTGTGTGACATCTCTTTTGTATGGTTTTTTTTTAATGCAAAAGGCTTCTTTTTTGTGTGCAAAATACATTGTTTTGTGAAAAAGTAGATTATGTACAAAATACAATAGTTTTTGTTATTCCTGTTGATGATAAGAATTGTCTTTCCCATTTGAGAAGCTAGAAACACACTTGGGAGAAGAAAGGAGGGGTCACACTATTTGCTCAGGGAGATGCAAAGAAACCACTCAGTGTTTCTGCTGTTGAATAGTCTAGGCGAAGGGTGCACAGCTGTGGGAAGCCAGGAAGCCTTGGTGGACCTGACCCTCCCTCTTCAGAAATACACACTGTGCACAGCCACTGAAAAAAACTTTGCTTCGAGATGCCCTCTGGGGGTAGTAGAGGCATTTTTGCAATCTTTTGAAGGTTCTCTGGCATTTTAGACCTAGGAGAATCCCTTAAAAATAAATTTTAAAAAATCAGGAAACATGTAGAAGTCAACTCAGGTTTCCTTCCTATTGTTTAAAAAGGCTTCTCCTGAGCCTAAAATTGGCGTGAGGGGCATAGAGATATGTTCCTCTCACACACCCCTGAAGCACTTGGAGCAAACATTGCTCTCTGTATGGGGCATCAAAACATTCCCCTGGTGGTAACATGCTGCCCCTAGGCCTTTTACTGAACTAGGCAATAAAGAAGCCATTATTCCAATTTTAATTTTTCTGCATTTTCAGATATAGGGGGGAAATGATCTCATAAAAATACACAAACTATCCCTAAGGTCCTCCCCTCCCCATCTTGCATCAAGATTTTTTGATGGGGCAGGGGACTTTCTTGTTTAGTACATGAAGGAGGTTATATTTTTCCAAATGTATGAACTGATGCTCTCAAATTGCCAAGAATTTTGTTGTTGTTGTTGTTGTTGTTGTTGTTATTGTTGTTGTTGTTGTTAACTGCCCTCAAGTTGATTTCAACTCATGGTGACTCTGTGGATCTCCAAGACTCCCTGTCTTCTGTTGCTCAGCTTGTTTTGCAGACTGAGGCCCATGACCTCCCTAATTGATTTTAGCCGTCTGACATGCAATCTTCCTCTCTTTCTACTACCCTCAGTGTTTTCCAGAGTTATTGTCTTTTTTAGTGAATTGTGCCATCACATGACATGGTCAAAGTATAATAGCCTCAATTTGATCATCTTGGCTTCTGGAAAGATTTCAGGCTTGATATGTTCAAGGACCATTTGTTTGTCATATTAGCAGTCCACAGTATCCTCAGAACTCTTCTCCAGCATCCATCTCAAATGTATTGATTTTCTTTTTATCTCCTTTTTTCACTGCCCAGCTCTCACATCCATACATAATAATGCAGAATACCATGGGTTGAATGATTCTGATCTTAGTGCTTAGTTGCACATATATATTTTACTCTTCAGGATCTTTTCTAGTTCTTTCATGACTGCCCCTCACATTCCTAGTCTTCTTCTTATCTCTTGACTGCAGTCTCCATTCTGTTCAATGTTTGAACCAAGGTACAAGAAACCTTTAACTATTTCAATTTCCTCATTGTCTACATTGAATTTATGTAAATCCTCTGTGGGCATTATTTTTTATTTTCTTTATGTTCAGAAGGAAACCTGACTTTTCACTTTCTTCCTTGTTCTTCCTTATAAATGTTCCAACTACCAAGAGTAGTGCTGGTTAAATACAATCTAATATTCCATATACTGGGCCAGTTTCATGTAGTGGTTGGACTAAAACTCTAGGAACCAGGGTTTGAAACCCCTCTCAGTCATTGTAGCCCACTGGGTAACTCTGGGCAAGCCATGCTCTTTCAACCTCAAAGGACAGCATAGACAACACCCTCCACCCCCGAACTCAACTCAGGGTTGGAAACAATTTGAAGGCACAAAACAATAGCAACAAGGACTAGCACTGCCATTAGATAAAGGGAGGTAACTGTCTCAGGTGTTAGATACTGAGGGATGAGGAGTGCACAGAACTGTATATGCTATGTGCCCTTCTCTGTGTTGAGGATGTTTTTGCATCAGTAGTTGAACTGCTGCTAATATACTTAACAAGATGGATAGGGAGAAAGGAAGCAAATTAAGATAGAGACATACTACATTTTATTGGTGTATAACTTACTTTAACTCAACTAAGAATGGGTTTGAGTGAAATGTATTTTAAGAAGTGAAGTACAGGTATATTGTCTTCTGAAACCATGTCAGTGTTCATCCCACCAAGCTCCCAGTTATGACCATGGAACCAACTGGGAGACCTTGGGCAAGGCATACTCTCTCAGCCTCAGAGAAAGGCAAAGGAAAAAGAAACCCTTCTGAACACACCTTGCCAAGAAAATCCTGTGATAGGCTCACCTTTGTGTCACTATAATTTGGAAACAATTAGAAGGCACACAATGACAACAGTGTGAAGTCGAAGGCTTTCATGGCTGGCAACCATAGTGTTTTGTGGGTTTTTTGGGCTATGTGGCCATGTTCGAGAAGAGTTTGTCTACCAATGGCCCAGTACAGATGGTAAAAAAAGGCCATCTGTACGGTGCGTTTAGGGTTTGGGAGAGCACAGCATTTAGTCCCTCCCAGACCCTAACATGTATGGATGCCGCCATTTTAAAATGGCGCCGTCCATATGGGTGCACCATAAAAATGTCATGGTGCATGCAGCGTTTACATAACGCTGCATGCGCCTGATGTAATGGTGCCGCGGGAGGGTGCCTAGGGTACCCTTTCCACGACACCAAAAGGAGCTCTGCAACAGAACTCCTTTTTTGCGCCTGGTCTTTGGCACTGCCTTTAAATGGCTGTGTCAAGGACCACGAGGGAAAAGGGACCAGCGGGGTGCAGCAGTTTGCCACTTCCCCACGGCCTGCAGAAGCAGCTGGATGGGTGAGGCAGCCTTGGCCCCATCTTGCCGCTTCTTGGGGCAGCTGCAGACCGCCCCTTTTGGGCAGTCTGTATCACCCCATTGACAACAATATTCAGTTTAGTATGAGAGGAGCTAATCCAGTCATTGCATATAGCAATTTGTAAATATCAGTTTCCTCAAGCTTGCATAGGTTGGAGACTTGGCAGGAGAGTGGGATTTTTTCTGCTATATCCCTTTCAGTTACAGACAGGAAACAGTTTTGAAGACTCACACTATAATTACTTATTTTATATCCCCTGAAATTCATTACAAGACAACATGGACTTGCCTCAGAAATGTACACATCTTTGAGGTATATGGTACAATTTTGACACACTTAAGAGTACTAGCAAAGCTAAAATGTATACAGTTGATGTGCAATTCAGTAGATGGTAAAAAGGTATACAAAAATGTGTTCATTTAGAAGTGTGCCGGTAAATGTTTATATTATGGGAAATGCCTATGGAGCATATATATAATTTCATGTGTTGGAAATGAAATCAAAGTCTCACAACCAGGTACAAAGAAAAGGTGGGATAGAAGTGGAACCTGAAATTTGGAATGCAATAAAATCAAGAGGTAAAGTCTTTTCTATCCCTATTTTCAACCTACCCATATGTATTGGTGATGGATATGCCAAGACATTTTGGTTTTACTCTCCCTTGAGTTTCTGGGTGTTAAAAAGGCCATTTGAAAACATCCTATAAAGCAGAGATGGGTAAAGTGCTGCTCAAAGACATATGTAGCACTTAGACCTCCTTCTGTTGTCCCTAGAGCCCTCTACCACTCCTTGCCCCCAAAGCTCCTTGTACTCCCTTTTTAAAAAAATCAATGTGAATTTTCAGACTAAAAAGATCACATACAAATTTACACAGAATAAATCCTCAGCTACACATTTCTATTTTGGTGTGACTTTTTCACACTGGGAGAAAAATTGCTAAAATAAACCATTGCTTCTTTCAAGAATGGAAATAGTGAAGAACTACATCCTAAGAAGAGAGACTTTGGAGTTGCTCATCAACAGTTACCCTCTGGTCTGCAAACTGAGCAAACACACAAGTTGCTTTTTGATATTATCAAAGATGCTACAATATTTCTTTGCATACTTGCATGCTATAGTGTGTATGATGTATTATGTTTGTTTAATTTGTATTATTGTGTATTTCTAAATGTTCATCTACATCTATGAACTGGCATATTCAAATGGTACACATATCTATGTCTTATTTTGTCCACTTTCAGTGTGATACATTTCCTCTGGGGAATACATAAGAGGCTATCCTATTGATCAGTCTGATTAGTAGAAAGGAAACAAAGTGCTAAGTCTGAGGAATGAATACTAAAAGGTAGGCAGTACTTCAAAATCAATTTTGCCAATAGTACACATCACTGTATTGTATACTATCCTATTTCTTGTATACTACCATATAAAGTTAAGCAAAGAGTCCATACTTGTATGTGTCTGCTCAGAAGTTATAGTAACAATGCCATTCTATACATACCTAGGAAGAAGGAAGTCCCATTGCTCCCAAGCAAGTGGTTATTGGGTTGCAGCCTTAATCTGTGAAGCACTCATTTAAATGTGCATTTGCCAAAGACTTCATAAAATGTTCATTCATCTTGATGGTAGATATAAATCTAATGATCGGCACTGGAAAGGCTTTAATTTTTCTCTTCATCGATTTCTCCTTCCCAGTGCCTTTCTGCAATATTGGCCTGAAAAGAGTCACACTATAAAAGAATCTGGCTTCCCAGATGGAAATGTAGATTCTGTCTCCTGTTGTCTCAGTTTCTGATGACTAAGCTGTAGCTGTACAGAGATGCTTCATAGTCTTCAGGATGGATGGCAGACAGGCATTTTTGCTAAGTCCTAATATATTTTAGTTAAACATGGTGGTGAAATCCCAACAATTGCCTATCTCTTTCATCACACTCATGCAATTCATTATTAATTTCTCTTGGCTGAATCTGCAAGTATCAACAAATCAAAACAGTCTCCATGTGGATATAGTTTTTCACCCTATAGAAAAGCTTCTGTTAAATAAAAGTTCTCAATGTTACACATAATAGTTCATTTCCTATAAGAAGCACACTCCAGGAATTAACACACTATTGATCCTTTCCTTACTGGACAGGGACAGGAAGTAGTGATGTTACCCATGCCATGGCATTATAAAATATTGATCTCAAAAAGCAAACTGATTTTACCTTGCAAAAGCATGGTCCAATATAAATAGAAATCCAGAAAAAGATGGAGGAAAGAAATGAGAATGATTATTGTCTCAAACTATAGCATCTCTAACCATGCTGGCTGAAAGATTCTGGAAACCGCCATCCAGAAAAGTCACTTTTTCACTGTGCCTTTTTAAAAATCACTCTGACTTATCATTGCCCATGTTACTTTAACTGAGCTGATATGAAGTACTATGGTATGATGTGATAGCTACTTTGGACTCTAGAAATAAATAGATGAAAGAAAGGCTCTACAGACCGCTCCTTTCCAAGCCTTGGTAACCTCATGCCATGGCCCCGATCCAGCCTTTTGAGGGTACAAAAAGGAGGCGCAAAAGCTGCTCCTTTTTGCACCAACAAAAGGGCAGCTGTATGGAGCCCTTTCAGTGCTGCATCATCTGGACACAGCACTAGAGGTGCACTATGACACTGTATGCTACCTGGAGTGGTGTAAGGCATCAGGGCACCCTAGGGGGTGGAATTAGGCATGCATTGTCAGGATGCTGTGCCCCGACTCTGCCCCCAGGCCAGCCTTTCAGGCTGCTCTGTAAAGGGCCTAAGTTAGGGACTGTGCAGACCGACCATTTAGGCCAGCCTGAGAGCAGAGTTGGGGCCTGTGGGGAGGTGGTGTTGGCAGAGGAGGAGGAGGGTGAAGGAGAATGAGGAAGAGTGGAGAGGGGGTAAGACAAAGAGGAGAAAGTGGAGGATGTGGGGAACAGGAGGAGGAGGAAGGAAGGAAAAGGAGGATGAGCAGTGGCAGCACAAAGGGGGGGGAAGAGGAGCGGGAGGAAGGCAGAGGAGGTGGAGTGGGCTGGGAGTGGGGCAGTAGGAGAGAGGCAGGCTGGGAGGATAGAAGCACACCTTCTCTGCTACCTGCCCACCCCTGTGTGTGTGTGTGCCTCTGTCCTCCCAGCCTGACTCTCTCCCCTCCTTTTCAGGGGCCCAGCAATGGCGGCAGTGGCTGTCAGGGCTTGGAGGATGAGGGCACTTACACCGGGGCAGGCGGGTGGTGAAGGTGCCCTCCATCCTCCCAGCCTGCCTCTCTCCTTCCACCCTGGCCTCCTTCTAAGGTAGGCCTACTGGGGCGGAGGCTGGGAAGGAGGCTGGGCATCAGAGAAGGATCCCAGGATCAGATGGAGGAGGAGGAGGAGGAGGAGGAGGAGGAGGAGGAGGCCAACACCAAGCCCTGACAGCCACTGTCACTTCCCCCACTGCCACCGGGCCCTGCAGAGCCACCAGCAGGCAGGCAGGCGGAGGGAGGGAGGGAGGAAGGAAGGAAGGAAGGAAGGAAGGATTGCCAGGAGGATGGAAGGAGCCATGGCCGGGACATAGACGGGCTGCCAGGGTGGATTTGAATCCGCCCTGGGTTCACACTGGGCTGAATTGATTTATTCTCAAATAAATTGATTCAACCCAAAAAGAAGAGGAAAACCCCAGAAGCTTTTTGACACAGATTAAATGGGTGAAAGCCATGGGCCCCCTTGCCAAATTGATTCCAAATCGATTCCCAAGTGGGAACCATGGTGGTTTAAACGGGATTGTGATTTGACATGATCCAGTTTAAACCATAGTGGGAATGAGCCCTTTGTTAACCACAGACTGAACATGAGTCAGCCATGTGAGGTGGCAGCTAAGAAATCCAATGAAATTCTAGGCTGCATCAATAGATCACAGGAAATAATAGTACCACTCTATTCTGTTTAGGTCAGAGCTCACCTGCAATATTGTGTCCAGTTCTGGGTGTCACAATTCAGGAAGGATGTTGACAAGCTAGAGAGTGTCTAAGAATAAGACAACCAAAATGGTAAAAGGTATGGAAATCATACCAATGAGGAGTGGCTTAGGAAACTGGATATGCTGTGCTTGGAAAAAAGAATGGTAAGGGATGAAATTATAGCCATTTTTAAAAATTTGAAAGGATGTCATATTGAGTATGGAGCAGGCTTGTTTTCTCCTGCTGCAGAGACTAGAGCATGTAGCAATGGATTCAATCGACAGGAAAAGAGGTTCAGTTTAAACATTAGGAAAAAACTTCCTGGTGGCAAGAACTGTTTGAAAGTGGAGCACATTGTTTGGAGAATGGTGGTCTCCTTTGGAGATTTTTAAGTAGAAACTGGATGGCCATCTCTCTGGAGTGCTTTGATTGTGTCTTCCTCCATGACAGGGGGTTGGACTCAATGGCCCTTGTGGTTTCTTCTAACTCTATAATTCTATGAATACTCATCTCAGTGTATAAATGTCAAGGCTCCTCTGCTAGTCTAGGTTCCCCATTAAATGTCCAACCATTTCATCCTCTGAAGCTGGACTTGTTAATATTTCAATCCCATTCCTATTGAGATGCTGAAATAGTATGAATGAACCCAGTAAATGTTTTGCCAATTGCTTTTGCTGATTGCACAGACTGCATCTTATACTTACATGAATACTTTAGTATTATGTATGTTTTCTTCTCTGTTGACCTCAACATTTCTAAATTGTTTCCCAGTCAACT
The DNA here is from genome assembly GCA_034509955.1 of Urosaurus nigricauda. Classification (NCBI taxonomy): domain Eukaryota; kingdom Metazoa; phylum Chordata; class Lepidosauria; order Squamata; family Phrynosomatidae; genus Urosaurus; species Urosaurus nigricauda. Next base: position 105,050,755 of record JAOEGL010000002.1, read on the forward strand.
GAAGTTACGATACCTAAACTGAAATTCTTTGTGCAGAGCCCTAAAGCAACATATGTTGTATGCAGATGGAAAAGAAGTTACACACAATTTTTTCTTGGGTGGGGAGAATATTGCTGGACTGCAACTCCCAGCATTATTACTATATGCTATGCTGGCAAGAGCTGAAAGGAGCATCAGATTAGCAACATTTGGAGAGCTTCATGTTGCTTGCCCCAAATTTAGGAAGCACTGTGTTCATTTGTTCAATCACAAGCTCTTTGTAATTAATGTGTACAGTTACAGCTTAGATGATTTTGGTCTATCAGGTTTTCATTGAGGCCTAAAAAGACCCTATTTTTTTTTCTATTCAAAATACAGCCAGATAGTAATTTTCAAAATAATAGCATTTATGCTACTGAATCCTAGAGTTTATAGCTAGTAGTCTGTATTATATGTTGCATAATACAACGGCAATAAAACTCTGAATTTTTTATATTTCATCCTTGAAAGTCTTTAAGAGGTTTCAAATGTAATATATACAGAGAACTATCATCTTATTATCCAGGTAATAATGGTAGGGATAGACACAACTGTATATGAAGAGCAAGCAGAAAGAATTATAGGATGAAAATTTGGGATTGGCCTCAGTAGTTGGTTGAAAATCATTAAGCCTCAGTAGTTGGTTGAAAAACAGTAATATCAAACATAAATAACTTTAAGCATGTTGCAGAAGAGCTTTCCCATCTTAATGGATGATGTTACCTAGTTCAAATATCTCATTTTTAGATCAGTTACCACCTTTACCACTACAGCATGGTATAGTGGTTTGAGCATTGCGCTCAGGAAACCAGGGTTCGAATCCCAGCAAACCTGTAGAAATCCACTAAGTGAACATGAGTCAGTCACACTCTCTCAGCCACCGAGCTAGCAATAGCAAACTCCTTCTGAAGAAACTTGTCAAGAAAAACTCATGATTGGTTCCCCTTAGAGGTTGTTATAAGTCAAAAATTACTTGAAGGCACACAACAGCAGCAACAAACCAGATTTGAAACTGGCTTGAAATTTTGTCCAAAAGGAATAGCCATTTTTGTGAGAAGAACTGTAGTTGTATTTCAGCAGGGAAATTAATCCACAAAGAATCAAGTTCAAGTATCTTATGCAAGAGTTGTTTGGAATGCTATGAAATGCAGAGACAAGTGCCTTATTACCTATGGGCTCCATATATGTTTCTTCAAGTTATTTTCAACAATAATGAGCTCAGTTAGACCAACTGACATGACTTGGGTTGGGCAAACAGGTCAGTTTAGCTTTCTCTACATTCTAGTTTAGTGATTTTTTTGTAAATTCTTATAAAAATTAATCGAAATGAAATTCTCACCCATGCCTGTATCCATCCCCATTCTAACTAGACTTGCATCCAAATATTTTAGGTTATACTGACATCCTGCATAAAGATCAAATGATCACTAGGAACCAGAACTAAACCCAGTAAGGCCAATGGATGCTATATCCCTTTGCTACTTTTAATATTATTTAGTTCAGGTCCAGAGCAAGCAAAATGCTGACCATGGATCAGGAACTTACTGATGGATTACCCATATCAATGAAAAGGGATGCCCCGTTCTCACCTCACTTACATTATTCAAAGAAAATGGAAACATACTAGTTTGTGAGCAGCCATTATTGCACATTTTGACAACAGTACAACTGGGGCTGTTTCTGCCATCACTGTCTCTTCCACACTCCCCCTTAACCCCATCCCCTCACCTTATGCCCTACCTAGCACACCTTGGGAGGTATTTTTATTTTGAATTCAATTCCAGAGTTATACCAATGAGATTTAAATTTTTAAAAAAGAAAAGAAATAAGGAAAAATAAACAAAATCAGGCTGCTTGGGAGTAGTGAGGAAGACCAGTTCAAGGGGAGAGGGGAGATACTGATACCATTTGATTGCCAATACTATACTGCTGCAGCAGTGTCATTTCACACTTGAGGACTAATGGGACTGCAGCAGGATCAGGAACTTACTGATGGATTACCCATATCAATGAAAAGGGATGTCCTAAAATGCTTGATTGCAAAGCAGTGATGAAACAGAGACAACATCATGTGATAAATATTGCCAAAGGTGCCATTCTCTAGCTTTAATAGTAATTTTAAAGACTCATGTGACAAATCTCCATAGTAAGTACAAATACCTTAGACCAGTGGTTCTGTTGATCAAAGTTAAAAAGATGAAAATGGAGCAAGAAGGGCCTGTGATATTATTATATAGTCTCTTTTTTGCCCCAAGCATGTACTTGGACCTAAATTTATTGCTCATCCCAACTAGAGTAGATCCATCAAATCAGTGATTCATCATTCAATAATTTATTCTACCTTGGAGCTTATCACATGGGGGAGTAGAGGGCCATTCCAAAAGAGGGAGAAAGGGAGGTCAGTTCGGAAATGCATGTGATTACGAACAAGCTCATCACACACAAGACCAGAGCAGCATCTACACAAAAAGAAAATGCAGAGTCAATACGAAAGAACTCATCACATGTGTACATGCCGGTCGGCTTTCTGTTGCGAATTAAGGCATCTTGGGAAATGGTAGCAAAGACTCATGGGAGTTGTAGTGTGTGTCATGTCAGAACGTTTTATTGACCTGCCTTGAGGTTTCAGCTCTCTGTCCAGGAGGGATTGCCAAAGGTCCTCCATTCTTAGGAAGAGGTCCCCCAGGCATGTCCTCCTTTGCCAGGACACTGAAGCAGGAGGCCCAGGCGTGCTCTGGCCAGGCTCCAGGGGTCTCTCCTGGCTCCTTCCCTCCCTCCCTTCCCGCTGCCTTCCTCTTCCCTTTGGCTGACATAGTGTGACTTGCAGGGAGGAAGGGCAGCAGCGGTGCTCCAGGTCCTCCTGAAGTTGGGCCAGGGCAAGCTGGCAACAAGAGGAGGAGGAGGAGAGGGACATGGGGCACCTCTGCTGCCCTGCATCCCTGCAGTCACACTCTCTCAGCCAAAGGGGGGAGGCAGCGAGGAGGGAAGGAGGCAGGAGAGAGCCCTGGAGCCTGGCCAGAGCGTGCCTGCGCCTTCCTTCTCCTCCCGCCTTTGGCTGAGAGAGTGTGACTTGCAGGGAGACAGCAGGGCACTGGAGGCGCTCAGCCAGGCCAGGGCAAGCTGGCAAGAGGAGGAGGAGGAGAGGGACATGGAGCACCTCCACTGCCCTGCCCTGCTGCAAGTCATATCCTCTCAGCCAAAGGGGGGAGGAAAAGCCAGGCCCAGGCGCACTCTGGCCAGGCTCCAGGCCTCTCTCCTGGCTGCCTTCCTCCCTCCTTGGCTGAGAGAGTGTGACTTGCAGCGGAGGTGCTCCATGTCCTTCTGGAGCCGGGACCACAGCAAGTGGCAACAGGAGGAGGAGGAGAAAGACAGAGGAGGAGGGCCAGGCGCGCTCTGGCCAGGCTCCCTCCCAGGGTCTCACTCTCTTCGGCACCTTCCCTCCCTCCCTTCTCCTCTCCTTCCTTACCCCTGGCCCTGGAGCCCAAAGGATCTTGGGATTTGTAGTGGGCTTTTCCACCGAATGCGATCCACACATGCCTTCCACACCAGGTAAATGTGAGTTGACTTCATATTTGGAGGGGGAAAGGATTTGTAAATTTCGATTGTTTAGCAAATTTGACTTTTGTGAACTGAATCCTCACTGCGTTCGGATGGATGCTGCAATGCGTTCGACGTCATATAATAGCCTCTTGCGAAATTACGTGCAACCCCATGATTGCCTTAGCATTGACCCTACACTAACCTTCCAATTTCCTCCATGTGATAAACTCCCTTGTTCTATTGGAACTAATCAATAGGATTCAGGCCATGCAGTATTGTGCCTGGATCTTATATTCTCAGTGGGGAAGCAATATATGGGACCTAGTGTGCTGTGATAAGGAGCAAGTGTCTGAGCCATGCAGAGAAGATTGTTTTATTAGGAAATTGTGTGCCATTGCTATTGAATGAAAGAAAGTTGCACCAAAGTAGAAAACTCACTGAACTCTCAGTGCTGGGACTTGGTTTGCAATACTTATAATACAAGTGAGTATCTTCCATCCCCTCTGACTTGAGTTTTGATACAAGTGGATGAAGAATCTTCCTTGCCTTACCACAGCCCCCTTGCATTTACCATCCACCATGCTATATTTCAGAGGAAACAAAACTACTTCTGAATATTCCTTGCCTAAGAAAACTCTGTGAAATTCATGGGGTCACCACAAGTTGACAGACGACTTGAAGGCCCATACACACTACAGTCTGCTAGCTGTGGGATTAGACAAAAGAAACAAAGTGCTCTTTCAGAGTTCCTTTTCACTTCAGCAGTGCTTGAGAAACATGCCAGCAGTTTGTGCAATAAAGAACAAGTTATCATGAGTGCATCTGGCATCGGCACAGCTTAGCTGGACCTGAAAGTAGCTCTTGGAAATATGAAGATCAAAAGGGGCCCAGACACTGTTTTTTCTTGTCCAAGGATGGCACCCCATGGATTCAGTAGGGATTTCATTGCCTTGCCTCTCATTTCTTGCCTGCTCTGTTTACATGTTTTATTTAGTGGATAAGCATGAGTGAAATGTTCTACCACCATTTAATTTTCTCTAGCTGCCTGTTTCAGCTTTTGCTTTGTAGTGTTATGGGGTAATCTTTTAATCTGATTCTGAGAGAAGCTAGGAGGCTGTCTTCTTTTATTTCCCATGAGCTTTGCAACAAAGGGCTCTCTAGTGCTGTTGTTTCCCCAAAGGCTTAACTTCTCATTGTACTCTCAAATGTTATTCTTTCTTCTAGAGGCATCAGCTCTCCAGAGCCCCATGAATGTATGGAAACCTTTTCCCTCTTCCCTGGCCTAGAGGCACACAAGAAGATACTGGTAGGACTAAAGCAAGCCTTTAATTGTTTACAAGATTTTGAGAGCATCCATCATTTTTACAGACGGGAGATCACCATCTCCAGTGACAGAATCTTCCAGAAAACTATTTTGATATATATTGAGAATCTCTGAATTATCAGTATAAATGGACAGTATTAACCTTTCTTCATTCATTTATCAAATACAAACCCATCTTTTTGTTCTATCCTTTCTCTACTTAGGCAAGAGTTTCACTGATTTCTGTGGAATGAATGCAAAGACAACTTAGGAGAAGAGGGAGAGATCCTCAGATGTGAGGACATTAAAGTGTTCAGTTATCACTGTGATTGTTTTATTACTTGGTTCTACTCAAAAGTGTTAGAATGATAAATAATGTGTCAACTTATTTTTTAAAAAAAAATATGATAGAAGCATAACATATTTTCTTTAAAAAAAACCCAAGGCTTTGAGGATTGAATTCAAACAAGATATTTTGTTTTAACTGCAATAAACAAAAATCAGGAGGAAAAACCCCCACAAAAACCTTACTGCCAGTATCTGTCAAATATCTGTCATGCTGTTTCTTGCATGCACCAAAACACTGGGACACAAAGTAGCACTATTTGGGAATAGTATTATAGTTCTGGAACAGCTTCTGATTTTACATGGATCATGCTAAAACTCCTGGATAAATTTCAGTTATGTTTAGTCTGATTTACAGACTGCAATGCATTTGAATAAGAGTTTCCTGGAACTGCCATCATTAAGGATGCTGTTTTTCCAAGGAGGAGAGATGCAGGAATTAAAAATGAATATGATTCAGGCTACATCTGCACTGCAGAAATTAATGCAGTTTGATGCCACTTTTACTGCCATGGTTCAATGCAATGGAATTTTGATATTTGTAGTTTGTTGTGACACCAGACTTCTCTGACAAAGAATGCTAAATATCTAACAAAACTGCAAACCTCCAAGTTTCACAGCATTGGGTCATGGCAGTTAAAGTGGGTCAAACTGCATTAATTCTGCAGTGTGGATGCAGCCATAGATCCTCCATCACAGGCTGTCATGTATAATTTTACAAAGATGGAGCTATGTTGCTGATACAATATGCAGCCGTTATTAGAGAACTGCAGTGTAAAAGATGTTCTATTGAAGAGTGGGAGCAGTGTGGCACCGTAAAAGCTGGGGGTATTTTTCTGTCTGGGTGGGTGGGGGGCACTGATGTCTATCTACTTCTTCCCATTCTGGATTACCAATATGCCATAGCTCTGTTGCGGGACCTTTCTCCCTCCTTCCTCTATCATTGCACAAGGGTAGCAAGTTGTGCATTGTGACTATTGTGAATAGCCATGCTATTTGTTCAATGGTCTTAGTGGCATAGCTACAGCAATGCTACCATTCTGGGATATGACCACTATGCAATGGTGCATTTCTAGACAGTGCAGGCCTGCGTTGGTTTACAACAGTGTAAATTCCCAGCAGAATATCAGGTGATAATCAAACATGAAGTACACAGATGATTTCAATGGAAAATAAGAGCAAAAAATGTATAAGTATATAACTGGGAGACAGGAATGATCAATGAATTAACGAGAGTTTCTCAATGGAAACACAATGTCTAGAACAAGGGCAGTCAACTGAGGAAGGCTATGGGGCACCTTAGCCCCCCAGGAGAACATGGAAGACTACATCTGCTTCCATAATTTTTTTAAATGACCCAAATGTCTCTAGCAAATGTGAGGGACTTTCCTCTATGCTTTCATTTTTTAAAAAGGCCTATCCTAGACCTAAATTGGCCCAGGAGGTCTTCAAAATGTGGTGGGAATGCACCCGCATCCCTAGTGGACATTTAGAAGCATTTTAGGGCAAAACAAAATGTTTAGGGGAGAAATTCCAACCCCAGGAGATCCTCCAAATGTTGCATACACACCTAAATGCCATTTAGAGGCATTCTGGAGCAAAAGAAATCTTTTAACCCCCTTAGGGCCCTAGGGGACTGTCATATACTGGCAAGCCAGTTCACAAACACAAGTCTCAGAAAGATTCAGAAAACTTTAGTCAGAAACTAAAGCTGTTCACAGCATAAATGATATTCCCAGGGCTAAAGCAGTTTTGGTTGGAAAGTATATTAAAAGCACATTGATAGTCAAACAATTTCACTTGCTTGCACCCTATTTGTTTTTCAACCCCAAATAATCTTGTATCCCAGGACTGCCCCACCTTTACATCTCATATCAAGTGTTCCCACAGACTTGTCCTTGACCATTAAAAGCACATTTTTCTCTAACCTTACACTTGTTTATTACCCAGCTTCCCCAAAAATAAACAGTCTCTCCACTCATCATTATCACTTGTACTGCATAACCCATCATCCAGTATTTATATACAAATATATAGCTAACAAACATGGCAGGAACTAATATCCTGACAGGGCCATAAAAAAGGTCTGGGGGCTACTTGCAGCCCGCAGGTTGCACTTTACCCACCTATGATCTAAAAGAATCACAATTCAAACAGACTTTGAAAGGTATTTCCAAACTGGCTTAACAGGTGACAAAATGATAAGTGAGATTCTAGATAAATACAGTCGGCCCACAATGTTCATGGATTCTTCATACATGGATTCAACCATCCATGGTTTGAAAATAGAAATAAATGAATAAATACATTCAAAAAGCCAAGCTTGATTTTGCCATTTTTATAAGGCACACAATTTTATATACCATTATATATCATGGGATTTGAGCATTCATGGATTTTTGGTAAATACTGGAGACCAGTCCTGGAACCAGAGAATAGCAAGCCTCAGGGAACAGCAAGGTCCCTTTGTAAATCACAATGGGGCAAAACAAAATGAAACAAAACCACTCCTCATATCTTGGAAGCTAACAGGGTCAGCCCTGGTTAGTACTTGGATGGAAGACCATCAAGAAAAAACAGTTGCTTAGGCTAAATTTCAGAGAAGGAAAATGGCCAAGACACCTCTGAATATTCCTTGTCTAAGAGAACTATGAAATTCATGTGATCACTGTAAGTCGACAAGTGACTGGAAGGCATACAGACACACACATTCTCATTTAATTTCATAGAAATACAGGAAGACAGGAGGCAGCCTTATACTGAGTCATATGATTGACCCATCTGGCTCAGTATAGTCAACTCTGATTGGCAGCACTGCTTTCCAGAATTTCAGGTGGAATTCCTTAGTATTCCTATGTGACAATCTTTGGTATCCCTTTATGGTCACCCATCTAAATACTAACCAGACCTCACCTTTCTTAGATTCCAAAATCAGATAGAAACAGTTTGTTCAGAGTGGTATGGTGGAATGTCCATGTCCTCCTCCATATTAAGAAAGATTTTCAAATTACAGTGTCATGAAAAGAATAAATTAGGGAGCAAAACACAAGTTGGTGGAATTTCCCACTGAGTTTGTTGAAACTTGCCATTCTGTAGTAGTTACCTCTAACCCCCAGCTGCAGAGCCCTAGAATTCTGTCTTTCCCTTGCTTTACCACTTGTTTAGGTTAATGTTACTTGACTGTTGAAGGTGGAAAATTATTGTAGATTGTGCATATTTATAACTACAGGTTATATTCACAAAATGATAGCATCATCAGGGGATTTTGCACATTGCCTGGTGAGTATAGATAATATCACATAATAGGTATTTTCCTGAGATGTTTCAAACATTGCTCCATCACAATTCACAGTACCTAAGAGGAATAAAATTTGTTGAAATTTGTTTGGTTCACATTTTAATAGTCTGATTCACTTCTTGAATACACAGCGAAGGATGTGATTATCTTTTGGTTTTCTTAGTTCTTCAGATTTTGTGATTCAGAACTTCAATCAAAAATACATACACTAGCACAAAAAAGTGTACATTTAGATAAATTATGCATTGTAAATATATGAACTTTTATGCGCTTGAAAGTGCATGCAAAATGCTTGTTTCACCCTGCACCATGAAATGACTGCAGAAGCAGGGGTGTTTTGTGCACCCCCTGAAAGGAAGGGGGATACTACATGTGACACCAAGCTTCATGCCACTGCAGATGCTGAGTGTGTGTGTGAAGCTTTGTTGTTCTTATTATGTGCCTTCAAATCATTTCCAACTTATAGTGACTCTAAGGTGAATGTATCAAAGGGTTTTCTTGGCAAGATTTGTTCAGAGAAGGTTTGTTATTGCCTTCCTCTGAGGCTGAGAGAGTGTGACTTGCCCAAGCTGATGCAGTGCAGTCCATGGCCAAGCTGGGAACTGAATCCTGGTTTCCAGAGTTGCAGTCCAACACTCACACCACTACACCATGCTAGCTGAACTTACAAAGTATAAAAGCCCACCCCATCCCATTTTTGGTGCAATGAAGTTGATGCTCATTGTGTTGGGACCAGGTAGGAATTTTGGCCTTTGTCAGGGAGGAGTGGATTGGCAAAATAAGGGGAAAAAACATACTTTGGGGCAAGTGAGACAATTGGTTAATGGGGCAATGTCCATTAAATAGATGACCTTGGGCATTTTGGTAGGCAGTGCATAAATAGGGAAGCTGAAGCACTTGGAAGAGGACACTCTTGGGAACCTTTAGTGAAAGGGGGTTTCTGTACCTACACCCTAAGTTATGTGAAGCTCAGGTGCTGGAAAGGGAATAACCTTTGGAACTCACCCGAGACACACTCCCCCCCCCCCCAGGTCATGGAGGTTTTAGGGAGATAAACTATCCTCAGAAGGTTTCTCTCATCTACAAGAGCAACCAGTTGATGGTAGTCCATAGACTTACTGAATGGTACAGGACCCTATGTGCTCATACTGTGCAGTTAGAAAGGAAATCAAGAAAGGCTCTCAGGCTTTGACTGAGTTCTCCACTAGGCAGAACTTTCTGCAGGAGGTGGGTGAATTTAAATTAAATGGCCCTAATTTAAACCCACAGGAATAACTTATATCTCCAAAAAGTATATAATAAATGGATTTGAAGTCTAATTTGCAACAAAATTAAGCATTTCAATGGACTCCATACACTTCAGTATGTGACAGACCTAAGGCTGGATCAGGACTGTGCCCTCCACCCAACCTCCAACTTAAGACGACTCCAGGGGCCCCCAAAAACAGGAGGAGATGTACAACTACTCTCCAGTGAGTCTGGAAATGAGGGAAAGAAGACTAGTCCAGGGAGAGCAAGAAAGGAGGGACTCAAGAGTGCTGGTGGAAAGCTTAAAGAGGGGAGAGAGAAGTTAGGTGGTGATAGGGAAGAGAGGAACAGAAAGAACCAGGAACAGCCAGAGGTTGGGGAGAAACAAGCTGGGTGGCATCAGTGCAGGAAAGGAGGTGGCAAATGGAGAAAACAAGGGAGTAGAGGGAGGAAGGAAGACTGGAGGAAGGAGGCAGAGGAAACCAGGGAAGGAAGCCTAGGTGCAGCCTTTGAGCCTGGGAGAGAGGGTTGGGGAGATGGAGAAAGAGAAGGCAGGCAAGTGTGGGGAAGGACAGGGAAAAGCAAATGGGTTGCTGGGGGCTGGGAGGTGGGAGACAGCAGCTGGTGGGATAGTGAGGGACAGGTATCCTCAGGAAAAGGCTACAAGAGGAATCCCTCCCCAGTCTGAGGGGGGAGGAGTTGATTCCATAGGATGAAGACAGGCCAGAAATGTAAGTGCTATTGCTATTCTGCAGAAGAAATTCATGCTCACAGTTGAGAAACAGAAGGTAAGTAACACAAACCTAGGCTGCCTGGTTCGTATTTAGTAACAGATTACTTAAAAGGTAAGGTGTTGTCTCCAGTCATATTTCTAGTCTCCCTTAGCAGGTTTACAGGAGTCAAGATAAGAGACAGGGCATTTACATAAATGCTTTTCAGGATTCTGCTAGAAGAAAATGGCAAGTAGAGTAAGAGGGTTTTGTGTTTTGCTTTGGGTTTTTTTGTGAGGTTTTTTTGGTGTACGATAAAGATGGAAAGAAAACTAAGGTTCAGGTTAAGTAAACTCAAAAGAAGATATACTTCTATGTCAGTGAGATAACAATATATTTCTCTGAACAGCAATGGGGATCAGGCAGGATGAAAACTCTGAATTCTTTGTTTTCATATGTGTTTTATGCACATAAACTGTATGGTAGGCCCAATTGCATCTTCCACATCCATTATTTCAGCAGCCTCCGAGTGCATCATTTACAGAAATCCTCAAACCCTGTTTCACCGCAAAAAGTCAACCAAGGCAAATACCCACAAGGTTTCCAAAAGTATTCAGATCCCAATTTATTCATCAGAGAACAATCCTGTATTATTCTCAGTCCAGTAACCAAGAAATACCCAAATTAGCCTTCAACTGAGGGAAGGGAGAGGGAAAGCCAAAGTCAACTGAGTGTGGTCACCCAACTGTACTGCTTCTTAAATACCCTTCTCATGTGTCACCTTAGTTACTGGGCTTACTTAGCTACTGGGTGGGTAAGGACAGTGAGATGATAGTCTCACATTTTCTCCCCTTTGCTCCCCTTGCATAGCTAATTGATTGGTGTCATCTCCAGTTACACATCTGTACACATTTTTGTATGGTTTTAGAAAGCAATTTCCCCACGTTTAATGCATTTTATACATTATTTTCCATTAATAATGCCAGTTTAAATATGGTTTGAGTGTTGAACTATGACTCTGAAGATCAGGGTTTAAATCCCAGATCGGCCATGTAAACCCACTGGGTTACCTTGGGCAAGTCACACTCTCCTAACCTCAGAGGAAAGTAATGGCAAACCCCTCTTAAGAAATATGTTGCCAAGAGAAGCTTATGATAGGTTGTCCTTAGGGCTGCCATAAGTCGGAAATGACTTTAAGGCACACACAGCAGCAGCAACAAAGAACAGTCTTCATGTAACAGCCTAAAGAGAATAGGGGGGGGGGGGGTCAGAATAGCCTCCTGTGGAAGAGAAGTTCACAATCTGTGAACAACACCAAGAAGACTCTGGTGAGAAGCTTTTCATGTGTCCTCATACGTTTATGAGAAAGATCTTAACAAAAGATAACCTTCCTCCAAGGATTTTAAGGCCGAGGCAGGCTTTTATAGGGATAAAAGAATCTGTCATTTTTTGCTTTACAGTTTTACATGGTTCCAAAATGACATTTATTTTGTCCTATTTTTCACATCAGTTTTATACTTTTTTTTAAAGCCAGCACACATCTGTGCACATTTTCATGAGTATATCTTCTGATATATGCATTTTTGTACAGTTTCAGCAAGCAATTCTTCTAAATGTATTTTTATATGTTATTTTCTCTATTTCTCTTAATTATGCACATCATTTTGCATGCTTTCTCCCCAATATATGCATCTTTGCATGTCTCTTATAGACCATAAAATTCAAGGGTTGGGAGATGCAAATATTAGGTTTCACTTTGTTTGGGGTATATATTGCTTTGATTAGGTAAGTACAAATTAGCTACTGTAAATTAGGCAAGTTTAAAGAAAATGCTAACTAACTAAGAGTTCTGCTGCCTCACCAACTAGACCTGATCCATTTTTGCAAAAGACAAGTCTCTCTTTCAGTATTGTGAGAATATGTAGCACTTCAAAGGAGAATCTGTGTATAATTTTAAAGCTGTCCATTTTAAAGGGAGGAACCTCTTTATTTCATACTCTTATAGTTCTTTAGCCAAATGCTACATCACCTCATATAAGGACATTATACTTCATGGAATGACAACACAGTTGTTCTGTGACATGGTGTGCTTTTTCTTTCTTTCTTTGAAATGTCATTTTGGCAGGCTGACTTGTGTGACTATCTCTAGTTTCCCCCCGTCCTCTATATCATGCTTCGCCTGGGCTGCCAACAGCCTAAGCAGTTGCCAAATGTAACTCTCTAATAAGACAAAAATCCAGTTCTCTGGATCTCACACTGTGCTTTAGTGGCTCTGAATTTATGCTGGCCACAATTATAACCAAGAAACCAATTCACAAGTGGCAGAGTCCAGGCAGGATGAAAAAGTGAAGTGCTAAGAATATTGATGAGGGAAATGAATTGTTAAGGCGGACAAAGCTTTCATTAGCCAGAGGTACTGAGTGGCCCCCTGTGGATATCAAAATCATCTGAACTTGTCTTTGCTAGAGGAAAGGCAGACTTCACTGACATGAATGTCTGGCTTAGACAGCAGAAGTCAAGAAGCAACTTACTTTCAAGAAATACTTACTGTGAATCCTGCTGCAAAAGCCATCTTCCTCAGCCTTGTGCTCATGGCCTCTGTCAGTTCATGGCACAAAACACATCTCACTGATTTCTAGAATAATTTCCAGAATCTTCCTGGAAGGTTTGTTTAGAGACTGTCCCTGGAAAGTGTGTACAGCTATTTTAAACAGCAATAACAATATCATCATCATCATCATCATCATCATCATCATCATCATCCACATTTCACATTTGGTGTACTGACCAAAATAATGTCAGCTTTATTTTAGACTTTCCTTTTTGTTCTTTCTCCATGACCTAGACATCTTCTTCAGCACAATCTTGTATTCCATGGAATGTCAACATATACCATCCATAACACAGCCATCATTTGACTGACTCCAGGGACTAAGTGAAGTGGCCCAGACCTTCTATGTGGTAAGATTTTCCCAGTCTAATCCATGGCCAGCAGCATTACCTGGATATCCCATTTTCACCTGCCAGCCAGCTGGGGCCAAATTATTACAATTCTGATTATCTCAAGAAGCATTGAAAGAGGACAAAAGGTAGGAGCACACAGGAACAATATATGATTGTGGTGTGAAAGAAAGAAATTCAGTGCCATTTACCATGAGAGGGAGAGTGGTCCCACGGAAAGAGAAAGTCCCAGAAGGGACTATTTAGTATAGCACAGTCTGTCTCATTAGCAAAATCCATTTACTGTATATACTCAACTATAAGTCGACCTCATGTATAAGTCGAGGACAAATTTTGGGGCAAAATTTATGGATTTTGCTATAACTCGTGGATAAGTCAAGAGTAAAACTTATGGCACATAGCAAAGGATCTAAAGAATGAAGAAAAGTAAAACAATGTCAAAGAATTTTTAAAAATTCCAGCAGACATAACTCTATGTGCTTACTCTTAAGGCTGGATAGATGAGAGAGTAGAGGGGGGTCAGTGCTTCCAGGACAGATTATACTCTTGCTTTTCACCAGGGGATGGTTGCTTCTTTTAAATAAAAGTTAAGATAAGTATTTACATTGACCCATGGATAAGATGACTCAGTTTTTTGGGGTCGATATTTTGACCTAAATTTCAAGACTTATACATGAGTATATACAGTAGCTACATTATTTGCAAACACAGGACTGCTTGTCATACTTAAGCTTCTCACCTAAGCCCAGGCTTCGAAACCCATAAGAGGGACACAGATCTCAAGCTTTCTTCTTTATAAATGAGGAACTTATACACACACACATACACGTGTCTCCTTTTCTACATTAAGAAATTATAAACCCAAGCCACAGATTGTCTTATTATTCCCAAAGACCCATGCATCCTGCCATATTTGCATTGACATTTGTTTATGTTCATGTATTTCCCCTTATACTTTCCCCCGTCTTCTTTGCAAATGTCCTAGGTTTTTCTGCACATCTATCATAGTTGGACTACATTACCGGTTTGTTGTCAAGTTAGTAATACATGCACACTCTTTATTCCCAGAAATATAATAGGACAATATGACTTGCCAGAAAATAGCATAATGTATTCCCATGGCATTACCCTCAAGCTTTTTGATTCATAGCCATAGGATTTGCTTCTGGGAAGATACTATCCCCTGGAAAATGGAACTAAGGAAAAATGCAGAGGAACACATTTGTTCAAATAAAGTTGTTCAAATAAAGCTTTATTTAGTGATGCTACTAGTATATCCATTATATTTCCCCATTGAAATTACCATTCTGTTCAGCTTCTTCACCAGACTTGAAATGGTTCCTGGCATAACACTGTTGATGGCTCCTTCTAAAACAACCAGTGCCCCCACTGCCATCCACCTGGCTGTGTTAGTTGCTAACCCCTGCCTGGATTTATGCATCACTGTCCCTTAGCAGACGTTGTGGTGAAAAGAACTCAGTGTTTTACAAATGGCAAAAATGAGGTGACAAGAGTTGGTAACACTCTCCCTGAGCACACATGGCACTTTATCTCACGAGGCTTGAAAAGTGTAATTAAAGTAGTGTAGCCTTGTCTGTGACTGCATCTGATCACATGATGCTGTGTCTGTCCAGTAAGTGGACTTTAGTCCATCCACTGCTGGAGTGCACATTTTCATTGATGGGCAAAATCTGTCAATGCCTCCCAGTCTCTTTTCCACTACTGAGTGAGTGTGATAAGTTCCTCCTGAAGCAGTTTTGATGTCCAGGCACTCATATGATGTGAGTGGGCATAATTCTGCTCCTCTCATCCTCTTCCCTGATCTCCACACTATTCCCGCACAGGCTGTTTGTTGTTGCTGTTTTCCTTTTTCTCTTTAAATTTCTTTTATTTTTACTGACTGGATTGCCATGATTGTGCAATCCTCCTAAAAATAAATAAATATAAATATAAATATTGATTGAAAGGTATGCTGGCAAGGTGCTAGTGTAGGGAGGCAGAGCTATGGAGGTTAGAGTGAGGAAGGCAGAGGCTGGCACAAAAGCAGCATAGTCGCACTTTTGAAGACCTATGTGATAATGATTGTCCATCATCGCCACCACCCAGTATGTTTGCATTTCCTGGACTAATAGGAATGTGGCACCATACAAGCCTGGTGTGATAAATTTCTTAAAATACTTGATCCTGATGTGCTTGCTTGTTTTCATTGCTAAGTAAGATTAATATGGGGGGAAATGTATCACTCATAAAGATGAAGGGTCTAAAGCTGAAATTATACTCAGCTTTTTAGACTTGCAAAGTTTAAGACTTATATAGAGGTGCTATTTGCAATGGCAAAGGAACCCTCTACAGAGGCAACTAAAGAACACCAGGACATCAAAAGCATTACTTTGAAAAGGGAAATTCATGAGATAAATTTATATGCAGATTATGCGTTGTTATTTCCCTCTGATCCAGTCCATAGTGTACAGTCCTTAAAGAATATATTAGAAGATTTCAATTAAAGCATTGGCTTGAAAATAAACTACAGAAAGTTTAAACTACTGTGCATAAATGTTCTTCTTGATAAGTAAGAGACTATTAAAGCTGAATTTAACCTTACGTTTTTTTAGGACAAAAGATCTAGTGGTAATACTATTTTTTAAAAAAAAATGAACAAATTTATAGTTTTAAACCAACTGTTGCAAGTGAAAACTGGAATTATGGTTTCATCTATAGGTGTCAATGGTAGTAATGTTAGCGGTAGTTGTATAGCCTGGGATTTATAGGTCTAGTAGAACTTTGGTTCAGGCTGCAGTTTGCTTTCAAAAGTATGTAGGCCTCATATGTCTTGCTGTGAGAATGGGTCAAGGAAGTTCTCCTTCTCCATGATGGTATAAGGGAGGAATGATGGTATAAGGGAGGAGGAGGGAGGACATTCCAGAGATAAGCAATTCCCAGCACATCCCAGCACCTGGGATTTGATAAACAATTTGTTGAGCAGGTATGAGATGTCTCCCCCCCCTCCACACACACACCTCTGGTGCAGACTCTGTAAAACACATGATGAGTAGTATATGCTAGATTAGTGCTAAATGAAGGTGCTTGTAGACAAAGGAAAGTTGCCTTGCAGAGTCACACACGCATGACTGCCTGGCTTTGTGCATGAGAAGAAAAGTATTGAGGCATGTCTTACTGGAAACAAAAATGTGAGACTTGTAAATATATATAATTGTCTGGCTGTTGGAAGGTTTGGAATTTGGCAATCTCAACTTTGGAGAAATATTATCAGTGCAAATAGTAAAATGTATAAGAACAGGCAAGCAATATGATTGTGTTCACATAAAAAAAGAAGGAGATAATGACTGCTATGCTGTTAGTTACATGTATGTGTTGTGTGTCTTCAAGTCATTTCCAGCTGATGGCAATCCTAAAGCAAACCTATCATGTGATTTTTTTGGCAAGATTTGCCAAGATTGCTCTTCATAAGTGGGGTGTCTTTTCTGGAAGCAGAGTTCTGCATGCAAAAAGCATTGTATATTGGGTTGCACATTGAGATTCAGAAAGTTGTATGCAAATGTGCATTGTGCATGTGCTACATGATGATAGCCACACACAATAGCTTCCAGTGCACATTTGTCATATTATGTTGTTATCCAGTTATGAGGTGTGTAATATAAGTGGAACTCTCCTGGTGCTGATTTACACTACTCTGCACCAATGTAGGTTCTCAGCCAATATATCAACAGACTTCACAATATTTTCTTTTCCTTTATTGCACAGTCAGGAGTTAATAAAGGGTGGCGGGGAGGTAATCCATGTTGGCAGAAATGATGAAGTGTCAGATGATTTGATCCAAGGTTTGAAAAATGACTGCAGCACCACTAGAGCTAGTGGGCTGCCCAGCCATGTACAGGCAAAGAACCCAAGTGACAAGAGGCATCAATAGCAACACAGAGGACAGAATGCCATGAAGGTCAGGTACAATAAAAGCCAATCCTTATTATTCTGTCCATTGATTAACACTAATGTATATGTTACTTGGGCTGCTGCCACACGGCAGGATTAATGCAGTTTGACACTGCTTTGTCATGGCTCCATCCTATGGAATTCTGGGATCTGCAAATTATTGTGGCACCAGAGCTTTCTGACAGAGAAAACTAAATACTTCACTGAATTACAGAATCCAGAATTCCATAGTATTGAGGCATGGCTGTTAAAGTGGTGTCAAACTGAATTATTTCTGCAGTTTAGATGCAGTTTAAGATTTTTTTCCCCTTCTAAATGTGCTCCTGCAAAGAGTCCCACCTTGCCAAGTTTTGCGTGTTGCTTTTGTTTTGTTTTTTAAGTGGGATGAGTGAGAAAAGGACAATTATTTCAGAAATACTCAAATAATTATCAGTATCAATCACCTATTTACTTTGTTTCATGCACAGCCTGGTTGAGCCCCCTGCCAGAATATCACAAGGAGCTATATTTAGGAAAGATGCAGACACACATCCACTTTAGATGCCTGACACTCTATCTGCTGTCCATGCATTAAAAATGCATATTGATATGCACTTCATTAGTGAAAGGCAGAATTTTAAAAGAAAAATTGTCTACCCTTTAGTTATAGCAACAGTAACAGACTCTTTTATTATAATTATTCTTTTCCACTACATCAAATAAGGAACAGGATGCATAGCACAATTCATATCCAAATAGAACTCACATGAGAAATTATCTAAATAAAGCCAAAAGAAGCTGAAAGGGATGCATAAACTCATGGCGGGACCTACCTGCAAAACAGTGATGTGATGGGAGCAGGAGAAGCCATCCAAACCTAACCCATGTTGTCCTGATCAGTATTGCAAAATACATTGCAAAAGTATACAAAGCACACTTTCTGGAATGTTTGGCACAAGCATGACACCGTAGGCATCAGTGAAAATCAATAGTACTCCCAGCCTAGGAAAATGGCTATAGGTTTGTAGTTTGCAGGAGATATGGAAGTGATATTACCAGAGCTAGATTTTCAGGGCTCACTTACAGGTTTGGTGTTTGCAATAATGGCAAGATGGAATCTTGGCTGTGCTTTGCATTTTCAGACTGTAAGCCTGTGCACACTTAACTAGAAGTGATGTTGAATGAAATAAATAATACAGTAGTATGGGTTATAATGAACAGGCTTATTCTAGGGTGCAATTCCTAGCCCATATATTAAGTAAATGAGGGTTTACATCTGAAAATATACCTGAAATTCCATAGTATACCAGCTTAAAGGAGATTACCTGGAGCCAGAAGCAGAAATTAGGGAAATTGCTTTTAGAGAACTATGATTCCCAGAATACCTCATTCAGCATGGTCAGTGGGGATTCTGGGGGGATGTAATCCAGAAAAGTAACTTCCCCAAGCTCTGGATAGTGCAGCACCTCCTCTTATAAATATTCTTTGTTCTTTGGGTTTCTTTCTTGTGCTAAATTGAGACAGAGCTGTCCTTGTAAGGCAGACTGCAGAAGGAGAAGGAAAAAATGGCCAATCTTATATTAGCAAGGCTGGAGATTAACTTTTGATGATGCATGAGGTACAGATTGATTTTAGATAGTGCTCACAGTCTGTGAGCCATCAGAACAATCTTTCTTCAGCAAACAGTATTGCCCACTAAAGTAAACTTTGATTATACAGGCAATAGGATTTTGTGTGGTAGAAACTCCAGTATCCTGTAACACCTTTGTAGCAGTTTTGTACTAGGTTGTGAACTGTATTGTGAGGATAATGACATTAGCTAATTATTGGTGCAAAAGTAGGATAGAAGTGTAACAAACGAGTAACACAATGCTGTATCAGATTGAGAATGCATTTTGTCAGAATATTTCTCAAGAACCTCAGTCTTACATGTTGGTATATAAGAATGCCTCACTGCTTATAAGTAAGCAGGCCAGAACTTAATATATTCTTACCTGTAATTAAACTAGCAATGTAGTTCTTTACAAAGAGTGAAATAAAGGTTGTGTCAAGCTACATATAGAAATAATGCCATGGCTGCATCCTGCACAATCCTGGGATTCATAGTTTTGTGAGGCAACAGCACTCTTTGGCAGAGAAGGCTAAAGACCTTGTAAATCTACACTTCCCAGAATTCCATAGGATGGAGCTACAGCACTTAAACTCATACCAAATGCATTATTTCTACAGTGGAGATGTACCCTTAATTTTTTTCTCAAAGATAGCAATGACTAATTTCAGCAATTTTCTTCCATCTGTGAGAAGGTTTTCAAAAACCATGCAGTTTCCCAAAGCTATTCACGGTGTGAGACTTGTTCCAGACAAATTTGCTTGTTGTTCTTGTATACAGAAAATAGCATTTTCTGTGCAAAAATAAATTAATTAATTAAAAAATTTGTATTTTCTTTTCACAGTCAGTCCAGGATTCTTCAGATTAGAGTTTCTTGACACAAGAAAATATTTTTGACATTTTTTTCAAAAAATGATTTTGTTTCTGTTCTTTCCGATTTTATAATCAGTTAAAATAAACTAACCCAATTCGCTGGTATAAAAAGTCTCTAACCATCATAAGAGATGACAGAAAATTTTCTGGGATTTTATTTAAAAAAATGTATGGGTCTCCAAAACCAAATCAGAAAGATCGGGAACAAACTCTAGGAGTTCTGATCTTTTTAATTAGTCTGAATGCACCCTGAAATAAATGTTTGGGTGAAATGAAAAACATACCTTACTTCCTAATTGTGGAGTTGAAGACTTTACTCCCTAATTAGTTGACAGTTTGACATTAACCCTGAGGTGCTCATTGAGACTTGCTAATTTCTGTTGAAAACTTCTGTACAGAAGATGAGATTTTGAAGATCAACGGGATTAGATGAAATTGTTTGCTGCTATTGTTGTTGTTACTTTGAGAATTTAGATCTCCATTTAGAATTACATGAAAATGTTACCTTTCCCTCAACTAGTCAGGAAACAGGGCAGGGACTGATCTGCCTTATATGTCTCATCAGGATGAAGCATTTAATGGCTATGTTGTCATATGTTTGCATATGAAAACTGGAATTTTCACATTAAATATTTTGATTTCTTGGTTTGAATTGATATGTTTCCCTTAATTTCTCTCCTAGCACTCTTGATTTTCATGTGTTAGTGCCAAAATCCAGGTTTTCACAAGGGCAGGAGTTGCACGTTCATCCAGATGTTATTGAATTGCAACCCTCTTCATTCCTCACCAATAACTTTGCTGTGCAGGCTCATGGGAGGTACAGATCTATAACTATTAGAATATAGTAAAATTACCATCCTTGGTATTGAATGAAAGTGACTTCTATGAGAAATTCAACAGAAACATTGAAAACCAAGTGAACATATACCTCTGAAATGGGAGGGAAAGAACTACTGGATTCGTATTGGTTAGTTATGAACATGTAACTAAGAGTTACACATTCAAGACTCCTTTGTATTCATGATCTCTATGTAACCCCTCCTTTACACATAGGAAACTTTCAGACCAGCACTTAAGCACTGGTAAAATGTAGCTAAAACTTTTAGAAAGCATGTGTGTATGAAAGCCTGATGCACTTCCTAAACATCAGGGAATCGTCAGCTCCCATCCAGCATTCCTTAATCGTTCAGGGAGAGGCAATTTCCTATGAATGCAAACTTTGCATTCATAGGAAATTGCCTCTCCCCGAACGATTCAGTAATGCTGGAATAGAGCCGATGATTCCCTGACGTTTAGGAAGTGCATCAGGCTCTCTCTCTCTCTCTCACACACACACACACACACACATATATTTCCTGAACATTTTAGCTGTGCTTTACCAGTGCTTAAGCGCCGGTCTGAAAATCTCCATAAACACCATGAAATCCCCCCCAATCCCCACTTACCAGTAAGCTTTTGTTCTCTCTCTCTCTCTCTCTCACACACACACACACACACACACAAGTGAACAATCTCCTCTGCAAGGGGGGAATTGATATATCGTGATTTAGGGATCGGGCCAGGTTTCACTACGTAGATATGTAACTACTGTAGTTATGTAGCCAAATGGCCATAGAGCGTTCCAGCCAGTATTTTTTGCTTGGATGTAGAATGGGGATGGGGAGGCAGGTTGCAATTAGTCACCACTAAGTATATAAACAAAATTCAGTTATATCTTGATGCAGTGTATATATAAATGCTGTATTACCACCATTCAAAATAACTAATGGGAAAAACACTGCAAATCCGAACATTGCCCACTAAATTGGCTGACAATTTCTATTAAATGCTTAACTATTGTAAAATAGTTTTTTAATGGAAAAAGGAAGGCTTAATGCTTTAGAGAGACCATGAATATTCAAAGATCACAGCTAGCCCTGATGATTATATTTCCATTAATAACAGAGTGGATGTGTGACACACTGTGTTAGATTGATTAAC
Source organism: Urosaurus nigricauda (assembly GCA_034509955.1). NCBI lineage: Eukaryota > Metazoa > Chordata > Lepidosauria > Squamata > Phrynosomatidae > Urosaurus > Urosaurus nigricauda. Next base: position 105,072,567 of record JAOEGL010000002.1, read on the forward strand.
AGACTCATTTCCCCCTATTTTAACTGTTACATATGTAACAGCTTTTCTTCATCTGTCATTGGCATAGTAAAGCTGCCAATGAATTTCACCTAAAGTGACATTTCAAGGTAAATCTAGGCTTTCTTGCACAAGGAACAATTCTGAGGCAAGGGGAGAAAAAAAAGATTTGGTTAGACATGCAGCTTTACTGAGGAAAGTTTTGTTAGCCAAGCTCTGCTGTTGATCTTTTCTGTTTTGGGCACTTGTTTGCACAGAAATAGTAAAACTGTGCATTGACTCTACCACTTCTAAGGGAGGGGGAAAAGCTTAGGATATAGTTCCTTTCCACAAAGAAAAAAGGATGGCAAAATACTAAAAACCACAATGTCAGGAAGAAAGTTCTAATAGAACTATTCCAATTTTGTACATGTGAGGACTCTTTTTCCCCATAAGGGGAAGCAGAGAAACAAGTGAATCCTCACCTGTAATCTGAATTGGTAAAGCCCCAAAACAGGTTTACCACCTCCATGAATCATAGGCCTAGGAAACAGAAGACTTGGACCAGAGAAGAAACTTTTTCTAGACTAGAAAACAATCACTTGTCCAATAATTCTCTCCTTGCAGGGAAAAAAGTCAGTGTATGGGCTCAGTCTACTCCATGAATAAGGATGGATGGAACCTTTGGCCAATTCCCAAACACACACTCCACCCTTGATATTCTTCAAGTCAAGGAGAAAATCCTTGTTTCAAAATTATATCCATGACAAATAAATGGAATAGGATTGCCAAAATTCAGTGACAAACCATTAACAAAATCTTCAAAACATGAAGGAAATGTTAGTTTTAAAATAAAATTCATGCTATTGACCTTCAGCACTCAGGTTCCAAGGGTTCACCCAAATGGACATGACCAGATTTACACCACATGTTGCGACCCATGATGTAAAAGCTTGCACTCATACCCCTATAGCCATGAAATATGGCCAGATGTTGGGCACAGGGACCATTACACATATAAGCTTGATTATGCAGTCCTAACTTCTAGAGACAGAAAAATCTTTCAGTTTCAATTTTCTTCAGAGTTTTTCCCAATCTTAAACTGTCTCCACTCCACCTCTTAAAAATATTATATTTTTTTTAAAAGAAGAAGCTGTTTGAAAGTGTGTGTGTGTGTGTATGCACACGTGCACATCCTCACCCCCCACCCACACACACAAATGTTCACACAGACTCCTTTTAAAAGACAGAAAATTCTTGCAGAAAGGGGGAGTGAATATATGCACACAAATTTTTACACACACACACATTTGCTGACCAACCATGGAATAAACAAGACCAGACATAGAAAGCTGGTTTAATAAAGGCTACTTTATTTAACCTGAAACCAATTTAGGAGAAATTAATCTGGAGATAAGCAAGAAGAGGGAGCAATCTACTGTGGGATCAGCTCAGGCAGGCTCCACACATTGATTTTCTCTTCTGTATTCCCCTAGTCAAGATACCTGAGCCTCAAAGGCAACCCAATAGCTAAACTATTCCCCATTTGGCCATCTGTTGGAAGGCAAACTCAAGGTTCCCACCTCCTCAATCCCAGGACTTACAATGAGGGCCAGGCCACCAGGCCAGCTCCTAGGATAGTCTCCTTTACCACCCCTTGGGTCACATAGCCTAAAGAGGCAATTCCAGAGCCCTCTCATACAGCAAGAATGTCAAGGCTGCCACTGTTCTAGCAGCTTCCCTCCCCCCCCCCCAGTTCAGTATTCCTCTATTCAGTACTCCTTTCCTGGTCAAAAGGTCTAATCACTTCCTCTAATCACAAGTTGTTAAATATTCCTTGATAGGTAGCATATCAAATTGAAGGGTTTATTTTCCCCTTTTACTACATATCATTATTTTAACAACATGCCCCATGAATTTCCTTTCCCATTTACTACCTTCCTCATAAATCATTGGACCGGCCTATTGGGCCAATACCTAAGTCATGTTGACATTATTAGGGAGAAAGCTGAAATGAGTGGAGGGAAAGGTTCTTTTTTAAAAAAAGCACATGCCATATGCCTTTCTACAATATGAATCTTTTCTTGCATTTAAAGGCTGCAAACACCTCTCAGAATTCTAGTTGTAAAAACTGGACACAGATAAACATTCATGAAAACTACAGTGTGGATCTAATAGCTGGCTTCTAGTTTGAGGAGCCCCAGTGAAGTGTCCTCAGCTGGGCCCAGAGCACCCTTATCTAGGTGTCGGCCCTTGCGGACTTGTCAAATTGCTTTGCCAATGTTCCATAACAGCTGGATCTAGTCCACATTTCCCCGCAATGCTACAATACCCCATTATGTCAGGGGCTTTGTGGGAAATTGAATGAAAAAATCTGCCCAGCCATTGGATACTTCTGCAAGTGGTGGTCAGTCCAGAAAAAAAAAAAAAAAAAAAGACGGCCCTGCCATCAGCCCTGATATTAGAAATGCCTATTTTGCCTATTTAAGGACCCTAAAATCCTTTTTTCAGCATTCTATGTTAGGACCCAGGCATACTCCTGTTTGTCTGAGTTCTGATACAATTCCACTCCATTTCCTCACCCCCTCCTTACCTTCCATGTTGCTGAGCCTTCGTCAATCTGGACATGGAACACCAAACAGGTGAATATCAGCCTCTTGTTCTCTGTCGGTGCTAACTTGCTATATTCTTGAGCTCTTTGGTGATTGTATGATTGTCTTATGTGTGTATGAATAATAAACATTAGTTAGTTTTCATAAAGTTTTCATTGTTTTTCATAGTTTTTATTGACCTGTTATTACCTTGGCAACCTTCGTATGAACAGGACTAGAGACTGCTACTCTATTTGAGCTAATAATAAAATCTCCATACAAAGGTTTCCTTATTGCAGAAATAATCCGGCTTTATACTAGTTAAACTACCATGGCTCAATGTTGTGGAATTCTAGGAATTGTAGTTCTGTGAAACATTTAGACTTCATAGAGTTCATCCGCTTCCGCAGATGCATGGAGTGAACTGGTGCCCACGTAGGACCTTTCTAATCAGACTATATGAATCACCATAGGAATGCAAAACGTGTGGGTATGGTGATGAGGTGACAAATTCAGTTTTAACTATGGCCATTGAAAGACAAAGACAGGAGGAAAGATGTTGCCTATGGCCACGGTGCGTGGATGACCATATGAATGGTGGAGAAAGTTTTGGAATGTGGTATTTGCAGGCTGAGATACAGAGGGAAGATGTGGTGATCTGGCCAAGAGCATCCTCGTAAGGCTAGGGTGTCAACCAGAGTTATAACATATGTAGTGTGCCAGAAAGCCATGGTAGCCTCACCATGTCTACTCTGGACTCAGTTACAGGAGATGAAATTATTTTATTTATTTATTTTGTCTGGGAGGTCACCAGTCCTGTTCTGGCACAGTACAAAGCTGCTCTTACAGTGGAGGAACCCACACACATGCATAAGAGAAACACCTAAGGGCCAATCACACTGGAAAAAAACCTGGTGTGGGAACCGGGTTATTTCCATGAAATGCCGTGATCAAATCTCTCCATGACATTGATTGTCAGGATCGATTCTATCCATGATTTTCCACGATAGTAGCATTTTATCCTGGGATTCCATTCACATTGGCAACAGTATAAAATGCCATGATACTGGCAGAAGGGGGGAGGATGCAGGTAGCTGAGGGAGAGGAAGAAGAGGAAGGACAAGAACAGAGATGGTGAACTGAGGTGGCTGGGAGGGAGAGGAGGAGGAGGAAGGACAAGAACGCAGGTGGTGAACAAGGTGGCTGGAGGGAGGCAAGAACGGAGGTGGCAAACGGGAGTGGCTGGGAGGGAGGACAAGAATGGAGGTGGCAAATGGAGGTGGCAGGGAGAACAGAAGTGGAAAACAGAGGCAAAAATGGAGGTGGCAAACAGAGGTGGCTGGGAAGGAGGACAAGAACAGAGGTAGCAGAGGTGGCTGGAGGGAGGTAAGAATGGAGATGGCAAATGGAAGCAAGAACGAAGGTAGCTAATGGAGGTGGCTGTAGGGAGGCAAAAACAGAGGTGGCAAATGGAGGTGGCTGAGGCAGAGGAGAAGAAAGAAGGAATTGGATGGGATGGATTTTCAAGTTTCCATTGGCAGTCCCTGCAAAAAAAGCAGCTCTTTTGAGAAGAACCATAAGAAAATCTATTGCAAAAACCCCAGGTTAAGGGAAATTTACACCACGCGCCCCTCAATTTGAGTCAGAAAACCTTGGCACAAGTATGAATGACCCCTGCTTCAGTTCAGGAAACCCCAGTGCAAGTGTGAATAACCCCCAATTGCCACACATGACGGAACTGTGAACAACCCTCATTTAAATCAAATTGGAGGCCAGGTTAAAATGCAGTGTGAATGGGCCCCTATTTTGTTTTGGAACTGCATACAGCTTCAAACAAAAGAACAGAACAGCTCCTAGGAATACAGAAGTTGCCTCAGGCATAGAGTTGTTCACCCTACTTCAAAGCAAAATCAAATCAACATATTAAAGTTTCTTTGATCTATAGAGAGTCTCCAAGGTGAGAGATTGGTAATCTGATGGCCTCAAACATCCTGGGCCATAAATCTGCACAACTGTGAATTACTCTTTCCTGTTTGCAACTCCTATCTTGGCCCCTTTGATCTATGTTACAACCGTGTACGTTATGTCCATGTCTTGCAGACATTGAGAACTCTGTGTCATCTTCCATCAGGCCATTCTGCATAGGGTCATGAGGAAAGCCATCCACATTAGGGATTTTAAAGCTCCAATGCTCATAACACAGCCCATCTCTGTATTTCTCATCAGACCTGAGCTATTTTCACTTTCTCAGTCACAGCAGCCCCTAAGATTGTCCTAAACCAAAACTGGTAGATTTCTCACAGATGACTTCAACCTTGACCTGATTTCATGTCACCTCCAAATCTAGACAAATATTTTGAGATCAAGGAGAGATTTTTTTAAAAAAAGCCTGTCTTATATGATAAACTTTTCACTGTGATTTCTCCCCATAAAGTCTGGGAAGCTAGACATTTGTTCTTTGACAAGAACAAATGGTGGATTGGCTTTCTGCTTTTCTAAAGAAAAAAAATACTCCCAGACATCTTGGTTGCAGAGCATCTTTGACTTACAGCAAATGACAATGATATTCAAAGGCACTGCTGCAAACAAGAACAAAATAAGTGTATTGTATTTTTAAAGCCATTTCCTTCTTCCTGGGTTGATCATTAGACAGAGAGTGTCAACCACATCAGGCAATAGATGGTGAAGAAAAAGTAGGAGCTGCTCTACCCCAGTTTCTGATCCAAGGCCCCTGAGCCATTCCCCTCTTTTAAAGGGCAAAGCAATATTTATTACACCAGTGCTTCCCAAAATGGGTGGTACTCTGTCTCCTGAGGTGGTGGAAAGATCCAGAGGAGTGAGATAGAAAGGGGGCAGTAAGAGGTCTGTGAAGGAAAAAGGAGTGACAACGGAGCCTTCAGTCAAAATATTGGTGTGCAGGAAAGACAAGGGGAACCAGCAGTCTTTAGGATCATGGAACTTTCAGATTTGGGACCTTGCTTAAGCTTTCTGAGATTTGCTGGGACTTGGCTGGCAGGCTGGAGGCGCACTGCTGCTCCTGCTTTCTTTCATCAGATAGGCTGACAGAAAAGGTAGCAGAAGAAACCATATTTTTGTGGGAGAGTGTACACTTAAGGCTGTGTGGGGAAGACATGTCTTCTGCTCTGAGAGCATTTATAATGAGCATGATGATGATGATGATGATGATGATGATGCCTATGGGGAAGGAGTATTTTTGATTGACTATTGGAACGAGTCCTTTATCTTGGAGTGGCTTCCGTAGTTAAAATCTCTCCCTTTCTGGCTGACACAAGTTTCCAGTCCAGGGCATGTGGCCTCTGTAAACTCCCTACACAAACACCAGTGTGCCTTTATCTGCTCTGGTGAAGGACTGAGAGACCCTCCTCTTAAGGGAGAAGCTTTTCCCTTGCACCTGGTCACTCAGGCAGCAGAAACTAAGTAGCTGCCTGAGCAGCAACCAAGAGGCCTCTTTTCTGCACTGGCAATTGCTGCAAGGCTGGCATAGGTGAGTGACTTCTCAGACAGCTGCTCTCAGTTGCTACTCCCAAGGTGACAGTGTGCAAAGGGAGCAGTGACTGAGCAGCCAGTGAAACAGCAGCCAAGAAGCCTCTTGCCTGTGCCGGCCTTAGCTGCAAGGTTGGCTCAAGCAAGAAGCTTCTTGCTCACTCCTCTGCCAGCTGTTTGGTTGCTGTTCCCAAGGTGACTGGTTGCAAAGGGAGCAGCAACCAAGATTGGTTGTTTTGAATTTGCAGTAGAAATGGTAAAGGTTTTCCCTTGAAAAGATTGTCTAGTCATGTCTAACTGGTAGGGGGCAGTGCTCATCTCTGGTACAAAGCCAAGGGGGCCAGTATTGTAAGAGATTATTCTGTGGTCATGTGGCCAGCATGACTACATGGAGAACAGTAGACCTAATTATTTATATATATTACAGCATTCAGTGCAGTCATGCTGGCCACATGACCACTGCAATAGTCTTCGGACAACGCTAGCTCTTCAGCTTAGTAATGGAGATGAGCACCATCCTTTACAGTCAGTTACAACTAGACATTCATGTCAAAGGACTACCTCTACCTTTACCTAAATGTCATGGCTAAATGCTATGGAATTCTGGGATTTGAAGGGTTTTTTTGTTTTGTTTTTTTAGATATTTAGCCTTCTCTGTCAGACAAATCTGGTGCCACAGCAAACTAAAAATCCCAGGATTCCATAGCATTAAGCCATGGCAGTTAAAGTGGTGCCAAACTGATTTATTTCTACTGTGCAGATGAAGCCCTTATTTCAATACAAGTGCTAAAGTATGCCTCATCTGCTTACCCAGAAAGGAGGGTGTCACCATTTCATTCTTTTCCTCAGAGAAATGGCTGTTGGTTCTTAAGAGTCTAACCAGTTTGCTCCCTTCCTTTCTCCCTCCCTCTGTCTCTCATACATACCACAATCATCACATTCAAAGGTAACCTTTAAATGGAGACCAAACCTACAAATTGTGTTTGAATGGAGAACACTGTATACCCATTTTTCTAGGGCTAGAGGTAGAATGTCTTATACATGGTTGGAATTCAAGACTAACTGACAAAATAATGGTTTCTGTGGAAGAGATCACCACATCTGACATGCTAAAACAAGTTTCAATTATTTTGCTGCCTGAAGCAAAGCTGAAATATTCCCCTCTCCTGTTGGGTCAAAACACTTTTGGAAATGTAGCAGCACCAATCAGAGATACATTCCCAGGCCTTTCCCCCTGACAAGTGATGGTGTGAAATATTTTAATGATTCTCACAAATGATTCACTAGGTATTCCAGAATTATTTTAATTTCCTTTAAAATCCTATAGAACATCTCTCTGTGAGTTCATTCATTTACACATGCCGTGAAAAGAAGCTGTGTGTGTCTGTGTATCTTAAGTACAGAGGCAAAACCTCAAACTGGTATTGAATTGCAAGTTTTAGCCAGTAAAAATCAAAAGTATTGTAAGGCCAAAGTAAAATCTTTTTCATGGACAATGGTATCACTCACAGTTTTTCATTTACAGAATTCCCCCGGGGGAGCCTTTCTCTAAAGTGTTTTCTCTCAGAAATGAAAATGCTGTATTTGCCTCAAATTGTGCTGTAAGTGAAAATTGGTAGTAACTTACAATACCGCTCACTGTTTTCCAACACATTGCACTTATGCCTACGCTAACATTCTGTGTCAAAAAGGCTTACCAGCCAGATGTCATTGAAGACCCCACAAGCCAATGTCATAAGAACAGTAGTGGAATTTTCCTACCCAGCAGTTGTAAATGCACTTCCTCTAGTGTAGTATGTTCCATGTAGTGATAGGTAAGAATTTCTCTCCAGTTTGATTTAAAAAACTACAGAATTTATGAAAATTTAAATTGTGGGAGAAAGAAAATCTGGCAGATTTGTCTTCACTAGTTCAATGGATCAAGGTTCAACTTTGCATCTGCATCATGCTGGAGTGAAACTATTTGGAAAGCCACTTCAAGAAAAAAAAACTGGTGAAGAACAAAAACAAGATGCTTCTATCTCAGTCAACATAGATATCCTAGTTCTATGCAGCTCAGTCCTATAACTTATTAAACCTCCTGCTATATTGGTGCTATGGGGAAAGGACAATCCTATGATGAGACTGCTCTTTGTGTTGTGTAACATCAGACAGCAAGAAGCAACTCCCTTGTATTTTACCATATTCCAGATGAATTGAATCTGTGACTGTTAAGCAGGGAAAAAGAAAAGTCTTTTTCTTCTATGTTTCATTAGCATAAATCTGTGGTTTTCTTTCCATAGAAGATAGTCCAACCTTACCAGAAATGCCAGGGATTGATCCTTGGGGCTTCTGCATCAAAAACATGTGCTCTGCCGGTGAGCCATTGATCCATCTCCTCAATATCCTTTGGACCAAGGAGATCATTGCACCTGGAAAATCTGCTGGATAGACACAGGATTGAAAAGTCAAAAATGGGGCCACCTGGTATACTGGGCCAGCCTCGTTGGTGTGGAAGGGAACATCAGGCCCACAATTGTCACCTCTGTGCAGCCCGGTTCCCAGAAGCCTTCCCAGGAGGCATCTGGGTTTCATCAGAGGCCTCGATTGTCTACCAGGCCAAACACAGGCAGGACTTCTGGCTCAGGCTGGGACTTCAATTCGTAGCCTGCTTTAGAAGCTGGAAGTGCCCTCCTATTGTCCAGCTGTGGCTGGTAAGGGCTTTGTGGTTGGCCAGGAGGCCGGGGTGGTGGTGGTGGCAGGACTTCTGGTCTGCTTCTTCCTGATTGGTTGTTGGATCTATTTAAGGCCAAGTGGCAAGGTGGACATGGCTATTCCAGCTTGGATCTCCCCATCCTCCTTCCCTTGATTCTAGGGGTTTGTGGTTTGCTGTCACAACTTTTCAGGGGTGGTAGCATGGGTCTTGGATCTGGTGGGCATGGTTTCCTATGCTACAGAGCACTCAATTGGGAGTCCCTCAGGGACCTGGGGGTGCTTGGAGTGTTGAAGTATTGCCATTGCAGGGGCAATGCCAGGTCCACATCTCCCAGTGACAAGGGGAAGAGATGCAAATGTGTGATTGGTTGGTTACCCCTGTTGTCATCCTGAGGCTGGGCAGCTTAGTTCATTGATCAACAGGCAGGGTAAGCTCCCTTTTTAGAAAAGCTGCTGGATAAACTCAGGTGGGGTCCAGGCTGCATACTGGTTGCACTTGCCCAGCTGAGGCTGTGTGAGATAACACCTGTTTTTGATTTTTCAATTCTATATCTATCCCGGTGGGATTTCCGAATGCAACAGGCTCCCAAGACTGGTGGTTTCAGTCTTTCCTGTAGCTGCTTTATCACACTAGGGGGCAAACAGGATTTAAATGAGAGTTAAACAGGGAATTCCTGATGTTTATCATAGGACATTACCTGTTTAACTTTCATTTAACTCTTGTTTAAATCCTGTTTGCCCCCTAGTGTGATAAAGCAGCTAGAGAGTTAGGGGAATATATTCAGTATGTTGTCTTTAGCTTCTAAGTGACCTCAGGAATTACTATTGATCTGTATCTTGTGCTTGCACACACACACACACACACACACACATTTACAGTTAATATAATACACAAATTTTATTTAGTAGACCTTTCTGAAGTGGGGCAGTGGGTGAAAAGGGGGGGGATTATGTAGTGATTCCCTGTAATGCTTTTGGAAATAGAAGAAATCTTCCTTCTTCCTCACTCCAAATCATCTAGACATGTTTGTAAACCTTTTCCAAGCACTGAACCAAATGGAGATGAGTGTAGCTACTTTCTTTTGCCTTCAGTTTTTCTGCTTATGCAGTATGCCTAATGTACAATGAAGAAAAGGTTCCATTACTCAAGCTACTAATATACTCTCTTAATGTGAGCAGTCTAGTTTCTGCAGACTTTGCTAAATAGCCTGTGTAGTTTCCTGAACATCTGTTCTGCTCAGTTTTCTACCTAGATGGGTTGAGAGAGGTGGGGGAGGGAGAGAGAAAGGGAGAGAGATTTAGCAGGAATTTTGGGTAGGGATTATTCTTTCTGTAGCGTGCTCTTGATTTGATGGGAACATTAATTCAGCTATAAGTAGGATATTTGCATGGAGTCCGTTTTTTGTTAACTGCTTCCAAGTCAACATTGACTCATGGCAGCCCTATGGATTAGACATTTCCAAGACCCCCTGTTTGTCACTGCTCTGCTTAATTCCTGCAACCCCATATCTATGATCTCCTTAATAGAGTCCATCCATCTAGCATGTGGCCTTCCTCTCTTCCTACTTCCTTCCACATTTCCCAGCATTATTGCTTTTCCAATGAATCCTTCCTTCTCATGATGTGGCTGAAGAACGACATATCTTAGCTTCCACAGAGGTTTCTGACTTGATCTGATCTAGGACCCATTTGTTGTCCTTTTAGCTGTTCATGGAATTGTTAGCACTCTTCTCCAGCACCACATCTCAAATGAATGGATTTTCTTCCTATCTTCTTTCTTAAATGTCTAGCTATCACATCCATACATGGTCATAGGGAATGCAATGACTTGTATGATTCTAACTTTTGTGCTGAGTTTTATGTCAATGCATTTTCGAATCTTTTCTAGTTCTTTCATAGCTACTCTCCCCATTCTTAATCTTCATTTGATTTCATGACTGCAATCCCTATTTCTATCAATGTTTGATCCTAGGTATGGGAATTCTTTTACTATTTCTATTTCTTCATTGTCTAGGCTGAATTTGTGAAGGTCCTCGGTGGTCATTATTTTTGTTTTCTTTATATTCAACATTAATTGCAATTTGCACTTTCTTCTTTGATCTTCCTTAGTAGGTGTTCCAGGACTGTGAAGTTTTCTGCTAGTACTATGGTGTCATCTGCATATATTAGATTGTTGATTTTCCTTCCTCCTATTTTCACTCCTCCTTCTCTGTCCAAGCCTGATTTTCTTTTAATATGTTCTGCATACAATTTGAACAGATAGGGTGAAAGGATACAACCTTGTCTGACCCGTTTGCCACTTGGGAACCATTCTGTTTCTCCGTGTTCTGTTCTGATAGTAGCCTCTTGTCCTAAGTACAGATTTCTTATCAGGACTATCAGATGTGTTGGCACTCCCATGTCTTTAAGGGTGTTCTATAGCCATTCATGATCTATGCAATCAAAGGCTTGCTATACTCTATAAAGCACATGCTCATTTTCTTTTGGAATTCCCTGGTGCCCTCCATTAGCCATCTTATGTTTCAATTTGGTCCCTTCAATGTGAATCCTGCTTGAACCTCTGGGATTTCTCTCTATATGTATAGTTGGAGTCTATTTTTTAGTACTGTGAGCATGATTTTGCTTGCATGGTAGAGGGCCCTATAGTTGTTGCAGTCTCTTGTGTCTCCCTTTTTGTGGATGGGGATGTATATTGATCACCTCCGATCTGTTGGCCATCATTTTGTTTTCCATATCTGTTGACATATGTTGATTAACACTAGAGTTGACTCTATCAATGTGGATTGCAGCAATTCAATTGGAATATCATCTGTTCCTGGTGATTTGTTTTTCGCTATTTCTCTTATTGCAGTTTTTAGAATTTGGGGTTCATCTTCATATGGCTCTTCATTCCATGTGTCCTTCATATTGTCATTTCTTTTGTATAATTCTTCTGTGTATTGCATCCAACATCTTTTTATTACCCCCTGGTCTTGAATTATATTATTTTTGTCATAAGAGCATTCCAGTCCTTTGTTTGAATTTTCTTTTAAGTCAGTACCTTCCTACAATAGTCTAAGCTAAATATTATTGGTAAGTGGATAAATGAGACTTCAATATTCCCCTATAGATAGTGTTCCAGTTGAACTATCACACTTAACTGAACCCACACCATCACTAATATCACCTCCCCACCACCTCATATAGCATGAAATCTGAGTGAATCCCAAAGTTGCATACTTGGAAATGCAACTCACCCAGGACTGATTACCCACCTCCGTTGATATTCATTTTCCAAATGCACCATGTCTCCATATCTGGATGAAGTGAAGTCAGGTTGTTTGCCTGCTTTTCAATGACATTTTAGTTATATTGTGGTGAGTCTTTTGTTGCTATTTCACTCTGATTCTTAATGCTTTTATACTGCTTTTTAATATTACTTTTGGGTGGTTTCTAGTGATTTTGCTCTGATTTGATATTGATAAGTTGAAACCTGTTTTACAGGGACTTTACCCTAAATGGCAAGCTAAAAATATGTTAATGAAATATATACCAAAATAATTTCAGAATTATTGCAATGACCATATGAGTGCATATAATCCCAGAACACTGTTTCTCTCCAGAATGTAATTTCAAATGATAATGGATAATCAAGTTTTGAGAACACATCATATTTCCACTGAGTTACATAGAACACAGAATTAGATCTTTGAAATCTCCTCCCCTCTTTCTGAAATGGCTTTGTCATTTAATAATTCAAACCATATTGCCACTTAATACATGTACTTAATACATTATAAAATAGAGTCCCTTTGTCAAATCACTACATTTTAGGGATAATGGAGAATTTTGTTCAATTTGCATTTTGATAAAGTCACACTTGTGTAATCATTTTGCAAATCAGAACACGGTTATCTTTCAGTACTGGCACTTTCCAGAATTTAGTGATGCAGTCTTGCTGACAACAAATGCATATTAAAACATGAATGTGTGTGGAAAGTACTCACAAAACTGCATATATTAATGGGAAAGACTGTATAAAAGGGCTTTATGTAAGGGAAAACTGCTTTCAGGAATGTATATAAAAATCCATATTAGGCAAAATTACCTATCAAAATGTTTATATTTGAAAAAAAGCCAAATGCACAGGGGGAAAATAGTCTCAACAGAAGATAGGAAAACTGCGAATCAGTAGCTATGTTTACTGTCAAGTTGTTCTGCAACTATGACACCAATCTACATATTAAAAAAATTAATACCAGAAATCTCTAAAGACAGTTGGCTTCTCCATCCTTTATTTACATCGCTGGTATAATGAGAAGTGACTTGAGCACTGATGTTATCAACTTACTGATTTTGTGTTGCTATCACAGCAAAAGGGAAACATAAGTGTTGTGATCATTCTTATCCAACGCTCTCTTCTTATTACTGAAACTCTAATGCCAGTTTAAATGCCCAAAAGAACCAGATCCTATCTGATCTAAGCATCAATAGCAATAGCAAAAGCATCAATAGCAATAGCATTTACATTTCTATACTGCTTTATACTGAACTAAGCATTCTCTAAGTGGTTTACAATCTGTAAGTCAATAGCCTCCAACAAGCTGGGTAGCCATTTTGCTGTCCTATGAAAGGATGGAAGGCTGAGTTGACCTTGAAGACCCTCAGGATTGAACTCACAACACAGTTGTTGCAGTACCAGCATTTAACCATGTGCCACCAGGGCTCCTTACAGGATCAGTCCTGGTTAATACTTGGATGGGAGACTGCCAAGGTATGCCAGGTGCTGTAGGTTATATTTCAAAGGAAAAAACTGGCAAAACCACTTCTGAGTATTCCTTGTCTAAGAAAACCCTATGGCAGTGATGGCAAACCTCTTTGAGACTAAGTGCCCAAACTCAAGACATTCCTACACTGGGTGACACTGGGTACCTGGGGTGTGACTTCCCTCCTCGGGGGAAGGACTTCCTCCTTCTGGGAGTGAGGTCTCTGGGGAGGGACTTCTGTCCTCTTGGGGCAGACTTTTGGGGTCAGACTTCCAGGGAAAAATCCAATTCACACTCTCTCAGCCTCAGCTAGCAATAGCAAACCCCTTCCTGATTAAACTTGTTAGTAAAACACCATAATATTTTCTCCTTAGGGTCACCTTAAGTTGGAAGCAACTTGAAGGCACCACACATACAAGTCACACTCCCTCAGCCTTCAGCAAACCTCTTCTGAAGAAATTTAGAGTTGCCCTAAGTTAAGAAAGACTTGAAAATACACAAAAATAGAGGCAAGCCACATGCTTTCAGCATCAGAAGATGGCCATAGAAAAAGAAAGAAAAAACTTCTGATGAAACCTTATTTAAAAAAAACAACACTTTGTGACACAATAAATGAGAAAAGCTACAATCCTGCTCAAAATAGAGGACCTTTTGGACAGCCTTCTGGACAGAAAAGCCACATATAAACCAAATAAAATAAATAAAATACAAATAAATAAATCCCTGTTGGTTAATTCCCAACTAGGAAAGACACATTCAATCAATTGCTGAACAGTGAATTAACATGTAGGATGTCCGGGAAAGCAGCCAAATGGCTGATAAGGCCAGCTCAGTTGCCAAACAAACAAACCTCCGACTGGCAGAGCCAGAGCTAAGTAACAAAATCTTTGAGTCTAGGAGTTTATCACATGGGAGGAATATCTCTCAATTTCGAAAGAAATGAAAGTGGGGCCAGTTCGGAAATGAGTGATTTTGCTAGTTCAGCGAATTTACATGATTGCATATTGACACTGCATCGCTTTCAGAATGACTTCTCATTGCCCAAAATTGCATGTGATAGTTTCTCACGCAATGATATGAAACCCCACTATTGCGTTAGGAAGGATTTCCCATTGCCCAAAAATGCATGTGGTCTCTCTCTCTGGCTTTTCTTCACTAACTAAGATTCAGGAAGGACTCATCCCATGCTTACTACAAGCGCGTTGATGACTAAAAAGGCTGATCCAAGATAAACAAGTCCGGTTACAAATAGCACAGTAGAAAGTCTCCTTGGGTGATGTTTCCAAGTTGTGGTTCTTTCTGCGTTGTCGTTTCTCTCCAAGACTCAATTGGTGTGAGTTCTCAAATGAGGCTGCAGCATTGTGGATAGTGTTTCTCCATGTCTCCCGATGTGAGGCCAGGGCAGACCATTGTTGGTGATCAGTTTGGCCAAGCTTGAGATGTTGTTTCAGGGAGTCCTTGTATCTCTTCTTTGGGGCGCCCCTCTTACACTGACCCGTGATGAGTTCATTGTAGAGTACTATTTTTGGGAGGCGGTGGTCCTCCATCCTACAAATGTGATCTGCCCAGTGCAGCTGCATTTTCAGTAGCAAGGCCTCAATGCAGGTGATCCCAGCATGCTCAAGGACAGCAACATTCGTCACATAGTCAGTCCAGTGTATATTTAGGATTTTGCATAGACAGCACTGATGAAAGTGTTTGAGGAGTAGTAGATGTTGGCGATAGGTGACCCATGTTTCAGACCCATAGAGGAAAATAGACAATACAATGGCTCTGTACACACTGATTTTTGTGCTTCGCCTCAGGTGTTTGTTACTCCAAACTCTTTTGTGAAGCCTTCCAAATGCATGTGATAATCTCTCACGTAATAATGTGAAGCGCCATGATTGTGTTCGGACTGCCATTGGATTATGCTTCCAATTTCTGTCGTCTGATAAACTCTTAGGTGAAGTATCACAAGAGGTATTACCAAAAGAGTTGTCAGGGAATCCGAGGTCCAGGGTATCATATAGGCAGGTCGATAAGGTGGTCCAAGGTCAAGGTTCCAAATAATAAAGATGGGTCAGCAGTCCAAGAAGCAAGAGTTCAGGAGCCAGAGTTTTTCCTCAAAGGTCAGTTTATTACTAGCAACTAGACACACATATTCCAGCTGCCTAAATAGGCAGGCAGCAGGCGTTCAGGTGTATCTGATTAGCAGCTCATTTCTGATAAAGCCTCCACCACCTTCAAAGGCCCTCCTTTTCAGCTCAACACTCTCTGAAAGTAGGCATACTTCCATGATCCTTCTCTACGTCTACAGACTTGGCCATTGGCAGACTTGCCTGTTGCTGAACTTCTGGAGAGGCCCCAGACTCTGCTACAGCAGAGCTAGAGCCTGCTTCAGGCTCCCCAATTGCAGGCTCAGGTCCCAGAGGCTCTGGCTAATCCTCTGAGTCATCCTCCAGGCTGGGCATGGCATAGGATTCCATTGATTCAGTGGCTCTAATCTAGGCTCCATCTACATTGTGGAAATAATGTAGTTTGAGACCACTTTAAGTGCCATGGCTCCATCCTACAGAATCCTGGGATTGGTAGTTCTGTGAGGTAACAGCACTCTTTTGCAGAGAAGGCTGAAATAAAACTACAAATCCCAGGACTCCATATGATAGAAATACAGCACTTAAAAATTGGTGTCAAACTGGTTTATATCCACAATGCAGAATAGATTATGATAAAAAGGAACCAGCATAGTGGTTTGAGCATTGGACAACTTTGTAGACCAGGGTTCCCATCCTAGCGTGGTCATGGAAACCCAGTGAGTCACACTCTCTCAGACTCAAGGGATGGCAAGGGCAAACCTGGAAAATGGCCAAGAAAAACCCACTATAGGGTTGCCACATAGGTCAGAAAGGACTTGAAGGTACACAACTACATAACAACAACCCATTACAGCTCCCCCTTGGACTTAATGGGGAAGAGTCTGCCCCCCCCACCCCTACACACACAAATACACACACACATATACTCACCCACTCATACACACAAACACATTCATACATCCACCCACTCTCTCTCTCACACACACATATATAAATATATATACCACACACACACATATACTCACACATCTATTTATCTCCCTCTCTCTCACACACACACATGTGCGCACACACAGATATATATATATATAGAGAGAGAGAGAGAGAGAGATCAGTTGGAAATGACTTGCAGGCATACAACAACAAGCATTTTTAAAAGAACAGAAGGCCCACAACAATAACAAATATAATACTGAGGGCCAACATGGTGCAGTGGTTTGAGTGTGCAATTTGAGACCAGGGTTTGAATCCCTTCTTATCCATGGAAACCCACGGGGTGACCTTGAACAAGTCACACTCTCTCAGCCTCAGGAAGGATCATGGCAAACCTTCTCTGAAAAAACCTTTCCAAGGAACCTCCATGATAGGTTCACCTTAGAGTTGCCATTGACAGAAATCTCTTGAAGGCACATGATGACAACAACAACAAGAAGAACAACACTAGCGGGCTCCCTGCCTCTGAGGGAGAGATGAAGGAGGGGGAGCCTGGGAGTTTGAATCCCCACATGTCCATAAAACCCCACTGGATTTTCTTGGACAAGTCACACTCTCTCAGCCTCAAAGGGAGACACTGGCCATCCCCTTCCAACAAACCTTGGGTGCCAAGAGAGTCCTCCAAAGTCACAAACAGGCAGAAAATACAAGGACACCAATTGCAACTTCCATACCACTCGTTTCAACACCGGCAGCTCCCTGGTAAACCAGGGAGCACATTTGGCTCCAGTTCATGTGAGGGGATACTTAGGAGCAATCATGTCCACCGCACTGGCTATTTTCCTATTCCAGAGAACAGCCAGGGCTTTGACAGGATCACCTTTCAAGGCAACAGGAACTTCCCCAAGAGACATCAGGAATCCATCCAGATCCAAACGTCTTCTGGGGCAGACCATCTTAATTGGTCCTCACCACCTGCAGAGAGACTGAGTCCCAGTGAGTCCATGACAATGGAACTACAGAGTTCCTCCACTCCTAGATCACTGTCATCCTGCCCGAAACAGGAAACCAGGTCCAGAATATATCATGCAGCATGGTTGGCCTAGATATTACTTGGGACAGCCCCATGGTTGTCATGGCAGGCATGAAATCCTGAGCTGTTCCTGACAGAGTAGTCTCTGCATGGATGTTGAAGTTCCCCAGCACAACAAGCCAAGGGAACTCCAATGCCACTGCAGAGACCAACTCAGCCAGCTCAGGGAGACTGATGTTCAGCAGGGTTGTCAGTACACCAACAGAATCCCTATTCTGCCCCAGTAGACTGTGGGACAGGGCACCTGGTAAGGAAGATGGAAAATCCTTCTCCCTGCACCCCCAGGTCATGCCTGCTGCTGTATGGAGAACCCAGGTGAGAAAAGCTGGGAAAGATTAGCCCCCCTCCCCCCCAGTTTCATTGTTCCAGGTTTCTGTAATATAAGCCAGGTCAGCATGCTTATCCAGGATCAAGTCCTGGATCAGTGGTCTCTTTCTATTCACCGACCTGGCATCGAGCAGCAACGTTTTCAGCCTATATCTCTCTCTGCCCTGATTGCTCATTCAGAGGGGTGGGTTATAAAAAATTATTATTATTATTATTATTATTATTATTATTATTATTATAGCTCCCTGGACTGCTTCCCTTTCCATGCCCTCCTTATAGCACATTTTGCTATTAACAAGTGGCAGGTTGTTTTAAAAGCTGTCAGCAACTCAGACCACCCCTCTTCTAGCTAAATGGACTGGCCCTGGCCCTTGGTTCCCTGGTGTCATCACTTTGGGATGTGGTGACTCCACTAGTTGCAGGCCTGCTGCAGCAGGCAACCCAGCTTATTTATATCCTTTTTTCCCAGGGAACAGGTGTTCCATCTTGGCTATGAAGCCAGAAACTGGCTGGGTGCCTGAGCCCTGGTTCTGGCGGGAAGCAGTCTCATAATGTCCATCGGGTAAGGTGAGGCCTTCAGGAGCAGGAGCCACAGACATAGCACCAGAACCAGCATCATACTTCCTAGGGAGTAGGAGTGGCAGTTCTTCCCTTCCCCCTGTGCTAGCTCCCCCATGACAGTTAAAGTGATGTCAAACCAGATTATTCTTGCAATGCAGGTGCAGCCCTGGTGGCGCAGTGGTTAAATGCCTGTACTGCAGCCACTCACTCAAAACCAGAAGGTGGCGAGTTCAAGACCAGCAAAGGGCTGAAGCTCGACTCAGGCTTGCATCCTTCCGAGGTCGCTAAAATGAGTACCCAGATTGTTGGGGGGCAAATAGCTTACAATTGTAAACCGCTTAGACACTCCTTAAGGGTATGAAGCGGTATATAAATGAAGCTGTTTGTTGTTTTTTTGTTTGTGATTTGGAGGGAGTTCTCTCTAGCACAGAATTCCAAGTACCACTCTACATATTTCAAGATTCCATAGGATAAGGTTGCACCTTGACTCCTGGAGAAAGATGTTGTGCAAGACAGAAAGACAGACAAACAGACAGATAGATAGGCAGGCCATGGGAAATAAAATATTAGAAAGCTGTTACAATTGTGTAATGTGGATACACCCCAGTGGGATTTACCCTAGCATGGATACATCCTAGGATTCTATTCTTCTTTGTGTTGTGCATTTGGCTGTAAAACCATTTTCCCTTCCAACATGGACATTCATGGATATGTGAGTATACAATTTCTTAAGTTTTGTGCACTTTTATTCATGTTTACACACTTGTTAAACATTTTGCCACTGAACAAATCATGTTTGTGTGCCTTTCTAAACACAGATATTTTTAACCATAGCAACAAATATCACTGGCATGTCATTTGAAAGAGAAATGCAGAGTTTCAGAAGTCAAGATCTAAGGTCCACCACCCCCACCCCAGGACAGCGAAAGAGAGTGCCATACTTTTGTTAATAACCTTCATAGACCACTGACTGGATGAATTCGGTAAATTAATGCAATTCCTCTCTGTTGGCAGTGTGTAATTGTAATGTTCAATGCAGAACCTGTATAGTGGCAGCCTATGGCAGTTTCCTTTGTTTGTTTCCCTTGGAAAAGACTGTATTGCTAATTATTTCTTATAAATACACCAATAAAATACCCCTTAGCAATAAAGAGCCATTTTGGACATATATGTGCAAATACTTAGGAATATACAGCCAGGATTTTTAAGTGTAAAAATGACAAAAACTGTGTCATCAAGTCAGATCCATACAAGAATTGGGAATAGTTGAAGATTCCTGTAAAATACACTCTCTGTGAACCCAGTTTTGCCATAGCCTAATTCATGGAAGCACCTAAACACTTAGTATAAACACTTGCATATGTATTGTCTTTAAGACAAGACAAGGTTAAGCCCTACATAAACCTGGTGGGCAAAGCAGGAAACTTTCAGAGTTCATTTGCAGTATCTGTTGCCTTGTCATGTTCACTGGCAAACTAAGGAAACAGTTCTTTATCGAGTTGCAGATATATCAAGTTGTAATTCACCTCAGTGTCATCCTCCTTAACATGCCCCAACTTTGCAGAAGTACTGATGGAGGTGTAAAAATCCACTCCCTTCGAGAGGGGCTTCCTTGTAAACTGAAAGCAATAAATGTAATCAATACTTTTAAATTAGATGGACTTGTTCTGACAGAGACTTGGCTTTTCCTGCTTGACAAACCATTTAACCACTTCCAAAAGAAACCTCAAAAGGAGTATGGTGTGACACAGACGGCCCTTTCTTGTCACATTACATTTGCTTGCTTTAATTTTGTTACAACTCAGAATCAATATTTGGTTAAATTATTCCCCCTCCCCAAGGGTAAAATAACAAATGATATTCCCTCTCTCCCGTCTTGTTCTCTTCCATCTTGTTTTAAAATAATCATCATCATCATCATCATCATCATCATCATCATCCTTCATTTCTATTTAGCTCTGTAAATTTACACAGCGCTGTACATACAATCTTTAATTAGATGGTTCCCCGCCCTCAGACTTACAATCTAAAAGGACATGACACAAAAGGAGAAGGGATGGTGGTCAGGTCCAGCAGTTTTCTCCCTATGAGGCCTGGACCAAGGCAGATGCTCTGGAGGGAGGGCTCAGATTCTTAATGCATAGTTAAAACTACCTTTCTTACTAAAGGGTGAGGGGTGGAATACAGTCCATATAAACAGAATCAGTTTTCAAAGAAGATGCACAGTAGAGCTCCTTTGTCTGAATGCAAACACATAGTAATCAGTTCAGCAGTCTTTTGTATATGTATATGCTTTCCAAGATGGGGACCCTAAGATCTCTTTTTATTGGATCTTTGCTTCTGAGATCTCTATTCCTGCAAGATATCTTCTGTTTTAAGTGATTTTCTCTCCCCCCCACCACCACCACCAACACCTATCTCTTTCCCTCTCTGTATACCAAAATGTTGCTTGTTCATTTAAATTACTTTCACTACTGATGCCAGGCAGCCCAATAAATAACACTGTTTTCAACCCATCTGTCATGAACACTTTCTTGTTCACTCCTACGTTTCCTGGATGACAGCACTCTGGGCCTTTTGATCCCACCGTTTATTTATTTTTTGAGAAACAGTGTGCCAAGTGTGTCAAATTTTGGGGTGCCCATGTAAGTTTCATGGCTCAAGGTCATTCCCTTCTTGGTTGGGCCAAGAACTTATCAGCACCCCCTCATATATTCTGAAGAATGCCATATTTTAAACATGGTCCCTGAATTGTGTGGCCATATATATGTGACTAATTGTTGAAGAATTGCAGTCGCATGCCCTGATTATCTTACATAGCGGAACACACACTATTAATGAATATTTTCACACTGGTATTTACCATGGGTTAAGCACCAGTAAAGTGCCAGTAAAATATCCCTAAAGCATGAGGGTATGAAAGCTAGTTGTGCTTCTGAAATGTCAGTGAAGTGTCCCCTCACCTTTACCATCCTTGCATCATACGCAGAGCAGCCATTTACTATTAAGAGGAACTTTGTGTTAATAGGAAATGGCTGCTCCACAAACGATTTAAGGATGGTAGAGACGAGGGGACACTTTACTGCCATTTCAGAAGCACACCTGGCTTTCACAACTTCATGCTTCAGGGACGTTTTACCAGCGCTTAACCCATGATAAGCACCATGTAAAAATCGTCACAGATTAATGTTCTATCTTTCATATCCAAGCATGCTGGGACATTCCTGAGGAGTCATCAACAGGATACTGGCCTCCTTCTTCAAACTCAAGGTACTTATGAAACAAGAAGTTATCAAGAAGTTCAACTCCAGCTCCTGTAGCTTGAATGCGGACAAAACATTTCTTCAAAAATCTCACTACATTTGTTGATCAGCTGATCAATACAAAAATATTGGTACTACTGGCTGTTACTGATGCTGTAAATTTTGTATTTTATTCCCTCTGACCCCAGTGAATATAATTCTCTATCCACAAAAATTCCCCAGAAGTTCTGTATGTATTTCTCAAAATCTGAATAGGACAAACAATAGCTATACACATGCTAATCAGCTCATCTATGGAAGGGTAGTTCTACTATTATATATAAGTGTGAGTATTAATGATCAGTGTCAAGATAATGATCATTTGTATATTTTGTTCTTTCTTATGTCAGTGATTACTACCTCTTTCCCACTCACCCACCAAAGCAAGTGTCAAATAATCTCCCTCCAGAGACACTACTCTGAAGTGGTTGGCTGTCAATAAAATCTTATAATTCAGTGTAAATCGTTAACCTTCAAGCAGCCACAAGAATCTTTGTTGGTTTTGCTGCAACAAATTAATACCCCCCCCCCAGGAAAAAAAAATCCTCTATGGGCTACTGAAGATACAACAGCAAACATTCATACATTTCTTCCCACCAATATATCTATCTCATTGGATAGATTTCTAATAGAAATCTGCAGGATATGTTGGAGGCACTCTAATCTCTACTATCACAGAAGCTATACAGGATCATCATTCATTTCCAAGTGCTCTTTCACTGTTTTCTTGCCAATGCAAAAGGATCCTTGCCCAGTTTAAGATCCCAGCCTAAACATTCTCAGACATATTTACTGTGCATCCCAAGATGTCTTGCAATGTTAGTCCTTGAACAGAGAGGTGTAGGGAGGTGGAGGAATCCATTCTGCATGACTTTTATGCAGAAATTTTATGCAGAGCTCTTATATGGACATCACTTTATCCCCACTATCTAGAATGGATATGCACCAGATGCACCTCTGGCATTACCTCATAGCTGCAGATGTGTTTGTGAAAATATGCACATGTGCATAGAAAAACATGTGCATAGAAAAATGCACACATTTCAAATGCCCATAAAAACCTGGGTTGCCAGGCAAAAACCAGGGCATGGCTTCTGTACATTTAATAGTTGCACAGAAGAGAGATTTTCAGCAGGTGGAGCTTGTGTGAAACCTGCTGAAATTACTTCTTCTGCACAACCATTAAAGGTACAGAAACCAAGTCCAGTTACTCACTTGGCAACCCTGAAAACACAGCAGGCACACCTTAGTGAATTGGGTAGAATGCATGTAAACAATATGTTTAACTTGAAATGTGCTCACAAAATGGATTGATGAATGAATCCAAATAAATTGTGGGTTTGTTTGTTTTGTTTTTTAAAACATGCAAAAAACTTGGAGAGAAGTCAGCAATGAACAGATGTGGTGGAGAGAAGGAGGAAGCCTGCAGATATGGACTTGATAAATGTACACTATTTAGTTGCCCTGTTTCACACAGCGAGAACATAAAAATAATGAATTGAATACAATATTTAACTGCTGATAAAATACTGAGATAGGACAAGTCATCGTGAAAAGTGCTCTCTCTGGTATGTTTGATCTAGGCATTTACACCAAGCGAAATTGCTGTCTAAACTACCTGACTGTAGATAACCTGTATTCATTGCCTCCCAGCTATTCTTCTAAAGATGGATAAAGCTGTAGGTATATTGATTTAAATTAAACATTAATTTCTTATAATCCAGCCCTTTCCACTCAAAACAAGTAGGGAGCCTGTTCAATTTCTCACCAAAATGATGCCCCTGAGCAGTGTTTGTAATTTGCTAATTGAACGCCAAGTGTGCCCTGATGCTAGCCTTGGTCCTTGTATATTACATGAATAATGAATTGTCACTTGTCACAAAGCACTCAATTCATCATTTACTAAATTGTAACTTGTTAAGCATTTACATTTTGATGTTCCTTTCCCACCACCATCACAGGTTAGAGATTGCTTCATTTTGTGTCATCACAATTACACTCTACAATTAGCAGCCAGTTCTTTTTTCCTAGTATTTGGATAGTTTATTAGACTGCCCCTTTTGTTTCCTCTGCAATTCTGTTGGGCTGGATCCTATCAATGTTTCAGGGGGGCATGCAGTCTGATTAATGAATTTGACTTCTGAGCAGTGATGACTTAGGACTGCACCGTAAGTTCATTATCCCTGTTTTGTGATCCTATGCAGGTACTCTAAAAGGTCCTCTTGTAGGCAATGGGACTCACTTTCAGAGACATGTATGGAGCAATTGCATCCCTTCATTCCCTTTGAATTCGGCAGGCTTTCCCAAGGTCAGATCTGACTTTCCCTATTGATTACAATGGGACTCAAGTGCACCTAATTTGTTTTGCATCGCTGGCAGCTGGTTTCCATGTGAGTAAGTCATTGAATCTGCTCCAGGGCTTAGGCTGCTGTCACACTGCAGAATTAATGCAGTTTGACACTGCTTTAACTGTCATGACTCCATCCTATGGAATCCTGGGATTTGTAGTTTGTTGTGTCACCACAGCTTTCTAACAGAGAAGGCTAAATATCTCACAAAACTATAAATGCCAGAATTTCATAGCATTAAGCTATGGCAGTTGAAGCAGTGTCAAACTGCATTAATTCTCCAGTGGAGATGCAGCCTTAGTCCAAACTTTAAAAAGAGTTATCCTAGGTGCTACAACCTGTTCCCTCAAATAGGTTCAAAGTCCTGGACAGTTTTTCAAAACTTCATTCTAAATTCTGGGATGGATTCACTACCCTGATGTCATAGAAGTCACCAATGCCCACTTTCCATTATCAATAGAAAATAGATATATCAGAATCAGCATTGTGGATATTGCTGATTGTTCCCTCCTCCCCAATTCTGTTCCTTAATTGTTTGAGTTTATGCTGTCCTTAATGCCAGTCATCCTGAAATCCATTTGAACAAGAGAATTTCCAGATTGGAAACGTCTGTGATCTCTCTCCTTAAATAAGACTGTTATCATCAGCCTTCTTTTCAGAAGGTCTGACCTCATCACTAAAAAAGACTTCTGCCCTGAACTCCTAGACCTCTACACATTCAGTAATACTATAGAAACTATCAGTTCCTTTAAAGATTAAACCAACACCCTCCACCTTTCTGTCTCTATTCTGGTGGAAATGGAGTGGCTCGCCAGCATAGCACCTGAACTTCCATTAATTTGGATCTTCACCACCACCCATTCCTTTATAGCATAGATGTACCAGGAGCTGTGTGCAAGAGGGTTTTGAAATTATCCACAATATTTCCCATAAAGAGAAAATGGGATAGTAATTTCCATCATCAGAGTGATCAGAATGGAGACTGCCATCAGGAAATCAGAAGTCTGGCAATATAAGGGCAGTTATGAAGGAACTAGACAAGATTCTTAAGAGTAAAGATATACAACTGAGCACTAAAGTTAGAATACTCCAAGTCATAGTATTCCCCATCACCATGTATGGATGTGAGAGCTGGACAGTTAAAGTGGATAAGAAAATCAATTCATATGAAATGGGGTGCTGGAGAAGAGTGCTAAGGATACTGTGGACAGCCAAAAAGGTGAACAAATGGATTCTTGAACAGTCTGAAATCTCCTTGGATGCCAAGATGATAAAAATGAAGCTGTTGTACTTTGGTCACATCATGAGAAGGCAAGTCTCATTAGAAAAAAACAGTCATGCTAGGAAAGGTGGAAGGAAGAAGAAAGAGAGGAAACATGCATGCCAGATGCATATATTCAGTTAGGGATGTCACAGGCCTGAATTTGCAGGACCTAAGCAGAGCAGTAGAGGACAGGTGGTCTTGGAGATGTTTCATCCACAGGGTTGCCATAAGTCAGGGATAACAAAGGCAGTTAACAAGAATTTCTATGAATTTCTTCAGGAGGAGAATTCCTCCAACTATTTGCTTGGGCAGAAGCATCCACATTAGCAGTGGTAGTATCTTTTTGAAAACCTTAATAGGTGTACCTGCAGACCTAGAAAGTAATTGCTATTTTAGATCAATTCACACATGTAGGAAACAAAAGATCATCTGACAACTTCTGTTGAAACAGATTCTTCTATAATCTAGTGCATAGTATGTCATTACCTCATTACCTCTATATCTTAGTGCATTTGTACTTGGCAGGAATGGGAATTCCCAGCTCTTGTGCTTGGTAGTAAGTAATGAGCAATGAGTATTGACCATAAGTTTTCATTCTTACTCTGGTTTGGTGCTTTAGGAAACACTTCAAGTTCAACCATAGACAAATTTGGATACTAATTTGGAGTTGTAATCAGGCACAGAATTGAAACTCAGCTTTCACATTCCAAAAAAAAAGGATAATTTAAAAATGGAAAATGAAAATGGCAAAAGTGCCCTCGCAATACACACACAGAGACATGTATTTTTCAGAGAAATAAAATATGCTGTCTTATTAGGAGAGGATTATAAGTGCAAAATTTCAGTTAAAAAAAAAAGCTGCTTAGCTATCCCTGAATCTTATTCATGTTATTCCACTAATGTTGATGGACATCTGCTTGGTATCTCGTGAAAAAAGGAGGCAAAGATAGTAGTACAGTTTTCCATTTCTGTTCTGTAACCACCTGTTCAACAGAAGTAAGTGGTTATAGATTCATACAAGACATTACTGTGAAATCCAGCTGTGATTCTATTTCCACTCTCTATCCATAGCAGCTTGATTATGATGTGTCATTCAAGTTCATGTTCATTTCCTTTGTTTTGTATCTTCCTCCACACAGAAATCTTTTGTGGGTGGAAGTGGAAATAAAGACCATTATCTGAGTTGAACTAGGGCCATTGTATTTAAAACGCAACATAACCTCAAAACATCTGCAAAGGAATCAAATATGCTGGGAAGCCATCAACTTTTCAGGCCTAATGCCTGTCTGCATGGGCAGGCCCCATCCAGGAAGGCCAGGGAAGGAAATAAAACTCCACTCCTGTTCCTTCCAGCCTCACCTTCTCAGCTGGAGAGAGAATCTACTGCCATCATCTACACCCTATACTTGTCACCTTCAGGGGGATGCTAATGGAGATTTCATAGTGCATCTTATATCCCACCCAGGTCACCCTGGAAAGCAAGAAGGTGCCTCTGGAAACCTACTGAATTTCCCCCATAGGAGATGGATAAGGGACTTTAATGGCTGATGACTGAGCCTTTGTGACCATGCAAAGCTAAATGGATGTCCCTATTTATTTAATTTTTTTCCTGGCACTATTGCTACTATGGGAGGGAGGGCTCTAATACTCCATACTCACCTTGGTAACTCCCCAACCGTATAATGTGTAGGTCCACCCAGAACTGTCATAGCTGTTCAAAACTGGGACAAATCTATAAGCTATGGTCTTTGCCCTCCACCACCCCAAAATCATTGCACCCCAAATGCATAACCAGTATGTGTATGGTGGAGTGGACCTGAAGCCAAGACCCTAAAGAGGGCCAATAGAAAGGGCCCTACTTCATATCACACTGTCACAGCCATATGAGTTTAATAAGAAAAGAGAAACCCAACTGCTCATCCCAAGTGGAGTTGAGCACGCTTCACCTGACCCAAAATATAAAAATTGTGTCCAAAAATAACAATCCTTGCCTTCTCTTTTCCAGCCTCTGCACCTGAAAATGAAAAATAACATTAGTGCTTGAATTATATGGGCATGTTTGGAAGAGAACAGACATTAGCATAGAAACCTGAGAGAAGGTACTCATATGCTGAATCCATATCCTGACCCAATTTATCATCTCCTAGCCCAAAGTATCCTAGGCCTTTTTAGAAACTGCTCAGAACTGGAATGTAGTCAGGGGCAAGCCAGACTCATAAATGAAGAGGGGTCCTGAAGGATGCCTGTTAAGAAATTCCCTTAATGCATATGCAGGACATAATTCTCTCTCACCAGAGGTCAACAAACAAATAGAGATACCAACTGGTGCTAATCGACTTTGGAATGGCTCAAATGTATAGAGGGAGACCCTCATCAATACAGGATATATTTCTTGGTTGCAGGGCTGTTCCAGAATTATCTGAACTAGATGAGCATAATAACTCTCCAAATCTAAGTGCCCTCAAAATGGTGATAAGGGCTGCTGCATGAAATAGGGCCACTTCATACTGTGAAGCACACAGCTTGTCCCACTGAAAATTCAGCACCAAGAGCACCTCTGGAGCAATGGACAACCTCCAAGCATTTTTCATGGCCTAAAATTCCTTGATTCTTTTTAACTTCTAAAATACTAGTGCAGATATCTCCCCTTGGATTGTGTGCTCTGATAGACCCCTGTTCTGTAAAGACACACAAACTGGGTCAAAAGATCTACCAGGGCCACAACTCAGAGAGATCAGTCAGGTTTCTAAACTGCAGGAACTCCCTGTTTTACTTAATGTAGTTCCAGTGGCTGCTAAGAGCTAGGGGATTTCAGCTGCACTCCACCAAACTACCAAAGGCTTGATGGTATATGATCCAGAAAGTTCCTGGTCCAAAGAGCTAGCTGAAGAAAATGTGTCATCTGGTTGTGTGAAAAAGCATCTAGTACCTCATTGAACCTGGCACTAATGTGCTTAGCTCAGACAAGAATGCTCAGACTTAAGGCACTGCAAAGGAAACAACCTCACCATAACTATTACTCTAGCATTTCTGGAGGACAAGTTATTGATTCCATAGACCAAGGCTAAGTTGTTGCTCAAGAAAAAGCCAGATGAATTGGCAAACAAATCAAACTAAATGTGAACTGCCACATAAAGTGAGGAAATTCCCCCCAAAAGGTAAGATTAACTTCCCTCTGTCCACTTTTGAAGCCACACCTAAGCACACCATCTGTCTCCAAAGATGACACCCAAATCACAAACCCAGCTACATCTGAATGGATTTGGAAAGAGGCATCAGATATTTGGTCCTTCCTCAAAAAAAAATACCATTAAATGGTTCAGGGTTCTCCTCTCATACAATAGATTCCTGGTATCTAATCCATCAATTTATGTGCTGTTTTGTCTCTCTTTCTCAAAACATTGTGCCATAGCTGGAGGCAGACCAACAACTGTATAGTTCTTCTTCAGAATGTTGCACAGTTCTGAATAAAACTGTACATTTCTTGACAATGTGCAGTTTTTAAATATTGATGTGAATTTTTTGTCCTTTGTGACAAAAAAACAAACAAAAAACCAACAACCCCCAAAAACCAAAAGTTTCAACACTATGGAAAGAAATATCAATGTCTTGCCTTCAACATCTGTTGGAAAGTGGGGAAATAAAGAATTACCACTCCTCCTCTACTGATATATTTTCAGGCCTCAACGTTTGCAATCAGTAATACTCAGCCAGAATATTTTGCTTAGAAACAAACATTTTAGAGTTTGGGGGGGGGGGGGGTTGTATGTATGTAATATTTTTTATGGCTGTTAACTTTCTCATGAATCAGTAACCTTATCATTCCAGACATTGTTGATTACTACAGGAGGATTTTGTCTGTCTCCTTTGAGTCCCACAGCAGCCATTTTGCATTCAAGGCTTAGATGGCTGAGGCTTAGATCTGTTTCAGAGAGATCTTTGCAACTGTTTCGCTTTCATTGGTAATACACACATACCAAGAATTCAAAATTCTGTCCTCACTATCACCACCACCACTTCTAAGCTTCAAATTCACCATGCAGTTGTCTGGTTTTTAAAAATAGACCGAGGAGATTTCAGAAAAGCAACATCACACTCCTGGGAGGCTTATGCAGCCTAACATCAGATGTGACATTCATTGTCTCTTGGCAAAGCCTTCCTCCTTTAAAGCAAAAAAGGCCATGGCCTGATCTGCATGTTTAACAGATGTTAAGGCTGTTTGAGCAATCCTATCATATCTTTTCAGAGGCATGCTGTAGTCCAAATGCACAGTATTCCCTATCCAATCACTTTCAAGAGAGTGTGGTACCACTGTTTGGCAGAGATTAAATAGAAGTACCAACTGTACAAGGTGGCCTCTTTGGCATCAGTATAAAAAAGGGTAAGCAGACACAAAAGGATTTGCATAAAACACCTTTATGCTAATTGAGACGTATAGGTGCAAACTGATAAATTGTTAGTATAATTTAGCACAGCCTAATTCCCACTTACCTCTTGATTCAATTCCTGAACTGATTCCTGAAACCAGTTCAGCAAACACAGTGGTTCCCACTATGTTTGCACTGGCTTCAAGAATTGGGGCAGGAAGTGACAGCCATGGCTTCACCGCCATGCCTCCCTCCATCCTCCTGGCTATGCCAGGGGCAGAGGAGAGGCCGGGGTGGAAGGTGAGAGGCAGGCTGGGAGGACTGAGGCATGCCGGGGTGGAAGCTCAGAGGCAGCCTGGGGGGACTGAGGCATTTGAAATCACGATCTGGTTTAAACTATAGGGGGAATTGGGCCCACACCTCATCTTAGTGGGGAGGACTTGAACAGGTGACCTGTGTGCCTACTTTGTCTGCTATCCAGTGCTTGGAAATGCAACTTGAAGGCCCTTGCCATATTTTTTTCTCCATTTTTTTTCAAACTTTGAAAAATATTTTGAGGGAATAGCTCTTCAGTGTGGTCATCCACTGTGGCACATAAGGACACCATACAAGTCTATAAACTGGGATATATAGTTACATATAAAAATGTGTGTGTGTGTGTGTGTGTGAAGGCTATAACTTTTCATTTATTTTCTTCCTAAAGTAAGAAGTGATATTCACATTTTTCTTCCTCTTGCAAGAAAGTCTTAACCATTTTGAAGTCCAATAACAGTTTGGTACTGACTTTTAAAAAATGTATATGCATGATTTGCACAGAAGATAGCATTGTAGGAAACAACATATTTTGTACAGAATATAAAAGTCTTGCACAGAATATCATCTTCTATGCAGAAAATATTATTTCCTACACACAAAATGCTGTTTTGTATGTAAAACAACAAGATGTTAAATTTACATGTATGTATAACAACAACAACATGCAAATTTTGTGCAGAATATATCCTAAACTCCAAAGATATAGGGCAGTCTAGAATTTTTGTTATGGTTCAAATTGTCACTCAGGCAAGTCAAGTTTTCTCAGCCTCAGAGGAAGGTAACAGCAAAGCCCTTTTGAACAACTCTTGCCAAAGAACCCCCATAATATATTTGCCTTAGATTTGCCATAAATTATTTTGAAAGCACACAAATATAACAATATTTTCTATTATACATACTTCTACACAGTTTTCTGAGTGTGGACACTTTTAGCAAATGTTTTCCACAATATAGTGTACATTTGTGCATATTTTTCACCAGAATGTGTTTTGTTCTGCACATTTCCCCATAATATTTTTGTCCATTTTTAAAAGTTGTGAAATGGTCTCAACAGTCTAAAAACACACTGATTTCAGTATTTCAGTGTATCACAATTCATCTGCAAGTTCAGCAGCTCTGAATTTAATGGGGTTTGTACAAATTTTGCATATATCCCCACTGCAAACATATTTAGACTACCTGAATAAAAGTCTGCATTCATATGGCTGAAATAATTACCTGAAATGAACAAACAAATTTAGATGCAGTGTTTCTCCCTTGAAAAATTGAATAATGAATGATGGAAAATGGTATAGAAATACATTCTCTTTATCCCCATGGATTACAGCCTTGTGAATTTCAGCTATGCACTCAAAATGCTAATCTGAAAGAGGACAAAGTTTAGGAGTGAAGTATATTTTCAAAAGTTACTGTTCAATTCATTTGCAAAACAAACATGGAGAACTCAAAGAGCCGAAATATTCAACAAGAAGCTCTTCAAATGCCTCTTACCTTTAGGGAATGCTTGTGCTCTTTACACTAAGTATCCATATTTCATGTACTGGGCTTTTCATGTCCATATTACGAGAATAGAAACAATCCTGGGATTATTGCCTCCAGAAGGTCATCCAGCCTTTATTCATTATTTATTTGCTTGAAAATGAAGAGTACATTGATTGCCATACAGGAAAAGTGCCACAAAGATTACTTAAGGAATTAATCATGACTGCTATAGTGATTGTTTGCTTGATTTTTTTTCTTTAAAAATGTTATATGCACTGGGTTTACAGCCTTCTCAAGAGCAGTGCAGAATAATTTGGCCTGTGAATCACAACTTATTCATTGTTAAAATGTCTCTATCGAGGATATGTCAGATTTTCAGGTTTTCCCATCACATTGGCTGGGGAAATAGCAAAAACCCAAAGCAAGGGGTGGGTCAGTCAATCCGAAGAGAAGGTATGGTCTTCCCTGTATGGTCTTCCCTGGGCTGGTCCAAGATATTTTATTAGAGTCCATTCATGTTACAGAATTATAGCACTATATTACATTTTAGCTGCCATGGTAACATCATATGAAACCTTGGGGTTTGTAGCTTGGTGAAGCACTAGATCTCTCTTGATACCCCTGCCTAAACTGCATATCCCATTATCCCATGGGATGTTGCCGTGACATTTAAGATGACATAAACTGCATCATCAGTGCAATTTGACACCACTTTATCTGCCATTGATCAATGCTATGGAATTCTTGGATTTGTAGTTTTGAGAGATATTTAGCCTTCTCTGTCAGAGATCTCTGGTACCCCAAAAAACTACAAATCCCAGCATTTCATAGTTAGGAGCTATGGCAGTTAAAGTGGTGTCAAACTGGATTATTTTCACAGTGCAGATACAACCATATAATGGTATAATGGTGTTGTGTGAATGGTTCCACTGTTTGAGCAAGCTTTCTTCTTGCTTTAGCTGCAGTGATTCTGCTTTTTTCTTCAAAAGGCAGAAGCAGCAGCTGGCATGCTCCCCGCAGGAAGAAGTAAGAATGCATTCCTGGAACTCAAGGCACACTGCCACCACCTTAGGGTCTAGTCAGCAAGTGACTCAGGAATCAAGTGGTTGGAGGACTAAAGGAAGTCAGTCCCAGGAAGGGGTTATCAGGTGAGACAGAAGTGCCAACCACCAGGCGCTTAGGGCTTGTTGCCACTGCTGCTTCCTTCCCTCCACCAAGCTGATGGAAGTCAATCCTGGGATGATGCTGGTCAATACTATATCAGCTGTACCAAAAGTTCAAAAACCTTTCCCCCAAACCCTCCTCTTTCCAACAGGCTAAAACTTCAGGAAGGCAGCAACTGCAAGCCCCAAGTGCTAGGCACTTACTACTTCTGCCTCCTCTGATAAACAGAGGCTGGATGTCCATCTGTTGGGAATGCTTTGCTTGGTATTCCTGCATGGCAGGAGGTTGGACTAGGTGGACCTTGTGGTGTTTTCCAACTCCATGATTCTATGATTTTATCACCCCTTCCTGAGATCAACTTCCATCAGCCGGGGGTGGGAGGATGCAGCAGCAGCAGCAAGCTCCAAACGCCAGTTATGCATTCGTCCTGCTACCTGCTTCCTACTGGGAGCACCTCAGCTGCCACTTCTGCCCTTTGAAGGATAATTGTTTAAAAAGGATGAATGCATGCCTGGTGCCCAGGCCCTGCCATAACAACCTCCATTACTTATAGTCTTTTCATTCCAACCACCTGATTCATGAGTTATCTGTTGACTAGAGCCTAAGACAGCCACCCAAAATCTCAGGTAAGGATTGGGGAAGGATTTCAGTACTTTTTCATTTTGTTATAATGTAGCACACTCATTGCTCCACAATTAAAGCCCAAACCAAACACAAACATTTTCTCCAAAAGGAAAAAAGGGGAAATAAAAGAATGCACATGTGTAGGGGAAATGTGCACAAAAATGCATATATGATTTTTTTTAAAAAAAACAATCATACAAACCAGCATTTTCTTAAAGAAAACTATTTCTAAAAATGTGTTTATTATACAAAATTGTGTACAAAATGTGGGAACGATTCAGGAGGCCACATAATAAAGGGTTATTTTTTGGCTTTTGATGAATTGATGAATCGTTTGCTCTGACTGCTTAATCCCATACTTTTCTCATGTAGGTAGATTAATTTAGGGAATGATCTATGCAGAATAGACAGATGGGTGCATGTGCTGGGGAACTGAAAAATAGAACTGGTACAATTTGGTAGAAAACATTCCTTTGAAAAGAATTCTGAGATGACCCTTTTTCTCTCACTGGTCTAATAAGAAGGAAACAATATTTTGGATTTTTCCCCCAACAATCACTACCATGCATTTTGCGACAAATGCTCTTTCCTCCAATGGTATTCTAGAATAATGTGGAACCTTGTGGGCAAAATGGAAACCAGACTGGCAACACAGTTGTGACCTTTTCCAACTGTATCAGCAGCAACAAAAGAAAGAAGAAAGAAAGAAAGAAAGAAAGAAAGAAAGAAAGAAAGAAAGACAGCCATGGGCAGAAAAGGAAATAGAAATGCTACTGCAAATGCTAATAGTGAGCCTCATCTCTGATGTACTATTGCAGAATTCATCCTTCTCCTGGAGAAAGCTGGTGAAATAACCATCATTTCTCTTCCTACAAATGCAGTAGAGAATATTGATTACAACTCTAGTTGGAAGGGAATTGTTTGAGGAGAACTTTGGATATGATCAGAAGGTAAATGTGAACCTCATGGGTTGACTAAAGCACTACTCAATATCTATGCCAGAGGATGTGGAGTGCAATGTATGAGTTTATATACTGAATAGATCTTGTCTGTACAAAGACACCTTTCAACTGCTGTGAATTCTAAACCATCATCTTCCTTGGCAGAGCAAGCCAGAAAAGGCTAGAAGGAAAGTAAGATTTAATTTGTTTAACATAAAAACTAGTCAGCATGTCATTAACCTGAGATGTGGGGAGGTAGCCAAGCTCAAATGCCTTACATAGTCTTCTTGATTAAACAAGACAGGAATCACAGGGTTGATTAAGACTCAGTAATGCCACAAAGGCTGCTTTTAACTCATCCGTTTTGCAATTCATTAGGAAAGGACACCAAGGGCATGCAAATCCCCTTGGTGTTACCCAGGCTACCATTCAGAATAGTATATTAGAAAAAAAGACTCCATTTTCACTGAGGATACTGTCTTTACTAAATTCATTTGGAAATGCATTTAATGCAATCCCTAAGATGGAGAATCATCAAGGTCAATATGCCTTAACTATCATGGGATGAAACTTAACAGGTATACAATGATATATCTAGTGCTAGAAAACTCATGGGCTGTATACACTCTCCTGTAACTATAAACCAGGGAAATTTTAATTAGCTCAATTAATTGGATTCTTTTGGAATCATTTCCCACATGTATACTGAAATGCTGGGATAGGGAAGGAATAGAGGCAGAATTCTTTCTTAACTGTCTTATTTCAAGAAGGAAACACACATCAATGTAAGCACACTCTCTCACACACACAAGAACTAAGGAATAAAGGGTTGAGCATTGGAATAGACAAGAGACTCTACTAATGGTGATGCTTACTAAATTGTGGTGACTCCAGATGGTCCAATTGGATGGTATGGTGTTGGACTTGGCCATTTTGGGGAACAGCAGCAAACAGGAACTAGTCAGAATCCAAAGTGACATGGGCGCACCATGAATTCTATCCAGCCCAAGGAAACAAAGCAAATCTGGGTGCTTTTACAGGTCACAAATAGCCTGAGGCAAAGTTCCATCAACAGGGCCAAATCTGCATGGAAAAGATCACTCGAGATAAGGGTATCAAAGGTGGAATGGAATTGAAAGTCATGTCTCTCCGCCTTGGATGCAAAACATAAATCACCTACCCTTCCTGTCTCGGAAGTGTGAATTCCCTGATTGCAGCTCCCAAACTATCTGTTTGATCTGTGAAACTGGTGTCGGGATATGTAATCTGCCCCTTTTGGGTTTATGCCTGACAGAGTTCATCCGGGTCCATAAAAGGGAACCCACACCACAAAACTGGAAGACTTCCAATGGTCATAACACTCCCCCATCCATAATGTCCCTTGCTGCTGAATTTCGCGTTTCTAATACTGCAGCTCTGAAAACAACATGTGTGGTTCAAGAGCAGAACTGCCAGCACCTTAAAGCTGTTAACTACCAAACCAGTAGTGTTCCCAGGACTTCTGCGGCAGGGCTTCCAGAGAAGCCTGCTCTCCCACTTTGCTCCCATGGGTGCAAAGGAATGGCATACATGGGGGAGGGAGGGGTGCATAGGGGGAAGAGAGAGGCAGGCATACATGCACAAGGTACCAGAAGGCATGTGGGGGAAGGGAGAGAAGCATGTACCATGCTGGGAGAAGGAGTAGCACATGAGGGGGGCCAGGAGGTATATAGGGGGAAGGGATAGAAGTACATGGCATGTGCATGGGACAAGGAGTGGCACATGTGTGTGCCCATAGAGTGGGGAATGGTGCAAGGGAGCCTGACCAGGTGACACCCCTCCCTTCTGGGGTGTCAGCCAGTGCAGTCTGAATCCCCCACACACCCCTAGTGATGCTACTGTAGCAAACAGATGGGGATAATGGGAAAGAAAACATTCTGTGTGCACTTTGACAAATGTGAATTTTTCAAGCATGATTTCCCCCCACAATCGAATATAGTGGGCTTTTATGTATATCTGTCCAAAATGCACCCTTTAGGGCACTTCTTGCTATACACTTTTTCCTCCAAACTGCTTTGAAAACCTTAAGTAAGAAGACAATTCAATGGCAAACTGTATTCCTTTTCATCTTTATTCATGGCTGGGAGTACCAATTTAGTAAGTTTAGTAAAATTTGAGTCAAGCACATTTCTAACCCATACTTTAAGATGCAATTTATACATGGACAAAATAAAGGTTCTCAGTTCGAACACTGAAATAACAACCCTTAACTCAAATTGTATATTATTATGATTATTATTCGTTCAAAGGAAGAAAAAAACATTATGGTAATCATGAGGTTGCAACACTGATCCCTTTCTTTAGTTTCTTTATTTGTAATAGAAGGACTGGCCCAAGACATTTTGCTGCCTGAGGCAACAGAGAAGATGGCACACTTCCCTTTCCTTGTCCCTAAGTTGTTTGGACTGGCTGGTGCCTCTGTCTAACACTGACAATGCGACAGCATCCTCCACTGCACGTGATAGTGGCTCCCTGTCTTAAGGAATAAAGAAAAGGCTGCATGGTGCACAATAATCTTATCTAAAACCTTACTGCCACCTCCTGGTATATGCTGCCAGAGGCAATGGCTTCATGCTAAGGGTATTGAAGACCTTGTCATAACAGAGGTTTCATGATTGAATACAAAAGGAAGAAGCTTTGTTTGTCCAAAATTGTCTTCTTTATAATTCTTTTTTTTAATCTAAATTTTAAAAAAGCTGTATACCAGTAGAAGAATTGTTTTGTATTCAATCATGAAACCTCTGTTATCTTGATGGCCAGAATTCTCCACAATGCTCTATTTTGTTATCATATCTGTCCAGGCTTTTATAAAAAGCTTTTCTATGGATTTGAACTTCTGAATGTTTTGAATGTCTTTGGAGTAAAAGTGGTTTATTATCATTATATGAAGTCTTTTAAAAATCTCAAAGAGTTCATTCATCAAAAGCATATGTCTCTTGGGAGGTGGTTTAGTAAATGCTGTTAAAAACTGCTTCTAAGTGTGTTAATTGCCAATGACAGCGTTAGGGGAAATGCATTTTTAGATAGAGACTGCAAAACCCAGGGAATGAAAGAAAAGTACTATGAATCAAATAATAGCTCTTAAGACCTACTGGTGTAGCAATGCTCAAAAGAGTTTATTGCAGATATGTATGTGATGTGCTGATCCAAAGATTCCCATAATTGCAGTAGCATATGGGTAAACAAGTCTTATGAATATGGTCCATGAGGTTTGACTTTTGGGGTAGTAATCTGTTTGATATTAATAATCCCATATTTCAATGGATTTTTTAAAGAAAGTCCTTGAAAAAGATTTTTAGATGCTGAGAGGCAGTCCATGGAGAAACATACTCACCCTTCCATCTGTCTAGTGGCATAGCAGAACAGAACAGATGCAAACCTTCAGAAATTTTCAGGTTCAAAATAGAGTCTTGGTCATGAGCCTCATGGATTGAAACTTTAAAAAAAGAACCTCAGGCCCATCTGCCCTCGTGTGTGTGTGTGTTGACTGGCGCAAGGTGGCCTCAAATTATGGCCACCTATGAATGAAACATCTCATATACACCCTATCCTCAAAATATTCAGGGCCTTGGTTTACTGAATTGAATCGATCCACCTGCAATGTTGTCTTCCTCTTTCCATGGTGCCTTCTACCTCACCAAGCATTATTTTCTTTTCTAGTGGGTCTGACACATATTATATGGGAGTTGTGCACCAAGTTGGAGAAGCCAGCATTCAAGCATTTAAAGCACTTCACATATTTTATCTCCATTTTTTTAAACGTCAACTATGTAAGATACGTCAAATTACAATGTCTACATGACAGATAGGAAGCTGATAGAAAGACAATCGACTCCTTTGCAATGTGGTGCTGGAGAAGAGTTGTGTGGACACCATTGATTGCTAAAAAGACAAATAAATGGTTCCTAGAGCAAATCAAGACCAAAATCTCCCTAGAAGCCAAGATGACTAAACTGAGGCAATGCAAAGGGATCTTGTAGCACCTTTGACACACTGAGCAAATAGCAATGCAGCTTTTGTATACTTTGTCTTCTTCTTCAGATTAATAGAGTGAACTGGGCACCAGTTCACTCCATTCTTCTGTGAAAGTAGACCAAGTCTGAATCTCCACTGTAGAAATAATGTTGTTTGACACCACATGAACTACCATGGCTCCATCCTATAGAATCCAAGGACTTTTAGGTTGCTGTGGCACCAGACCTCTCTGACAGAAAAAAAAATCCAAATATCTCACAAAAATATAAACCCCAGAATTCTATTGCACTGAGCCATGGCAGTTAAAGTGGTGTCAGAGTGCATTAATTCTGCAGTGCAGATACAGTCCAGGTCTATGAAAGTTTATGCTACAACATATTTTGCTCAGTTAGTGTCAAAGGTGCTACAAGACCCTTTTGGATACTGATATTCCAGAGTAGCATGGCTATACAGTATCTCTAAATTGAGCCTGTATCCACACAATTCTTCTCCAAGAATTATTAAGCAGCACTAATTTTCCTACTCATATTTAAAAAAAACTCACTGGCTGCTTCCGCACTGCAGAACTAATGCAGTTTGTCACTTCTGTAACTGTCCTGGCTCAATCCTATGGTTCCTAGTTTTGTGGCACTAGATCTCTCTGACAAAGGAGGCTAAATATCTCAGAAAACTACAAATCTCAGAATTCCATTAGCATCAAACAAGGCAGTTAAAACAGTATCAAACGGCATTAATTCTGCAATGTGGATGTTGGCAATTAGTCTATTAATTAATTCACTTAATAATTGACTAAATAATTGATTTAATGGCAAAGCATCTTTTGCCTTCTTGTTTATTCCAACTCCTAAATACGGAGGAAAAAGTTTTTATTTGAAATGTATACTTTTGAAGTACTGTAATAAGTATGATCATGAGGCAGGCAAAGTGAAATGCGTTCAGTTCCTTAAATGCTTCAAAAGTCTCATTGATTTATGAGGAAGTTATAAAAATATGCCTCAGTCTCTGCTGCTAAAATCAATGGGTTTTTGACATGAATAACTTTAGCTGGATCAGGTCCGGTCAGATATAAATTGCCTAGTCTTATAAAAAAAGAAAGGAAATGAATAGACACAGGCCTGAACTGCTCCAGCCAACATGCATGTCCACAGCTAAAAGAACAAAGAAGTGAAATTCCCTCTTGAACGGTCATCATTGGATATGTTCTCATAGGAGTTTATCACATGTGAGGAATTTCTCTTAATTTCGCAATAGTAATTTGCATAGTCAATTCGGAATTTCGCGTGATTGCGTGAAAGATTATCCCACGATTACATGCCCAGGTAATCTTTCACGCAATCACGCAAAATTCCAAATTGACTACACAAGATAAATTGCGCTATCACGCGATTACGCGAAAGCTTATTATACATTTTCACGGTTATCTCTGCTTATTTCAAATGCATTCAGGAATATATTACACCAGTGGATTTTTGAATGAGAAATTGCTCTCCTGTGCATGCCCACTTTTGAACCGATGCCATGGTGACCTCATGTACTTCCAGGTCAATGAGTTTGGGTATTTCCTCTGCGATTTCCCCATCAAAGCATCCTCCATGTTGGACCGGTGCCCAAAGCCCCATGTGCGCTGAGATGTTGGTGTGCCATGCAGGAATTCCCAATCTAAGCATCCTCCATGTTGGACCAGTGCCCAAAGCCCCATGTGTGCTGAGAAGTTGGTGTGCCATGCAGGAATTCCCCATCAAAGCATCCTCCATGTTGGACCGGTGCCCAAAGCCCCATGTGCGCTGAGAAGTTAGTGTGCCATGCAGGAATTCCCCATCAAAGCATCCTCCATGTTAGACGGGTGCCCTAAGCCCCATGTGCGATAAGAGGTTGGTTTGCCATGCAGGAATTCCCCATCAAAGCATGCTGCATGTTGGACTGGTGCCCTAAGCCCAAGTCACATGTGCGCTGAGATGTTGGTGTGCCATGCAGGAATTCCCCATCAAAGCAGCCTCCATGTTGGACCGGTGCCCCAAGCCCCATGTGCGCTGAGAAGTTGGTGTGCCATGCAGGAATTCCCCATCAAAACTTCCTCCATTTTGGACCGGTGCCCAAAGCCCCATGTGCCCCGAGGAGTTGGTGTGCCATGCAGGAATTCCCCATCAAAGCATGCTGCATGTTATGGGTCAGCATAGAAGACTCTCAGGACCCAATGCCCCATGATGTGAGTGTCATCTTGAAATCACTGCAACAGTGCCAATTCTTATCTACCCGGACAAGTGGTGCCATGCATGAATTCTATGGAATGAATGGTAACCAGGGCAGATGGGGGGTCTGTTTGGATAGCCCTTGGGGACCTCATCACAACTGGGCAAGAGAAGTGCTGTGGCAATCATGCAAAACATATTCAAAGCACTAGATGAGCGTAAAAGTGCTCCCTCCTCTGGTCACCTGTTCATGCATGGCAAAACATTTTCGGGACTAAGGAAGTACAAAGGAAAAGCCAGTCCCATGAGGGATCATGGAAATTGTAGTAAAGATGGCGAAATTGGGGATCAACAGAAATGCCTATCACACCCCAAAAAAGTGAAATGAATACAAAATTGTCAGGGAATAGGAATTGTAAGTCCGCTAGTTCACCGAATTTGCCTACATTCTGATTGCGTTCAGACCGTGTTCGCACATCAAGGAAAAGCATGTAATAATCTTTCACTTACGTGAAAACTCCCATTTTGTTTGCAAAAAACAGGAATTGCATGTGATGAGAAATCACACAATCACGCGAAACCTCATGATTGCATTCGCAAAACCAGGAATTGCATGTAATGAGAAATCACGCAATCGCGCGAAACCCCATGATTGCGTTCGGTTTTTCAGTAAAAACTTGGTCGTGTGATAAACTCCATAGAGGAAAGTACAAACTTCTGAAGTGAGCTATCACACTAGGAGTTTCTTCATCCATGCTAAAACTTCATACCCAATTCTTGGCCACATAAGGAGGTCGAAACCCTGATCATGCCATACTTAAAAGATAAAACTTTTGCTCTGGTGCCCCACCAAACTACAATTCCCAGAATTCCATAGCACTGAACCATGACAGTTACTTTGGTATCAAAACGAATTGTTTCTGCAGTATGGATAAAGCCTTAACCACTGAGAATTTCTTTGTACAGTGGTCCCCCGGTTTACGAATCCCCCAGGGAACGAAATCCCCGGGACTCTAAAGCGCGGGGACCAAAAAACATCCCCCGGGATACGAAGGATCCCCAGGATACGAAGGAGAAAAACTGCACGGCCCCTTTAAATCGGCCGCGCGGTCCGTCTCCTAAAGCGGTCCCCCGGGAAACGAATATTTCCGGGTTACGAAAGGTAATCTGGAACGGATTACCTTCGTAACCCGGGGGACCACTGTATAATGACTAGATTGTCTAGTCATTCCACTAGAATTGTGCCTGGCCACAGGTAGGACCAGCACAAGCCTCAAGATTGATGTGTCTCTCCATGCCATATAGGCCAACAATACTAACAGCTGAATCCTACTTCAGTGCTGGTAATGAAAGGTTTTATGATAATAGTAGTGGTAATGGGAGAGAGCTGAGGAAAGCAAGCAAGCTTTTGGATGGGGGCACTGGGACTGTGTGATTCTGTCCTGCAATTCCACTCAAAAAGCAAAATGTTCCATAAAAGAGAAAAATATCTGGACACTCAAGAGGAATTGTCATTGATGGGATTGTCACTGGAATTACCCCAGCATCTTCTGAGGTGATTTTCTTCCTCTGATAGGACTGGCCTTGCATTCATGGAAAAATTGAGAAGATGTTCAGAACAAAGAGACAATGAAAGGAAAGTAGTGGCATCTTAGAAAGATGTGCATGTTGTTACTGACAGAGTTGTATAAGCTTGGAGAGCCTCCACATTTGTAGCAGACTATTTTTAATGATCTGGGGAAATTTGGCTTGGCTTTTGAGAGGGGAGTAATGTCAGGATTGAAAGCATCAACTATACTGGTACTTACTGATGAAGCCTCCAGGCATGAGTGAACTAATTAACCTTTATTAAAATATGAAAGAACACACGTGTGAGATAGACTCACTCTAACACCCAGAATACTGAGCTAACCAAAATAGAAAAAGTGAAAGGTTGGATTGAGGGGTAATATCTACCTATCCTGAAGAATGGC
Organism: Urosaurus nigricauda; assembly: GCA_034509955.1. Lineage (NCBI taxonomy): Eukaryota > Metazoa > Chordata > Lepidosauria > Squamata > Phrynosomatidae > Urosaurus > Urosaurus nigricauda. The sequence goes on from JAOEGL010000002.1 coordinate 105,115,052, forward strand.
CCTTGGAAAAGAGGAGCAACTCAGACCGAGCGTTGAGAGGCAATGGGAGCCACCAGCAAAGCGGGGGGTGTGGTTGGGGGTTGACTACAGGCTAGGTTCCCCTGGTTGTATTTATACTTTAAAAATCATCTCAGACCAAAGTTATTTCATGGGACACAAAGACTTAGTAGTACTTTGGAAAGGCTGAAAGGATCCCTGAAGTGGTGGCTTGCTTTGATATCCAAAAGATGAAAAAGGCTAAAACTTCAACAACAACAACAACAACAACCCGTCTCCCTCTGCTCAGGCTCTTATATAGCCCTGCCCAGCCAGCTCCTCATTGGCTGGACACTTGGTGTTCTGTGATTGGCTGTTTCTGTCTCCGGGGTTTGCTGTTTCTGGGGTCTCCAGCCAACTTCTAATTGGCTGGTCACCTGGTGCTCATTGATTGGCAATCTCTGTTTCCGGGGTTTGCTGTTTCTGGGGTCTTTTCACTACAAGCTCTTTCTAATTCAAGTTTATGGAAGATCAGAAAGTATCATCACCAGGTTTGGGGAGGCCTTACATAAGCTGCCTTCAATTGGCCCTTCTATATTGTTATACAGTGGGCCCTTGTTATCCACTGGGGTTTGGTTCCAGGACCATCCATGGATAACAAAATCTGTGTATGCTCAAGTCCCATTAAATATAATGGCCCAAAAATGGTGTCCCATATAGAAAATGGAAAATCAAGGTTTGCTATTTGGAATTTATACTTTTCGGGAATATTTTCAAGCTGTGTATGCTCAAATCCATGGATAAGAAGGGCCAACTGTATACTTGTTAGTGGGAAAGCTGGAGAAACAAGAAAATGATAGGCTGGCATTACTATTTTAGTAATTATCCAGGAAAGTGGCCAAACAGCTGATAAAACCAGTTCAGTTCCCAAACAAACCACTGGCTGGCAGAGCCAGTGCTAAGCAACAAAGTCTTTCAGTCTATGTGCAGAATCACAAGATGTATTACCAAATGAGTTGTCAAGAAGTCCGAGGTCCAAGGTATCGGATAGGCAGGTTGGTGAGGCAGTCAAAGGTCAAGGGTTCCAGAAAGTCAAGACAGGTCAACAATCCAAGAAGTAAGTTTTCATTCCAAAGAGCAACAGGAGCCAGAGACAAAGTACTTTCCCCAAGAAGGACAAATAATCACCAACAACAAAATAAATATCCTACAGCTGCTTATATGGCATGCTGCAGGTGTTCAGGTGCATCTGATTACCAGTGTGTTCCTGATAAAGCCTCCACAACCTACAAAGGCACTCCCTTTCGGCTTTATGCTGATTGAAGGTAGGTGCACTCTTTTGACCCTCTTTCATGTCCACAGGCTCTGCCACAGGAGACTCTGCTGAGCCTCCTGAGATGTCCCAGGCTCTGCTGGAGTGGGCACAGCAGAGCTAGGGCTGGACTCAGGCTCCACAGCTGCAGACCATAGAGATGACAGCCACTACACATTTGCAAGCTGGGAGCTCTATTGAGTAACTCGAAACAAGTACTTAATATTCCCTGATAGGAATCAAATATAAAGGGCAAACACTTTTTCCAAAGTAAAACTAAGTTACTACAAAAAACCACAACACCCTAACTTACTAATATAAATTGTATGCAATGAATGTTCTGTGTGTTTAACTAACATTTATTCTTATATAAGGCACACCAGATCTTATATAAAATAATATAAGCTCTGGTATACCTAAGCCCTTATTTATTGCTCCTACATGTTAGGATCAAGACTTTGTCAGATGGATGAATGTGGTTTGTTAAAACAAACATAAATCAGATATGCAATAGTGTGTCTAAGGATGCATCTACATTGCAAAATGAATTACAAATTGACACTGCTTACCCGTCATGGCTCAGTGCTATGGAATTCTGGGGTTTGTAGTTTTGCAAGATATTTAACTTTCTCTGTCAGAGAACTCTGGTGCCACATCAAACTACAAACCCCAGGATTCCATAGGATGGGGCTATGTTAGTTAAAGCAATACCAACCTGCATTAATTGTGTACTGTGGCAGCAGCCTAAGTATCTAGATTAGGCCTACTGTCTGCAACAATTAAGAAAGGAGAGAAATTAATCCTATGAAGATCAATAACACTGAACATTGGCTTAGATCAAGGGAAAAATTATATTCCTTTACTTTTTTAAAAATGGGTAGATAAGCAGCCACTTTTCTAGACTAAAAAGTAAAAGACAGTTTCTTGATAAGATTAAATAAAGAATATGCATGAAAAATGCATACATCAGGAAGAACTACATACAAAAATAAATGCTAATTTTTGTACAGTTCAAACACTGGACAGACTGATTCAGGGATTAAAAGGAATGGGTTTATAAATGCGTACATGCAAAGCTGATGTAGATGAAAAATTGTAGTGATTAGTCCATGCCTAGTTTTTGAAAAATATTATTGAGAAAATTAGGAGGGAAAATATTAAATCTGTTACCAAAAAAAATTGCCTAAGGACTGCAAAAGGAAGAGGTGTCTTTAAAAAAAAAAATAACAGATCAGCTACAGAAGTCTTCCCTTTCATTACAGAGGTGAACTTGAGCTCCTGCTCAGTCAACAATAACGGAAGTATCACACCAATAGCACTAGGTGCCATCAATAGCAGCACCAGCATTGAAAAACTGAACTGTTTATCTCTTTTGAGAACACTCAGGATTGCACAGAACAGTTCCATAGTTCAGCAATTTATCAGCTCCTCTGATATGTAACATTTAAGTATTGCCCTAAGCCATTTAACATACCGATATGTGGACCAGGGTAGCCTAGAGCAATGATCTGAAACTTTGGTGATACTACTTAACTGTCTCCAGTATATTCTCCCATAAGAAATAAACTTTCATACCAATTCCCCCTCTGCCATTTGCTGTGGTACAAGCACTGTTATCTTTGAATATTTTCTGAACTAGATTCACTTTTTATAGCTTTGCCCTTGGAAAGAAAAGTTGAGTCTTTTCAAAGTATTCAGGATTACAGTTCTATCACTGAAAATTGTATTAAATTGGAGGTAGATGCTAGATGCAAATAGGCATTAATTCTTTTTTTAAAAAAAACTCATTTATTTATTCAGTTATTTAAAAAAGGTTTTTCCTCTTGAAATCTCATTCATTATGACATCTCAGTGGCAAACAGATGAAATAATATCAACAATGTAGACTATTCCAAATTAAAATCTGTAAGCAATTTAGATAAGATAAAAACAGAGTAAACAATTCAAAGTTAAAATAGCTTTACAAGGCCAAAAGGGTATTTTACACAGAGACACGCACACTTAAAAGTACATTAAGCCCCAAAAGCTTTAATAAAAAAAGACATGCCTTGACTTGGTGCTTTAAAGACACCAAAGTAGGCACCATCTAGGCTGCTAATGAAGAGCAGGCTTAGACTTGGTAAAAGAAGTTAAAATAGGATGAAGGAATATTAATAATCTAAGATATGCAGATGACACCATACTACTAGCAGAAAACATCTCAGATTTCAAACGTCCCAGCTTCCGTGTGGCTTGGGAGGCATGGCAATTACATGATGCATGCCCCCAACCCACACAGAAGCTTCACCAAGGCAGCAGCCCCAAAAGGAGTAGATCTTTTCCACTTCTTGGTGTGGTCTATTTGGGACTGCAGCAGTGAGCACCCTTGGGGCTGTGGCATCTGGCTGCCACAGCCCCAGAGTGATCGGGCTGGGAGCAGCTTCTTGCCACTCCTTCCTGCCTGTCTGTTTCGCCCCAATTATTAAAGAAGGTCAAAGAAGAAAGTTCAAAAGCAGGCTTAATGCTGAACATAAAGAAAAAATAATAATGACAACAGAGTCACTACATAAATTCACCCTGATAATGAGGAACTCAAAATCGTAAAAGACTTCTTGTATCTTGGATCAAGCATCAATCAAAACAGTAAAAGACTTCTTGTACCTTACTGTCTAATTATAAGACTGTATGTACAGCATTGTGTAAATTTATAGCGCTATATTAATAGTAATAATAATAATAATAATAATTTGAAGACTAGATCCAGTAGAGGACAGGTTGAGGACAGGTAGTCTTGGAGATGTCCCATCCACAGGTTTGCTATGAGTTGGGGCCGACTCAGGGACAGCTAACAACAACAACAGGCTGCCAAAGGGAGGGCATTTCACAAGTAGAGCACCAAAGTCAACCAGTTCCTCGTCCATGTCCTCCCTATCATATTGCCCTCACTAGCATGGACTGGAACATACAAACACATATGTACCCAACACAAAAGTACAAAACGTAATGTGGTCTGTCACATTTCAGTGATATTTTGTGACACTGGCAGATAGTCTAATTGCTGGATATAGATGTAAATCTCTGTGTTGCTCAGAAGTAAGAATGAATTATTCTTGCACAAGGACACCTGCTGCACAAGGATATGAAGATTTTAGTATACTCTTCAAGTGTTATCCATACTTCAGGAAGTCAAAAATACGCATGGGATTTTTTGTGCAGAATTTTCATCATATGGAATGTGTTCGCTACATAAAAAACACAATCACTGCACAGATAGCATATTTTCTGTTTAAAAAATCTGTGTCCCTTGTACAGACAAATGCATTGTAGGGGCAGTGGTGTCATTAGGGGGATGTTGTACTGCAGACTGCACTGGGTGACATCTGTGGCAAATGAACCACCACCACTACGATTCTATGATGACAGCACCCTGGACCTATTCATCCCACTGCTGCCACCAAATTACTTCTATGGAGATCTTCTCCACCACTGCCTATTTATTCTGAGGCTTTGTTAACTTTAGTAGAGTGCCACAAGATTTCACAGAGGCCAAGTTGTAATAAAAATAATACTGAAGTTTATTAACAAAACATCAAGGTAATCAGTGAACTACTTTCAAGGCTTTTGCATTTCTTTCTTAGTTACGTTACTACCGTTACATAGACACAACACCTTAGCCATCAGGCAATCTGTCAAGTACTTTCAACTTAAATCAACATGGCTTATAACCTAAAGCCTAATCAGTCCCTTCTTCTGGACTATACATAGACCCTGTCTGGCCTAAAACCTAGCCTACACCTGTCCCAATCAGGAACCTAGAGAGCACCCCCTCAGTGGCGTCCCTCTCCCCAGCCAAAACTCCAATTAAAACAGAACCCAAACAAAAAAACCCGTCTCCCTCGGCTCAGGCTCTTATATAGCCCTGTCCAGCCAGCTCCTAATTGGCTGGACACTTGGTGTTCTGTGATTGGCTGTTCCTGTCTCCGGGGTCTGCTGTCTCTGGGGTCTCCAGCCAGCTTCTAATTGGCTGGTCACCTGGTGCTTGGTGATTGGCTATCTCTGTCTCCGGGGTCTGTTGTCTCTGGGGTGTTTTCACTACAACATCCCGGAGGGCATGTCATCCGTTGGAGTAGTACACCTTGAGAGGAGTGGCCCACAGCCTTTCAGGTCTTGCGTGTGGCCTTGGAAGGCCAGGAGGAGAGGTGGCTGCCTTCTAGGTCCTATGCAGCCATGGCCATGCAGGACTCAGAAGGCCATTGCAGCGAGGTGGGGGGAGTTCCCTTTTGTCGCCACCCACCAGACATCCCACCTTCAGAAGCCCTGCCTCACAACACCGGGTGACAACCCAGGCAAGGATGCCACAGTGTAAGGTACTTCTTAAAGTGCAAAGAATCCTATAGCTGCCTTAAGAACTCATAACTCTCTGGCTTCTGTCCAAAGTTCAACTGATTCCTGATTAATTAGGCTTAGTGGTGTAAATCTAATTTTCACATTACAGTATCTTTACATTCTGTTGCAGTGTTCTTCAGATCATATTCCAGCATGATGATTGATTTTGTGTTCAGCTTTATTCTTATTTTTGATATAATAGCCTATGGCCTGTGCTGCAGTCTGTACCTGGTCTTGGTTTTGCTGTGAGAATAATTTTTCTCCATCTCATGCAGCTATTATGAAGTCTAATCTTTGTATTGACCATTCAGTGATGTTGATGTGTACAATCTCCTTTTCGGTTGTATGAGGAAAGTGTTAAGTCTAGATTGTTTGCTTCATAGAACTCTATCAGCAGCTCTTTGTTTGTTTGTTTGTTTGTGCCAACCCCAAATTTTCTGCAGTTTTTGATTATGTTCTGCTTCCTACTTTTGTATTCCAGTCAACTATGATTAACAAAAAATCCTCTTTTGGTGTATTGTCAATTTCTCCTTGGATTCCATCACAGAATCTCTCAGTTTCTTCTTTCTCTTTCTTTCTAATTGTTGCATAGACATGGGTTATGGTTATGCTGATTGGTTTTCCCTGATTTTTTATTGATATGAGTAGGCCCCACATTATATTATATCTTTTGGCTGATCTTGGTACATCTCTCCTCACTATTAATGTCATCCCATTTCTTCCTGAGGAGCTCTGGTGGTGCAGTGGTTAAATGCCTGCACTGCAGCCACACACTCACAAACCACAAGACTGTGAGTTCAATACCAGCCAGAGGCTCAGGGTCAACTCAGCCTTGCATCCTTCTGAAGATCACTAAAATGAATACCCAGCTTGTTGAGGACAATTAGCTTACACATTGTAAACAGCTTAGGAAGTGCTTAAGTGCTTGCTATTGCTGTTGGCTCTTCTTTTCCTGAATGAAGTCATCCAACTCAAAATGTCCCATTCCTGTCCATTTTAGACCCCTAGTATTGCAATATTTGTGCATTCCATTTCCTTCACACACACCCTTTTTTCCCCTTTTTCTTTTTTACTATGTCTAGCTTCCCTTGACTCTTGCTTCCCATGTTCCTGTTCTTATAATATGCAAAGTACAGTTCTGGGCATTCTTTTCATTTTTAACCATATCTGCTGTTTGACTTTACTCCTGATTGAGTTCCATTGAACCTTTGACCACATCCATCCGTGACTGCCTTCTGCTCTGCCTTTTTAGCTCTCTTGTTGTGTTTTGTCCTTGCCTCTTGTTTCATTTTGGATTGTCTTGTCCTAAGGTTTTCGCAGTGAGAGGTTTTCACAAGGGAGTTCACCATTGCTTCCCTCTGTGCAGTACTAACATATGTTAGTTATCACCCACCACTACTTCTGCTGCCCAGTAATTGTTTGTCACCTTAATACTTATATCAGCTCTGTTCTACACTACGATTTAAAATAATTCTGCATTAACTCATTCCATTTTGAGGACATTCATCCCCTTCACTTCTTCCCTCCCTCACCCCCTCAAGTCTTCTCAAGCTCCCTCACGTCCCCCCTCAAGTTCTCCCCACTCAGGTCCACATCCTTCCGATTCTCTTCTGGCATTGCTTCCTCATCCTCCAGAGTCTCTGCCTTTTGCACACTATCAATCTTCACTTCTACCACTTCCAGTACCGTTGTGCTGCTGTTGCTGGCCTTTTTTCTTCTCCCACATTGCTGTTGTGCAGCTGCATCATCTCCTCTGTCAGCTCCACAGGTCCCGGCCTTTGTTTCCCAACTTCTGATTCTTTTGCTGCTTTGCCCACCCTCAGTGCTACAAATCCGGTGGCTCCACAAACCATCATTTCTGCTGCCTGACCTCCTCCATTCTCCCTGGTCCTTCCATCCCACCTCTGTCCCCTCTGCTAGGACTTCTAGAGTAGGCTGAGGCCAATTCTCTGCTGACTTCCATGGCCAGGAAACACAATACTGCTCATTACAACCTCGCCTGCCACAGTATATTAAAAACCAAATGCCACCCAAAACAAAAAGTTCTTTAACCACTATGGAAAAACTGCAGTGAGGGAGCCAAACAGACCTCCACAGGAAGTGAGTTCAATAACTTGGGACCAGCCACCAAGAACTCTCTTTCCAGTGTCTTTATCAAACATGCTTGTAGTAGGGTCAAGACTGAGAGAAGGCCCTCCCCCACACACCTTAAAACTTTGGCAAGCTCATAGCCAATTATTTTTACCCTAAAAATCATTAAGTAACAAATCCACAAAACCGTTTCTTCTCCAACTTGAGACATTTTTGATTGGCACTTATAAAGTGCTGTTCACTTCCAAAATGGGTAATACCATTCTGTTCTCTGCTATAACCATTAACAAACTCTTACCTTTATTGAGGGTTGATGGGATTGATCACTGGGGGTTTACTAATTGGACTAAGTTACTATGCATAAAATTTGCCTTTCATACACTAATTAAGTTGATGATGCATAAGAAAAATAATATATGGATTTAATATAGTTTAAAAAGCTTTTTAATGATGCAAGCTTAGATAATTTTAATTTTGCAAGATTTTATTTGATAGCATCATAAATTCCCCAAATTTTGGTATATCATAATTTTAAATATTCGATGTAGTTAGATTTATTTATTATTTACATTATTCTCCCATTTATGACTGTCTTTACATTCAGTCATAAGTCACATAGACTAAGAATACCATGCCTTTCACAGTTAAAAGTCAGTCTCATAAATGGTAATAGTCAGTCATATTTTATTCCACATGACTAACAACCACTGCAAACAGAATATGGATAAAAAAATCAGTATGAACATAACAGAGAACATAAATCAAACTAATAGAGAAGATTATAAACCTCTACAACCAATTCTCTGGTTTGAAATAAAAATCCTAAACTGAAGTTGTCCATGTGATTTTTATTTATTTAACTAATATAATTGAAGATGGGGGTCAGTTCACTTACATCTGTCTTTTTAGATAATTTCCTTTGCAGTAAATGACAGAAATATAAAATGAATGCCATGTGGTTCTCTCTTGGTTGTACTGTCCAGATTAGGTGAGAATGAGTGTGGTAAAGAAAAGAAAAGATGAAAAGCTATCATTAGCTGCACCAGCCCAGGTGAGTACCAGGGGTGGGAATGGGCCAGATCCACAAGCAGGATCCTATGAGGTTGGCCCACGGCATCTTGCCTGTGTGCTTTGTCCCAACAGTCTCCAATTTGATTAATGGCTAGGTCAAACTGCAAGAAATCTGTCAATTATTTTGATGTCTTCCTCACTCACTTTTAAGTTATGTAAATCATCCGACATAATTATTTTTCTTTTCTTAATATTAACCTGTAACCCTCCTTTTGCCCTTTCTTTCTAAACTTTTATCAAAAGTTGTTCCAAGTCTTTGTTGTTTGCTTCCAGTAGTCTGGTGTCTATCTTTATATATCTTAATTTTTTTTCCATGCCTTTCATGCCTTATGCAAAATTAATTTCAATTTGCAATAACTATGGAGATTATCGCACCTGCAAATCCCTCCAGTGTAGACATGGGATTGAAAAATTAAAACCGGATGTTATCACATGCAGCTGAGGGTGGGTGAGTGCAATCCATCTACAGCCCAGACCCCAACCACACTTGTTCAGGAGATTTTCAGAAACCAGAGCTTGCCATTTTTGAAAAGCTCCTGGATAAGCATGGCTGGGATCCGGGCTGCAGACAGGTTGCACTTGCCCAGCCTTGGCTGCTTGCAATAACACCCAGTTTTGACTTTTCGATCCCACATCTATCCCGGCAGGATTTGCAGGTGAAGGTACAGAAGCACATTACATTAGTATTGTAATGTTTCAAGGATTGCTTTGTTTTTTTGTGTGTTTGTTTGTTTCTGTGAGTGGCCTTCCTTCCTTATTTATACAGGTTGTATGTGGACTTTTGCCATGTAAGCCTACTGGGTGACATTGGACAGGTCACATGCTTTCAGCTTGAGGGGAAGATGATGGCAAACATCTTCTGAACAAATCTTGCCCAAAAAAACCCCCAATGACAGATTCGTCTTAAGTTTGCCATAAGGTGGAAACCACTTGAAGGCACACAGCAACAACACCATGTAGATTTACTGCTTAATACTGCATCTACACTGCATAATGAATGCAGTGCGACACTGCTTCAACTGTCATGGCTCAACAGTATGGAGTTCTGGAATTTGAAGTATTGTGAGATATTTAGCCTTCTCTGTTACAGAGCTCTGGGGCTACAACAAACTATAAATCCCAGAATCCCATAGGATGCAACCATGACAGTTAAAGCATTGTCAGACTGCATTAATTCTGTGGTGTGACAGCAGCCTCAGTGTGTTCTATTCCACAGGTCAATAACTTACAGCATACTGCTATTTCAAAAGAACTAAAGCAAACTATTGGGGTTACTTTTGAATAACAATAAAGCAGAATTACTTGGAGCTTTGGAATGGTAGTTAATTCTTTTACAAATAACCCTACAAACCCTGATGGGTATTCATTCTGTGTCCTCCTACTATTCAAGCCCATTCCTGTTTTCACTATCTCTTGCAAAAATGATTTCCCCACATGGTGGCTTCCCTTACTGGGCTCAGACCATGGCAATTTCCCTTTGCCAACAGTAAGAGCCAAATTTTGATCAGATCACTGCCTCCCACCAGGCCTGGCTGGCAGACAGACCTCTTGGAAACCATGTCTGGTTTCATTTCCAGGAGGCAAACAAAAGACAATATTGCACACATTTTGAGGAGAGTGATTAGCATGGCAAAAATGCCACACAACAAGTAGGATGGATGTAATATTTATTTGGTACATTTGCCATAATGGAGGCAATGCAAACAGAGGAGAAAGTGTATAATTAGACTGACCACAGGCACTGCCAATATGTCAGTCAGCATGGAGTTGTGAGTTGCCTTTTCTGCCCACTGTTAGATGCTGACTAGTAACACTTTTTTAAAAAAAGGAAGATGTCTCTTTTCAAGTGGCAGCACAAAATATATAGTTTTTTAAAAAATAAATTATAGAATTATATTTCAATGTTACTTGCTTTCAGAATTTAAGAGAGGCTCCCCCCCCCGCCTGCCCAAATTGTGAACCAATCTACAAAACTAAACTAGTAAAGTGCAATCAAGTTCATAAATGTCAGATAGCTGAGATACAGCAATTTAAAATGTATGCAATGGTCTAAAACATAGTGCAGAAACAATCCAGTTTGAGACCACTTTAACTTCCCTGGCTCAATGCTAGGGAATTCTGGGAACTGTAGTTTTCTGAGATATTTAGCCTTCTCTGTCAAAGAGCTCTGGTGCCACAATGAACTACAATTCCCAGGATTTCCTAGCACTGAAGCAGTTAAAGTGGTCTCAAACTGGATCATTTTTGCAGTGTGTTTTGGACCAATGTTTTGGGATTTGTGGAGTCAAAGGCTTTCGTGGCTGGCATCCATAGTTTCAGGCTATGTGGCCATGTTCTAGAAGAGTTCCTTTCTGACATTTCGCCAGCATCTCTGAAGATGCCAATCACAGATGCTGGCAAAACGTCAGAAAGGGACTCTTCTAGAACATGGCCACATAGCCCAAAAGCCCCACAAAAAAACTATCTTTGGGGTTTTTTTAGGTACTACAGAACTGCAAGACAAAATTAAATTTTAACACTAACTTTGAATTTCATATTGATCACTACCATATGCTGAGTCCTAGATAAAGACAGAAATGCAGCATCCCACCCACCACAGTGTGGTATGCTAAGGAAAAAATATGGAAATTATGTCCCTGATATTAAATTCTTAACAATCAGACAGTACTCCCTATATAGGCTTATTTTCTTTACAGTTTAATTTTGCTGGAATGACACATTTTTCAAGTGCTGGTAACAGCTCAGAACTAATGCTTGGCTGAGTGCATATCAAAGAAATAATTATTCCACCGCTTTTAAAAGCAATAGCCCAATTTAACTCAGTCCAGTGTGTGTTTATATCCCACAATCCATAAAGCAATTCCACTTTTGGTACCATGTTTGTATCTATATGCAGGATATGATGCTATTATCACAATAACAACAAAACACACAAAATAAAAGTGCAGTATTGTATAACTATCAAGTCAAAGTGTCAGATTTGAAAGCCAAATTACATTTTCCTTTTAAGGGATGCATCTTTGTCTGTTCTTTTTTTATTATTTGTTTAAAAGTGAGCAAATGAACATAATCTAATTTGGGGTGGCAATCATGCAGTCCTCCAGCTGTTATTGGATTGCAGCTCTCAGCATGCCATGCCATTGGCTCTACTGCAGAGGACTGCTGGGAACTACAGTCCAGCAACAGCTGGAGAGCCACACAATTCCCACCTCTGTTTAAACTACTTGATTCATGGTATGCTCCAGTCTGTTTCACTCTCCTGCATTTACAGTTTGCACAGACATTAAATCTCTTTTTCTTACATGAATGAGGATAATCTGTAGCTATACGGGGATGATCTAGTCTGGCACCATAGCAGGGGGAAAGGAGTCAGTCCTCTCCATGCTAGTGCCCTAATCCAGAAGACATCCCCAAAACTGACTTTTGAACAAGGAAAAAAAGCAGACATAATTCTATACTGCATATTAAATACCATGCTTTAGTTTGTCCCTATGTGTCAACGATCAGAGCTCAACATTCTGTCCTGTTAAAGCCAAAATGAAATGCCACTGCAATAAAATGCTTCAGCTAAGCAACAACCTTTTTCACAAAAGAAAACCTCATAAGTATGTACCTTCCAAAGGAAGTCTTCTTGCATGCACACAGACACACAAACACACACGCATACACACCCTGAAACGCTGGGCCTTTTAACAAGCTGCTTTGGAAGCACTTCAGTATCAAACTGTCCTGACCTAGAAGACCATGAAAAACAAAATTAATGAGCTGGATAAGCAGTGGGTGGACAAAGCTGACTAGTCAAGCTCTCCACAAGGAAAAGAGTTGAACACTGATGAGGAAGATAAATGAGCAACACAGTTCAGTCTTCTTTTGCCAAAGTGCACATGGACTCTCTCACACACAAACATACAGATATACACACACAGTATATTAATCTCATCCTCCAGTTTTCTTCCTCTATACTCAGATGTATTAGATCCTGTTTGTTACAACTGCCTGTACAGTTTGTTTTCCAGAAATGGTAAAATGACTAAAGAAGTACAGCAACTAAAGGAGCATTTGCAAGATAGCTCAAATGCAGTTGAATCAGTTGACACACAACAGATGGTTATTGTGCACAGAAAGCAGTGGGATATAGAAACAGGAAGGAAGTCCTATTAAACTGAATGAGGCTCATTCCCTAGTAGACAGGTATGGGAGGATGGACAAACCTGACATCTTCTGCCACATCTGAAATTTGATGATTAAGGAAAATTCTGATAAAAACCAATCTGGAATGAAATTCTCACTTGTGTCCACTCTCACATTGACAGATTTGCCCTAAAGGACTTCAGTTCTATGCACATAATGGGAACTTCTTCTGAGTAAACATTAGGGATTTTTGTAAACATTAGGGGAGTCATTCTTGGCTAATTTCCTTTTCAGAAGAACTAATGTGAAAATTTAGAAATTTTCTTCTCATTGCAAGAATGTCTTTGGAAATTGCAATTTCAAAGACTATTTGCAGAGATTTATTTTAAGCAATGTTTACACATGGGATTTTTGCACTACATACAGAAAACGCCATTTTCTGTGTAAAAAAAACCATCCTCTGTTTGGATTTTGCACAGAATGAGCCCCAAACTGCAAAGATTCTCATTAGTCCAGGATTATTCTCATCAAGGTCTCGAAAAACATGCTTGTTTGGCCATTATTCAAAGTTTTGTTTTATTTTAATTTTTCTCTTCATCTTTATCAAACATGCATCAATTTGTGTTAACATTGGCTTCCTACTGTTCAAAATGACCAACTAGCCAAATAATAAGTAAATATGACCACAAAGAAAAATAACATTGCACAAGGTTTTTTGCTTGGAAGACAATTTAAGTGTTATATTAAAGATCTGCAACTTCAACTCTATATATTAAATTTCATGTCAAATTAAAATATGGATGGAATCTTGAGGTCTTTTGTTTGTGGTTGTATTATTTATTTATTTGGCTGTTTTGCAATAGCAAGGTACATCTCTTTGTATTACATGGGACAGCGCTATTCTACTGTGAATTGTGCTTTTTAAACACCAGGGAAATTACTGGGTAACCTAAGGAGTTCATGTATTCAATCACAAATGATTGTCGAGATGCTTATTCAGGCAGAACACATTTACATGCAGACTGTAGCAAGTAAGCAAGACTCTGTCACTTCCCTGATTAAAGGAATTGATTTGACTTTAGCAAGAGTGACTTTAATTAGCTGTGCAAATGCCATTAATTCCAATTAATCTTCTCACACTGTCAGGACCAAAATCCAGGGAGAAGATAAATTGCAGCTAATCAATATGACTCTTGTTTCTGCTAGGAACAGGTGCTTACAGAGAGAAGAATGTCATTTATAGGTGTCTGCATCTAGGAGTATTTAAGCAAGGCAGTAATTCAATGTACCTAACCCCCCAGATGGTTCGTTAGAATCTATCTATCTATTTATATACACATAACCCTAATTGCCATGGGCTTGATGGGAAAGTGTTTAACCTAACGTATGGAGAATTATTCTAATACAACCTCTTCCAGTGCATTTGAACTTTCCCAGTCTCTCAGGAAGTCTGACAATAGAATTGAAAACAAACAGATGCCATTGCCAAGCAATAAATTTGCACCAAGGCTGGCAAAGCTACATGTTCTAACCTCTCCTTCTCTTGCATATCTTGTCCAAAATTTAGAGGTGATCAGATATTGAGGATATAAAATAAATGTGTTGACATCCCATTTCCATGCTGAAATATCCATTTTGCACCTCCCTAGGCTGACAAAGTGATGAAGTACAACTTGTCTGAAAAATCTGTGTATTTTCAGGCTTTTGATGTGTTTTGGTATAGAAAAAAAATGCAAAATATAACAATAAAAATTAAACGAAGAGTTAAAATGCCACCTATCATGTTGGTGGCATCTTGCCTCCCCCCCCAAAAGGTGCACATACACCATGAAAATTGGGAATATTTGAAAACTGTGCAGAAACATATTGCAGTCAATACGAAAACGGCATACAAAAATACACATATTAGAAAAAATGTATAAGGTTTAAAACATATGCCAGGAACATGCATGGATTCCATATAAAAAAAGAAGAGATTTGCAAACCTATATTGAACAATGACAGGATAAGAGATATAATGAAAGTTAGACTGACCTACTTTAATATCTGCATAAGACATATTTCCCCCTTATTGTTAAGTGTATGCTTTACAATTTTACTCAGCATGATTGGTTTTGTACTATATTCCTAACAATATGCTTTTTCTGTATGTTTTTACAGTCCAGTACATTCCATTTATATGGTTCATATATGGTTAGAATGGACAGTTGGTGATATACACAAGACCTACCATATCACTGAATAAGAAGGTGAAGCTTTTGTTTTATGGAATATTTGCATCTGTTTATATACATGATTTTATATACATTTAAAGAAATATTATGATGTTACTCAGTTTAGAATCATAGTAGCCAGCTCAGCTCAAGTTACACTGATAACCAGCCCACTGGAAGGAACACAAGGAGAAAGTTGCGTTTAAGTCTACAACTGCACCAATAGAAGTGGTGGGTGATATCAAATGTAGCATTGCGTAAGGGATACTGAGTACTTAAGTGTAAGTCTGGAGTGTGAGACCTAGTGGATCACAGCACTCAAAACCCTGGTAAAGTCACACAGGGAAAGAGTCATATAACTTCAGCTTCTACAAATAGTGGACCATTGACTATTGACCATACATGGTATGAATATTTGAATCTTTTTTTAAAAAAAAAAAAAAAAAGCTTTGTTTGGGCAACAAAACAATACATCCTGTTTGCTGCATTTGATGTTTCAGGTTTTCCGCCTCAGATTACTGACCTCACAGCATTCAGGCTAGAGTGACTCGTATGTCATATCCCCACATCTTGTCCCAACACTATGGCCTGAGACAGACGGGCCAAAAGCGGTGTGCCGCTGCCAATACTAAGGTTCGGAAGCACACAGTAACCACACGCTCCCAAACCCTAGCATGTAACAGCAGCGGCATCATGGAGGTGTCCAGTCCACATGGGTGCCGCCATGATGATGTATGTGATGCTCAGCATACAGACATCACTGTGTGTTGCTTACGTCACCCGTGCACCAATGTCGCACTCATGAGGTGTGCTGGGCACATTAAAAAGAACCTGGGTTTTCCAGGTTCTTTATTTACTTTGGAGGGACACCATGCAGTTTGGCTGCTGTGGTGGCCCTCCGGAGTAAAAACGGGAACCTCCAGCCTGCTGTTTTCAGGTGGCCTGTTGAGCCCCTATGTTACCATGCATTCTTGTACACATGTGCCCACACATTCATTGTCTACTGGTGTTAGGTCTGAATCCCAATTGCTGTAGTAACAGCAGTTGGGATGCTGAAGCAGGGGGAAATGACAAACCTAAAATGTGGCTTTTTAAAGTGTAGAATCAGCAAAAAGAGATCACCACAGAGTTGGGGATGTTCTAGATGAGCTGCTTTCCTGATCCTGCACCACTATCCAAGCACACTGGATCTGACGGGAACTGGAATCTAACAAGGTTGGAGGATTCAGAGATTTCTCCAGCCTTGAAGACTTCAAGTATATAAAGGAAAAAGAGAAATGCTGGTGTGAGATGAACAACTATAGGTTGGTTTTTTTTAAAAAAAAAAAAAAAACTTGTCCAGAGCCATGCTCTGCTTATATTGTACTGTCAAAGTCGTAATCAACAGCTCTAGTTTCCTCACAGCTCTATGTGGATCACTAATGCTTTGATAAAGCAAGCACTAACTTTGTAATTGGAGTAGTTTTAACATAACCTGGACTCTCAACTGAAAAAAGTTTGGAGCCATATCCATTAGGCAAGAAGAATTATCTACTTCCAACCTGGCATGAAGAGTTACAAGAAAGCTTTAACAAGGGGACAGCTTTTGAAAGCAGTTTTTGTTAAACTATCCCTACTGCTGAAAGGCAATCTCAACCCAGAAATAATGTGCCATTTAAAATTTATTTTGTCTTGTAATATCATTAATTCTTTTCAGTTTCCCCAGAGTTATAAACATAAAGGTAACAA
Organism: Urosaurus nigricauda; assembly: GCA_034509955.1. Taxonomy (NCBI): domain Eukaryota; kingdom Metazoa; phylum Chordata; class Lepidosauria; order Squamata; family Phrynosomatidae; genus Urosaurus; species Urosaurus nigricauda. The sequence continues at coordinate 105,131,939 of JAOEGL010000002.1, forward strand.
TCATCCCTTTCTAGTGCTAAATAATCACACAACCTTTTAGTTAAAAGCCACATTGTCCATATAAGAATTGTAGCAATAAATCTAAGTCTCAAGAGATGTGAACAACAATTTTTAACATTTTGCTGATTTCCATTCAACTTCCCAAATATATTCCATCTGATCATGGGTCTTTAAACTCTCCTTGACATTTGCTGTAGAGGAAATGACATGATGAGACCATGGAGGAATTTAAAAAGCCTTTCAGAAATGTTACTATTATTATAAGAATAGTTTAGATCTGCCATGAAATTCTCCCGGAGGTTTTGTCTGAGTATCATCCTGAAAATCCAGAATTTTGTTTTAGGGAGATATGGTAGTAGCTATCATATTAACTGGTTCTATGTTTTATAATTATAGTTTATTTTATTCTGACCATATGTACCTTGGCTCACCCTAGTTCTGTGGGAAAGGCTATATATATATATATATATATATATATATATATAATATTAGCAGTTGCTACAAAATGTTTTCTTGGTGTAAATCAGTCTGCTCCAACCTGGTTTCCTCCAAATGTTTGAACTACAACTTTTGACTTGAATCCAGTTGTGTCTACTTCCAACTCAAGTAGATCTATTGAATAAATTTGTAAATGATGAGTCTGCACATAGGTAAGTCTCCCTGATTCAATATATCTGCTTCAGTAGGTAACTAGGAAAAGACTGTACACCTGTCTCTTTAAAAGGCTTTGTAATATTAAAGGGGTGAAGCCACTATCTTTGCTGCTCTGCAGATGACTTTACACACTTGTGAACGGTGGAACTACAGTCTTTTTCCCAATAGCAGATAGCATAGGAAAGCACAGCAGCTACATCCTTTCTTTGTGCCTTGGAGCATGAAAGGACATTTACATTTCTGGAGCTCACATAATCCATTTCATGGATTATTCAGGGCACATTGTTATGTTTGCTGATCAACCCATGAAATTATGACATCACACACACACACAAATTGGTTGAATATGGGCCACTTTTGTTAAACAATCTCTTGTTTATGTTTATCCCCTGGGATGTGCAAAAGGGGGGAGAGAAACCTAATGTGGGAGCAACTGGGGCAGTTGCTTTCTCCCAGACCTTCTCCCCAACTTCTCTTGGACACAGCACCTGAGCCCCAAGAAGAACCCAAAATGCATTGTTACTGGAAGATCAACCTGAGAATCCTGCCCCCTACAAGTCTCATATCTTAATGTGAAGGCTAAATCTTCAGGCCAGACCCAAGGATAGCCCCCTTCTCCACTCTCCATGTCTTATGATATGTAAAGACAGCTCAAGAGTCCTCTTCACCAAATTGGTGCCATAGGTGTTCACCAGCCTCATACTTTCTTCTCTCAATATCCATCAAGTAACTGGAAGCTAAGTAGGGTCCGGTATGGGTAACACTTTGAAGAGATTCTGCCAGGGAATACTATGTACTATAAGCTATGTTCATGTTCTAAAGGCAATGGCAAACCTCCTGAAAATAACTCTTGCCAAGAAAACCCCATGAGGGTTGCCATATGTCAGAGTCAATTTGAAGGCACATAACAAAAGCAGAAATGTTGTTCCAATGGTTTCTCTAACTGTAAGTTCTCCCTTCATAAGCTTACGCCAGAGATACTATCTTTTCACATGTTTAAAATTTCATCTCATGCTGGCATGATATTAGAAAGTAACCAGAGTAGACCCCTCTGAGACTTTTTCTTTTTCCATTTGCAACTGCAAACAAGGTAACTTAACCAAGTGGCTTTTAATGTATTGTTAATGGTCTTTTGATGTCTCTTCATTAAATTTTCTTTGTTTGCTTTGCCTTCTACATTTCAAAGAAAAAAGGATAAGCAAAATTTTGAGAATGAGATTGGGCAAATACATACTACTGAGAGCCTACTAGTGGAGCTTTATTTTCCACATTCTCTCAACATGACACCATGGAGACCATATTTCCCCCTTTCCGCTACTTTTATCATGATGGGGAATAGTAAGCAAGACTGAAGTGACTATCAAAGAGAGATGTGTAGCCATTAGAGTGTGCACATAATTTCAAATGTTCATCTTTGAAAAATGTGCCACACTTGTCAAGCTACCATCATGTCTCAAGAAGTTAAATCACATTACTCAAATTGCAATCAGTCAGCTTTTACTATGGCTTCTAATAATTACCATTTCAAACAACAGGTTTGGGGGTTAGCGTGGCACTGAGTGACTGGTGATATTTTATTATTTTATTATTTATTTATTTATTTATCTTAAAAAAGAGATTATCAACAGATTTCAGATTTCTGTTGTTGCTACTGCTGCTGCTCAATCATCTTCATACTATTTAGTAATAGCTAGGTGGTTTGCAAGGAGGACAGTAGGGCAGGAAAGTATCAGGCTCTCCCAAAACAAAATGGTTGAAGTACTGTCCTCCTCTCTGCATGGTCTTTCCCACATCACCATCTGACATCTGTTTTGTTCTGAGCGAAACAGAAAATGGGCTATCTGGAAGTCAGTATTGATGGCACAAAGCCACTGAAATGGTCGGGCCCCAAATACTGGCTCAGAAGGGTCTTACCTCAAAGCCAAATATCATGAGTAGGATGCCACTGAAGATATAATGCACTGGTCATTTCCAACTCAAAATGCCTGGCTCTGAGGATCTCTCACAACTATGTATTTGGGGTCTGCCTATGGTTCCATGGAGAGAAGTGCCGGCTGCTCCATGCTATTCTCCACAGAACTTGTCACCCTCAGAGCAAGTCAGAGGATGGGTGGAAGCAACAGAGGTAAGCAGCAACTGCTTCTGAAGATCAAACTTCTTCAAGTGATGATGTGGGTCTCTAGTTGATACACTATAATTCACCAGCCTTTGGGTTCCAACAACTGAGCCAATTCTTTTTCTTTCTCACAAACATCCTGTGGGAGGGAAGTGGCTTATTATTATTATTATCTTTAAGCTTTGCAAAGAATGGGTGGAAGCATAGGTCACCATGGAGTTAGGACAAATGCATAATTGTTGAGTGGATAGTCATCCCAGTGTAATATGGGCCTGACAACTTCTGGAAGCAAATAGGCATCAAAGCTTGTATTAAGTGATTGGCAAGGGAAGGAAGTCTGCCCTCCCCCCCCCTCTCTGTATCTTTCTTTTGTCTGTACAATCAAGCATTTTTTCCCCATTTTCCTTACTTACAGTTGTCACTTTCCCCCTTCTCTCAAGAAGTTAGCTATCCTCTTTGTTCCCTTTATCTGCAAAAGAGCATCTGTACGGCTCCCACCACCCATGAGAGCCAACTCTTAGGGGGTCAACTAACCAAGGTCAACTTCTTTTGCCTAGCTCTATCCGTGTCCTAAAATGGATTTCCTGAGACAATAAACATAAAGGGGTTTTTTTTCCACTTTACAAGCATGCCCTGATTAATTACTCCTGTCTTCACTACAGGTTCATATTGCACTAGCCTGTGCAGCACTCTGTTTAATATAGATACCAAATATTCCTACAGCAACAATTCTGCAGCAACAATAAATTCATAAGGGCTGGGAGGGTGGGAGACTTGTTCAGGGAAAGATGAAGCCTGGCAAAACATTTCCCTCACAACCCCTACACTGCTTTAATCTGGACTAAAACGCAGCTTAAAGCAATTAATTTCACTTATGTTCCTTCAGAATGGCCCCTGTAATGGGGCATTGCTGTCCTCCAGAGCCACAGAGGAGTCAGCAATGGCAGTGGGCTACTATCTGGATTCTTGAGTGTGCCCACCCCAGCTTAGGCAAACAGTGCAAACAGAGTTAATTGTGACAACATGCAAACATTCAATAACTTGCTCTTCAACAAAACATATACATAGACAGTCCTAGAATTAATTGTCCCTGTTACATTTTTGTGGAAGGAAATTCAAAAGGAAAGGGGCTTTTTACTTTAAACATCTTTTTGGCACACATCATCTAAATGCAAAATTAAATAATTATATTTGGTAAAGCTACCATGCAAATTGCATTTTAGCAGAATATTAATATTTGTGTGTGCGTGTATTTCTGTGAGTGTGTGTGTGTGGGCATACATTATGGTTGTTGCCATAGCTGCACAGAACAGATATGCACGATTCCTTTTAGTATTTTGTGTGTGTGTGTGTGTGTATAATATGATCTTTTGAACTTCTCCCACTTTTTCCCATTTGCTGGTTCAGCATCAAAGAAAAGAGTCTATGGTGAATATAGCTATAAACATTAAAGGGTATTTTAGTTCTTTCTGCAGTATGCTTTTCAAAATAGGTTTCCTTCACATCAAATTAAAAGTCTAATATATGCAAGGGAACAATCATAGTTATTAACTAAGTAATCCAGAAAGCACTCTGTTTCTCAGGCTTGCTTGGAGATGCATATTGTACCTTGATATTACATTTTTTGTTTGTTTCCAAAATGCACCTTGCACAAATCATTTTTAGACTCAACAAACTGGTTCATGAATGCTTGATTAATCAATATTTGGATACAGCAGATGGCTATGGGGCTCAACAGACCAGCCATTAAGGCCAGCTTGGGGGCGGAGTCGGGTGTGTCATTCATATGACACATGCCCTGATTTCACTCCCAGGCCAGCGTGATGCCCTGTGATGTTCCACATGGCGCACAGCATCACGGCACTACTCTGGCACTGCACTTTTTATGGCTCCTTTTTGCAGCAGGGAAAGGAGAGATTGGGGATACAGTATGTGGTTTCCACAACCCCAATCTGACACAGATAGAGGCAGCTGTAGGCCACCACTTGGGGGGGGGTCTGTACAGCCCTTGTGTGAGTTGGTTTCACTGAACAGCAACATATTTTCAGGTGTGAGGGAAGCTATTCCAACTGTGATGTTTGAACTCAAATGCCTCATTCACAAATGGAAGTGGTAGCATGCAAACCATATATAACGATGTAGCCACACTACAGAATTAAAACAGTTTGTCACCACTTTAACTGCCATGACTTATCCTACAGATAACTAGGATCTGTAGTTTGATGAGGGATTCAGTGTAATCTGACAGAGAGCTCTGATGCCTCACAAAACTACACATTCCCAGATTCTGTGAGATACAGTCATGGCAGTTAAATCGGCATAAAAGTTCTTTAATTCTACAGTGTGGTTACACTCTAAGTGGCAATTGTAGGGTAATAAAGAACCAATCAGGGCCCCATTCAGATTACAGAATTATAGCTTTATTACTCCATTTTAACTGCCATGGTTCCATCCCATTTAATTCTTGGCTTTGTAGTTTGGTGAAGCACTAGAGCAATGTGGCTTAGAACTACAGATGTTCTGCCTTAAAATGCCAATCCTAGGATTCCATAGGATGGAACCATGGCAGTTAAAGTGGCATAATAGTGCCACATTTCTGTAGTCTGAAGGATCCGTGGGTAAAAACCATATCACAGTGGAAATAGTTTTGATGCTTTCTCTCTGTCATAGTCTCAGCATGAATTTTCCATCCCCATATGCTTTCTATTTGTGGCAGGAGGAAAGGCTGCACCAGGTTCCTTCCTTGGCCATGTAATGGGGAGAGTTCTAACTTGAATCAGGGTTATGCTAACAGCACAGTTAAATTCCCTTTGCCACTACACCACAGTCTTGCTCTCTCTCTCTCTCTTATATTCTTTTAAAACTGATTAACATATTTTCTAATTTGGCTGTCAACATTTCAGTGCCCTGAGGCAGCCACTCCAAATGACACCCTCAGGATTGACTGGCATACAATACAAGCCATCCTGTTATCATCAGACCTCCAGATTCTTTCATCTGAGATAATTGCTTCACTTTGCTCAGAATAAGGCTGCCTCTAAGCAGCAGATTTGAAAATATAATCCAGGGATAAAGTGGACAAATGTTGTACTTAACAAGGATAGTCCTATATTTGAGAGTATCCTCTAGTTCAAGGACTCTCTAGTCCAAGTTGATCTTTGAGAGTAAGAAACCATAAGAGGAAAGAGCTGAGGATTTGAACTCAACATTGACACTTAGCTCCTGGGAAACAGATTAAGCAGGTCCACTGTTCAACTGACCACAGTGTTCTCCACTACGATGAGATGGATTTCACTTCTGTTTTCATTCTAGCAGGAGTGAAAATCATGCAGCATCATGCAGATGTTGTTGGACTGCAATTCCCATTAGCCCCAGCCAGCATACCAATGGTGAATACTTGCAGTTTAGCAACATCCAGAGAGTACATAACTCCAACCTTTGTGAAATATTCAGGGACAACCATCACATAGCAAAGTGCAATTTCATCCAAAATCTACAGAACAGTGATGCCTTTATTAAGATAACTAAAATGCACAAAATACATGGTGCAAGCTTTCGAAGCTCCACTGGCTTCTTTATCAGGCCAGTGATTAAAAAAATGTGTTTTAAAAAATCATACAGGAGAAAAAAATCTAAAATTATGATATTAGTCATAGGCCTTTACCAAAACAGCACCTAAAACTTTCCTAATGCAAAAGTGTGGAGGCATCTCTTGAGAGATTCAATGTTCTCTGCCTAACAAAGGAGGCTGTGACACCACAAAAGATGGTGACATCTTGGATCTCAAAAGACTGCTAATGGAATTTAAATTTTATCCCCTGGACTTTGGAAAGCTTTGTTCTCAGTGCCATGTGGCCAGAAGGATGAAGGACCTGCTTGCATAGATATCCCTCGATAGAACAACACAGAACCTTGAAAAAATTCAGGGTTGTCACTAACCTTGTCATTTAATTATTATTTTTCCTTCTATATTATTTTTAACATCTTTGCCTGATGAAGAAACCAGTGGAACTTCAAAAGCTCCCATTATATATTTTGGGCATTTTGTTTGGTCAAATAAAAGTATCAGAATTTTGTGGATTTAGAATGTTATTGTATCCTCCTTTGTGTTTGTAGAGGTTCTCAAACTTTGGTCCTCCAGATATTGTGGACTTCAGGACTGTTGCCCAAGATGGCTGGGTCTATTGGGAGTTAAAGTCCAAAATACCTAGAAGGCCAAAGTTTGAGAACGACTGTGTTAGAGTAATATTTTCTCTCTCTTTCTGCCCCAACTGCAGATGCTCCATCCTCCCCATATTACCTGGCCCTCCATTCCCATGTCACAGTGGTTGTCTGCATGGATATCCCACTAAGCTGCACAGAGCTTCTGAGGTCAGAACCTACTGCACTGGCTGACAAACTGGTTTGTTCAGTGGGATACTAGTGCAGACAGCCACTGCAATGTGGAAATGAAGGATTTTGGATCTTCTAAGAAGATCTGGGGAAACTGCTATATTTTTAAAATCCATTTTAAGGCTGCTACACCCCATGTCTGGTGCAGAATATGCCGGCCATTGGCTGGATGGCTTGCACCAGAACCATGGTTTGGTCTGTGTGACCCCAGAATGGTGGGGGCCAGTGCAAACAGGGCCTCTCTCTAAAAAAGCTTGTGAAAATCTATATCCTCTTTAGATTACATGTTGGTTGATACTTGTCCTCTTAGGGGGGCAAAGTGTAAATGATCATCCTATCAAGTATGGGATTCCTTGATAGCTAATCAGTGGTTCCTCAGTGAAAAGATTGGTAGTATTAACCAAGTGGGTGAAGGGAGGCATCCCTTTCTCTCTCAATAATGCTCCTTGGTGTGAAGAAATCTATGGGTCTTTCCACAACGGGGAAAAGGAAGCAATGCCACCACTCATCAATGGTGGCAAAATATCTTCAATCAATCTTCAATGAGGAAAAAAAGTTAGGTGTTAAAACAAGCATAACTCTCTTATCACTGATGTGAAATATAAATTAATATCCCTGGTTGAAATTGTTTCTTCAGCAGCCCACCACCCAAACTGGTGGAAAGTTATTCTGACTTCCTAAAGGAAGAGAATAAAGGGGCACACTGTGGGAGATACTACTGGTTCTGCGAAAGCTTGAAAATCAGTTTCCTGCAACATTTCTGGTCTCAAATCTTATTTTATTTGTGGAGACAGTCACTCAAGTAAAAAAGAAACATAAAGGATATGCAGCCTAGGGAATCCACCCTACAGTTTGATAAAAGAGTATTTCTGGAATGTCTATGAAGAGGGAAAAAATAGCTGCAGAACAGAGAAGGATTTTTTATTGCTTCTTTTGTGTGGCCTAGGAAAAAGTATTTTGTTTGTTCCACTTCTAAGATGAAATGTTCCTTTAATCTTTTGTTTTAATCTTTTGTTTCTTTAAGTTTTAAATGATTAGGGCCTCAGCATATCTCATGTTTTGTCTTCCGATCCTCAACTGACTGAATGGCTCTTCCAAACATTATTTGTTCAGCATCCCCTTGTTTTTCTTTATTTAATATTTGTGGGACATGGATGGTAACACAATTTAAACAATTACTTGAGTGCTTTAATGTGGGATTCCAGAAGGGAAAAGAATGGAGCAATTTAAGTGTGGCATATGATGGAGCAGGCATCTACTCTGGCAACACTCAAACTAAACACTGGAACATTTAGGACAACCCATAGAAAAGTTGGAAATTATTTTTAAAAGGACTAGAGAGAGGAAGGAGTAAGAGGATAGTGTGGATATTGTGCTGTGTAGCTTTATGACTATACTCATCCATGAATAGTAACAAACATTACCAATTCTGTTTAGAGGTTCTTTTCTTGTGCTAGTCTGACAAACACATAAATGGCCCATTTTAGATTGGCAAAAAGAGGTGTGTTGAAGGCTGCATGAAAGCCCAGCCTTTAGATGAGAAAAAGGGAAAGTGTGCCATGAAAACACTATTTTGGCATTTTAAGGGAGAAGAAGTGCTTTAAAAAGGAGCTGGCCCATTTTAGATTGGCAAAAAGAGGTGTGTTGATGGCTGCATGAAAGCCCAGCCTTTAGATGAGAAAAAGGGAAAGTGTGCCATGAAAACACTATTTTGGAGTTTTAAGGGAGAAGAAGTGCCTTTAAAAAGTAGTTTGATTTCCCCACTACTTTTTTTAAAAGGGCGTAACATTGCTATTGCATCTAAAGGCTAAGGTGTAGTTGCACGGTTAAATGGGGCTCTGTCTCTTTAAAGCGCCCATTTAAAGGCAGCAATACAGGTGCGGATCATAATGGATCGTGGATTGGGAGCATGCGTGGTGTGCACTTCTAATTAAAACACTCAATGCCCTGCAGGTGTAAAAGCTGGGGTTTATCCGCGAAGTTTTTTAAAGCTCCCAAATCCTAGCTCCACTCCTAATCCGAACCCTAGATATGCGCAGTAGGGACTCTGGGATGCCGTTACTGTTATTCTACTGTGGATAATATGTCAATTCATTCACAAAATAAGGGGGTTCATTCATGATGCACCAGTGCAACGGCACAGTTTAAAAAGGCGGAGGAAACGCAATGATAATTTGACGGATCCTCATAAGTATATATTTGTCCTGCGCAACTGCGCAGGTTTGCCGGCTGCCGGCTGCGAACTGCGCAATTGCGCAGTTCCCAGCTGGCAATGATAATTTGACTGTATGGTGTAACTGCGTTTGCGCAGTTCGCAAACCTGCGCAGTTGCGCAGCACAAATGTATACTTATGAGGATCTGTCAAATTATCATTGCGGCTCCTCTGCCTTTTTAAACTGTGCCGTTGCACTGGTGCATCATGAATGAACCCCTTTATTTTGTGAATGAATTGACATGTTATCCACAGTAGAATAACAGTAACGGCATCCCAGAGTCCCTACTGTACATGTCTAGGGTTCGGATTAGGGGTGGAGCTAGGGTTTGGGAGCTTTAAAAAACTTCACGGATAAACCCCAGCTTTTACACCTGCAGGGCATTGAGGAATTGCGTAGTTCGCAGCCGGCAAGGGGAAAAAAATTTAAAGGTTCACCGCGGCTAAAAGCCACGTTCATTGCCACCCATGTAGCTGTTCCGCCTGTGTTTGTAGCGTTCTGACAGCTTCCTATGTAGCTGCTGAGCCACAGAAAAGACTTCAGATAAGTTGTTCCCACACCCCTCAGTCTAGCTGCCCTGTACTTTTTAAATGCACACCTGGGGCTTGCAGTCTAGCTGCTAAGCATTAAGGAAAGTGCAACTTCATGTTACACTTTCCTGCCAATCTAAAAAGCCCCAAATGTACTATAAACAAAGCTAGCCTGGCTTGAAAGATAAAATGGTGAGTGAAGCCTCAACTGTGTAATTTCTGCATGCCAAACAATCATGGGAAGCATGGGAGCAGGGTAGATATTAATGTTGCTATACAAACATGAGTCCATTGCTAAAAATGACCAAATCAGTCTTTTTTTTCACCCCTAAGTCTGTTCTCATTGGTTTTCTGCTTTAATTTGCAACTGACCCCTCTCCCCCAAAAAACCAGCAACACATATTTAAATATGTGTGCACTCAAGTATATGTGCGCATATTCAAGCCATCTTTTGAGCTTTGGTGACCCAAGTGTTTTATAGGGTTTGGTTAGGACTTTACCACAACAGCCACAACAAGCACACTAGTTTAAGAATTTAAGAATTTATTTCTTATCACACTTTCCCCCACAATAGTATTTTGGTGCTGCTTTGGCGATTCATGGTAACCATCTGTTATCCACACTGTCAGGCGCCACCATGTGAGTGGAAGAATAGGATGAGTGATCACCTCTAAGCCAGTTGCCTTCTAAATCTGGCTGCTGTGTGGGTGTGCACATAGCGGTCAACTTCAGGAAGCTGTTGGTGATCATAATTTCTTCTCCTCCCACCTTCCACCTTCTGAAGTTTGCTGTTGCTGTGTTCACACAACAGCTCCATGCTTCAAGAGGAAGTGGGAAGACAAGTGGTCACCACTGAGCCAACTACCTCCCAAAGACAGCTGCTGTGTGAATGCAACATGGTAGCCAGCTTCAGGAAGCTGATGGTGGCCACAACTGCTGATCCTCTCCAATGCTGAAGGTTGACACTGCCATGTGCATATTCACACAACAGCTCCATGATTCAGGAGGAAGAGACAGATAAGCTATCACCACTGAACCAACCACCTCCTGAAGCCTCTCATTCATGTTTCCCATCCAAGGACTGATCTGGATGCAGCTCAGCTTCCAAGATCAGAGAGGATATGGTGTATTTAGGATATTTAGGTCTCTTCTTTAGGATATTTAGACCCCTACCATCTCTCTCTCTCTCTCTCTCTCTCTCTCTCTCTCTCTGCACATGTCTTCAAGTAACCTGTCAACTTATGCTGACCCCCATGAATTTCATAGGGTTTTCTTAAGCGAGGAATAATCAGAGGTCATTTTGTCAGTTCTATCCTCTGAAATATAATCCATAGCACCTAGAACTGATTACTACAATACTTTCCTCCCAATATGAATTTCTAGATACATTTTAATAAGGGAGTGCTTTGAGCTGATGACTATACAGATCATTTAGGAAGTGTGAAAGCTGGTGGGGAATTATGGGATGTCACAGAGTTTTGTAAATCAGTATGCACCAATACTGAATTTCTCAAGCATCCCTCCTATTGTATATATTGTGTTTCCATAAGTCATGAGAACACAACAGGAAATAAAATTAATAATCAAGTTACAGTCACACTGTAAATTCCAGCTCAAAAAGTCACATAATTTCCACTTTCTCTAGATTTTAGCATACCAAAGAATTTTTCCAAAGAATATCTCCAGTTAGCTACCTGATACTCCTCACTTTATCTATTATCCCAAATAAGACTTTTGCTAATATGAGACATTCACATCCAATGTTGTTGTTATTTAAGGCTGCTGCCACACTGCAGAATTAATGCAGTTTGACACAACTTTAACTGCCATAGCTCCATCCTATGGAATACTGGGGTTGGTAGTTTGTTGTGGCCTCAGAGCTCTATGAAGAAGTCTAATATCTCACAAAGCTATAAATCCCAGAATCCCACAGCAGTGTCATCGAACTACATTAATTCTGCAGTGTAGATACAGCCTAAAATCATACAGCCTTTTTCTAAGCGTGTTTACTCCATCTGGTAATGTGAAAGTATGATTTATTATTCATACCTCAGGTAACATCAAGACAAAGTATAGTGATAAAAATGTCAAGATAATAGAGCTCTAACTGATAATGTTATGATGAACACTTTACCCACTATTTTATCATGTTGGTTACCTGAATACAAAACCCTATTGGTTTATAACACTCTGCATTGAACATCAGGATTTTATCAATAAGCAAAAGGTTAGTAGCTAAAAATGCAAATAAAATTTTTTCTTGTGTTTCTCAAAGGCACAAATCATTCTGTAAAACAATCTGAAAAGGGGAGTTTCTCTGTTTTGTTTGGCAAACATATCTGTTACAGGTAACTAAGAATTGCATTTCTTAACAAAGCATGGAAACATTGTTTTTCAGATTCATAGATTTTATACATATGCAAGTGTATCTGCAAGATCTAGCCCAATAAGAGTGGAGATTGCCCTATAGTAAGCCACATTTTTTCTAGTGGTAGACCAATAGAGAAGGCAAATTGCAGCCACTTGCTACCCATGGGACTGCCCATCAATGTTTTCACTGTTGCGCCTCCAACAACTGGTGCTGTTACTCACTGTGGCAGATATTATCCATTCCATGAGGAGGGCCTCTCAGACCACTTCACCTCAGGTCAATTCTTAAGTGAGCAATAAATGCCAACTCCCAATGTGAGTGGGGATGGTGGGTATATAAAGTAACAAGCTCAGGCTGGGGTGACTGGTAAGTAGATTCAAGTCACAGTAGCTGGCAAGCAGCAACAGGTTCAGATCATGGAGACCATGAAACCATGGTGAGTTCAGGTGACATAGAACAATAAGTGGCAGCAGGATCAGAAAGAGATCCCATAAAACAGGGCAGGAATAGTGCATAACAGATGTTTACTTATTTTAAACATTTAGATCCCACCATCTTATCATGGGATCTCAGGACAGCAAACAGAAAAAAAAATACCAACAGAAACCATTTTAAAAATCCAAAATAAAATCAATAGGATTGCCGGGTTGAATACAGGATGGGGCTCTTGTATTTTTCAGCCCATAGAGTCCAAGAAGCAGGACATGGTACACTAAAACTCCATCAAGCAAGATGGAGTACCTGTCCTTCTTATATTTCAAACTCAAATTTTCAGCCACATCCATTCCCTGGTGAGGAGCATGGCAGAGGGGGTGCAGATGTGCTGGTGACAAGAACAGGGCTAGGCACATCTCTGTTCGCTCCTTCTTCTCTCTTCTGGGTACCCACGATGATCCATGGTGAAGTGTCAGCAGTTGAAAGTCTGAATTTGACAGATAAGGAAGAGACCTCACCCTAGTTTGGGGATTCTGTTGGTTTACCGGCCACCCTGTTGCTTAACGGACTCCCTGACCGAGCTGACTCAGCTAGTCTCTGAGTTGCTGCTGGAGTCCCCCAGACTTTTGGTCTTGGGTGACTTCAATATCTCTCTGGAGACCAGCCCTTCTGATTTACCTGGAGCAGCTCGGGAGTTCATGGAATCCATGACAGCCATGAACCTATCCCAATTGGTCACTGGGCCTACCCATTGTGCAGGTCACACACTTGATGGGATTTTTAGTACGGAACAGGAGTATCCGTGGGCGGAGGTAACCAAAACCTCCGCACTGTCGTGGACGGATCATTTCCTGATCAAGATGGAACTACAAGCCGCTTTCCGTCCCCCCGGGGGTGGCGGACCCATTAAAATGGTCCACCCTCGAAGGCTTATGGATCCAATTGGTTTCCAGAAGGCCTTAGAGGGTCTAATGGTTGGTAACGCCAGTGATTCAGTCGAAACCTTGGTGAACACTTGGAACACCGATCTTCCCAAGGCTATCGACGCGATCGCTCCCGAGCGTCCTCTCCAGCCCGCTCCCAACCGCAAACCCTGGTTCACAGATGAACTCAGGGAGATGAAGCGGGTTGGACGACGACTAGAGCGCAAGTGGCGGAAAACTCGCCTCATATCCGACATAACTCGCCATAGGCAGCACCTTCGCATCTATCGGGAGGCTTTACATGCAGCACGGAGATCCTTCTGCTCTGCACGTATTGCGTCTGCAGAGTCCCGTTCAGCTGAGCTGTTTAGGGTAGTGGGGGAACTGACGCAAGTTCCCCCTGCGCCGAATCCCCTACTTGACCCGACAACAGCCTGCTGTGACGCGTTTAACATCTACTTTGCAGATAAAATCTCTCGGATAAGAAACGACTTGGACGCCAATGTTCTGTCAGAATGCACTGGTGAGGTGTCCAGCAACTCCATTGCTGTCAGTTTACTGTATGAGTTTCAATCGGTGAGTACCGATGACGTGGACAAGCTCCTTGGCAGTACCCGGAAGACGACATGCTCCCTCGATCCATGTCCATCTTGGCTGGTCGTTCAGGGAGGGGGCGCATTGAGGACATTCCTTCGGGATGTGATCGATGCGTCCCTCAGGGAAGGCACTGTTCCATCGTGTCTGAAGGAGGCGGCTGTTAAGCCTCTCCTGAAGAAACCTTCCCTTGATCCCCTGGACAGGAACAACTACAGACCAGTATCCTTGCTCCCATTTTTGAGCAAGGTGATCGAGAAAGCAGTTGCCTTCCAACTCCAAGCCGTCTTGGATGAAACCGATTATCTCAATCCATTTCAAACCGGCTTCAAAGCAGGTCATGGAGTTGAGACTGCCATGGTCGCACTGGCTGATGACCTCCGCTTGAGTATTGACAGGGGCAGTGTGACCCTGCTGGTGCTCTTGGATCTCTCCGCGGCCTTTGATACTATAGACCATTCCATCCTTTTGGATCGGCTGAGGGAGGTAGGGATTGGAGGCACCGTTCTTCGATGGTTCCGGTCCTTCCTCTCCGGCAGATCCCAAAGGGTGAGGCTCGGGGACAGTTGCTCTTCAAAAATCGAGCTTAATTGTGGTGTCCCTCAGGGTGCCATCCTGTCCCCGATGCTATTTAACATTTATATGAAGCCGCTGGGTGAGGTCATTCGGAGGCATGGAGCTCAGTGTCTTCAGTACGCTGATGACACTCAGATATATCTCTCCATGACCAGATCATCAGCACAGACTTCAGATGGCATCTCTCCTCTTAATGTCTGTCTTGCGGCGGTAATGGATTGGATGAGGGAAAACAAATTGAAACTGAATCCAGACAAAACGGAGGTACTAACAGTCACAGGCCCGAAACCAGGCTTGGGAATACAGTCTCCAGTCCTGGACGGAGTCACACTCTCCTCTAAGGACTGTGTTCACAGCCTGGGGGTACTCCTAGATTCGTCGCTTCACATGACTTGTCAGGTGAATGCGACGGTCAGGAGTGCATGTTATCAGCTTCGGCTGATACGCCAGCTGCGCCCTTTCCTGGACATGAGGGACCTGGAAGCTGTGGTACATGCTCTGGTAACCTCACGCCTGGACTTCTGTAATGCGCTCTACATGGGGCTACCTTTGTGCTTAACTCGGAAACTTCAACTGGTCCAAAATATGGCAGCCAGGCTTGTAACTGGAACACCAAGGAGAGAGCACATAACACCGGTGCTCAAGGCTCTCCACTGGCTGCCGATTAGTTTCTGGGCGCAGTACAAAGTATTGGTCCTAACTTTTAAAGCCCTACATGGCTTGGGTCCATCTTATCTTAGGGACCGCCTCTCCCCGTATGAACCCCCCCGCACGCTCCGATCCTCTGGGAGGAGCCTGCTACAGCCTGTGAAAACTCGGCTGTCGCAGACCTCCCAGAGAACTTTTTCAGCTACCGCACCCAAGCTGTGGAATGGACTGCCGGATGAGATGCGTCTTATAACATCTCTTGACTGCTTTAAAAAAGCTCTGAAGACACATCTCTTCCGGCAGGCCTTCCCTGAAACCTTCTAGTTCCCGGCTCCAAAACGGGACCTATTTTGACCCCTTGCTTGGTGCTATTTTTACCCTCATCCAAGATCTATGAGGATGTATTATGTTTTTAATGTTATTATGGTTTTAAATTATTACTAATTTAATTTATTTTTTAAGGATGGGTGGTTGGGTATGGGTTGATGATGTATTTTAATCTGTATGTTTTAATTTGCTGTACCCCGCTCTGATTGTGCTCTACAGAGGAGCGGGCTAGAAATAAAGATTTATTATTATTATTATTATTATTATTATTATTATTATTTCTCAATTTCTTTTAGTTTAAAGTTGCAGCAAATCCATCCCATATACAGACTGACAACCCTAACCTAAGAAAAAATAATTCAAAAAGTTAAAAGAGCTTTACAAGGTTGTGAGTGGAGACAAGATGAAATAGGATTGGGATGAATACAAGCAGATGAAGTAGTTAGCCCTAGCTCCCCAACTGGTACTTCAGGGAATTCCCATCCCCTGACCTTGCTCACAGGACACTTGAAGGGAGCCACCTTGCCAGTTTGTGAGTTTCTGGCTTTATTTCTCTTGCAGGATCAGTGGCTCCTGACCATCCAAGTCATCTGTGCTGCCTCACTGTTGGTCAACCAGCTGCTGTTACAGTCAGTGGTGTCACCAGGTTTAGTGGCATCCAGTGCAGGAACTCGTGTTGTCACCTCCCGGCTTAAAGCTCACCAGACCAATGGTTCTGCAGGAGTAGATCTGGCCTCTGGTCTACTTATCAATGTTATTGAGGGGGGCCTGACCTGCGCGGCAACTGGTGTACCAGGACAAAGGTGCTATCCATGTCCTGGTGTGTTCCAAACTTCCCACCTTGTTCACAAGTCCCGAAGGGGCCCAGGTGCCATTTGGCAATTTGAGAGGCTTCCAGGAGTTTGCCATGGTATGCTAACATCATCCCAGTTGACGTCCTTGCCACCTTTGGGTGAGTAGATTGGACCCTTCCTAGGACCTTCAGTCTCTCAGATTCCCAGACTTCTTGTGGAAGGCAAACTGACATCCCCTCTGTGGTATCACCTGGTGTGGCCCACACCCCAGGATCTCCCCCCCCCCCCAGTTGCATATCCACTTGTATAAATGAATATGGGTGCTCCTGCAGTGAATCTTCCATTGGTGTTATCCTCAATAACAGGAACTGGGATTAGTGGTCCCAGGGAACCTCCTAGTACAATGAACTATGGACTGTGGCTGGTGATGTAGTGCTAGTTCTCCACTAAGCTTTCTGTTCTGATTAGTAAAAACTTTTTTTTTTCCTTTAAAATATTTTCCCCTGATTTTCCACACTGGAACATGTGGAACATGTGTTAAAGCATTGGAGCATGCCAACACTGAGGAGAAATCTGATTATTAATTATGTTCAGTTTGCTAGGAATATAATGCCATTTATGTTTCAATTTAAGAACATTTTCCTGACACATTTCAGAAATTTATTTAAATGGCAAAGATGCCCATATCTTTCCACATTCTCCTTCAGAGACTGTAATACTCAATTCCTCATCACAGATCTTTTTTTAATGTCTACAAATCTGGTTTCCAAATGGATTATGTTGTCTGGACTACATAAGCAACAGCATTCAGAGGCCTGAATACTGGGAAGTGACTGGAAGTGGAATGTTTATTCAGTTTTCTGGCATGCATGTATGTGTTTTTTTGTTATTAAGCCTACAGAATATTGTCTCTGAGGGCTATTTTATGCTACACAATTATAGCACTATAATTTCACTTCAACTGTCATGGCTGTACCTTATGTTAAGATGGGGTTTGCAGTTTGGAGAGCTTGGATGATCTGAGTGCTATTTTGCTGCTCATTCTCAGACAGAAATAAATCTTCAGCTGTTCTTGGCTTCAGATTAACTGGATTTTCACGATAATTAGCTTTTATTGTGCTCTTCAAAACATTGATACACCTAAGCTTAGGACAATGCTTACAGGATAAGTGGCAGAAAGAGTGAAATTTTTTTCATTGGCCATCCCAGCAAAATGATAATCATGCTAAGCCAGTCTTTCTGCTGCTACATTGGTGAAACCCATCAGGATCAAAGACTTACTGCTTTTTCACACTAGGGGGCAAACAGGAGTTAAGTGAGAGTTAAACAAGAGTTAAACAAGAAATGTCTTATGATAAACGTAGGGCATTTCCTGTTTAACTCTCGTTTAACTCTTGTTTAATCCTGTTTGCCCCCTAGTGTGAAAAAGCAATAAGTTAAACAATATCTCAGGCTCTAGTTCTCTTTCAGAAATCCATGCATATAGCAGCGAGTGCAATATATCTCTAGATCCTGAAGGAAATAGAAGTATCACAATACCATCTAGTGTCTGTTGTGCTACGTACTGTAATCCTTAATATGCTTACTTGTAGGTGAGTCTCACTGCATCCAGTGGGACATACTTCCAAATAGATATACTTCCTACTAAGCTGAAGTTCTCACAATGTATTAGGAGATGGTAACTTGATACTATATGTCCTATGAGTCTTGAAGATATATGGCTTTGGCTCAAGCCCTGAAAAAAAAATGTAGTGCTCCTACTAAATGGTTACAATATAACCACCACACCAGGGTTGGGAAAAGTGAACCCTTGGGAATGCATGTGCCTCCCTGGTCTATTTTTTCATCTCTTGATTCTTGCAAACTCCGCCAGTCCACTTTTCTGACTAAAAAGAAATGACTAAATGTCTCTTCTAAAGAGGTAATTCATATTTTACATATTGCACCCTCCCCTCCCCAGCAATATTAAACATTTTTTTTAAAAAAACATTTTTCAAAATCAGTTATGAATTTCTGAATAATTCAAGGATCTTTGGGAGACATTTTGGACAGTCCAGGGGATTCCAGAGGGCTCCAGAAGCAAAGAACTGCTCCTCAGACCCACTGTAGTTGGCCACCCTGTATTGCATGGGCATTGCAGCAGTTTGCTGTTTGTCAAATGGTTTTTGGTATTATCCTAGAGAATAATGTTAAGTAGAATGCTGGATAGTGTAGGTCCTACAGAGAAGAGTGTTTATATTGCAACCCTTTCCACTTACTTTGAGAGGATAATAGTGGGGATTAAATGTCACTTCATATAGAGGATACCAGGTTGAAGAAAGCTGACTTATGCTAACAACATATCCTTTCATTTTTATTTTTATTTTTTTGGTAAAATCCTATTTCACTTCCCTATGCAAAATACCTCTTAGTGCCAAACACATGTATTACTTTATTTCACCTGGACTCCCACATTTGTAAAGGCTCCATACAAATGATGATTCCTAGTCATTATCTGAGGGCTCTCTTGCCTTGATAATGAGCCCATTTCAACTTTATTACTTCTTCTGATATGGTATTTTAAAAAGAAGAAGTTAAGGCAGCTGTCAAAGGAGCTCTTATTCATGATATATCACCAGTTACAAATGTGAGGTTGAACACTCCATTATTATACTCCTGTGGCTATCGGAATTCACACAACAAGACCCTGCAAGCTTTAGGGAGCTACTCACTTAGTTGGGTGTAGTTTCCAAATGATCCAACAAATGTTAATTGGGCTATAGACATTAAGTCTCTTAGACCTGGAGATCTACACTACAATTTGCAGTGACTCAGCTCTTAACAGTTCAGAAGATGCTACTTCTGTCATCTGAGCAAGATCTGAAATTTTGTGGGTATTAAACAGCTTGCACGGGGGGGGGGGAGCCATTGCATCAGTCAGAATTCATTATTCTTTATCGTTCTCACCATCAACCCCATCATCATTGTCATAGTTAAGAAGAGGACAAAGAAAGAAAGAAGTGCCAGCCACACTTTCTCTCCACCATCCCCCTACTGTGAAACATCCCTCAGAAGCCACTTCTTGTTCCATCATCCTCAGCAACTGGGACATTGGGCAAAGGTTGAGCACCCTTTGGGTGTGGCCAGTCAACCAATTACAAATCCATGTAACAGGTACCTTGTATAGTCCACATTTTACAAGCTTGTTTGAAAGAATGTCATGGGGAACCTTGTCAAAAGCAGGAACTGGTCTAGAAAGGTCTAGAAAGGCTCTGGGAGGGGTTATATAGAGCTAGACTGCTAGCTCCACCCCCTAGTGACTCACAGAAGCTCCACCCTCACTGGAACTTTCTAGAAAGGTCCAGAAAGGCTCTGAGACTGCTAGCTCCACCCCTAGCGACTCACAGGTTTGGCTCACAGAAGCTCCACCCCCCACACACTCTCCCAAGAGTTGTCAAAAATCCAACTCTCACCCACTTAAAAATGGTCACCCAGGAACTGCTCTCCTTCTCCTTCTCTCCAGCAGGAAGTGGTCTAGAAAGCTTAATAATAATAATAGACTCATTGCTGAATGCTCAGTCAGTGCTTTTGTAAACCCATTCATTGTGTGGGTCTACTCTTATTCAGACACGCAATTGGATTTGGACTCCAAACAATGTCTGTGAAGGAGTGGCATTTCTTGATGCTGACTTACCTAAACATCTCCATTTTCTTCCTTTCCACTCCTGATCTTCACACACCAAATGAGGATGTATGCGGGCCAGAGTTGTCATTCCAAGTTGACTAGTAACATTTTCTTGTTCTGCTCTGGATTGCTGTCAAGCTGTTACAGACAGAATCCTAGTGTATGATCAGAATATGGGGTTTAAAATCCATTGCTGGGGGGAACACACTTGTTATTTTAATTGCAAACTACAGTTTTATTAAAGTAACATCAAGTAACATCAATTTTTGCATTGGAAATACAGCCAGCCCTCCTTATCCACAGATTTTTTTTATTCATGGATTTAAGAATACACAGCTTGAAAGTATTCCAAAAAAAAGTATAAATTACAAATAGCAAACCTTGATTTTCCATTTTATATAAGGGACACCATTTTGCTCTCCCATTATATTTAATGGGACTTGAGCATCCACGGATTTTGTTATCCAAAGGATATCCTGGAACCAAACCACAGCAGATAACAAGGTTCCACTGTAATACTAGTGAGAGGGATAGTTGCTCCACATTGATTCCATAGCACTCACTCTTGAGTAAAACAAAACAAACACAGCTGCTTGCTACATCTTTAAAGTGACATCTGCTTTGGCTCCAGTGTGGTGAATGTGAAGCCTTGCTCACATTAACCTGTGATCTTCTGTTCACAGCAAATGCCTGGGGGGAAAAAAGATTACAGTTGATCATGTAATTCTAAACAGAGTGGCTGAAGAGTAAGGTCTGTTGATTTCCATGCAATTGAATTCAAAATCAACGTTTTTAGGTTAGCATTCTTAGAAATCCTTCACATCTGTCTTTCATAAAATAAATATTTCCATGTCAAATAAAGAACCTTTCAGGGATTCGGTGGTGTTGGGATGTGAAGAGTTCATTTTAAAAAAATGCTACTTGACTGAGTTAACTGGTGTTCCTCAGGGAAGGGGGGAAATCTGAATTCTTGGTCCTCTAGATGTTTTCGATGGCAATTATAAATGGGAAATTTAGTTTTTAAAATGGTTAACAGTTAAGTGTTTAAGAATTGTCATAAAGACAGAAACAGCTCCATAACAACTAATAAAACAGTTAAGCATTACCTACTAACTTTCCCATTTTTTATTACAAGTCTTATAATCTCTTATAATTGGCCATGCTAGGTTGGACTGATGGGAGCTATGAACAAAAAAGATCAATCATGATGTATGAGACCAAAAGCTCGTGCAGTTCAAGATTCGATTCATATAGCAGTCAACAAGTTACTTCTGGAAAGCCCCCAAATGTACAATACCTTGATGCTTAAGCTCCCCAGCAACTGGTGTATGCAGATGTCATGCCCAAGATAATGGAACAGCCATATATTCATCTTGACTAATAGTCATAGATAACCTTATCCTCTATAGATTTATCCAAACCACTTTTAAAGTTACCCAAGCTGATAGCCATAACTATATCTTTATAGAGTGAATTCCACCACTTAACTAAGTATGGGGTGAAGAAATACTTTGCTTTACCTGTCCTAAAACTCTCACCTTTCAGTGATTACATGGTCAGCCGTATTCCTGGGATCTACTATTATGAGCGATAGAGAAGAGCTTCTTTTTATCTGCTTTCTACACACAATGCATAGTTTTATAACCTCTCATGTATCTTCTTATCTTCCTTTTTTCTAACTCTAACCTTTCCTCATAGGAGAGTTACTCCCACCTTTAGCTACTTGATCATTTTGGTTGCCCTTTTCTGCACATTTTCTAGTCCTACCATGTATTCCCCCCCCCATGTGTGGTGATGAGAGCTGTACACTATACTGTACTCCAAATGTATTTGTACTATAGATTGTATATGGGCAAAATGCTATATTAACATCTAGAAGGCCAAATGTACCCTACGTCTAATGTGGGAGGTGGAGGGGGAAAGATGGGAAGGTAAGGTAACAGGAATGGATCCTGGCAAGGGGTAGGGGACCCAACAGCTCTCCAAGATTGCCAGTCACTTCTGCTGGCCCTCATACTTTGGTTGTCTTTTGATATTACTTTACTTGGTTTTTCATGTTGTCAGTTGTGCTGGGTTTCCTCTCGCAGAAAAAAAGCACAGTACCAAATGTGTGTGTGTGTGTGTGTGTGTGTGTGCTGAAATCAAAATGAAATCTGTAAATCATGTTGGCACTTATAACATCACTTTGAGCTAAAAGCCATCTTGCATATGCCATACTGCACACAGAAGCAAGACAAGCATAAGTATGAATTTCTTCCAGACGTGTGGTATATCTTTATTTTTATTTAATGTGCACATTTTTATGGAACTCACAGGTGAACCACACATATCTGTCTAAGTACTCATGAGCATTCCAGTTAAAATAAAAATGGCTTATTAAACCACCTTTTCTAATATCACTTTTTTAAAAAAAACAACTTTAAAATTAAGATTATTTGTAGTGAATAGTTTATAGCGCTATTCAAAAACCTACTGATTAATCTGGGTTACTTATTTTGAGTTTGATTGCATAAAATGGTGTTTTTCTCATTGGTTTTTTGGATTTTCATCCACTGGAAAAAAGTGCTAAACTACTGATATATATTCTTTCCAGAATTTTCTCCCTCAACAAACAACAACACAGAGTTTAAATGACAAGAAATATGTGTTGTTGAAAGTATAAAAAGCTTGTTTCAATTTTATTTCCAGGAAACACAGCAATTTAATCTTAGACTCAACCTGAAATTAGCACAATCAGCATTGTGACATCTGAATTATCTAATGACAACCTCCCACCTCCTACTTCTCAAACTGTATACATTATTTATTACATCAAAGACATTTTAGAAATATACATTTCTTTTCATAGAGTCTCCACTCTCTCTCTCACACACACACACACACATGCATAGTAATGAACTCTTACATGCCTTCTTGTGCTACAATAGATTTTAAAATGTGACCATGAAGTATATCTCAAAGCAGTTTCTTTCAGGGTTTTTTTCCCCCTCCTTTTCTTCATCAGGTAATATGCATGAAGAATTCTGAAGTTAGTCAAAAAGGGTATATAACTTGCCAATTTTTTTTTAAAAAAATCTGGGTGGGAGAATTTTACTGACCCCTAGTCTATGCATACTTAAAGCAGAGGCTGGATGGCCATCTGTCAGGGATGCTTTGACTTGGAGTTCCTGCATGGCAGGGGGTTGGACTGGATGGCCCTTGTGGTCTCTTCCAACTCTATGATTCTATGATTCTACGATTCTATGAATAATTTTTGGATCCAAATGTGCATCATGCACCGAAGGGCAACAACAGCCCAATTATCAGGTAGATTAGATGGATCTCATTTGCCACTGCCATGTGGTATTACTTTCACCCATAGGAAATGTGTCATGCTTGATGTTGCCCTAAAGGATTTTAATGCAATCTTTTTACATAATACTCATCCCCAGCCTACCTTCCTCCAACATCCTTTCTCATATCTTATAAATTTTAAGCAGTTTACAGAAAAATAAAAGAACACATTTAGCCAAATCCGCTTTCTTGTTTCTTATAAATTTTAAGCAGTTTACAGGAAAAACAACAACACATTTAGCCAAAATCCACATAAAAATAGGCAAATGATTTGAATTACGCAGTCATATTACAATTTACTATATAAAAAGGAGATTCCTGCAAACAATTGGAATGCAGAAATGGTATCAACAGAATAAGCATACTTAGCATTTGTGAACACCTCAATACCTGACAATCCTGGGATTTAACAGGCCTCAGTAACTTGGCAGGACCACTCACAGAGCTGTACCCTTGGGCTACAGAGAAAGCAACGTTGAATTTGAACAGAAGAATACTCATGGTGGGGGAGCATTCTAGTGATGCCCCTTTATAAGACAGGATCCACACTGAATAATAATAATAATAATAATAATAATAATAATACATTTTATTTATACCCCGCTCTTCAGCCAAAGCTATCAGAGCGGCTTACAATTTGTTAATTAGACAATTAAGTCCCCTCAAGATGGTAGTTGAAGGGAGGGCTCTTCTTGGTTCCAGCAGGAGGTGGCCTGCCTTTCTCTCCCCTCAAGATGGTGGTTGAAGGGAGGTCTACACTCACCTCAATTCTAATGCTGTTGGAACACATGATATTCAACGATTTTCACAGTGAAAGCATTTCTTTTGAAATTTAATGGGATTGACACAAACACTCTTTTTACACTGAAGTTTCTAGGAAGTCTTGTTTTTTCCTCTTTTTTGCAATGTGTGCCCTCTTGGGTCAGTATGACATAGGGAATAGTTGGGGGGCAGGACAAAGTAGTGGGTGGCGTCCTCCATGCAGAAAAATGTTTTGCCATTTTTTGCTTTTCATTGTGCATCCAAATCAGAAAAGGTAAGTCGATCACCGGAGGCGGTGCAGTAAAATCCAAAGGTAAGAGCACTTGTGAATACTGTTTACATTCAAGTCCAGATTTGGAAATTGCTTCCCGAAGAAAGGCTCATCTTTCTCATTCCTTTTAAAACTTCTTTGCAATAGCCAAACCGCACCTGTTATGGAGGGCTTCAAATTCATGCATACCTATTAAGCTCCTATATGCTTCTAAATAATTTGCTACATGGAATTCTTTTTCATTTCTGGAAGATGTCCAATATCATTTGTGTATGCATTTCTGTTTAAATTTTACGATAGGTTCATTGTGTTCAAAGTGATTTACATATTGTTGTTCGTCTCTTTGAGCTCTTTTACAGCAGGATGAATAATATGTGCCTCCCAGGTGTTGTTTTTCTGCATCTCCCATTAGCCATCATAGGCAGTGGTGAGAGATACTGGCTGTTGCAGTCCAACAACATCTGGAAAGCATATGTTTCTCATCTCTCTTCTAGAGGACAGGAGGGATATAAATGTTTTAGATGCACACATTGAGGTTGTGCTGACATAGGATCTACACAATACATAAATAGTGCTTGTGATAAATTTAAAAAATCATATAATCAATGCTTAATGAATGACGTCAGGTTCAGCCATACCATGTATATTGGCTATCCTTAATTTGCTTTCTCCTCATCACAATGATAGCACTGTCAGAATTTCATTTGAGTAGTGAATCCAGATGGATCATGTTCAGTTTTGCCAATGGGGGGAAAAAATAAGAGTTTTTAAAATTTAACACAGAGAAGCTCTGCTCATTCACAGCAAATGCCAGGGGGATAGACTTGCCTTCCATACAGAATGGTACCCAGATCGATCCATAGCTAGTTATTGAGAGAAAAAGTTTTTCTTTCAATCCACATGATGTGGTTGTCCATAATAAATGAATGTTATAACTAATTCAAAGAGGAAGCAGGTTTGGTTATACAGAAAAGAATTTAAAAAGACACAATTTTCCACATGCTTACTGAATGTGTTTATCAGGTTGATGAATTCATTAATAACAAGAGGAATCTGCACTTTTCCACATCAGTTTATTAGCTGCATCACCATCACCATTATTTGTAGAAACCCATTGAAGCTAAACAAAGATGAAAGAAGTGATGAAAATGGCAAAGTTTGAGAAGGAAAGTTAATCTTCCACTGCCACTGAGCAAACCAGCTCACACCTCATAAGAAACTGCAACATCTCAGCTGACTTGTCTGCTTTCAAGGGTAAGTTGTTTCTACCGCATGAAATAACAGAAGGGTAGCTAGCTTGAAAAATATCAAAGGTTTAGAATATAGTGATAGTGTGCATGCTAATCTTCAGAATTTGATGTTTGGGGTGTCTGTCTGAAACCCTGGAGAGTTTTCATCATTCAGGCTGGTTAATACTGGGGTAGATGAACTAATGACCCAACTTTAAACATGGCAGCTTCTTGTGATCCCTCTCCTAGATTTCTCAGACTGCATTATCCTGCAAAAAGAGTTCTCAGACTGCAAAAGCCAAACTGGTACCACAGGCCATAGAGCTAGAAGAGGAAGTGAGATAAAACCACTTCTCAAGTACAGCTCCCAGTTAAAGATGTTTGGATACATAGGCTGCATCTGCACTGCAGAATTAATGCAGTTGGACACCACTTCAATTGACTCCGAGCTACAAAAAACTAGGATTTGCAGTTGTACAAGATATTTCGCCCACTCTGAAAGACAGCCACAGAAAACTACAAATCTCAAGATTATGTAGGATGGAACCATGCCAATTAAAGCAGTTTCAAACTGCATTAATTCAATAGTGTGGCAGCAGGCATAGTCAGTGAGCAACAGCTCAACATGAGCAATAACATTTTTATGTCACAGACCTTGGGTGGCAGTTTATGGAGCTTATCCCATGGCTTAATAATCTGATTTACTACTATCCAGTTTAAAGCTCAATTTTGGTGGCATCCTGATGTTATCAAAAGGTTTTTGCCACCAAATTTGCTGCCCAAATACATCCTGGGTGCCTTCCCACTTCCAGGAGCACTCATTGCGACTCTTTTCGGATCTGGGAGTTTTCTGATTTAAGAAAATGGCCACCGGAGTGCTTCTGGAAATGCGGATGCACCTGGGATGTATTCAGATTGCAAAAAACTTGCAATAATAAGCTTTAAACCAGATAGAGGTTAATTTATTTATTAAGCCATGCGATAAGCTCCTATATTTGCTTACAGATAGTCCCAACTTCAGACAGTCACTATTGGTAAACATATGTTTATCAGCAACAATATTTCACATAATAAAAATGTGCACACTGGAGCCAAATCCTGTGGGAAATCCACATGCTAACTGTTTACTCTGGTAACAGGAGTAATAATGTCTCCTGTAATATAAGGGTTCATTTGCACATTAATCACTCAGCGTAATGTATACCACATCTGCCAGCAACTCCTGTCCAAATACAAGATAGGATAAACAGGCCAATTGTCTCTACACAAAACAATAAATCCAGGCTGGGAACTGTGCAACCCTCCAGATATTGTTGAAGTGCAACTTGCAAAAGCTTTTGTCATTATATCTAATAGTATGAGAAATGATGGGAGCTGTAATTCATTGACAAGAGCTACATGATTCCACCACCACCCCAGAGTAAATGGACAGAAATGTGGCTTTCAGAAATAGCCATTTAATGAAGCTGGAGTAAATCTTGATACTGTGCCAGTTCCTGAACAAAAGCATATTAAAGGGCACTTGCAGCATGAAACCACTGAATTACAAAACATCAAGAGGTTCAGTCCTATCACCTTTGGTTTGGTAGAAAATGAAGATGTGTTTTGTAAAGTACACCACACATTTTAATTAATTTGGGTCCCACTAGCCACCTTCAGTCCCACTTTGGGAGAAAGGCAAGATAAAAATAAATTAAAATAATGGTGTAATACAACAGTTATGAAAGGTAAAAAGTGAAACTCAACTTTACAGTCTCTAAAAACCCATAGCAGTCACCAAAAACCTATAATTCAAAAAGTGTTGTGATTCTGGGATGATTTTTAACCCCAGTCCATGACAAAATCTATGGGAATTATTTTGAAAATGGCCTCCCTCTCCAAATACCTCTTTCTTTGGACATGCATTCTATAACAAAGACCAGAAGTGACATCACATCACTCCCAGGCACTATTTTGCCCAGTGTATGGCTGAAGATGGGAACTGTATGAGTGAGCAGGGCCCATGGGTTGTGACAGGACGGTTTTTGGCTCCATCACTATCAATTCCAGCTGCTACTCATTTCCTTTATATATCAATGTATGCAAACGTCTAGCATAACCATGTATAGAATCATAGAATCATAAAGTTGGAAGAGACAAGGGCCAACCAGTCCAACCCCCTGCCATGCAAGTAATCACAATCAAAGTATCTCTAACAGATGGCCATCCAACCTCTGTTTAAAGACCTCCAAGGAAGGAGACTCCACCACTATCCAAGGGAGTGTGTCCCACTGTCAAATAGCATTTACTGTCAGGAGGTTCCTCCTAATGTTTAGGTGGAATCTCTGTTCATGAAGCTTGCATTTGTTGCTCCATGTTCTAGCCTCCGGAGCAGCAGAAATCAAGCTTGCTCCATCCTCAATGAGATACCCCTTCAAAAACTTAAACAGGGCTATCATATCATCCCTTAACTGTTTCTTCTCCAGGCTAAACATCCCCAGATCCCTAAGTCTTTCCTCATAAGGCATGGCTTCCAACCTTTCACCATTTTGGCTGCCCTCCTCTGGACACGCTCCAATTTGTCAATATCCTTTTTGAATTGTGGTATCCAGAATTGGACATAGTATTCTAGGTGAGGCCTGAATAGAGTGGCACTATTACTTCCCTTGATCTAGACACTATGCCTCTGTTGATGCAGCCTAGAATTGTATTGGCCTCTCTCTCCAAGATGAGGAGGAGCTATTGTTGAGCACCCTTTGGGTTCAGCCAGTCAACCAATTACAAATCCATTTAACAGTTGCTTTGTCTCAGCCACATTTTACTAGCTTGTTTGCAAGTATTTCATGGGGGACCTTGTTAAAGGCCTTACTGAAATCAAGATATGCAATAGCCACAGCTTTCCCTTCATCAACCAAGCTGGGAATTTCATATCAAAGAGAGAGAGAGAGTTCAGATTAGTCTGGCATGACTTGTTTCTCAGAAACCCATGTTGACTTTTTGTGGTTATGGCATTGCTTTCTAAATGTTCACAGACTCTCTGTTTAATGATCTGCTCTAGAATCTTTCCTGGTATTGATGTAAGACTAACTGGATGATAATTGTTGGGATCCTCTTTCTCCCCATTTTTGAAGATGGGGACGTTTGCCCTCCTCCAGTCTGCTGGGATGTCTCCTGTTCTCTAGGAATTCTCAAAGATTATTGCCATTATTGTATGTAGGCATGTACCTGCTATTTAGTAGCATTCCATACATTTGGCAAAGCAGGCTGTTGTCCATAAGTTTATGCTACAAATGTATGTGTCTTTAAGGTATCAAAAATGCTTTACCATTTATTTTATAAAACACTGACCTGGCCATGTTTGTGTATGTGTCTTCAAGTCACCTCTCAACTTATGGTGACCCCTTGAATTTTATAGGTTTTCTTAGGCAAGGAGTGTGGTGAACTCTCAGTCTCTCAGTTCACCCACAACCTATTTTCAACTGTGGCAGTCCTGTGGGAGTTTTAATCCCACCGCTGTCACCAAAATATTATGTGGTGATTCCCTTATCTTTCACCACTAAGGCCTGATACAGACTGGCATCAAGAGGCGCCTGAGTGGCGCCATTAGGGTTCGGGAGCGCACATTGTTTACACACTCCCAAACCCTAACCTGTAATGGTGCCAGTGCCATTATGTAAGGCCATTTAGACGGCGTACGTAATGGTGCCACTGCAACTGCGCAGCTTCCGCACGGAGCTGCGCAGTTGCAGTGGCACAAAGGCGCTTAATGGCACCTTTTTTCTTTGTTGTGCTGCAACCGTGCAGCAAAAAAGGAGTGCAGTTTCCCCGCTCCTTTTTTGTGGCGCAATGGCACCACAGCATCTAGCTTCTGCAGTGCAGTTGCACCGCTAAAAGAGGTGGCACCAGACCCCCCTTTTTGGGTGGTTTGTACCGCCCCTAAGTCTCTCTAAGATGACACAACACCTCTGTGTCTCTTAGATTAGGTAGTGTGGTTTGATTCACATAGAGGCCAAGTTGTATTTCAAACACTAATAAAAGTTTATTATAAAACATAAAAATAAATTATAAATCAGTCTTAAAGATGTTAATTTCTCTTGTTGCTAAGTTGCAAAAGTTTCTTTTAAAATATTAATATCAATACAGCCACTCAGGCAATCTTATCTCCAGTAACAAGACCAAAATCTTTCTTTAAATCACTGGCTTGTTCTGAGCCTCTCTCTACTGAACTCCCCAAGCCTATCCAGTCCCTCTCTGGACTCTTAAGACCCCTTTGTGGTCTCCAAACACCATCAAAATGTTCCCTCAGGAACACACCCTCCCTTTAATGTGACTAAGAGCACACCCTCCCTTCGATGTGATTCTTTCCCTCAAAAACCCAAAACTAAAAAAACCCCTTTTCAATCTCTGCAAGGCCACTTTTATAGCCCTGCCCAGTCAGCTTCTCATAAGCTGGTCTCATGTTGCTCTGTGATTGGCTGATAGATTGGTCTGTTCATTACAAGGGGTAGTCAGAAGTGGTTTTGTCATTCTTTCCTCTGAATTATAGCCTACAGCACCTAATATTCATTGACAATCTTCCATACAAGTACTAAGCAAAGCTGACCCTGCTTAGCTTCCAAGATCAGATAGGACCTGGTGCCTTTAGTGTATTTAGGCCCCTTATATAGCTATTCCTCTGCAAAATGAAAAGCAATATGTACCATCCACAGCCAATAGTTCAAACTATCAGTACTTCAGCAACAACAACAAAAAAACCCCTAACAAATGTTTTCCACACCAGTGTAGAAAGAGGAATGTGTGAGCTATTCTCCCCTTGTGAGAAGCTTTCCAAATATGAAACCAAGGAGTAAAAGGCTATGGAAATCAATTGGTGTACATCTTCTTATTTCTATTCTTGCATGCAAGAATGAAAGGTTTCAAAAGCTGAGTAAAATTACAAGAATTATGTGCAGTTTTCAGTAATCTTTTTGGCAAAAGTTGTTGAAAATGTTGTGACCATTTTTGTATGGTGAAAAGTGGGTTTGTACAAGTTTTGTGGAACAAAACAATGTTTTACATACAATGCAATGTTCTGATGCAATGTCTCCTCCTCCCCCTGTGTTTTATTCCTTGCTAGTAGAGAAAACAATATCTCATAAGGGCTGACTTCTTTGGGTGCAGAGGATGTCTCTATGTCCATACAACTTTTCCTTTTGTGGATGAATACCATGTGTGGATATTCCTAACATCTCTGGGGTTAAAGAAGGAAATAACCTTCATCATGGAAGCTATACTGTTCATAGATAAAGATGTGTTCCTTTGCTGGTATTGATGGCTGCTTCCTCAAACTAATAATTATTCCTTTTTACAGTTTATGGCTGGCAGCTGCTGGAAAATGTAAGTACAAAGAAATAATTTGGCAGTTGGAACTTTAAATCCTTGTTAATTCTCTAACATGAACCTTAGAGGACACCACTTAAACACCCCCCCCCCCTAAAGGAAACAGATCCTTAAAAGTGCCTCCACAAGCTTCCTAACACTCAAGGAAGTAGGAAACATGAAATAATGTTTTATTACATGGCAGGCAATATTCTAGAATTGCCTTCTGGGACCAACAAAAGAAGAACTGACAAGTCTTACATTACTTCCCAGCAAAGGGCAAGGACCAATACTTTCCAGTGATAAATCTCCTGTCAGACTGAAATAAGATTAAAGGCAAATCTTTGGCCTGTACAAAGAGTAAACAACACAGGAAGCACGTGTATGCTTAGGGAGTAGTTTAGTGTGGGGAGAAATCTGCTAGGCTTTATAGGATCATCAACATCTAGCCATCTCAAAGTGTTTCTGCATAACACAGTTATACAAATTTTGTAGTACACTCCACCCTGATTCTGCATCTACAGATTCTATCATTCACTCCTTGAATATGCATATATTTTAAAAATCCAAAAAGCAAACTTTGATTTTGCCAGTTTATATAAGCACACCATTTTACCACTGTATGTAATGGGACTTGAGTATCCAGGATTTTGTTATTCACAGGGGGTCCTGGAGCCAAACCTTAGTGGATATCAAGGCCCACTGTTACTGTCTCAGCTCCATTCTAAGAAATCCAGCTACTTGGTGGGATGCTCAAAAAGTACCTCAAAAAGGACTGAGAATGAAATTAGTTTAATTTTGTAGTGTAGACAGAAACTATGGGCAAGTTTCAATTGAATTGATAGAATGAAGAGCCCAGCTGGATCATCACTGCGTGTCATTGTGCACACAACAACTGCCATCAGAATGAATAGGTGTCCAGTTATGCAACACAATCCTGGATATTTCATTTCATGAGCTGTGAGTGAAAAAAATTGTTCATGCTATTGCCATTATGCAAGCAGTGTGGAACAATAGGAAACTGGCTTGATGGAAATGTAGTTCCACTGAATGCACTGGAGCTCTCTAGCAGAGCATTCAAAATGCTTCACTAAACTACAAGGTGCAGATATACCTTATGGTGGCAATGAACATAGGAACTATTGATATACTCAATCTACTGTATGTTGAGTGAGATCATTGATCCATGCAGTCATGTATTCTCTTCCTTGCATGGCAGCAGTTTTCTGGAGTCTCAGGCTAAAGTTTTGCTGCCCAAGGCCCCTCTTAGATGGAAATGCCAGCAAATGAGCCTGTGGTTTTTTACACACAAAATGACCTCAATCTGACATCCCCTTACCATAGTATAAATACCTCCATGTGGTCATCTACTAAAGCTGCGCTACACAACCTGCATGCAGAACAGTAACACTGTGTAACATATCAATAATTGCATGCCATTGTGCAATGCACAATACACAATGCATAACTACAATGGAAAGTATAGGATGCACTACTACAATGTGTAATCATAACAGAAAGTATAGGGTGCATATCTAAAATGTACAATGCACACACCATGTGAAAACAAAGCACATGCGAGTATGCTTTCTGTGCAACTTTGCTTCTGTTGCTATCAGCAGAATGCATCCATTGCACAATGGTGACTTTTTGGCCCCATGTGTACAGAGTGACTTACACATGCATATTTTCCTAACTGAATTCTCACCATTGTGTTGTGTTACTAAATCAAGTTTATACAATCCTTTTAAGCATAATTATTTCTAAAACACTTATCTAATACTCTGTTTTGATGACATGGGATAAACCTATTTTGCACATCTTCTCACACTATAGGTTATCTCTGCCAATCATCTGGGCACAGTCATTTCAGCATTTGGTTTTAGGTTGCCCAGCTTTCTCTCTCTCATTCTGTGTGTGTGTGTGTGTGTGTTCCTTTAAGTCACATGTCAACTTACAGCAACACCATACATTTCAAATGGTTGTCTTAGCCAGGAATATTACAGGTGGTTTCCTGTTGCCTTTAGCACCTGGTACTCCTAGGTGACCCCCCATCCAAGTCTTAACTGGACCTGGCCCTGCCTAGCATCCAAGATCATATGGGATCTGGTGCCTTCATTATATTTAGACTGTCAGGTTTCCCAGTTGCCAAGTGTGAGAAAGCACAGTCTTCTGTGTTAAGAGCTGTTCAACACAAATCTGGTTTACGTAGTTTAAAAAAATCTGTCAAAAGAAGGTGTAGGGATTCTGAAGTCGCCCATCAGCAGGGAGCACCTGGATATCAGAGTTAGTCAACAGAGGGCACCCGGTCACAGTTTTTCCCACAATAGTGAAATGTAGCATATTTCTAGTGAAACAATAGCAATTATTTCTAAATTTGCACTCTACATTTAAAAAAAAAATAGCATGAATAATACAAACCAGTATTGTCTTTCATCTGCTTTGAGAAAGGATGCCACACTATCTGGCCATCTTGTCTGTTTGGTGGCATTTCTTTTGAATGCCCAACAAGGATCTTACAAAGATAATTTGTTGTTGTTGTTGTGTGCCTTCAAGTCATTTCTGATGTCAATTATCAGATGAAGGTATCGCCGGGTTTTCTGGGGCAGACAATGTGTGATTTACCCAGTGGATTTCCATGGCTGAGCAGGGAAGCAAATTCTGGACAACCTCTCCCAGTGGATTCATGTATATATTAAATAGCACAGGGAACAGAATTGAGCCCTGTGGGATTCCACAGACCAATGGCTCAGAGATCAATCAAGAGACCTCCAGCAATATTTTTGAGTTTACCCACTCAGGAAGGAACAGAGCCACTGCCTTGAAAGAGGTTGTAGTGTGCCCTCTCCAGGAAAAAAAAATCTCTGGACCCAGAGGAATATCCCAAGGTGCTTGAATGTGTGGTAGCCAAGAAGCTTCAGACATTTTTTGGGTGAAACAGATTAAATGGAACCATTATAGTCTGGAGTCAGTATCTGAACTCTCCTATATCTGAGAACTTGGTTCAGTCTCAGTCACAAGGACATGGGATTATTTGATTCTCATAAGCAAAACCAAATAACTTCAGAAGAGACAGTAGGAGATGTCACCCTTCCTCCCATTTTGATTATTTTTTCATTTGGGGGACTTCATGTGAGAGGTCCTTTTTAAAGTTTTAGAAACTGACTAATTTCTGATGGTATATCTTGATATGTCAAGATAATCTTTCTTGTTGAGGATGAGAAAAAAAATAATGAATATTATTTAGCTTCCTAAGGTAAGCTCTAAGTTAAGGTGATAAGGACCCAATTCCTTCCCCCCAAGAAACAACATCTGCTTTCTTCTCCAGCAGTCTCTACCCTCATTGAACATCATATTCTGGAAAATACAAAATACAGTTAAAGTTTGTCTCAATCAAGGAAAAATTTGTCTCCAGGAAATGTTTATCTTAAAGATTTATTTTAGGAAGGGATAATATTAACTCAAATAATAAGAGGAATAAGAGAGGTTTGAAATGTTGATAGTTGCAAGGATATTCTCGGGAAATGGGAAATTGATACATTTCAACATTTTGCTAGAAATATTCTGAGAAGCAAAGGAAGAACCCGTTGACAAGGTACCTAAACAAGATATTTGGATTCTTTGTAGATGCTCATCAGATATTCGACACCTCAGCTGCTCCTATCTAGAATGTTCAGAAATAATTCATCCTTCACTAACAGGTACATATATTCATGGTCACTTTCACTGAGTAACAAAGAGTGCAAGAATAGGCCTCATGGCATCATTCTTAATGTATTCTGTTGCTGATGCAAAGATTGATTCCCTCCATTTACTGGCTCAATTTTCCGGGTGTCTCTTTTTCCACAGCCTGAAGTAGCATAGAGGAATACAGGGCACGTGCCCACTGCAAATCAAAATGCAAATAGTAAGTGAAGGCAAACTGCAACCTCCAAATTGTCCTCAGCATTCTGTCTGGTTAGTGAAGAATTTCACGAATGCGACTAGCTTGATTTAGTGCAGTGGACCTCAGCTATTCAAAAATGACTCATGTATGCACATGTATGACTACATTTTCAACTACAAAGTAATGAACCAAGCAATTATGTGCCTAGTTCCTTGCACCCAGAGGCAGAAAAAGTGCAGAAAAATAGCACCGAATCTTAAAATCATAATGATACTGCAGTGATAATCTTTTTAAAGTGATAAGTCAGATGTGCACACAAACACACACACTCACACAAGTTTGTCACTGGTTATCATGCCCCCTACTCATGACCACAGTTGTGGTGGCTAGTAGCATCCATATCAATCTGGTAGGGAATATGCTCTGAATTTAACCAGAACTTTGAAAAATATATACAAGACAGTGAATCCTATCACCAAAATAAATTTGACACCTTGGTTAGTTTCAGTCTAATGTGCCCAGAAATAATGCAGTTTGACACCACTTTAATTGACATGGCTCCATGCTATGAAATTCTGGGATTTGTAGTTTGTTATGGCAGAAGAGCTGTAACAGAGGAGACTAACTATATCACAAATCTACAAATCCCAGGATTCATGGAAGTTAATGAATTATTTTGGTGATGCAAATTTGGTTTTCTTTACTGTTCAGACTGAAAGCTGGGCAGATTCACTGTCCCACTGATATGGGAACCCTGAACCCCTACTGAATCACAGTAATGGAAGTAGCTTCAGACCATTCTAGTTACCCAACTAGTCCCCCAGAAATGCTGAACACTTTCTCTACTGATTTGAAAGCCAAGGGAGAGCAGGGAAGACAAACATTTTGATCCTATGTAAGGAGAAAGGTGGGATATAGATTAAATAGTTTTTTTAAAAAAATCAAAATCCCCCACTTATGCCTCTTTTGTCCCAGTTTCCATTCCTGCCACTATACAGTATTCCAACATCTGCTCCCCCACAAATGTGTGCCTGCTCCCATCTCCTGGGTCCTTTTGTACTGCACAATGATAGTCTTATATTATGCTTTAACCACCATAGAAACATTCTATGGAACCCTGGGATATCTAGTTTAGAGTGAGGGGCTTAGTTTTCTCAGTCAGAGGGCTCTACTCCCTCTGACTACAAAACCAAGATTCTATAAGGTGAAGCCATGACAGTTGATATAGAATCATGATGCTTTAATTGTTTATTGTAAAAGGGATCTGAAATAGGAATGGTAGAGCAAAGCATATGAAAAGTCTTGGCTGTTCAGTACAGAAGAGCTGTACCCACGTAGGTAGGTGATAATCTAGATTCCCCCCACTTTAGCAGGCCTCCTGGAACAAATAAGCTTGTCCCTCACATAGAGAAGCCCCCAACCTAAGAAAAATATATTTTCAAACTTGTCAAGTAATTCATAATGGAGCCCCCATAAGGGATGAGTTACAATTACTGTAACAAATATTTAAAATAACTCCTTCCATTGCTTGTTAACTTAGTTTATTGTGCCTCCCTCCCCCCCCCCAAAAAAATCCAACAATTAATATGAAAATTTGAATTAAATCCCTTCAAAATGCCCTTAGGAAAGTATTTTAGCCCTCTAGAAATAATAGCAGGGAGGGGTGCCAAAATTAAATGTTATTATCTGCATTCAAAGAAGTAACAATGTGATCACTTGTTATTTGTTAAAGGATTGTTGTTATGACCTCAATAGCCCCAAAATTAATCTGTTACAGGTAACATCGTGCCTTGTAATGCATTACTTACAATCTCTGAGGCTTCCTAAGCTCAGATGCTCAAGTGGTTCCTGATATGAACTAAGGTCAGCAGGTGGAATCCTGAAGCTCCCCCAGACATTTTGGAAAATATAAGCGGTATGTCATGTCAACATCATAAAGCAAGCAGGACTTAATCAATAACGCAGTTAAGAGGAGCACATGATATCATACTCAGACATCCGAGTAACAAATGCTGGTATCTTCCTATCACAATTGTGTCCTGTGAGGAATTATTCAGGGAGTTGGGTATGTTTAGTGTAGAAAAGAGAAAAATGAGAGGTGTTTTGATGGCTACCTTTAAATATCTGAAGGGCTGACAGGCAGAAGATGAAAAGAGCTTATTTTCTGCTGTGCCAGACCAATGAATTCAAATTACAAGAATGGAGATTCTGACAAAACATCAGAAAACATCTTCTGATATAAAGAGCTGTTTGACAACAGAATTAGATGGCCTCTTCACCATCTGAGGTTTTTGAGCAGATGTTGGCTATCCATTTCTCAGGGATGCTTTAGCTATGGATTCCTGTGATAGCAGTATATTGGTCTTGGACTGGGGTCTCATTTAGCGCTATGATTCTGTGACTTTGTCTCCATAATAATATATGGCTATAATATATGGCTAATATTTAGTTTTATAGGAGAATGCAAAGCCGCCTTGAGTCTCTGTAATGGGAGGAAGGAAGGATGTGAAACATAACAACAACGACAACAACAACAACAACAACATGTTGCTATTGCATTGAAGTGTACCAGCATATCATTGCTGATGGGGAAACTATTATGCTAGTTTTAAAAAGACTTGGCTTTGGAAAAAAGAAACAAACAAATTTTCTAGTTGAAGATCTCTGCCACCAGCCGAGCCACCCATACAAGCTGTTAAAAACAAACTGCTTTTTAAAAAGCTCTCATTTTTTAGACACGGGCAGAGCGATAAGACAGTAACCATATGCTCCTTACAAAAGCACTAAAGAATTATCTGTAAGGAAAATTTTGGTAGTATAATTGCACACTTGCTGCAATGCATACTTATCATGAGCATAATGTTTAGAAATTAATGAATCTGTTTCATGCCACATTTGCTTCGAAGAACATATTTCATGTCATATTAAGGAAGTCAGCATATTAGGAGGGAAGTCTCTTTTTTGAAAAAGTGAATTTATTGAACCAGATGGCAGCCAAGTACATACTTTCATGGAAAGTTATTGTGCTCTGGGGTTTTATAAAGACATCAGGGGAATAGGGTTCCCAGATCTCCTTTGAAAATCAGCTGGCACTTGGACATTTAACTGCTGTTGGCCCCTCAGGAAATCAATCTTTGTATGAGCAAGAAAAAGAGACATCCAGCTGCAACAAGATGCTGAGTGACTCTAAAAAGAAGCAGCAAACTGTGTGGGATAAGGATGGAAAGGATATTCTCTCTTGCTGATCTCTGGGGAGTTTATCAGATGGGTGGAATTTCTCTCTATTTCGAATGGAGCCAATTTGAATTCACGTAAGTTTGGTAGTTTAGCAAATTTACGTGAATTCTAATTGTGTTCAGAATGCATTCAGAATGACTTCCCATTGCCCAAAATTGCTTGAGATACTTTAATACGCAATAATGTGAAACCCCATGATTGCGTTCAGATTGCCATTGGATTATACTTCCAATTTCGGTCATCTGATAACGTCCTGGGTTGAATAATAGGTTTCCTGCAAGTTGGAAAACCTTGTCAGGTAAAATAATATAGCAGTGTTATTTTCACAAGAGTTTTCTCCTAGTATTTGAATGTCCCCAAATTTTCCATTGGATATTTCTGCACAGTCATGTGCAGACTTTTGCTTCAAAAAAATGTTTCCCATGCAGAAAGCCCTTTTTCATGAAGAAGCTACATGCCTTTCTGGGTAGAGAAACCCTCTAGATTGTCTGATGCTTGGATACAGGAATGCTGTGCAGAAATATCCATCTTTTCTTGCAGAGGGAAGAAAAATACAGTAATTGTTTGCGCTTGCATGTGGAGACTGGGAAGTTTATCATATGGGAGGAATTTCTCCCAATTTCGAATTGAGCCAATTCAAATTCATGTAAATTCGCTAGTTGCCCCTTGGGCAAGTCATCATCTCTCAACTTCAGAAGATGGCAATGGCAAACCCTCTCTGAAGAAATGTGCCAAGAAAACCCTATAATAGGGTCACTGTATGTCAGAAACAACTTGAAGGCAAACAACATACAACACTTTGGTAGTTCCTCAAATCTAGGTAGGCCATTTTGAACATTATTTGGTCATTGTGCAAATTAAGTGACAGGTTTAAGTGAAAAGGTTGACCAGACGATGCACACACTGACAACTGCTTTCAGATTTGCTTTACAGACAAAAGAGAGGAAGAAAGAAGTTTTGATTTTTTTCTACTTTCCTTGCATATAATGCCAGAGAGCACAACCTATAGCCCAACATGTTTTGAGGATGCATTTTCTGTTAGTACCTCCTCTCCTCGTGCAGTTTCTAAGCTTCTGACAGCCATAGAAGATTCAGAGACTAAACATGAATAGCATTCCAAAGAATGGAGATTCTTAAAGTGGTTGAAGTGTTTAAAATTATCCGGCTGTATGTTCATCCTCAAGCCCACCCTTCTACAATATAAGAACAATTATACTGCTCTGATCCATGGGTTAAAATAGCTGTCAGGATTACTGTAAGAAAAATGCTTTGTATGCTCAAAAACACTTTGAACACTGGAATAAGATCAATAGCAGGATTGAATACCACTCCAAAGCACCTTTCCTCCGAGAAGACAACTGGTATCTATTGTCACAAATGGATCTGAGGACCAGTTGTCTCTGAAGTCCTGTCTGATACATATTTCCTTTTCTTGCTTTTTTCCCCTTGGCTTTTTGTAACTGGGCTTTTCATTTTGTCAATATGAGAAGAAGAAAAATTAAAACAAATGTGAAGGAAGGAGAAAGAGGTGTGGGTAACGGTCTCCTTTCAGAGAACCTTATTGCATTACAAAAGTAAGATGAGAGGCAGTGAGACAGAAACACCTTTCTGCTTACTTCCCCACCTAACATTGTAGTACTTCCATTATCCCTCCAGAGAAAGGTAGTGTCTCTATCAGAAACAGAACACATGTGCTTTGAGGGCATACAGTAATGTAAACAGAATGCCATGTCTGTCTCACTGCCTCTTGCCTTACTTTATATAATGATATGAGGCTCAGAGTCACTTTGCAATTCAAGCTACAATCCATCTTTTATCTACTTACTTTTGAATAAGTCCTACTGAACTTGATGGCATTTGTTTCTTAGCAGGCATGTCTAGGATTGTGTGACACAGAGACAGATATATGCACTTCTACTATTGTTAGTGAACCTCCACACAATACTGCTTGTAAACAGAATGCTAATATATGTGTAGTAATATGAGAATATATAAGTAATCTATATTCAATCCTTACCCATGCAATATAAAAATTATATATACTGTATCAGAAGTGAGATATATGCCTTATATGTCATTTGACTACAACTCTCAGCATCCCTCACCATTAGCAATGCTGACTAGGGCTGCTAGAATTTCTAGTCTATCAACATATGGAAGGCCACATGATTTCCATCCACATTACAAATTAACATTAGAAAGCACAAGGTCATTTATCCCTATGTTTTCTAATCCAGAACATGATAGACATGTTTAAGGCCATTTATATTTATGTATGACTTTACCTAGATCAGGATAGTATACTAACTAGTGAGTTATTGTTATTCATTATTCCTTGGATTGACATATAAATCTCAGCAACATATAATGCTCACCATCAAAATGAAGCCAGTATTAAGCCCCAGGCCTTGCTAAGTCAGCTTTGCAATGTTTTAATCTATTTTTGAGTAGACTTTCCCAGCTATGGTTGAGGTTCAGGGGTGCTGAATAGTTTTGGCATGCTGTTTGCTTTTCTTCTTTGAAGAGTATATCCACATGTCATATTAAAACTGTCTTTGAACATCCCCTCCATTGCAAATGTGGTTTGCGATGAAGCACCAAAGGCTACTGTTTGAGAAACAGGAACTTCGAGGTTTCCTGAGTGTAAAGAGCTAGCTGTACAGATTTCTGGTTCTTACCCACATTGTTTATAATAACAGCTTTCCTAAATGCTATGAAGATTTCAGGGTACACACCAATTTAAAATTGCTCACACTAATCTGAGCTTGGGTTCACTCTATGAAGAAGAAAAATCTTGTTTAGATAAAAATTGTCTGGGCTAATAACACAAGAAAGGCTTATTCTTGGAGTGTTTAGGTACATATGTATATTATTTAAGCTTCAGTATCTATAGCTTTATTTCTAATTCTCAACTTCCATATCCATAGCTCTTAATAAAGTTGTCTGCAATTGCTAGGAAATCAATATTTTATATACTTCAGTGTGCACCCATTATAATGTACTTTAATCTCTTTCCTATCTGCAGTACTTGCCAGAAGAGATAAAGCTACTGAGTGCATTCCATTTCTTTCTTCGGAATGCTCCAAATTTGTGTGTAATAACCCATGTGACTTTGTAAAATGCACAACAAAAAGGGCCCAGCTGTATCATTTGATAAAGATATACGATTCGTCCAAGCCCTGCATTTATATGAGATAATTTGGAGTTCCCACTAACCAAAGACCAGAGGATAATTGCAGAAAATCCAGGGCCTTATATTCTGTTCATTCATATATGGCTACTGGCCTTTTGTTGAATAGGTTCAAGTTGTAGTGCAATGATGTTAATGGAGGGAAGAATGAAGGTATCATGTTGAGCACCTGGGGATAAATACTTGAAAACTGTACTCACCTCCTTCAGCTTATGTGAAGCAAAGGAACAGTTATCTTGAATTGACCAAGGACTGCAGAAGCCTGGACAGCAGAGACTGAAGAGGATGCAAACATGATGCACAGCCCAAACAAGGCAAATAAAGGAGAGAAATGGAGATGACAACAACAACTAGTAACAGATTTACCATTCTCAGACTTGCCAGAAAGAATGAGAGAGAATCTGATGAAAGACATTCAAAAAAATTGGGATCTTGCCTTCCAACCCTTGGACCCTAAACTCACTGTTCTCAGCAGGCATATTAATGATATTGACAAAACGGTGAACACAGCCTTACAGCAGTGTTCATTGCATGAGGGCAGGATTCAGAAATTAGAAGAAACCAATTAATATTAAGCTGTGTCACAATATTTGCTTAAGGGGGGGATCCTAATGCACATGGAACAGGGAGATATGCTGATGTTCATGCTTACTGGGGTTAATGAAATGTCCTAATCTGATCTCAAAAATATACATATGTAATGAGTACACAGATCCATCACTGTGAACCTGAAAACAAGTTCCTTACTCAGAGATATATCATCCTCAGATTTGCACATTATCCAAAGATGATAAAAAATTAAAAGAAGCATTCTGATGTGCAGGATTTAAACTGTAAGAACTACAAATTACAGATCTTCCAAGACTTCTTGCCAGAGATCTTAAGGAAATGACACAATTTCAAACCTTTCACACACTTGCTGCAGCAAGAGGGATGGGAATACAAATAGTATTTCCCCTTTAAATTAATCATTATGATAAACTGTTACGATGGCAATGACTAAAAAGTATATGCTCAGCATCTGCAAGGCCGTGGGTATATGAGTATCCCAGGAGCTGGACAAGCAAGTGAGGAACATTTACAAACACTCACCCCAGGATTCTCTCTGATCGTTATTCTCTTTATGATTTTTGGAGCAGGGTGGTTGATCTGCTGTATTAACAGCTATACCATATCCTGGTTTTTCCACCCATTCCTTGCTGCCCTGTTTCTCTTTTCCCACCCCTTTTCTGGTATTTGTAGGCAGTATTTTCTTTAATCACATTACCTCCTCCGAGTATAGCAACCTTGCAATAACAAAGAATTACTCCATTATCTTCCCTACAACCCTTAAGCTTGCATGCTCGAATCCACAGATTTTCTCTTCCTCATTAGTTTGTTCATTGAGAGACATACTTTCCAGCTGGGATACTAAAGTTCAATGGCCTCTGGAAACATGGGAGAGATTTCACCCACTTGGATTTAACATGTTTAATAATATTCTAAATTTACTGATGTTATTTGTTGTTAAGACTTATGGGTGAGGTTTATTTACTGAGTAGTTCAAGTGTATTTCTTTGTGCTGGGTTGGTAGGGGGTGGAAGTACACTGCTAAAGTAATTGATTCGTAAACTTAAAAACTCTGCAGGAATGGTTCACTTACAGTTGAGTTTGTCACACG
This sequence comes from Urosaurus nigricauda, assembly GCA_034509955.1. NCBI lineage: Eukaryota > Metazoa > Chordata > Lepidosauria > Squamata > Phrynosomatidae > Urosaurus > Urosaurus nigricauda. The sequence continues at coordinate 105,175,082 of JAOEGL010000002.1, forward strand.
TAGAGGGTGCATCTTCATTCCAAAAGAACAAAGTGAGGCCAATTCGAAAATGAATGGCATTACTCATCACACACAGCACCCATCCAAAGAAGAAAGCAGAGCCAATACGAATGAAATCATCACATACCTATTGCGAATTAACATGACGTCAGGGAGGACCGTCTGGGGAGGGTTGCTTGACATTTCCACACACACAGAGACACCCATTCAGTGACAGCTGACCATAAATAGTGTCCTTCTCCGGGTCCTCACTGCCTTTTCCTTTCTGGTTGTGGGGCCAGGCAGGTGAGAGAGGCCCTGAGTCAGGGAGGGAGCGAGCGAGGGAGGCTTGGCTGCTCCCACCTTCCCTGCTGGGGAGGGGCCCTCAGTCCTTCTGGGCCTGCAGACCCTGGGCTCCAGGGGCAAGGACGCAGGAGGAGGCAGCCTGGATTCTCCTTTGCTGCTGCTGCTGCTAAAAGGTGCCCTGCTGTCCTGGGACTGGGGCAGGGGGGCAACGTGGAAGCTGAGGGCAGAGTCCTCTGGCTCCTTCCTCGTCCTCCTCCTCCTCCTGCTGCGCTGCTGCAAGTCACTCCCTCACCCAAGAGTCACACTCTCTCAGCCAGAGGGAGAAGGAGGAGGAGGGGGAGGGAGGGAGGGAGGCAGGGGGGAAGAGAAGGCTCAGGAATGTCCTCTCCTCCCTCCCTCCCCACCGCCTTCCTCCTCCTCCTCCAGCTTGCAAGACAGCCAGCAGGGAGAGGAGGAGGAGGAGGAGGAGGACAAGTGAGGAATCTCTCAGCCCCGGGAGGAGGAGGAGGAGGAGGAGGAGGAGGAGGAGGAGGAGGAGGGAGGGAGGGAGGGCCCAGAAAGGAGAAGTGTGGCAATGCGACGCCGATGGAGAGGCCCACATGGGGAGGAATTTCTCCCAATTTCGAAAGGAGCCAATTCTAGTTCATGTAAATTCGCTAATTTAGCGAATTTACATGAGTTCTAGTTGCATTTGGAATGAGTTCAGAGTGACTTCCCATTCCCCGAAAATGACTCCCATTGCCCGAAATTGCATGAGATAAGTTATCACGCAATAACATGAAACCCCATGATTGCGTTCGGATTGCCTTTGGAGTATACCCCAAAATTCCCTCATGTGATAAACTCCAGTACTTGTGTATTAACCCTGGATAAGATCAAAATTGTATTATTCAAGGTCAGAGGTTTAGGCTCTGCTTCTAAAAGGACACAAATTGCCAAATATTTTAAGCAACTAAAGTCCAATATTGTATTTTTACAAGGAACCTGTGGGGGAGTTATAGAACCTGTATTCCCTCACTCCCTATATAGCAGCCAGTATAGTACGAAACGTAAGGTTGGGAGGGTTACTATATTATTTGATGCATCCTGCCAAATTAGGGTTGAAAAGATAGTGAGGGACCTGGCTGGATGCTTTTTAAGTTTACAAAGTACAGTTGGCCCTTGGTGTGAATGGATTCTGCATCCACAGATTCCACCATCCACATCTTGAAAATATTTTTAAAATATTAGTTGCCAGTTTATATAAGGGACACCATTTTACTATGCTATTGTATATAAGGTGACTTGAGCATCTATAGATTTTAGTATCCATGGAGGGTCCTGGAATAAAATTCCAGAAGACACCAAGGGCTCATTCTAATCTATCAAAGGAAACCCTCGTGTTAGGGACTTTCTATTCTCCAAATTTTGATCAATACAAATTTATGCAATCTTTTTTGCAAACATTAAAAGATGTTGCAGTGGTAGTAATTATAATAGATGGGGATGCAAATGGAGCTTTGAATTACAACTTGGACAGATCTTCCAATCCATCCCTATGAAATTAAAACACTCCCTACTATCAGAAACAATAGGTAAAGCCCAGCTGATAAATCTCTGGTGAGTCTTATACTGCTGAGACAGAGACTATACTTTCTTTTCACATACTCATTGCTCCTATTCTAGGAATGACTACTCCTTTATATCCTTTGGATATAAGGGACAACTATAGACAGGTCTCGTTGTTGCCATTTCTGGGCAAGATGATAGAGAGGGCAGTCACTCTTCAACTCCAGGCAGTCTTGGATGAAGCCGATTATCTAGACCCATTCCAAACCGGCTTCAGGGCGGGCTACGGAGTTGAGACAGCCATGATCGCCGTAGTCAATTATTTCCATCTGGGCATCGACAGGGCAAGCATGACCCTGCTGGTGCTCTTGGACATCTCAGCGGCCTTCAATACCATTGACCATGGTATCCTTCTGGAACGCCTGAGGGAATTAGGTATTGGAGGCACTGCACTCCAGTGGTTCCACTCCTACCTCTCGGGTAGATTCCAGATGGTGAAGTTGGGAGACAGCTGCCCTCGTAAAAGGGAGCTGACATCTGGCGTTCCCCAAGGCGCCATTCTGTCTCCCATGCTATTTTACATTTACACAAAGCCGCTGGGAGAGATCATCTGGGGACATGGGGCACGTTGTTATCAGTTCGCTGATGACACCCAAATTAGTTTCTCTATGTCCCCAACTGTTGCAGTGACTAAGGATGGCATCTCTCCTCTGAACGCCTGCTTGGAGTTGGTAATGGGCTGGATGAGGGAAACAAGCTCAGGTTGAATCCAGAGAACACGGAGGTACTCACGATAGGTTCTCCTAACCCGGGAATGGAGATTTATCAACCAGTCCTGGACGGGGTCACACTTCCCCTAAAGGACAAGGTTCGCAGCTTGGGTGTACTCCTGGACTCATCTCTACAACTGACATCTCAGGTGGAGGCGACTGCCAGGAGTGCTTGGTATCAGCTTCGGCTGATACGCCAGCTGCACCCCTACCTGGATAGAAAGGACCCCGAAGCAGTAGTACAGGCACTGATGACCTCTCGCTTAGATTTCTGTAACACGCTTTACATAGGGCTACCTTTGTACCAGGTTCAGAAGCTTCAATTGATTCAGAAAGCAGCAGCCAGATTGATTACGGGGACCTCCAGGATGGATCATATCACCCCCATTCTAAAATCTTTACACTGGCTGCCGATCAGCTTCCAGGTGCAATACAAAGTGTTGGTCGTTATCTTTAAAGCCCTACATGGCTTGGGCCTGGGTTACTTGAGGGAACGCCTCTCCTTACATAATCCACCCTGCACCCTCAGAACTTCAGGGAAGAATCTGTTGGATTATACACACACGAGATTAATGTTGACTTCCCGTAGCACAATCTCAGCTGTGGCCCCTAAACTGTGGCATGACTTGCCGGAAGAGATCCTCCTTATCCCCACTTTGTAGGCCTTTAAGAAGGTGATTAAGACGGATCTCTTCCAGTGGGCCTAGCTGCCAGATCTTGTATGAATCACCAACTAAACCTTCCTCCTGACACTATTGTGATATTCACAATTTTGCTCATTCAGTTCTGGGTAACTAGCAACTCTATGTAATAAGGTATAGAATGTTTAATTATTGTTAATTAATTTTAACTGTAATTTTGATGCATATTATGATTTTATGGTTGATTGTACTGTTTGAACTTGTTGGAATCCCGCCTCGATCCATAGGGAGAGGTGGGAAATACAAATTATTATCTAACTCACTGCTTAAGGATTTATGAGATATAACAATCAAACCAATTGTTTACTCTTCTCATTCTTGTATCATCATTATTTGGCCATTTAGACCAAGCATACAAAGAACTTACATTTGGAGATTCACTCCCACTCTTTTGACAGAGAAAAACTTAAAGAAACATACAGAATGCTATAAAGTTGTTTTGTGTTGTTGTTGTTGTTGTTGTTGTTGTGTGCATTTAAGTCATTTCATCTGAAACACTATCTGACCGAGTATGTAGAAAGACCTTGAGAGAGAAAAAAAGAAGTTAGCAGCATGAGATTTGATAGGATTCAGTCTACTTCCTCAGAGGCATTACTGTAGACTGAAGCCTATGAAAGCTCATGCTGCCAAATTCTTTCTTTCAGTTAGTCTCAAAGGTGCTACAAGATCTTTCTGCATGCTGGTTCTACAGACTAACATGGCTATATCTTTGATTATCTGACTAAGAAGATATGGATAGATTTATAAAATCCTTAAAGAATAAAAACTTACTCATTTGCATTCTTTCCTCCAAAACAACCCCATCAGTTTAGATGTACCTGTAATCAAATAGGCTATGGACAATTTAAAGCCAAGAATATCCCCTGGCCAGGAAGGGTTTTCAGGAGAGTTTTGCAAGTTACCTTATGATGATTTAGCCCCCTCTTTACTTAATTTATCTAATAAGATATTGAATTTTGGCTCCCTTCTAAAGCAAGTCAGTGTACATAGTGTACATAGCAAATAATTTCCATTTCAAAAATCTTAGGAAATGACCCAAAAGCTAAATCTTTTCTGACCAATTACCTTAATAATCAGGTTGTAAAGATCTTCACATCAGAGTTGGCCAAAAGAATAAACACATTTATCCTTGGGTATATAAAGTCTGACCAAGTAAACTGCATGCCAGGTTACCACTTAACTGACCATATCTCTAGAGGTCTCAATATTAGACATCATTCCATCCTGTCAAAGACCCCATTAGTTCTTTTATCTCTAGATGCACTGAAGACCTTGAAAAGAGAGGAATGACATTATATTTATGGGGTACTTTGGGAAATGATATTTGGGCAACTATATGGCAACTATATGGCCACTCTGACAACTATATGACCACTCAGAAGCAACAATTTTGGTCAAAATAATAGATTCTGCACCAATTAAACTCCTGAGAGGAACCAAGCAAGATTGTATTGCTTGTTTTATTGATTGATCCTTTGGCTCAATTCGATATAACCTAATGATATCATATTTGCAAGTTAACAGCCACCATCTTATAACAACCATTAGCTTTAGATGATGATGACATTTTGATTTTTCTTACAAATCCTGAAGCCCCCTTTCCGATTCTGAAACAGATCATAGCAAACTTGGCAGATCCTTAGAAGTGTTAGGAAGACAACCTGCTCTCTCGATCCCTGCCCCTCGTGGTTAGTGGCACAGGGGGGACTGGTAGTAACTTCCTTATTACACCGGATTATCAACTCATCTTTGAGGGAGGGACAGTTTCCCGACCAGCTTAAATTGGCCACAATAAAACCAATATTGAAGAAGCCCTCCTCCGACCCCCTGGTTCACAACAATTATCGGCCAGTCTCGCTACTGCCATTTTTGGGGAAGGTGATCGAGAGGGCGGTTGCAATCCAGCTTCAATCGATCTTGGATGAAACAGATTTTCTAGATCCATTTCAAACCGGTTTTCAGGCAGGCCATGGGGTTGAGACTGCCATGGTCGCCCTGGTCGATGATCTCGATCTGGGCATCGACAGGGGTAGCGTGTCCCTGCTAGTGCTCTTGGACATCTCAGCGGCTTTTGATACCATCGACCATGGTATCCTTCTGGAACGCCTGGGAATCGGGGGCACTGCGCTCCAGTGGTTCCGGTCCTACCTCTCTGGGAGGTTCCAGATGGTGCAGCTGGGGGACGTGTGCCCCGATAAGAGGGCCCTCACCTCTGGGGTCCCTCAAGGAGCCATTCTGTCCCCCATGCTCTTTAACATTTGCATGAAACCGCTGGGAGAGATCATCCGGAGGCATGGGGCGCGGGGTTATCAGTACGCTGATGACACCCAAATAGTCTTCTCTATGTCTCCGACTGATGCAGTGACCAGGGACGGCGTCACTCCTCTCGTGGCCTATCTGGAATCGGTAATGGACTGGATGAGGGAAAACAGACTCAGCCTGAATCCAGAGAAAATGGAAGTACTCGTGATAGGTTCCCCCGGCCCAGGCAGGGAGGTGGTTCCACCTGTCCTGAACGGGATCACGCTTCCCATAAAGGACACTGTACGCAGCTTGGGGGTGCTCCTTGATTCGTCGCTCCACCTTCTCAGGTGGATGCGACAGTCAGGAGCACCTGCTTCCAGCTTCGGCTGATACGCCAGCTGCGCCCCTGCCTGGACCGGAGGGACCTTGAAACAGTAGTACTTGCTCTGGTAACCTCTCGGTTGGATTTCTGCAACGCGCTCTACATGGGGCAGCCTTTGTACCACACTCGGAAGCTACAATTAATCCAGAATATGGCAGCACGGCTGATCACGGGGGCATCTAGGACCCACCATATAACACCGATCTTAAAAGATCTTCATTGGCTGCCCATTCGCTTCCGGGCCCAATACAAAGTGCTGGTCGTTACCTATAAAGCCCTAAATGGCTTGGACCCAGAGTACCTAAAGGACCGTCTCTCCCCACATAATCCGCCCCGCACACTTAGATCAAGCGGACAACACCTGTTAAGAGTTCCAGATGCCAGGCTCTCGACAACTGCCAAGAGAGCGTTTTCTATATCTGCTCCGAGCCTCTGGAACTCACTACCTATTGAGCTCCGCTTGATTACTTCCCTCCCCCAATTTAAATAGCACCTTTTTAATCAGGCTTATCCTTGATTGCTATCTGTCATCGCCATCTTCCCCCCAGATAAGCCGTTGGAATAAACCATTGTATACCGCTTCGGGATGATAATGTTTATACTTGTTTTTATTCCTTGTTTCATTGTAATCTTTTATTGTATTGTTTGAAATGTTTTTAACTGTAGATGCTGTACACCGCCCTGATCGCAGGAAGGGCGGTATACAAATAAAAGTTATTATTATTATTATTATTATTATTATATATTCAGGCTTTAGAATTGATTTCCAGAAGTCCTGTGCCTGAATGTTCCACCATCACAATAAAACTATTGGCAGTTCCTCATTGACCTGCAACTTCAAGCCTTTGGGTTTGAAAAAATTGTAATTTATTCCAGATTATTCCAGATTACGCAGGCCCTGACTCTGCCCCAGTGTGCTGTGACGCTGTGCACCACTCCACATGCCATGTGGCATCACAGCACTCCTCTAGCACTGCATCTGTACAACACAGTGCTGAAGAAGATATATCAATTCCAATAATGGAAGGCTAGCAATACCTGATATCAGACACTACTTTCAAGAATTCCAATTTACTCAATTTATTCATCTTATTAAAGAAGCTCATAGCACTAGATGGGCTGATGGGGAAATAACATCTTCCTAATAAAGGCTAGCTTTCTTTACTCTCAACTTAAAAGAACTTAGCTTAAGTGTTACCCTAAAAGGTGGGAGACGCTGGGGATCCCCACTCACAATGATAGTGTCTCCTTGAAATTTGGAGAAATTATAGCTCAAAGGAGGCCTGTGAGAGGAAGGTAACTATCGTGATCTTTTCACTTTTGTATATGATAACAACTGCAGAGAGTACTCCAGTTTTGGTAAATAAAGTATTTTATTTTGGTATGTGCATGGGCAATACCGAAGCAACAGAACCAAGGCAACAGAAACATACATGGCTATAGGGAAAAAGCTGTGGAAGGTTGGATAGAGAAATGTGGGGGTTAAAGAGGGCAATAATTACTGGTCCTGAAGAGATATCCCATAGAGGACGCAGAGTGGAGGATTACACAGTCTGTGACTGGAGCCCCAGACTGTGAACAACATAGCTAAGGCTGGAATGGATTTAAACCCACTCCATACCTTTGAGGGGTGTATTACATTATATTCAGTATGACAAAGGCCTTAATGGCTTTCCAAGGGACTGACAAAGCGGTCCAGCACAGCTTATGGCTTTAGCTTCGAAGTGACAATACATTTGGGTATGGTTATTGATCACCTTTCGATGGTACTCCTTTTGCTACCAATGTAAACAGAAATGCACAGAGCCCTGAAGGAGAGTGAGGTGATCAGCAAATCCATTTTCTTAGTTTTTTACAACTCCAAATGCCCTTCAGTCACCATGACTCCTACATATGTCTAACTTCTAGTGTCTGCAAGTCATCATGACCCAAAAACATGCCCAACTCTAGGTATTAGTAATGCAACTGCACCTCCAGCAGGAGGTATGTAGTGTATGCTAACATAAGGAACTACAAAACCCATTTTACAGAGTCCATTAAGACACAATGGCAGCACTTATACCCCCCAAATCATCCCCTTTATGGCCCTTTCATCGACACCTATGATTCCAAACAATAAGAGAAATTTACACAATTTTAAAGAAGGGAAAGGGTGGCATGGTATATCATATTAGAAATGTATTTACAAAAGAAAAACCTATGACTAGAAAATCTGAGAACACAACCAAGGCAGCTCAAGTGTACTTAGTTTCAAATGCATCACATTGCATCTTTCAACTCTCACTTAGTATCAGTAGAGGAGGTACCATGATCTCTAAGTTTTTATGAATAACTCTGTAAAGACAACAAACAAAATATCAAACAACACTGGATGCTTCACCTATCTGCAAGATTTGGTGGGAAAACACAAATGAGAAGAGTCAATTAAAAAAAAATAGTATGGAAGTCAGAGCTAGCGATTGAAATCCCTAACTCTGACCAATTACCTCTGTGGTCCTTTTTGTCCTAGCCTGCTCAGCTGCTACAAAAGAAGAGGTTCTCAAGAGTATACATAAATGGTATTTAGGCCTTATTCAGTTATCTAGAATGGTCGAAAATTTTCTGCCAAGATGTTAGAAGGAGTCTAAAGATGTTAGTTTATATAACCATATGTGGCTAAATTGTCCCAAGATAAAGTATTTTGGACTGTAATTATCAATCAGAATCCACAAACAATGAATCATCCACTTCTGTCCCGCTCATTTGTTAGTTTCCATTTACCTTAACAAAAACAGTTAGTTAAAACATGGGTGATTAATTGTTTTCTTCCTTGGAGCTGCACAAGAAGAAATAGCTAGTTGCTAGAAAGCAGGGGATCTTAGGTTAGATAAATGATGGAAAAGAGTATGGGACATTTAGCTATTACCAAAAAAAAACACAAACAAAAAAAAAAAAAACCCTTCTCTTATAATTTAAAAGGCCTGTAACGGATGAAAAAAAAGACAACACATTTTATGAGGACCGGTCACTTTGTACTGATTATGTTAATAAAATTTTGCAGCAGTTTCCACCACAGAGTGGTCAGGTGGACTTCTGGAAGGACACTTTGCACCTGACTCCCACTTCCAACCTGAGAAGCCCCCAATGAATTCTGTAGACAGACCACATGAACTGAGTGGGACTCAAATGACATGCTATTTTTAGCTGGCAGAAATGGACAATAGTGATCTGCTGTTTCGATATCCACATTCAGTGGCTACATTTGTCTTTTTAATGTATTTGTTCTTATTTTTTGTAAAATTTGTTTTTATTAAACTAATAAAAAGGGGAATAATAATTTATATCATAAAATATGTAATATTTAATAATTATTGATGATAGTATTTAAAAGACCACAAATATATTAAGCAATATAACCCTTCAAACCCAATAATTTAAAACCAATTTAAACAATCTAAAATAATTTTGACTATAGCACATATACAAATTGGATAAAAATCAATTTGACCCCAAACATTTTAATCAATAAGCATGTTTTGACTTGGCACCTGAATGACAATAGTGTTGATACCTTTGAGGAGAAGGTATTGCATAACTCTGCAGACAACAGGGTGCCTCTCCCATGCTCTCCCACAAATGTATTGCCTCCACTGGCATGTCCATATTCTTTTGTAACAAGACATCCCTTATTTTTGCTGGCATTTGTTTAGAAGACACTCATTCACAATTTTGCAGCAGATGTTCACTGGCATTTGTTTAGGAGATGCTCATTCACAATTTTGCAGCAGATGTTCTTTGCCTTCCATCAGTTCAATGCGACATGAAAACTTCCTGCAATCCCCATAACTATTTCACCACATGAACATCAGTTACAAGGAATAGTGCATCCCTTTGATTAAAACTGCCATTTTTATCCTGGGAAAAGCAACTTTTAAAAAAATCAATACTGAAAATAAAGCTGTTAAAGCCTGGGAAATAATTAGAAATCAGTCAGGTTTCCAAAAAAGCAATTGCATGTAGTCTTCCATTGCTTTTTAAAGTTGCTGAGTTATTATTGAATACATTTGTTTGCATCCTAGGTTTAATGGCAAAATGGTGAGCAAACGTATTTTGAACAGCAGGATGATATAAACAACGACAAGAACAACAGTGTATGGTGGATGTTAAAGAGGGAGGAGTTGCTGTACCTGTGAAAAAGACTGCAGTAAAATTAGGAGTGTTTGTTATTTCTGGAGATTAAGATCAGAGCTCTACCACAGTTCGCAAAATGCTGGCTGCCAAATCATGGAGGAGAACTAATCTTTCATGTATTCCCTTACTAAACCAGCTCTCTGTACGTTTCCTGTAATTGTTCCCTTGGAGACCTGCTGAGCTGACATCTGGTTTGGGGAGTTTCCAAGGACTCTTCCTCCACAGCAAAACTAAACAGTCCTCTTTAAATGGAGCTCTATGCAAAAATAATGAAGCAGGATAATGAGGTGAGTTGTTAGTTTTTTAAAAAAAAAAAATCACCTTCAAATCAGTAACCTTAGAAATGCTTACACAGAAATATATTTCACCAGTCTGTTCTTCCTCTTTCCCTATCTCTGCCTTTTTAAAAATCCTTGGCTTCAAGAATGAAGAAGGGGAAGAAGCTTCTTCATGAACTGGCCATCCAAGCTAGCTGAGGTTGTCTTCATAATCCTCCATTGGAAAAAAAAAAGTTGGCAGTTAGTAGATGTTGTAAGGAAACAGACTCTAGAACTGGTACACTCAATGGAATTTCACAATTCTGAATCAATAGTATTATTGATGATTATTATGAACCAATAATGTTAACCTTGTTGTGTGCCTTCAAGTCATTTCCAACCTATTAAGTTTTCTTGGCAAGATTTGTTCAGAAGAGTTTACCATTGCCATCCTCTGAGGGTGAGAGCATGTGACTTGCCCAAGGTCACCCAGTGAGTTTCATGGCCAAGCAGGGAATCGAACCCTGATCTCTAGAGTTTCAGTCTAGTGCTCAGTGCCACAATGGCTCCATGTCAACCTTATAGTGAAATAATAATAATGATGATGGTAATAAGTTAAAAGCAGCCAACAAAATCTCTGAATGAAATTGACACAGGAAGGATCATAACAGCAGAATTACCTAAAATGGCATTCCTTGGAACAAACCACATTATCCAACAATACAGCAGATTCTTGTAAAGAAGCCAAATTACAGATGTGTCAAAACTCCTGTCAGTAACATCTAGCAGAGTGTGAATCACGGTAAAGACAATAACAACACAATATGTGGAATACTGATCATGTTTAAAGTCATTCCACTTCCTAGGAAGGGAACCCTTTTCTATTATGCAACCTAGTTCCAGAAAAATATATGTCTCATCAATGGGCAAGAGTGAAAAACTATATTCTCTTCAAAAGAACAGTAATTTCACCTATCTTCTGTAAGCATTCAGCCTTCAGTTGGGACAATTGTTCCCTCTACCTCTTCTTCCATTCTCTCCTCTCTCCATATACTGTAATCTGTTCTAAATTTCTTCTTTCCAATGGCCACCTCATGTAAATACCAGAAAACCTTCTTCCCAATTTTCAGTGCATGGTACTGAGGGTCAATTCCACTCTCTATGTGGAAAGCTCTGCAGAATGCTTCCTTGGACTCAAGGTCACGTCTTTTCTACCTTTCCCAAATATATTTGTACGAAATAAGTGGCAAGACTTAATGATTTTCTTGTGTGTTTGCCCAACAATAAACTACATGTATTTCATTCTGACATCTTGTTCACTTGTTATTATATCAGGTGGCTTCCATTTCAGCAGTGAATTTGCTTTGGGATTTAGTCCAGAGACTTTAAATCTGAAGCGCTGAGTGCAGCAGTGAGCAACATCTTAGATCATCCCTTTAACATATTAAAACATGGAGTGGATTTGTGCATCCCACAGACATGGCTACCACAACAGTATAACTAACTTGTATTTCTGAAATATTATTGTAAGAATAAGTGTTAGCTTCTTTAATAGCATCACTAAGGGAAAATCCACACATGGCAAATTTAAAGCAGCTTGACTCCACTTTAACTTTCATTACTCTAGCCTACAGAACCCTGGGATTTTTAGTTTGGTGGGGTATTCAGTCTGGTCTGTCTGGTGCCTCACCAAACTATAAATCACAGGATTCTGTAGGATAGAATCATCACAATTAACCTGGTGTCAAATTGCTTTAATTCTGCAGTGTGCATATGCCAAATGCTATCTGAACTATCCTCCAGACTTTTCAGAGTCATCTCCTGTACCCTCAATCCAGTATGTAAAATTTAGAATACAAAAATCTGGTGATTTTATTTTCTCATGTATTGACAGTTTTTTTTAAAAAAAAAATCTTGCTAGTTCTTTCCTTCATGAATATATAATTTCAGAATTTGGTAAAAATTCTTCAAAAATGAACTAAAGTGAAATTCTTAATTATCTATATTGGCCAGATTCAACATGAGCATCTATTACTAAATTAGGGCCAAGACAGATGGCACAAAAGCAGTGTGGTGGCAGCGATACTAGGGTTAGGGAGTGCACACCAACTTCACATTTCCTAACCCTAATACATGTGGGGACCACCATGATTGTGCGACCCCACCCACACATTGCACATGTCAGTGATGTCACAGGTGCGCCACACCATTTGGACACAGCACACGTGCGACATCACTGTGACATCCTATGGTGCTTATGGCATTGCAACTGGGATGCAAAAAGGAGCTGCTTCTGAGTGCTCCTTTTTTTGCTGCGCAATGGTACCACACCATTTGGTTGCTGTGGCAATGCTGCCCAGCAAAGAGAAGCCCACCTTTTCCAGGCAGTTTGTATTGGCCCATAGACATGGTTAACCAGCAGGCCTAAAAAGAGTGGATTGAGGCCACTCCAGAGCTGCTTGCCCTGGAGCCGCAGCAACCACGTTTGTGGTTCCAATCCACCCCACCACTGCGGTTCCAAACAGCCCTCTGAAAAGGAGCATTTTTTAACTGTTCTTTTTCAGGTCAGCTTTTCTGGGTTGGGGCAGCTTCCAGGCAGCTTGGGCGCATGCATCATGTAATCACCACACCCGCCAAGCTGCCCAGAAGTGGCCTTTTTTACTCTTCTGTTTCAAGACATAATAAGGTAAGAAGGGTAGTGTTTATGTAGTGATTTTAAAGAATCATCCAAAAGGCTATTGTGGGGCTATTCCATAAATTAATCCTCAAAAACAAAGAGAAGTGGCTATCATAATTTCAGCGCACACATGTTTGAATACAGAGAAATTTAGAGCCAGAATATGAAGAGTTAAGCACACAAAACCCTGTTTCTACCCTGTTTCCCCAAAAATAAGACATCCTCTGAAAATAAAACGTAGTAGAGGTTTTGCTGAATTGCTAAATATAAGGCCTCCTCTGAAAGTAAGACCTAGCAAAGTTTTTGTATATAAATATATATACACTATATAATAAATGCTCTTGTTTGTTTGTTTGTTTGTTCAACAATAAATGTGAATTCTTCTTTATGGAAAAATAAGACATCCCCTGAAAATAAGACCTAGAACATCTTTTGGAGCAAAAATTAATATAAGACACTGTCCTATTATCGGGGAAACACGGTAGATGGATGAATTTGTTCAGTCTTGCTTTCCTCTACATTTGAGGTTTGTCAATCTTGAGTCCTTTCCACTTTAAATATGAAGAAAACTGTGAAAACAAAATGAAGTGAGATTCTCTCCAAAGCACATCTATAAGTGAAATGAATAGCTGAAGGGGACAGATTGCATCTTCTAGCACAGTGACACAATTCATTTAGATCTTAAACCACATGATTCATTTTGATTTTAAACATTCTGTGAAAAATATCTATTTCACTAGTTCATTAATATACCATTAGCAGCATATGTAGACTTTTGTAACATAGTTATGGCAGTATATATACAAACTGGAAACATAGGAAGGGTAGGCAAAAGAGTGGATACAAAAGATACAAAAGCCCACCTGACATGCTGCCCCTTCTGCTGAGGTCAGAATGGACTGCACATGCAATTGATCAGGAGGAAGTCCAGTGACCCCCATCTTTGTGGATCATATGGTGGGTGCCCCAGTCTGACCTCAACAGCAGTGACAATGGCCAGTCACTCAAAAGGAGCTGTTTGGCTGGTAAAGCAGCATTAGCAGCAGGAATGGCATTGAGGAAACTGGTCCATTGGGGTTGATGCAGTGTTGGCCTGGCCAGGAGTGTCACCGGGGCAGTGCAGGGAGTGTGGGCTGCACCAGGTGACACCCGGGGGGGGGGACACCATTGCTACTCAAACATCTGCCTTTTAGCAGAATCAGGCTGTGGAGTATGCCTGCATCCCTTTAAAATGCTGAAGAGATGGTGTGAGTAGGACAAGGCTCAGTGGGAAGAGGAAACAGAAGCCTCAGGGCTTTTATTTTTAAAAAATCAATTATTTGTTTTTGTTTAAAAAATTAAGGATATTATTTTATTTGTTTTTTAAAAGCATCGAATCCAAATTTTCACTTTAACCACATGAAAGTAAGTACATGCAAATACATTTAGCCTGTGCATATGATATTATGGGGTTGTTCAAAGGTAAAGGTAAAATTTTATTTTTGCTATTGTTTTAGGTCAGAACTGTTATCCTTACATTCAGTGATATATGGGAATTAGAATTTATGAGGAACAAAAAACATTGCTAAGGATTTTGTATTTGTGGTATGGAAATATGCAAGGAGGGGAGGTTACACCATACGTTACTGCACCTGGTGATGCCAATCCTAGTGACTGGGCTTAGTTGACCCATGTGCCAATGACATGTTGCTGTAAATTTGGTCTAGTGCATAGGGTTGCCATCATGGTTGGGACTGCCCCAGATTAAGTGATCAAATGTAGAAGCACACTAAGTCACAAAGTGTGAGAGGGGTGTTTGTGTTTGTGGAATGATGACTGCGCAAGGGACAGTACTTAGTCAACCTCTGAGAGAAAGTGCAATCACTTGCACTACATTTTTTATGTCCCAACTTATATCTGCCACAAAGATAAATGAATTCCAAAGTAGATCAGACCAGAACTTTTCAAGAGAAGTTGAAGTGACTAAATTAAGGTTTTCACACTTTGAACACATCCTGGGAGAACATGACTCACTGGAAAAGTTAATAATACTGGGAGAAGTTGAAGGCAGTAACAAAAAGAGGAAAACAACACAAAAGATGGATTGACCCAGTAAGAGATTGCAGGGACCTGAGTTTGAGAGACCCGAGAAGAGTGATAAATGATACAATCTTTGGGAGGTTACTGATTCCTAGTGTCACCATAAATTAAAACCAGTGGGTTTCCATGGCTGAGCCAGGATTTGTACATTGGTTTCCAGAGTCACAGTTCAATGCTCAAACCACTATACTATGCTGGCTCAGGTATTTACTAACAATGTGATTTTCATGTAATGTTTGAAACATAACATTTAGAAATTGTTCTCAGAAATCAGAGACAAACCTTCCTGAACAGAACAAAGATAACTTTGAACATCTCATGTGACAAGTCATGGACCAACAGCCCTCCTTAGTGTGCTTGTAAAGCTGCAGTAATCTTTGAAATCTGTTATGATATTTGGGACACTTACCATATGCAGAAAAGAGAATCACATGCTGCATCACCCGTAATTCCATTTTACATGTCCTTCAAATCCTTTGTACTCTAGGGATAATGTGCAATGCAAATCCTCTACTAAAGACTCTGCTTAAGGAGAGTTCACATGCACTGAATTATTTTCTTCCTCTATCTAGCCTAATTTGGATTCTATTAACCAATGTAATTTGCAAGAAAAATTAATAAACAAACAGAAAAGTGGGAATTTAATATTGCAATGTTCAAAGCTGAATCGCTTAATGGAAAGAAATTAGTTTCTGATCTTCTTGACTTTTCATTAAAAAGTCATCAGCACTCAAGTGAAGTTTCAGTGCTAGTCTTTTGAAAAAAATGATTATTTAAATAAGAAAGCAGGCTGGTAGAGATGAGAACCTTCAATACAGCAGTGTTTACTTATTTATTCATCCCACCCTTCACAAAAATAACAAGATGGCCAACAATATTACAAATTAAAATATAACAAATAATATTAAAAACCATGAATAAAACACATCCAGTAACCATCAGAACAAAAAGAAGAAATTGGAACAGAGATTCATCCATATTTGTGAAAGTCCTGAGATGGAGTCTGAAGATTAGAAGAGCCAATTTTGGCAATGCTGGTATCCAGCTTCCCAGTACTTGAAAGGCTTCCAAGGTCACCTTTTAAATTATATTTTAGTGGTCCAATAAAGATGTTATCCAGTCCTGGGATGTATTTACACTGCAGAATTACTGCAGGTTGAGACTGCTTTAGCTACCATGGGTCAATGCTATGGAATTTTGGGACTTGCAGTTTTATAAGATATTTAGCCTTCCCTGTCAGAGTGCCCTGGTGCTCCAGCAAACTACAAACCTGAGAAATCCATAGCATTGTGCCGTGGGGGTTGAAGTGGCACAAACTGCTTTATTTGTGCAGTTTGGCAATAGCCTTGGTTTTGGGTTTTGCTTATGGACTGGGGATAGAAAGAGTATTAAACAATATACTTGTTTGAAATACTTGGTTGGAATAAATGCAATTGTTTTAACTTTCAAAATATTTGTGACTGTTCATCAAATGTTTAAAGGCTAATTCTTCACTTCTGGATGATGACGACGATGATGATGATGATGATGATGATGATGATGATGATAGTGGTGAATGGATTAGTTTATTGGAAATGTTTATGTGATTTTTAAAAACAAAGGAACAGAATATTTAAGACCCAAACTGAGATGATATATTTATAGTACATATTGGGGAAAGATTGGTAAGACACATTTTGGTGTTATTTTAATGAGCAACGAGACACACAGACATAGTCATTTTCATATATAGCAACAGTCCAATGGTTCAAAATCAATCTCAAAGACCTACCAATCTACAGTGCCTCTATGATTTTCTCATCCACCATGGCCAACCATTAACCTAATACTTCCAAGAAACCTTCTCTTTCCTCAACTAAGCCTCCATAGTATGTGATGCGTGAAACTGAATGCAGATAACCAGCTGCATTTAACCATGTGATTCAAAGACATGGTTTGTCTTCAAAGACCTGTTTTAAAATCTCTTTAGAGAAAGAAAACATTTCCTGAGCAGTCTGCAGTATATTTTACACAAAACAATCCCCACTTAGCCACAGAAACCTACTGGGCAAGTCACACTCTCTAAGCCTCAGAAAAAGGCATTGACAAACCCCCTCTCAACAAAACTTGCCAAGAAAGCCCTGTGAATGTTTCATCTTAGGGTCATCATTACTCAGAAATGACTTGAAGGCACATTACTACAACAACAACAACAACAACAACAACAACTGGAATAGTTATCATCACCACCAAAACCACCATCACTGGTTTCAGGGCTAGTGCCAGGTTTCTGAATCTCTCAGAGTTTATCAGACAGGAGGAATTTCTCTCTATTTCAAATGGAGCCAATTTCAAATTTACGTAAATTCGCTAGTTTAGCGCATTTACATGAATTCTAACTGTGTTCGGAATGCATTTAGAATGACTTTCCATTGCCTGAAAATTACTTCCCATTGCCCAAAATTGTGTGAGATACTCTAATACACAATTACGTGAAACCCCATGATTGCGTTCGGAATGACTTCCCTTTTGCCCGAAATTGCGTGAAAGACACTCATACGCAATAACGTGAAACCCCATGATTGCGTTCGGATTGCCATTGGATTATACTTCCAATTTCCATCATCTGATAAAGTCCAACGTCCCCCTACCTCAGTGAGTGTACCTTCTCATGTCACTGCCATATTCACCAGCTGCTGTTACTGCTCTTCTTTCCCTGTCTCATCATTGTTCTTGCTTACCTTCTTAAGAAGCAGAGAGCCAGAGAACAAGGCATCAGTGTCAAGTGGCAACTATTGATCTTAGTATTACACCCCATCATTGCCTGGGCTACAGAAAGAGGCAGGTGAACAAGCAGCCTCCATGGTAGGCTCATGTTTTGGAGGTCTCACATTTTGGAGGTCTAGTTTCAGCATTTATTTTTAACAGGCTCATGTTTTGGAGGTCTAGTTTCAGCATTTATTTTTTTAAAATTGACTGAACAAATTTCTCTTAGTCCCTACCCTTGACTGAGTAGTTTAATCAGTTAAGCACAGAGAAGAAAGATCTTCTTAGTGACCAAATATTATTCTCCTTTATTCTGCAGATAAAGCCTATATTCAGACTTTTCTTGGGTAAACTCACTGCTTGTATCTGTTATAGGTTACTTTTTGCTTTTTTTCTTGGTTTCATTTTTGTTGTTGTTGCTTACTATCTAACTGTTGCTTTCAGCTGTTGATGGGTCTTTCAGTAGTATTAATTTATACTAATGTGATTTATACTAACAGAAAAAAGAGACAGGTTTTGAAGGAAGGAAGGAATCTTCTTGGTAAAAAATGGGATAAAACAAGATGAGCAACAAAATTTGTAATATGCAAAAACCAAAAATAAAAGAATATAAAAATGCTTGTGATCTCCTATCCAGTTTTTTAAGGGAGTGCACTATAGAATATACACATGCAAATTGTCTCTCTCTCTCTCTTTCCAAAGATGTGTGTGTGTGTGTGTGTGTGTGTGTGTGTGTGTAGCAGACCATCAAATCCAATAAAATACTCTGCAGAGGTTTTATTAAGAATTTGGGATGCAATTTTAAAAAAAAATCCTAAAATCATATCCACAAGAGTGCTTTATTAATGTCGTAAATGTTATTCTCATAGGCACTGAAGATCTCTCCCAACAAAATAGAAAACATCTTTTACTGGCAGATAACTTTTAATTTTTTATGACTGTGCATTGAGATCAATATCTGAAGGGTTTATCTCTCTTGATTTTACATGTTGAAACACTACAAAGCAAAAGATAAACTGCTCCTCCGAAATTGCCTCTGTGTCGGCAGCCTGTTTTATATGTTTCTATAATTTTATTACAACCACTTATATATATCCAACATGATTCCATACAAAGAGTCAGTCTAATGAACTATTTAAGCTGCAGCCATTTGAGGTATAAACCGATTTATCAGATCTAAAATGCTAGTCAGCATATATGTCAGTCAAAAAGAAAAAGAAACAAGTTGAAATATCGACATTTTCCCCCATTTCCACCAAGATTTCTTCAGTATGTGAACAGTCAACAGTTCTTCCATTGATGTGCAATTGTTCAAGAAAGGCTATAATTTCCCCCACTCATTTATTCTAAACAATTTCACAGACAGTGCTGTCTCTTGTTACATTTGTGTTTTAGTGCTGAGTAAGCTTCTCATTCCATTCAAGGAGAAAGCTTTTTAGAATCAAACAACACAATCAACAGATTCGTGCAATTTTATCCATTTTTGGACTCTGTTACTTCAGAGAAAAGATAAGGAATTAAATATTTGATAGTAATATAGTTAAGCAATTCTAGACTCTGGGCTTAATTGTCATATGAGAATCCTTTTTTAAAAAAAATGTGGTGAGGTATTATTTCACTTAATTAACAACAAAGACAGATATTCCAATCATAACTCTGAATGTGAATAAACTGGATTTCATGGTGAATGAACTGGTAAAATCCCATTTAGATTTCTACAATGTGTTGTATGTGGGGCTACTTTGGAAAACAATATGGTATCGTCCATTGGTGCACAATAGAGCCAAAAGAGTTTTAAATGGGATTAGAGGTTATGAACATATCCAAAGCCGCTTCCAACCCACTTGGGAAGAATGATTCCAAATAATGATTTTGACCTGTAAATCCCACTATGATTTCTATATATAATCTCCTGAATCCTGTGTTCATTAATAGAGACTGTTCTCCATGATCTTCTTTCATCTTTTTTCTTTTTACCAGTGAACACATACTGTAGCTATGTGATGCTTGGTAGGCACATATATTAATTTTCAGAACCAGACATTTGTTTCTCTTGACTCAATCAATCTTCAATGTAATATTTTTTAACATCACCATACAAATACTGTTTCTGGTGGTTGAGATGTGTTTGCCTGTCCATTGTGCTTAGGTGATAGAACTGTAGCTAGCCTTTCTTTGTTTGTTTATTTGGTTCTAATTTTTGTTTTACAGTATTTTAGAATAAGTTTTATCTATGCTAGGCCTTTTAGTTGTTAAAATTTGTTCAGTTGTACTTCTACAAATCAAGGTTGCTAAGTGGCTAATATATCTACAAAACAAATAAGGTCACCCAGTTTACATCCTGGATAAATATACCTTTGTCTCCATCATGTAGCTGTTTCTGTGATGGACATCTAGATGATTTAAGCACTCTGTCTTCCCTGTGTGATCATGCTTTGCCAATGTATGGAAGACATTCTTGTGTACACTTGTATATATGTCAGAGTCATTTTCATCCATTCAGTGAACACATTTGGATTGAAGGGGACATTTGGATGTCAGAAGTAATGGCTTGGTCATGCAGTCCAAGGTCTTCTCTGATGTGCTTACTGAGTACCTGGAAAGAATCACCTGGAGAGAAAGAGAGTGGGTGGGTGTGAGGGAAAGAGAAAGAGAGTTCCTGTGTTCTGCAACTGGTCAGTACAGATAGGTTTTTGAAAAATGCAAACTTTACTATATGACACAACCTGACCAAGCTTGCAGAACTTCTAAGGCTTAACAAATGAAATGAAAACTTCCACCGTACATGAACTGACAGCACTCAGATGAAGAGATAAATGCAAAATATTCAAAAGGTTTTATGCATCCCCAGGGTTCTTTTCATGCAGTAATACATTACAATATTATACTTCTGAGATAGCTGGCATATGGCATCTCAGTTTCTACCACATCAAGGCATTTCAAAAAAAAGAACTCAAAGAAATGTTTATCTCTTTTTTTTTAAAAAAAATACTTCATTGAAAATGAAACACAGATCTTTAACAATAGATTTACTTGACAACAGTGCCGCCTTGAGGGCCTACGATGTTCTGAAAGGTGGGGTGCAAATTAATAAATGAATGTTGATGATTGGAGATAATGGCATTAACTTGTTATCTGCTTGTGCAGATTCCCAGATTGAGATCATAGCCCACCAATGCACTGATAGCCTTCAGAAATGAACTCTATAAGGTCATGGCAAGTTAATATCTGGAGAACAGAGAAACATTCAGTTGAACCCCCATTAGAGATCAGCAGTTGGCAGTCTTAAGACCCAAGTCTGACTGCTATGGGGGTCAACATAAGGGGTCAAAAGATTCAAAGGTAAGAACACATATGCAATGATACTGAGAGCTGTAGTAGACAAGGGAACCTGATGGTAACCCATCCTAGGTAGCTGCAGATTAAGTGTACTTGTCTTACTACTTTCCTTTACCTCTTCAAAAGGGGCTCCCAGATAGAGTTGTAGCTATGGAGAAGAATGTGAAATGAGATGATTGTCCCATCAAATAAGAATTTGTTTCTATTCCCCAAATGAAATTTTCTTTCACTCCCCAAATTTCCCCACAGACCAGGTGACTTTGACAACTTGAGTAGCATTTAACTATCAGACCAATAGACTTAATACAACTTAATTGTTGCAGGAATAACGTATTGTGAGAAGGAAGCTGTGGTATATCTACAAAGGAGACAAAATGAGATCAATCACCTTCCACATAAGAATTCTGCCCTCTCCCAAGAAATTTTCCTTCATTTCCTAAATTTATAGCATTGTGGAGTATGAGACATTGAAAATTGCCCACAGCTAGAACTCTTCCATTTACCAGGGTTGCATTATTTTGGTAATTTTGCCTGCTACCTCTTTTGGAAGCCTAAACAGTATTTCTGAATGTTCAACTGAATTTTAAGTTTCTCCTGT
Organism: Urosaurus nigricauda; assembly: GCA_034509955.1. Classification (NCBI taxonomy): domain Eukaryota; kingdom Metazoa; phylum Chordata; class Lepidosauria; order Squamata; family Phrynosomatidae; genus Urosaurus; species Urosaurus nigricauda. The sequence continues at coordinate 105,196,877 of JAOEGL010000002.1, forward strand.
GCTATAAACTTGGGAATAGAGGGGAAAATTCCTTTGGAGAGAAAGAATTCTTATTTGGAGGCAATGTCTTCAATTCCAATCCTCCAAAGCTACGGCCCTAACACCCAGCTAAATCTGTCCATTAGAAGTTCAGCTGAACCACAAATTGTGTCATGGGAGGTTATCAAACAGGCCCTGGAGGATGCAATCAGAGTGGAACAGAAGTGGGAAGGGAAGGGAATGGGGAAATCATGCATATCATATGCAAATCAAGGGAGAACATTGCCAATGCCGCCGGAAGTTCCCAATCTGTTCCCCATCTATCCCACAGCAGCCATTTCAAGAACGATTCTGAACAGTTCTTCAAAATCCGCTGCTGTGGGATGGATGGGGAACAGATAGGGGACTTCCAGCGGCATCATTGGTGTTCTCCTGTGCAATAATATGCATGATTTCCCCATTCCGTTCCCTTCCCACCCCTTCCATTCCACTCTGATTGCATTTCCCCAGGGCCGAGTGGTTACCTCTATGGCCTCAGAGGGAGAGAATAAGAGGAAGGAACAGCTCGACCATGCTTAGCCCAGGGGCAGAAAAAAGGCCTTCCATCCATCCTGACTGTCATTGCCCTGGCCTCAGAGGGAGAGAAGGGGCAGGCACAGCTTCACAATGCCTTGTCCAGAGACAGAAGAAGGGCCCTTCCCCTCATTCCAATTGCCACCATCATGGCCCCAGAGGGGGAGAATAAGAGGCAGTTTCTGATGACTTAATCCTCTGCCCCACTGCCATCCCCTTTCCTTGAGTGTCATGTCTTTAGACTGTAAACCTGATGGCAGGGAACTGCCTAATTAGCAATTTGTAAGCCACTCTGAGAGCATTTCTGAAGAGTGAGATATAAACATAATAAATAAATAATAAAATTAAAATAAATAAAAGCCATGCCCCCCAATTAGATACCTGTCACATATAAATATGTAAACAGATTAATGCACCCAGAGAAATTGTTTTAATGTTTGCATGCCAATAAATAACTAGGCCATTCAACAAGCATTATGATTTTACCAAAGCAATGTGGGCCTTTTCCTTGCAAATAATTGTTTGGGTTTCTCACTGACCACTGCAGAAGAAGTAGCATAGATTATTAACATCCTCACATTTACTCCTTCTCTGTTCATTTTTTTTTCTTTGCTAGTGTGGAACTTCTGAATGATTCATGAATCCCTTGATTCCTTGTGTGATTCTAGTAGACTTTATGGCAGAACAAGAAGTACAGGAGAAATTGAGATGATGAGTTTAAAATTAAACTTTAAAGTATCAGTGTATGGTAGAATGTGCTGGCACATAAATCTTTTGAACCATGCAGAATCCACACACCCTTCCATTACGCTTTCAAAAGTATCATGTTGTTTTTCCACAATTACTTCTTCCCAACAGGTCAGTGAACATGTGAGGGGTAGTCAAGATTTGCACTGCAGGACATGTCTCTTAGGCTGATGCACTTGCTGATGTACACCCACTTCATGTTTCCATGAATTCAACTTTAGTGAGAAATTACTGCAGGTGTAATGTTATATGTATGGTAGAAATGGAAACATGTGTCAGTTTCACTTGCTCTTAAATCTGAAATTGCTTTCCAAATGCATGCTATCTCAGATATAAGAATATGTGTGAAATTCCTTTAAAAATGAGCTCCAGTGAAATTCCCTCCAACTACATTGGTTACATCCAGTAGGTACAGCTATTCTTAGCATGGATCATATGTCATCTGCCCTCCATATCAGTATTAAAGATGAGGAGGCTCTCAAGTTAAAAAGTTGGGCCCAATGAGATCCCAATTTAGTACAAAACAGAAAGGGTAACAGGCCTAGGATGAGAGCTAAGCATGCAGAGCCCTGAGTTTGAATGCAAACATCTGCCAGTCTTGGTTCCTCCTTCATGGCTGTTGTTGTTTTTTAATCTAAAAATCTTTCCATCCTGAATATGAAGAAATCTGTGAATTATGGAAAATTCTTAACAACAACAACAAAAAACCTTTCAGTATATGATCATGGCAGTTAGACTGTTATATACCCAAAGATGGAAGAGTTCAATATCACCTACTAAAAAAAGAATGGTTGTTCAAAGTGAGTTAGCAGAAACTGATAACTCATTTACTTTGATTAAGGCAAAAATGTTACTGACATTTTTGGAAGACTGTAAAACCCTGACAGGCTTTTTGTGGAAACATGAGAATGACCAGAAGACTTCTGGTTTTAACAATTAGTAAGACCTCATTAACAGAAAAAGTATAAAATGTAGTTTATAGAGCAAGAGATATGATTATTTTATATAGCTGTATAATCACAGAAAAGAAAGTCACAAGCCATTTTTCTATCTTTCTTATTTTATTCTTTATATATTTTTTCTTCTTAGTTTTATTTTTAATGTTTTTTTTTTATTTTTTTACTTGTGCTTTGTTTTAATATCTGGAAGTTTTAGTGCATGTAGAAAGTTTGTAGTAAAAAACTGGCACTGAAAAATAAAAGAATTTTTTTTAACAACAACAAAAACCAAATGTAAACTCCCACCCATCATTAATATAGGGCTTCCCCACCACCAACACCCCAAAGTAACTAAGCAAGGGATCTTGTTCATGATGAAGAGTTTGAGCACAACCTTCCCTATGATCAGACCTTTGGCCATCATTAAATAACATCTGGTAAAAGCATAGCAAGTATGTATAATTCATCTTCAAACATTCATTTCAAATGCTGTTTGTGTATATGGGTAACAAGAGGATGTCAGCTAAGTCTTCACAATATGAAGAATATGAAATATGTTTAAACAAAAATCCACCAATTTAGTAAATGTTGGCCATTTAAAATTTACAATTTAGTAAATGTTGGTCATTTACTAAATGGCCAACACAGCTACCCCTGCATGTTTTCTGAAATATGTTTGTTTTTTAAAAAAGCTAAGGAATGTTAGCTAATCTATGTAGCATATTTCCAGTACCTACCACCCTTCTTTTGCATTGTCTTACCTATTTTTACAACAACTTTGTATGGTAAGACAGTGTTATCATTCCCTTTCCCCATAAAAATAAAAATAGAAGCTTCCTAAAATTGATATTCAAATCAGGAAAAATCTAACTCACTTTAGACAGTTACAATTAAATGGCAATCTAAACTTTCCAGTGTCAGTGTTTTCACAGATGCCATATTTGTAAAACTCTTATACAAATACCAGTGCTCTTACAAATGTCAGATTTGTCATTATAGCATGATGACAAGAGTGGCGACAAGAAGAAGTGATGCCATTCAGAAGAGGCAGAGTAACAATAGTTATAGATATAATGATGTCTTTATTATACATGGTTTGTATAGATGCTGAATTCCTGTTGATAGTGTTTGAACTCTCCAAGACCAATCCTTCCAGTTACATGAACCACACTTGCTTGGGGAAAAAAGTCCTGTAATATATATGTATTTTCAGAATCAAAGTACAAGAAAACATGTGTACTGCTAGAGGAGAAGGCTATCCAATCTAGGCTACTATTCGTCTAGGCCATGGCTCATGTTAAATTGGGTGCTACTGGAGATTAATGTAGAAATACTTCAAGCTTATGTAATAAGTAGAAAAACTGATTTCACTTGATGCCTTGTTGCAAGCATAGGTTTCACAAACCTGGCACCTCATACCTTTTCACTATCATGATTTCAATTGCCCTTCTCATTTCCACCAGCCAAAGAGAATGAAACTTGATTTAAAAGTAGTGGTGCTTTTAAAAGTGTTGCTAGATTGGGCCATTGGGCCATCTAATCCAATATTCTGTTTCCCATGTTTCCCCAGACAGGATATGAAATTAATAGTTCACTCGTCCTCTTGGTTTCCACCACAATTGGTGGTTTAGGCTCAACTTAACAAGATGTTCAGCATATTTTAAGAAGTACTTCTATCTCGATGATAGCATGTGCTTTTCCTCAATTGTACATAGTGCTTTGGGTGTTGTTTTTTGTTTTTGTTTTAATAATAATTGCAAGGTAAACAAGGGCTTAATTTGTAAGTCAAATTGCCAAGGCATGCACTCTGAAAAAATGTCATTCTAGGAGGGGAAATGGCTAATCAGAGGAAATATGCATTCCTCTTAATGTCTAGTTTGATTCCAGAATTATATTCCCTCTTAATCTAGAGGTGGCATATAGCTCAAAGTAGTTAAAATGTCACTCCAGATGCTTTAAACTGAGAAACGTCAGCAAACACAGCCAACAGTGAAGTATTAAGGGAGCTGTAGTCCAAAGCATGTGTAGAGTGCTTTGAAAAGATTCTCCCCTATACACTAGTGCTTCCTCAAAAACAGGTATACAATCTCAAGTGTGAAATGGTTCCTACCTCTACATCTTTCAACAGAAGTAGTGTCAAGTTTGGAAATGTCATTTGGTGGCCAGCTCTCAGAATTTCCTGGGTACTTTGTGGGAGCGCCTCCTTCCATACAATCTGCCCCGCACTCTCAGGTCCTCTGAGAAAAACCTACTACAGCCAAATAAGAGGTTTCCTTCTTCTTTTAGTTTCCCAGAGGACCTTTTCATCAGCCACTCCAAAAATGTAGAATGACCTGCCGAAGGAGATCCATCTGATTACCACCTTGATGCCTTCAAGAAGACAGTCAAGATGGATCTCTTCCAGCAGGCCTTCCCTGACTGACCTCCCAAAAAAGACTATCCCATCCGCCCATAGCTATTTTTGCTATCTGCCTATCTTTTTAACTGTTTTAATTAATTTTACTTTGTATTTGTAATTTGAATGTCCTTTTGAATTTGTAATTAAGTGTTTTATTTTTATGTTGGTGGTAGGCTGGGGATTGTGAAATTTTATGACCTATTGTACTATGTATTTTTATCTTTTTTGTAATGAGCTTCAATCTGCAGGGAGATGCAGACTAAAAATTATTGTTGTTGTTGTTGTTGTTGTTGTTGTTACCCATGCTAGCTGAAAGATTCTGGGAGTTATATTTTTCAACCTCTGCTTGACAATTAGTATGAAGCAGGAATACCTGAACAAAGTACATATTTTCAAGCATATTGAAAGATCAAAATAAGTGGGTACCTCTGCCTGCTTTAAAATATATTCCCTAACTGTGCTGTAGTGATATTAATGCTTTATGAGAGGTTAACATTGTTTCACCAGCCATTTTGATCAAAGGGCAACAGTCATGATGACCAAAGTCTCTATTAATCTCCTTCTTCAGAATGTACACCAGAAGGAGTCCAAAGGGTTGCAGTATTAAAACACTGTGAAAATCATATATTCATAATGTGCAATTTTTCTTAAGGCACATCAAACCAAAGGCCTACCTAGCTGCATTTATATTTCCACAGCAGCCGGCCAAATGTATCTGAGAAGCTAACAAAAAAGGTATGAGGACACCTTACCTCATTTTATATAACTAAAGTATATATTTATAGGATTTATTCCCTGCTTTTCTTCCAGGGTTGGATCAAAGTATGTAGTATTTTCTCCAGTAACTCTATCAAATGAATGTTAGTCAGTATCAGTATGTAGAGAGATCTTGTAGCACCTTTTGAGACTAACTGACCAAAATAGTTGGCAGCATGAACTTTCATAGACTTAAGTCTACTTCCTCAGATGCATTTGGTGGAGTAGAATGCCAGGGACTAATCTATTAGCAAGACAAAAAGCTACTGCCTTTGAGATCTAGTTCCTCTCAAATCCTTTGAGAGGATACAATCTCCTTTGTTAGGCCACAAGGAGGAGGGGCCCACCTGCATGAATACCTTTCCATACTGTCTGAACTGAGGACAACAGTTACAACATCTTGACCAAGCAGGGCTATAACTAACATTGTCAAAAATGCTTCTTTCTCCTGTATCATTTTTAACACCTTTGCCTGATGCAGAAGCCAATGAAGCTTCGAAGCTTATAACATATATAATGTGTTTTTTTTGTTTTTTTTTTGTTCTTCCAATAAAGGTATCCCTTTCTTTTGGATTTGGGATGATATCTAAAAATATGCCCATGTGAAGAAAAAGTGATGTGAGACAGAAGGGGAGATGGGCTATGCTCATTGACAGAATTGTCATGCAATCTGGGCCAAGAACACGACCAGTCACAGTGCCAACAGGGAGACATTATGTAAGGTCAATCAAGTTGAACATCCCCACCAGCACCTCTTCATTCACTTGCTAGATTTAGTTCTGTTAACAGCAGACAGTGAAAAAGCTGTGGCGAGGAATCAGAAATCATTGATGGCATCTGAGTGAGTATCTCTGAGCCTTTCACTTTTTAAAGAAATAGCTGTGTTAGTCTATTGTACCATTTAGAAGGGGAAAGGGCACGTAGGAGCATTTTTAAGACTAACTGAATTTTTTATCATGGACTTTTGCAGATAGCCTCTGAAGTGTTGACAGTGACATTAAAGCCGTAAGTTTGTAAAGATTGTTACAAAGTTGTGGGAATGAAGTAAAAATTAATAGGATACACAAAATTGTGACTCTGGCCAGAAATCTTCAAAAAAAAAAAAAACCTATGTGAGGTGATACAAGTCTTTTAAGTGACTGGTAGCAGTCTTTTACTGTGATTTGTCAGTATTGATGTGTTAAAACAATAAATCTGCTTACCAAAAGTCAGTTCCCTTGGGGGCCAAAATCTTCTATAAGGAAATTCTTCTCACATAGTTGTGAGGACATGTGTATTAATACATGTAGCATATCATCAAATCATTATTGTTGTTCATACCTTATTATTACACTTATTTGTATAGTGTCATAGGCTTTACATAGCACTTTACAAAAGAGAGAAAACAACAATCCAAAATGAAACAAAAGCCTGCCTATGGCTCACAGCCTAAAAACCACAATCATACTTTACTATAACAAAGTTAAAACAATACTATAAAAGTATAAATTAATACAAATAATATGTCATGAAATATGCAGTCATAAAATCAAGATGAAAATGGGAAGGCTTCCTTGAATAGAATAGTCTTTAAATTGGAATTAAAGTACTCTAATGAGGTGGTAGTCCGCAAATTCATGGGAAGGAGATTCCAAAAACAGGGGGCAGCATGGGAGAAGAGGCGTATCTGAGTAGGGGCAGAGAAAATCCTTGGCTGAATTAACAGCCCTGAATCACTAAAGTGCAGACCGTAAACTTCTACGAATAAACTCTCTGGCCCATTTTACATTGGCAAAAAGAGGTGTGTTGATGGCTGCATGAAAGCCCAGCCTTTAGATGAGAAAAAGAGAAAGTGTGCCATGAAAACACTATTTTGGAGTTTTAAGGGAGAAGAAGCGCCTTTAAAAAGTAGTTTGATTTCCCCACTACTTTTTCAAAAAGGGCGCAACATTGCTATTGCATCTAAAGGCTAAGGTGTAGTTGCACGGTTAAATAGGGCTCTGTCTGTTTAAAGCGCCCATTTAAAGGCAGCGATACAGGTGCGGATCATAATGGATCGTGGGTTGGGAGCATGCGTGGTGTGGACTTGACTTCTAATTAAAACGCTCAATGCCCTGCAGGTGTAAAAGCTGGGGTTTATCCGCGAAGTTTTTTAAAGCTCCCAAATCCTAGCTCCACTCCTAATCCGAACCCTAGACATGCGCAGTAGGGACTCTGGGATGCCGTTACTGTTATTCTACTGTGGATAATATGTCAATTCATTCACAAAATAAAGGGGTTCATTCATGATGCACCAGTGCAATGGCACAGTTTAAAAAGGCGGAGGAAACGCAATGATAATTTGACGGTTCCTCATAAGTATACATTTGTCCTGCGCAACTGCGCAGGTTTGCCGGCTGCCGGCTGCGAACTGCGCAATTGCGCAGTTCCCAGCCGGCAATGATAATTTGACTGTATGGTGTAACTGCGTTTGCGCAGTTCGCAAACCTGCGCAGTTGCGCAGCTCAAATGTATACTTATGAGGATCCGTCAAATTATCATTGCGGCTCCCATGCCTTTTTAAACTGTGCCATTGCACTGGTGCATCATGAATGAACCCCTTTATTTTGTGAATGAATTGACATGTTATCCACAGTAGAATAACAGTAACGGCATCCCAGAGTCCCTACTGTACATGTCTAGGGTTTGGATTAGGAGTGGAGCTAGGGTTTGGGAGCTTTAAAAAACTTCGTGGATAAACCCCAGCTTTTACACCTGCAGTGCATTCAGGAATTGCGCAGTTCGCAGCCGGCAAGGAAAAAAAAAATTTAAAGGTTCACCGCGGCTAAAAGCCGCGTTCATTGCCGCCCATGTAGCTGCTCCTCCTGTGTTTGTAGCGTTCTCACAGCTTCCCATGTAGCTGCTGAGCCACAGAAAAGACCTCAGATAAGTCGTTCCCAAACCCCTCAGTCTAGCTGCTCTGTACCTTTTAAGTGCACACCTGGAGCTTGCAGTCTAGCAGCTAAGCATTAAGGAAAGTGCAACTTCATGTCACACTTTCCTGCCAATCTAAAAAGCCCCTCTGTGTTTCCGCCTGTTTCTCTGGATGAAATCTCTACTCTGCTAAACTCTTCCAAACCTACAACCTGTTCTCTTGATCCTATCCCCTCCCATCTTCTAATCTCTATAACCCCTTCTTTTCTGCCCTCACTCCTCTATATCTTTAACCTCTCTCTCTCTCTCTCTCTCTCTCTCTCTCTCTCTCTCTGCGGGTTCCTTCCCTTTGGACTTCAATCATGCTCTTGTTTCCCCAATTCTGAAGAAACCCTCTCATGACCCCTCTTCTTTGTCTAGCTATCATCCAATCTCTCTTCTACCTTTTCTTTCTAATGTCTTGGAACAGGTTGTTTATTCTCGCTGTCTTGAGTTTCTTGAAGCCAACTCCATCCTGGACCCTTTTCAGTCTGGTTTCTGCCCATGGCACTCTATAGATATGGCCCTCAATGAGAATAGACTGACAACTTGGATCCATGAAACTGTATTCACCTTTGGAGTCCAGGTCAAATCTGATTGGTCCTGAGTCAATTCAAATCAAATGAGTGCCAGATCTGAATTGCTAAATTGAACTCCAAAACAATCTGGGGGGAGGGTAAGCATACACAGCCTTGGTGGACAATATTTTCTAAATATTGACAAACCATTATGAATGTCACTTTCATTTATGTATCTGTATGGCACATTTGTGTGAGAGTGATATGTGAATGATGGCTTTGTAAGCACTGTCTGCATGTGACAAATATGATTGGGAATGTATAACAAAAATAGGAACATAAAGAGGCTTGTAAAGAGCAAATATTACAAACAAAAAGAGAAACTGTATATTTATGACTGTCTCATACTTGTGATATTTAAAAAATTCCCCAGGGCAACACAGTTCTGTGTCTGTAGATTAGGCATCACTGAACCACAGCATAAGATGTTTGGATATATTCAAATGAAATGAAATGCATACACTTTACATGGCTCAGTTGGAAATAAGAGAACTAGAGTCACGTTCTTCTCTAAAGCTGGAGGTGGTTAAACAATATCAAGTGGAATATTAGTCAACAATGCTATGCTCTTTTTAAAGACGATTTACATACATTTCAAAAGTAATTTATTGCAAAAAAATTTAATAATTTACATCTGCATGCAAGGTGATTGAAAGAGCTTGATCACCCTCTATTACATGGCCTCTTCCTGATGTATTGATTAGATGCATCCCTCCTCACACATCTAGAATGGCATGTAACATTTGAAGTTGAATATACAGACATAAAATCCAGGGTTCATAGGTCCAGATCAAACACTTGAGTCCCAAACTGTATCAGGGACACTGAATATACTTTTCCTGCAAATTACTTGGATTTTAAAAACATGAAAGCTTATGTATTTCTGCTGTAGGCAATGGCAAACCACCTCTGAGTATTCCTGGCCTAAGAAAACACTATAAAATTCATGGGGTCGACATAAGTTGACAGGTTACTTGAAGGTAGGTGCATGTGGTGCATGCATACAAACACACACCTTAAATTATTTTAGCCTTGCATAAAAAAAAAATAATTTGTAATGTAGTTTTCTCCCTGTTCTGTGAGGGAAAAAATATTTTTGTGCAGTATTCTGTTTGTTTTTGAACATCTCAAAGTGTTCTCAGAAATTTTTCTGCCCAGAAAAAAAAAATGCAGGATTTTTTGCACAATGAAACACATTTCCTGCATGTTTGAACAAAAAAGTCCTGTGTTTCTTTGCACAGAAAAAATCCTCCAGAACATTTTGGGATGTTTGAACATGGAGAGAAAACTATGGAAAGGACATAATGTTCCACACAGAACTCCCATGTTGCAACAGCTTCACTGGATGTCAATCCATTTTCAGGCATGTACTGGTTTTGAAACATGAAACCGCATATGAGTCAGGTCCAGGTTATTTGAAGAATAGTATTCATACTCTCTTACAAACCAGCCTGTGCTTTGAGATGTTCTGCGGAGGCCCTGTTTCTGTCTCACCATCCTCACAGTGGGAATGTCGGAGAGGGCCTTTTCAATGGCTGCCTTGAGCCTCTGGAACTCCCTTCATAGAGAAGTTAAAATGACATCCTCCCTACCTTCTTGTCAAAGAGAAGTAAAGAGTTTTCTGGTCAACAGGCATTTGATGAGTGACTGTATAATGTCCACCTTATCTAAATAATGCATTGGATCTTGCTAATTGTTCTGCTAAAGTGGTGTATTTGTGTGTGTGAGTGAGTGCATGCTTAATTATGTATATTTTAATTTGGTTTTAATTTTTCAATTATTTGAATCCATTTTAACTTTTTTGTTTTGTGTATTTTTAACAATATATTGTTAAATTGCAATATATATTGCAAACTTGGGAAAAGGAAGGATATTATTATTATTATTATTATTATTATTATTATTATTATTATTATCCCACCTCTTCCTATAGATGATATAGGGACAATGACACAAAATAGCAATAAAATACATAGTACGTGTAAAACCAACACTACTTACTCCTCTGCCCCTAACCCCCCTTCCTACCTTAAAAACTTAACAAAAACAGAACAACAACACTATAAAAATACTGATTAAAATTACTTAAAAATAGGCATACTTGAGGCGAGACATCTCCTTGGGGCAGACAGGATCTATCTATCTATCTATCTATCTATCTATCTATCTATCTATCTCAGTGGAAGGGGAGGTTAGTCTGGAAAGATCTGCCAGAAAAGATCTGTCTTGACGGCCTTTTTAAAGGCTTCAAGAGTGGTAATATGACGTATCTCCTCCGGCAGGTAGTTCTATGGTTTAGGAACGGCAATAACAACTATTATTAGTAGTATTAGTATACTTGATGGGATTTCCCAATTGTTTGAAAACAGTTTTTTTTAGCCAAAAAACAAATAACAGTGCCCCCCCCCCCATTCCTAATGCATACAAGGAGAAATCTCACAGAATGATCAAACCCAGTACCTGTCCAAGGAAGGAGTAATTTTGCTACTCTACATATATATATATATATATATATATGAAGATCAATGAGAGAGCATTATGCAAACTGTGCCTGAAGCTTATGTTTTCATTCTACAAGATTGTAGTAATGGAGAGGCACTACTTTACTACACATGTCTAGAAATGGAATTTAAAAGGCTGTGTGACACAGCACTTCACATATTTCGACCATAAAATTAGAACAGTTCTCTTTACCCTGGATAAAAAGTTACCATGTTCATAATATACTTTTCATAAAGATTGTGTTCTTCCCTAATTCTTCCAGGCCTCTCTCTGAAAGCTTGGAATTATTTGCTTCCTTTTCAACTGCTGATGTTTCAGCATTCTTGAATCACATTTAGTTAGTTTCTGATGTGGGCAGGTTTTATTTTTTTTTCTCTGTTGAACCACTACCAACACTAATATCCACATGTATAGATATTACTTCAAACTATTAAATAATTAGTACAGTTGGCCCTCCATAATCATAGATTCCTTGTCCATGGATTCAAACATCCATGGCTTAAAAATAATAAATTCCATAAAGCAAACCTTGATTTTGCTATTTTATATAAGGGGCAGAATTTTTACTATGCCACTGTATTTAATGGGACTTGTGTATCCACAGATTTTGGTATCCACAGGGGGTCCTGGAATCAAACCCTACAGATTCCAGGGGTCCACTGTAATTGTTTTCTTTTGAAGGAGAAGATCAATGATCAGAGTGGCTCTCTTCCCTGCAGGGAACAAAAAAGCCTAACACAGTGCAGGGCAATTCAAGAAAAACACAATGTAGGCAATTTAGTGTTTTGGATCTGATACCGTCAAGATTCTGAATTAAATTGAATGAATGAAGGATGCTGTTCCAGATGAAATGGCTTTCTGGAAGAAACCTTATCTGTAAATGTTGGGTCTAGTATTGGGAGATCTATTTTGGAAGACCTATAGATCAACCCATTTTTCCATCAGTGTATGCATGACATTAAGTAATGAGCATGTCATCTATATATAATTACCTGCAAATATTTTCAACAAAGGGATAAAATAGCTTCTTCAGCAGAGCACAATAGTGCTGGTTACTATTTAAAATGTCCAATTCAATTAGGTCTTTGAGACGCAGTTCACTTTCCCCTTTTGGTCATGGAAACTTAAGTTTATGACATAGTGCAGGGTCAAGTGTAAATAGCTTTGAAAACAAAAAGGTGAGCCCAGAATGAGGAAGAATCATTATTGTTGCTGGGAGGATGAGTTGAGAACTTCTCTAATCTCCCTAATAACTTACAGCAAGCATCCTTAAAGGCTGCCTCTCTGTGTCTTTTTGAGTGGCAGACAAGCTAGACTATCCAGTACTTTCAAGCTGAAACTCCAGGTTGTCAATTATGAAGGGTAAGTTGTGTCAAACTAAGAATCAACAGGACAAGATGAGATGTGGCTGAAAATCCAGGTATAAGAACGTACTTGTATCTGGGGGGAAGAAATATTCCCCTCCTTTAAAAAATTGCATTTAAATTTTAAAGCAGAAAAAGAGGCATGTATCTGGAGAGGCTGGACATCACAGATTTTGATGTACTCTGTTTTGATGAATTTGTTTTGTCAGACTAGATTCAAGGACTGCTTCTCAGCCCTCCAAACTGTTGTTCATGAATCATGAATGCTGGTTCCAATTAATACTTCATTTCAAGTCCCTGTCTTCCAGTAAAAATGAAAAGGGAAAGGGGAAAAAATACCCTACCACTCTTCTGAGAGAATAGAGGTGGCAATGTTCAGAAAATCATTTTCTTGGTGAAATAAAACTGGCCTAGGAATTTCTTCATATTAAGGTAGCAACTTCATAGGCAATTACATGGGTGCTTGGGGAGTCTATCATATAAAGTATGTGCTAAGGCACTGAAATAGGGTTGCCAGATAGTAAACTGGAGTCTGTTCCTGTACCTTAAATGGTTTTGTAAAAGAAGGATTTTCAGTACATGTTACTTGTCATACAACCAAATAACAGAAAACACCTTTTGAAATTCCCTCTTCTGCACATCCATTAAAAATACAAGAGCTCTATCCTGCTTACATTGGCAATCCTACAAAATCAACAAAGGACACAGTACCTTAACAGTACCATTACTGGCATATTCTGTGTGGCTTTAGAGGTGATATGGATAAATCTCTTTTGTCTTCTACAACTTCCAGATTTTTTTTAAACACAAGAAAGTTCTGTCCCGTTGGCACATCCATTTACAACTCATTTCTTTATGAGTAAAAAGCCAGAACAATTTTTACACATTTTCGAATATATTCCTTCCCTCATATTCATTTTAACAATCTCTCCTTATGCATATATCAGGAGAAATTCACACATACTTGTCTTGATTTGAACATGACACTCATGCAGTTTCCTATATCTTAAAGAAGGAGTTTCTGAGGTTGAGGCCATAGAAAAGAAAGGGAACAAAATGCCATTTTGATTTTTGTTTGTTTTTTTTAAAGGATTTTAATTAGGTTTAATTGCATGTTTAAAATTGGTTTAATATTGTGAACAGTTTAATTTTAGTTTTATGTCTATATTTTATATGTTTTAGCTATATTGTACTGGTTTTAATTTGGAAGCCATCTTGAGTCTCAGTTTTGGGGAAAAGGTGGGGTATAAATAAAGGTAAGACAGAGTAGGAGGAAGAGGAAACAGTGGCAGATGAGGAATGACTTGTTACCTTAGAGTTTATATATTTATTTTGAAAATGTGCAGTTTAGAACATGTTCAAGAATTCAGGCAAGGCCTAGCCTGAAGGTGTGGTGAAAAGGAACAGGTCAGCTCTTCGATATCTATAATCATGTACTCTATATGGAAAGAGCTGGGGAGACTATGTGTTGAGTTTCCTCTTTTGGTCTAGAACCCTGAAAAATTACAGGATTTGTTTACATGGGGAGGTTGCACAAATAGATGATGTAGTCCTCTGCAGATTATCACCTTCCACATGAAGGCAGTAGTTGTGGAGGAGGTAAGGCAAACCTGATCCCTCACCTCTTGTGATCATGTTAATCATTCTCTGAACATCCCAACAGGGCTTTGTTTACTACTTCTTTTCTTTTTTTAAACGAATAAACTATTGCCATATAATAATAAATCCATTTTTCAGTATAGGTGTCTTTCAGTAGGTGGTTTGGCTTATTCACACTACACAATTATAGCATTATGATTTCACCTTAACTACCATGGCAACATCTTATGAAATCCTGGGAATTTCAGTTTACAGAAGTGTACAGTCGCCCCTCCTAATGTGTGGATCTGAGATCTGCTCCCTTGAATATATGCGAAAGGGTGATCTTTGCTTTTTGCAATAGTGTGTGCTCACAGGGGCATGCTCCATTCAAGCCTATGGGCCTTGAATAAACACAAGCATCTGCTCTTTTTTTGGGGGGGGGGGGGGAATCCAGAACAGATCCCTTGTGAAAACAGAGGGTCAACTGTATATAGATTTAGCAATAGCCACTGAACTCTAGTGCCTCTTCAAACAACAAACCCCAGGATTCCATAGGATGTTGCCGTAGCAGGTAAAGTGGGATCATGGTGCTATAACTGTGTAGTGTGAACAGGACTCTCATTGGAGTCTTCTAGAAACCCAGTGGTTGCATAAGATTTCCATTGTACATCAAGTATTCTTAAAAAAAAAAAAAATTGATGCTTTCCTAGCATTTTGTATAAGTAAGCAGTTCAGAAGATCAGATGAAAGCCAATATCATTATCAGATGCCAGAGAAAGAAGGTCAGAACATTATAGGTTGGGGGGGGGGGGGAGAGAGGACAAATTCATTCATAATTCATGCTAAAACATGAGAAATTCTTGGGAGAAGATGTAAAAGAACAGCTTATAGGGCACAAGTCACAAGAAAGCAAATGTAAGAGAGGAAGCAAAAGGCTTTTTAAACAACAACAGTTCAGCCTGTATAAAGAGAAAAACCAACAAAAATTACTAATGCATCATACACAGAGGGCATGCCACACATGAGAAGACATAATCCAACATAAAATAAATCACCTCCAAACACTGGAAAGTACTTATTTCTGTCTTCTTGCAACAAATCCTTCATTCTGCATATCTGGTCTTTGAAAGTAGCAAAAAGAAAAAGAGGAAAAAACTGAAATAAGTACTCAGGAAAAGAAGGCAGAAAAAGAAAATAATGATAAGGAAGTTAACAATGATTTATGATTGAGGAAAGAGGGATTGTCTGACAGTTTGGAAGGCTTTCAGTGGTTTGGGACTGAACATCAAAAGGAATTATCAAAGCTGAGTTCTTGAAAAGGCACAACATACTCCAACTCCCCGGACACATAAGAAAGCCAGTGAGAAGCCATTGGCAGGTAGTGGTTTCCACACCAGTGGGGTAGACAATCAATTTCAGGGTTTAGTCCAAAATTTAGAGGAGATATCCAAGATTCAGGATATTCTGCAAGATGGAGTCACCACCTTGGATAGCTCCTTTAAAATTTGGACTATGTGCAGCGCCCAAACAGCACAGTGTACAAGGGGGCGTCATCATGGCGCACAAGCACGGTGCCCCTTCTGCAGTGAAAAAAGAAGGCCCTTTTGGGGGCTTCTTTTTGTACCATGTGCAG
This sequence comes from Urosaurus nigricauda, assembly GCA_034509955.1. Taxonomy (NCBI): domain Eukaryota; kingdom Metazoa; phylum Chordata; class Lepidosauria; order Squamata; family Phrynosomatidae; genus Urosaurus; species Urosaurus nigricauda. The sequence goes on from JAOEGL010000002.1 coordinate 105,212,857, forward strand.
GCCATAAGTCTGGTTGCTGCAGCCTGCTTTCAGGGCCGAAAGGAGCTATGTCTGCCAATCCGTCCAGCCCCTATATTAATAGGGTAGAGGCAGCTTTCAGTGGCTCCACTAAAGCCTATGGCAGTGGTTCTCAAAAGGTGAGGCAGGACCCCCCTCCCCGCAAAAAGGGCAGCAAGATTTGTTGAGGGGGGGGGTGTGAGACTGGAAGGCTCTGATCCCCTCTCCCTCTCCCCTCCCCTCCCAAACTATTCTACATGTACAATTTGTTCTTCCATTGAGTTGAATGTTGAATTTATATTTTTAAATATTTATATTTTTAAATATTTATATTTTTAAATTTATAATTTATATAAAACTTGTCTAATTTGAATGATCTTATTTTCTTACAAAAAGCTAAAATATTAATATCTATGAATGTGCAAATGAAAATACACACACTAAACAAACAAAATATTTTTATTCATAAACTACGTTGTGTGGGGATTTGTGACATCTGCATGTAGATGTTAAAGCAGATGTGTGTCCCAAGGGTAAAAACTTGAGTACCACATATCTGTTGGTTAATATTGTTGGGACAATGGGTTTGAAAAGAGACAAAACGATACTGAAGTACTATAAATAAGGCTTTATCTAGAAACATTTAAAAGGGGTAATAAACAGAATCATACAAAACGCATATGCACAGTCGATACAAAATAAATCAAAATAGCAATAGCAAACATAATCACAAATAGCAAATAATAATAATTAATAATAATAATTAATAATAATAATAATAATACAAACTATATAATATAAGCAAATAACATAAGTATAATGCATCAGAAAGAAGGCTAGGGAATGAAGTGAGCAAAAGGGAGAGATAGAGAGCTAACTACAGAGCTAGGCCTATTAAGCCTCCAAAGTTGGTCAGAGCTATGCATACACAGCTGGAAATTATCTGCATTCCCAGCAGCTCTCCATCAACTGTGTGATAGTCATTTAACTCTATAATGGCTCAATTGTAGAGTTTGTTATTACTCCAACAAATGTAAACAGAAGGATTCGTCTCTAGGTACATATGTGGGTACATTTTCCTTCTTTACCAATAATGGCATTTTAAATGCTACCAACTTCATTCTGTACTTTAAAATTAACACCACAGAATTTCACTTTTTCTGGGGCATAGCTGTGGGGGTGGGAGCCAAATGAGGGCATTGCCCCTCCAGATAAGACTCCCTTCCCTGAAATATTTCTTCAGCCATCAAATTTCTAGCATTACAGAGTGAGACAATGAACATCATTGACACCTAGCACTCTCATATTTGCTATGGTAAACTTGGTCTGGGCCTTCTCTTTCAGTGCCTAACCTGTATTTCTAAATTTGCAAGTGAAGTTTCAAGTTCCTGTTAGGCTAGAAATTTGGGGATTGTTGGAAATTTCATTGGGGGTGTAGAGTTCTTATTTGGAGGGCAATGCCTCTGAGATGCAACCTTGGTTGTTCATTCAATGAATTTCATGCATTATGTGTGGTGGTGGTGATGAGGGAGGTGAATGTCCATTATTAACCATCTGTCCCTTGTCAAAAGTTATTCCAATTACAAATGTACTGGGTGCAAATGGATATAGAATGGTTTGCTATAAAAAAAACATTGCTACATAGGCAAACCTTAACATCTGATTCAAATATGTATTATTTTGTGTTTGTCTGGAAATAAACAATGCAGTAAAAACAAATGAAGCTATTTCACAGTGGCATTTCTTATCATCAAGCACAATAACAGATTTTTCTGTTAACAGCACAGGCTCACAAGATCCTAATGAATTTTGTTGCTTGAGACAGGTTATTTTTTCACTCCTAGCAATGCATATTAGAGATTCCTCAACAGGACATCGGTTTGTGTGAGTGGAAGAGAAAGATGGTCCCCCTAAGGGATTTGCATATGAACGATAAAATGTGTTCTATTAGAATATATCAAATTGTGTTGATACCAAATAGATCTGAACAATGTTATGAGGGATATTAGAGTCTTTGGATACAAAATGTGGTTACAAAATGTAGAAAATAAAGAGAGAGAAATGCAGAGATGGTAAAATTATTTTTCAGAAGAATGAATGTAATAACCTATTGATGCCATCTATAATTGAGGTGTGGGACTTACCCTGAAGCTATGTTGCGGTCCGGGATGTTTGCTTCACCATATGGACATTGCTGGGTTCCTCCTGTCCAGGAGTCAATGGGAGGAGGTGGGAATTCCAGCCAGTGGGGTTCAAACTAAGATTTGAACTCATTGGCTGGAAGGAAGCTTGACCAGAGTGAGCTGCAGTCTTCACCCTGGTCAAGTAAGAGTATATTTAACCCTCTGCCTCTCTGCTCTGAGTCAGTTCCTTCATGAGTATCAGCCCTCTCTCCTTTATAATATTGTGGTTGGAGTTGCATATGTTACGTTCTTTGGGGCACTGCTATTATGTGTGTGTGTGTGTTTATATGTGTATATATATCTTTGTCACAGCAAAGGTGTGGTTGGTATGGCACAGGAATCCTAGATTCTTTATTGGGTGCCCTGGAAACGGTTAATTTCAGGAGTCACCTAAGGGATTTGGGGGTGGCGGTGGCAAAAACAGTGATGCCTAGCCATGGGCAGAGGTGCTTCTGGAACACACACCCCAAGGAGGCAGGAGACAAGGGAGAACACTGACAGTTGCCCTGTGCCTCAATTCTGCCTTTGGCTTCTGATGGAGAGTCAGCTCATTTTCAAAAGGTGGCCTGATCGATAGCTGGAGCCTGTCCCATGCAATTGCCAACCCATCTGTGGCTGTAATCAATACATTGTTCTGGCCTTTGTACTTCAAAGTTTCTGTGTATGCATTTTCATTAGAAGCATTCTCATCCCTGGACACCCAACTGATGCCTTTTCTCATTCCAACATTATTCCAGGGCTATCTAGTGGGAACATGAGAGAGCTTTCTCAATGGATTTGTCTTCCCCAGAATGGCTGGAAAGAGTCCCTTCTTGTTGCCCTTTTATAATCAAGTGAAACGTTTTCTGTTCTGACAGGCTTTTAAAGAACTATAGTTTTTGTGGGTTTTTCAGGCTATGTGGCAATGTTCTAGAAGAGTTTCTTCCTGACATTTTGCCAGCATCTTCAGAGAATACTGTGTGACCCTGGGTAGGGAGGAGTGATTCCCATGTCAATCTATGTATTGTCCTGTTGTTGATGGAAGGGCCTTAGGGTGGGAGGATTTGCATATGTTTTTGTATGCATTTTCACTAATGTATATATTAGATTGACTGCTTTACCAAATTATTGTTTAAATTCGTGTTTCTTAATCTTGGGTTGGTAACTTCCATAATGCTTGTGCATTGGTCATGCTATCCAGTTATTCCAGTAGGGCCTGGGGGCTTTCTGTCAGAGCTGCAGTAAAATAAGTGACACTACATATTAGAAGAACCAAACATGTAAGTTAAAAAGGGTATTTTCAAAATCAAAAACCTACAACTCAAAAAAGCAATTCCCTGTACATGCATGTATAAAAGGAAGAGAGGCTTCTTGTGTTGCACCTGAATCAGAACTTGACCCTGTCACAGCATGCTTTACTATTGCATCTCACTCATATGACTGCATGGGGATTTCTTCAAAAGCAATTACTCAGTTCTGAAAAATACAGCCATCTATCTATTACAGCTGTTAGATGACCTAGCCTGCAGGTGTGTTAATTTTTTGCGCTAACACCATAGATCCAGGCTCTGAAACAGCATTCTATGGACTACATAATGTAATTGAAGTATTGCAGAGGTCATACTCAAGTTGCTTTGAGTATACTATTTACCCCTTGGTGATCAAGTCATTATCTTGACTATGGAGCAGTTAACCACTTGTCCTTGATTTCTTCAAGTACAAATTCACTTTCATAAAAGATGATTAAACAGAATTTTGAATCACCTGTAACTGTGGGATGACTCCAAGCTAACCCACATTAAGCTTATTAAAATATAAATGTTGTCTCACTTTTAGCAATCTAATCTCTATCAATTCAAGAGAGGACAATTCAGCATCTCAGGCTCTGAAGTTATCACTTAGAACTCACATCAGATCCTCTTAAAATGGGAAGAAATTCTTCAGTATTATGTAACCCAGCACAAGTGAAAAACAATTTAATTGCTGACAATAAACTCAAGTTTCAAAAACACTTCATGAAAACAGGAACAGACATATAGCAAGGATGAGACCATACCAAAGTGTTTATATACTTCTAAATATATATCGGGCATACTGAAACAAATGATTCATGAAATAATTCATATGTAAGCAATTGATCCATAAATCAAATTTTACTGCATCAATTAATATATAAGTAATTACATGGAAGGACTCCAAAACCAGGGGACAAAAATAATGAAAATGCCAACAATGATTACAGCTTCAAAAGCACATTATAGAAATTCTCAGAAACATTGGCTGGTATGCATCCAACTTCAGAGATGAGATTCCAGCGGAATGCTTTGCAGAAGTAATACCACAGTCACAGACACTTTGCAGAAATAAGTCCAAAGGCAAAAATCCCAACAGAAGGTTAAAGAGAAGACATCATCAGTACAGAAGATGCCAGGACTGATTCTTTACATTTCACCAGCAAAACCTTTCTCAGCTGAATTACATGGTACTATAAAGGTAAAATGCAAATTCAAAGCAACCTATGTCTTAATTATGTGTATTTCTCCAAACAAACTCTTCAGGGCAACAGTAGAGTGAAGAATGAAAGTGGAATGACCTCCGCTCGGTGAGAGGATATGCATAGCCACCCAGATACTGTTGGATTGCACATCCCATTATCCCTCACCATTATGCTGACTATGAGGTGCTTTCCAATGGAAGACCACTGGTGCAAGCTAAAATGGAATTCACTACCTCCTATCAAGTAGAAATCCATCACAGGAAAAAACAAACAAACAAAACAAAACAAAAACAAAAACTGGAGAGGAGGGGGAAAATAGCATTACTGTATTTTTCACTTATGTGATAAGTTCAAAAAGACAGAGGAAAATAGAATTGTTCAATTTTCCATAAAAAATGGCATACACACACACACACACACAAATGTAAAAACAAAAAGAAGGACTCCAGTGGCACCTTTAAGACAAAGGAGCAAAACAAACTGTGCCAAAGGGATGGCTTGCCATCCCAGAGAAAGCTGGATTGGTGCAATGGCAATCGCATGCTGTGGTCCCAATCTGCCTTTTTTCTGACACAAAAAGAAGTGGCAAATAGCAAGTCCTTTCTGCACTGGCAAAAAGCCGGCTTTTTTGCCCTTCTGCGGACAGAAGACAGCTTTCAGGAGCATGTGACATGTAAACACCATGCTGCAAAGCACCTGGAAACCAGCCCAGATGTGGACAGCCTGGTGACAGGAAGCTGGCTTCCAGGCAGCTTCACATTGTGCAGCATCAAAATGCCACACTCTGAAGCTGCCCAGATGGCGACAAAAAGGGGAGGTATGGTTCACCCCTAACAGACTTAAGGGCAAAACAGATGACCCCAAAAGGGCAGCTTGAAGCTGCCCCTGAGAAAACTGGATTGGGACCATGGTAACCACACCCTACGGCTCCAGCCCACCTTTTTGCTGGTGCAAAAAGAAGTGGCAAATTCCTTTTTGTGCCAGCAAAAAGCTGGCTTTTCCTGCCCTGCCATGGCTTTACAGCACTCCTGTGGCATGTAGCATCTAAACATCTTGCCACCGTAGTGCCCAGAAGCTGGCCCACATGTGTGCAACCAGGCAGCATGAAGCTGGCTTCTGAGTGGCTTCAGAGTGTGCGGCATCAAAACGCCACCCAGAACGTGGCATAAAGTGATCTGTTTTACCCCTTAATCAAATTACTTTTTAGTATGTTAAAATAAAAGTGCCACTACTTCTTTTTCTTTTTTTTCACTTTTCTTTTCTTTTAAATGCTGAAAATAACATGGCTACCTCTTTGAAATATAAACAGAGAATCAAAGGAGACAGCCTGATAAAGCCAACTTCTAGCTTGGAGGCATGACGTTTAGACACGTCATGCCCCCAAGTCGCCTAGAAGACACGCCAACAATTACACACTGGCTGGCTTCTGGGTGATATGGGGCATGGCGTTCAGATGCCAATTGCCCCAGAGCCGCAAAAAGCTGACTCTAGAGGCAAAGAGTTGGCTTTTCCCCACCGCAAATATGAGTGGACTTTTCCCACTCCTATTAGGGGCTGAAGTTGGCCAGATTGGGGCTGTGGCATGCACTTACAGCAGCCCCGATCTGGCTCTTTCAGGGACAGCATCATGCCGCCCCTTTGCAGCCATTTGTTTCACCCCTTAGTTGTGTATATGCAAGGTTAGACTTTAGAACATGATAAATAATAATCAAAGAAAATCAGCAGACACTCATCTATGGCCCAGTACAAACCTCCATGAAGTGGCATGCCAACGCTGATTCAAGGGTTCTGGAGCCCACACCTACCTCACACTCTGTAACCCTAGTCCATACAGATGCCATCATCATGGTGGCCTCCTGTCCACATGGGGGCCGCCGTGATGATGTCGCTTCTGTGCAGCATCCAAACGTCACTGGCAGGAAGAGGCATCATGGTGGTGACCCTTCCTGTTTGCAATGCCACAAAAAAGAAGCCACTCTAGGCAGCTTCTTTTTGGTGGTACATCAGTGTTGCAGCATGTGGCTGCTGCAGCACTGACTCAGGGCAAAGACGGGCAGCACGGAGCTGCCCGTCTGTTGAACCCCCAAATTTGACTTTGAAATATGAGCCACTCTTCCCATAGTTAGAGGTTGCTTCCAATCTATAGTAGAAGAAAAATGGCTAAGACCCATGTGTGTTACAGATGACAGTACCTAATCGCCTAGCTATCAGTTAGAATAATCAGATATTCTATACAAATTCAAAGTGCCTTACCAGCATTTCCACAGACTAGCCTTCCCTCTATAGATATACAAATAGCATCATTTTCAGACAGCACAGTACCCTGGGGGACTAGGGATTGAGGGAGCTGTAGCCCAGCATATCAAGAGAATATTATATTGGAAAGACTGCTATTGACAGATACATCTTAAAGGCCCCCCAACTGTTCTTACATCAATTACAGTGGGCTCTTGTTATCGGGGGGGGGGGGGGCTGGGTCAAGGGTCTAAAACAATACAGAAATAATTCAGATTAAGACCTCTTTAACTGCCCTGGCTCAATGCTAGGGAATTCTGGCAACTGTAGTTTTGTGAGACATTTAGCCTTCTCTATAAGAGAGCTTATAGAGCTTATAGTGCCACAATAAACTAAAATTCCCAGGATTCCCTAGGACTGAGCCAGGACAGTTAAAGCCATCTCAAACAGGATTATTTCACCAGTGTGTTTTGGACCAAGGTTTGCTTTGGGGATTTTTTTTTTTTTTTTATCAAGCTGTGGACGATTGAATCCATGGAGACAGAATCTGTGGATAAAGAGGGCTAACTGTATATGCAATTAAGATTTGGGCAATCGCTGCACTGCCTAACTCCATTAACTGTTTCAATACCATTTAACTGACGTTGATGGGTTGTCATAAATGTGACATTAAAGTTCAGGATGCATCAGTCGGTAGAACCTACAACAAAAAAGTTTCAGCACAGAGTGTTCCTGAGCATCCTCTCATGAGATTGGGCATTTGCCCTTTCTTAAATACTCAATTTCATTCCTCCTCTTCCCATTATTCCATTTTCCATCCTCTGTTATATAGCTCCTAGGCTTGTCCAACCTTCAATGAACTGTTTAGGGAGAACAATATTCATTGAACTCAACTGTTTAAATGACAGTGGCATTTTTGCATCTTCTGAGATGTATTGTGAGAAAATAGACACCTTGCCTTAAACTTTTGCCTCAAGCATTTCTGCATACTATCAGGCTTTCCCAATAAATATACTGTATGCAAAAAAAGAAAAAGAAAAAGAAAGTATATTTTAAAATATGAACAGCTAAATTGTGCTTTTTAAAAATAATAATACAGAAACATGTTTTAGTCAGGGAGGGGAAATTGCATACGTTAGCTAAATTGTGTAAAATGTGCAAATTTGGGAAATGAATTAAAAACTAGAGGGATTTCACTGTGGGCAAAAAGAGAAAGTATGAAATCCTGTAAGAGACACAGGCAGCATCTGCACTGAGAAATAATACCATTGCACACAACTTTAAATGCCATGACCCCCAGTTCTATGGAATTCTGGGATTTTTGGTTTTGTGAAATATTTCAGCTTCTTTGTTTAAACACATTCTTGGTAAAAAAGGCTTTCAGCCTTGCCTGATCAGAGCTCAGTGATACACAAATGGGTGTGCTGTTTTAATATGCATTGCATATTCCAAGTGTTTTAATTGTTTTACATTTAAATGGTTCAAAAATAGTGTTTTAACTGAAAGTTCTATTTAATGTTTTTAAAACTTTTTTACTATATACTTTTCAAAGTGCTCTGTTTCAATTTATTTTGAAAGCTGCTTTGAATCCCATTAGGGGGCAAAGTGGGATATAGTATTGGTTTTAAAAACACCTGGACAGCTGGTGAGTGCAGCTCCATCTCCGTAGCCACTGACTAGAGGATAGGGGTGCATCCAAGCCTATTCCTGTTACACTTGAACACTTGAGGAGGAAGGAGGAGGCCTGTATTGGAGGCAGAGTCTTCTCCTTCATCTCTCCAGTGCTTAAGAGCACTTGTAATATTCTTGAGTGCATCCCTCCTCCTGTTTGGTGACTGAGCAGGTGCGGCTGGAAGCCTTGCACCTGAGCTAACCTAGGAGTGGGAGAAACAAAGCAGACTTTGCCTGTTCAAGAAAGTTACACCTACACTGGAGGAGAGGTTCACTCCATTTGTCTGCTACAGAATATCAGTCCAGATCCCCCAGTTCTCCAAAGAGCTGATGAAGCTGATGAAGAGCAATCACCTCTATGGTCCAAAACACACTGCAGAAATAATCCAGTTCAAGACTATTTTAACTGCCCAGGCTCAGTGCTAGGGAATCCTGGGAATGGTAGTTTATTGTAGCTCCAGAGCTCTATGACAGAGAATGCTAAATGTCTCACAATGGGGCGGAACAGACTGTTCAAAAAGGGCAGATTTGTCACAGCCCCAATCCACCCTGCAACAGGCCCCAATAGGAGTAGAAAAGATCTTCTTCTATTGTGCTGGTAAAAAGCTGACTTAAGCGGTCTGGCTGCAACCCCAGGGCAGCTTCTGGACACTCCAGCAGCATGTGGCAAATAAGCACCATGCCCTTGGATTGTCCTGAAGCTGCCCCCATATGATTGGTTGGGTAGCTTCTGGAAGGCTTCCAGGCCTCGCGGGAGCATGTGGCATGTAAACGCCAGGCCCCCAAGCCACTCAGAAGGCAGCTTAACTTGTCTGTCTGTTCTGGCCCACAGTCTCAAAATACTACAGTTCCAATTTACATTTTCTTTAAATACTTTGGCGATGTTCCTTAGGTTGTATTTTGGTATGATCATTGGCTTAGTGTTCTTCTTTAACTTTACTCATTTTTGACATTAGCAATTTATGGTCTGTGTCACAGTCTGCTCCTGATTTTGCTTTTGCAGAAAGAATGGAGCTTCTCCGTATTCTGCTTGCCAGACTCTTGGTGTGACGTTTTCAGTTCTTCTCGTACCTACTGTTTTCTTCTGGTTTACTACCAATTTATATCTGAAAATGCAATTCTTTTTTAATGAGCTATCTCATTTTGTTTTGTTTTGTTTATAAAAGCAAGTTGCTTTTAATGGGACTATTTAAAAGAAAAGAGGAGAATGGTTGTATGAAGAAACTTTAAGTTTTAGATAACTGAAAATGTAAGTAAATGTTGAAGGAACTAATACAATTTGCTCATACCTGTACAACCAAGTCAGTATGGAAATGTCACCAGTCCTTTTCACCTAATAAAAAAGATTATTAAAGGCCAATTAAACAAATTATGTCTAATATAACTCAAACGCTCTCAATAAAGGTCAAATTAACAAATTACAGGGAGAGGTAAATCTGATTTGATGTTTAAATAATATTGGTGACATTTGCATCTGTAGTGACATCCTAAAGCACTTATAAACTCTTTTCTCGGGACTTCCATGCACCGTATATCTTGTATGCCATAAATGTTAAAGGCAGAAGCATAGCAACAATGGCATTGCAAGGTGTGAAGCTAATAAAACTGAAAGATTATAAAATATTAGGTCAAGCTGTCAAAAAATGAGTCTCTGCATATTCTTTGTGTGCTATCATCGGTGGCTATACTACTTAGCATCACTGAAGGAAAAAAAGTAGTGCTTGGATCTTCCAGCTGTGGAAGTCAAACATCTTTTGGTGATTTACCATTTTCCCAGCAGCTTCTCACACTCTGTTATCAGTTTTTATATGTATTTGGTGTTTTTGCATTCCTCCCTGACAGTGTGCATGGACATCCAAATTCCAGGTGTAACCACCAGGTTGCAACCATATAACAGAGCTTACAGTGTTTACACTGGCCATTTTGCCTGCTACTCAGTACTGTGGTGTTAGAATGAATATAATTAGAAGGCTTTAACTATATTCATTCTTTAATTATTGAGCCTTTTTCAACAGCCATATTCTCTGCTCACTGTACTCTATTTCTCCATTCAAACCAATTCCAAGGCAAATGTTTTAGTATTAAACCAGTCACAGACATCAATATTGGGCTTGATGAGGGTGAAGAAACAGAAGCTTAATCCAAACAAGACAAAGGTGCTCTGGATCGGTCAAAAGATTGGTTAACAGAGATTCAGCCTGTAATGAAATCTTATGTTTGCAGATTGGTTGTATTCTCAGAGAGCTTTGAGATCTCAGCCAGGGCTATGTTTCCTAAAACCAGTGTAGCAGCATTGCCCATTCCTTGAGATGTTAGATCTGGCTAAGCAGTGGCATCACTAGGAAGGTGTGGTGGGGCTTCTGTGTGTGCAGCTACCTGGGATGAAGATTCAAGGGGCAGGATTCTCGGGTTTATCATCACTCCCTCCCAATGTGCCTCCCCTGTCCTTTTCCTAATGAAGAAAAGGACAGGATGGCACCTGGCAGGAACGCAGGAGGAGTACACATGAGTCCGGGATGTGAGGGGGACCACAAGGACAGCACACTGGGGGGAATGCAGGGGAAGTGCACAGGGACAGCTGCCCTTGGACCCTCTACTCCACCCCATGCATCTGAGGAAGTAGTCTGAAGTCTATGAAAGCTCAAGTTACCAGATTTTTTTCTTTCATTTAATCTCAAAGATTCTACAAGATCTTTTTGCATACTGATTTTCCAGACTCATGTGGCTATGTCTTTGCATTTAGAAATACTGTTTAGGCATCAAAAAAGGGGGGCAGACAAAATTCCCAAAGGAATGTGGGTATTCTCTGAAATGTTAGGAATCTGGGGGTTGAAGGACAATATCATGTGCAGGGTCAAAATTCTTATCTGAAGGGCCAATGCCCTGATTCCCCCCCCCCCTTGTAGCTCATCTCTGCTTCCACTCCATAATACTTATCCCTGTAATGACCCTATGAGATATATTAGTCTGGCAGACAGTAGGCAGTCCAAGTTCTCAGGGTTACCTTGTGACCTTTGTGACTTTCTAGGGATTTAAACTTTAGTCTCTTCAGTCATGGTGCAATGTCATTAAGCACTACCTCATATTGGTTCTGTATTTTCACTGGTTTTAATTTTCATTTCAGGCAAAATTCCAGTGACAGCTCTATAAATTTGCAGCTCTTTGACAGCAGGTCCTCTCAAACCTTGAGTATAAACGACAAGACTCAGCATCTTATGCTCACACATTTCAGAACTATTGTTGTCAGAAAAAAAATAGCATCAGTTTACTGCTTGCTTGGAAGGAAAAGCTGTTTAGAGGTTGAATTGTATTCAACTAATATTTACTGGCAAGAAAAATATGTTTCTAAAAAAAGGAAACCATGGATATGAAATCTATTCCCAATCCACTCTGTCACCCCTTAATGTCCAAAAACCTTGTACATACTTGCATCCGGCTCAAGAAGAAGAAGAAGAATATTCTTGCTATAAATGTTTCACTGTTATTAGCTCTCAAAGGCAGCCCATCAGTCCTCATAACCATGGCTGTGATATCATTTATTTCACTTCCCATCATCCAAAAGAAGATAGAACTTGTCATAGCTCTTAAAGGCTCATGAAATAGACAAAGTTATTTCCCCTTTCCCTTGTTTTCCCCCTCCCTCTAGACAATTCTGAGGCTGCACCAAGCTGACAGCAATTACTCTATCCCACACAGATCAAGGAAAAGATATGCTTCATACCCTGAAAATGGAAGTCAGACTCACTACCATCAGATCTTCAATAAATGGTGGGGGGAGGGGGGAACAGAACAACCTCTTTTTCACATTCTTCATACAATTCAGTTACATCAAGGTTTCAGCAAAATACTAAATTAGCCATACATAAAGTAAACCCACTGAAATGAACTGGGCTTTCTGGTCATAAATAAGGTAAATCCTTTGATTTCTATGGTTTTAATCTGGGTAGATATAATACTGCAGTTAGCTTTCTGTACTTCAGTGTAGCAAGACACATGCACAAGTTAAACATAACAATGCATCTTGCATTGTAAGATGTGACTACAAAGATGGAGCCCCATGGTGGTAATTGTCTCTGACAATGCAAACCCTCCCTACAAAATAACCCTCCAATTTCAGAGATCCAGTGTGATGTAGTACTTTCAGCATTGCACTACAACCCTGGAGACCAGGGTTCAATTCCCAGCTCAGCCAGGGAATCCCGCTGACTCACCTCAGGCAACTCACATACTCCCAGCACCAGAAAACCCAGTGACAGGTTCGGTTTAGGGTCACCACAAGTCAGAAATGACTTGAAGGCACAGAACAAACAAAGTGTCCCATCTAAAGAGTTCTGAGTCACGGTGGATTTGGGTGCTCAGAAATGTCAGCTGGTGGAGGGGTACTTTCAGAACAGGAAGATGAAGAAATCCTTCAGGTCCTATTGCAACTACTTCTCTCATTGAGCTCTATGACTGGAAGAGTGCTGCAGATGTCATTTCCTTGTCCCCCAATTTGCAATACCTCATAAACCCATTAGCTGATACACCGTCAGGCTGAAACAGTAGGTTTAGGGGGTGTCCCATTTGGCTGTTAATTACCATTATCATGAATCCCCAGCAGTTATGAAATCGTAAGTCCAGTTTATGATCTAGTGACTGTTGAACAGGAGGCCAGCCACCTGTCCAGGATAATAAGCTGCCATGTGCTTGTTAGCTTCTATGTCGATGCAGTACAGATGAGGAAGGATTAATTAGATCCTGGATGGCTGCACAAATGGCTGATGGAATACTTATGGATTAGTTATGCAGGGTAGTTTTAAGGGGTGTCCCACTCATCAGTCTTGGTTTAACAGCCTAATGCTTAATTCATTCTCAAGACAATCTCTGGTGCAATTGTCTGGATGCAACTGTGATATGTGAGAGAACTTGGATTAACAGTCAATGGCCTGATTATACACTATACATGTAAAATTAGGCTAAAATTTTGCTGTGGAGGTCAGCAACTCCACCCATTCTACAATAATTTCTCCCTACCATATATGAGGCTTCCCAAGCCTCTGTTGCAGAACTACCCCTCAAACAGACAGACATTTACACTCACATTTTAATAATTAGGAATGAAATGTTTAATCTTTTTATTAATAGCTCAGCAGGGATGTGCAAAGTGTGGATTGTGGGCTGTATATGGCTTTCCAGGACCAGCTTTGTGGCCCCTGTGGTCCCCCAAACATCAACAAATTGTAAGAAAAAGATTCCAATTTGGTGGAGGGGGGGCTCTGTAATGCCCCAAAATCATCTCCAGGGAATATGGAGGGTCTTTCCACCATGTAGGAAGCCCCATTGAACCACCCTGGGTTAGAATGAAATTTTGCAAAAAAAAAAAAAAATGTCAAAAAGTGTTTTGCTCAAAAATGCTCTCTAAGGATCCAGAAAGGCTCCAAAACATGCCCCCGTGTCTCCCTTTTGTCAAGAGCAGATACAGTGGCGGATGCAACCCTCCAAGGTCTCCTGGAAGATGAATGCTCTAATCTCTAGTCTTCCACAGTTACCAACGTTTAGAATGGACAATTAACAGTTTAAAATTGATCAGATAAAATGATCAGTTAAAAGACAATAGATTTCAGATATATATTTTAATGCAGTACTTTTGAAGGAAAGGTTCTTCTGAAAAGTTGTTTGTTTTTCCCCCATCCATAATATGTTAATTTTCTAATAATTTTCTTCCCCTTTGAAAAAGGACACAATTTTTCCCCTATCTCATTTTGACCTAGCTTGGTGCATGTTCTTTCTTTCTTTCTTTCTTTCTTTCTTTCTTCCTTTCTTTTGTGCCTCTGTTCCTTGCTCTGCTGCCTCCTCAGTGGCCTAGGGAGGAGTATTCTCATGGATTTTAACTTGTAGCTTCTCATTTGAAAATGCTTTTCAAAGTGACGTCCTTTTTGTTGTGTGAGGAAGATTCTGAAAATACTGTTAAGAACTCATCTTGAATGACACTTGCACCAAATGTTTATAATCTTTTAAAATGATTAAAATAATTTAAAAACAAGATAAATATCTTTCTCACTTTAGGGTTCTTGTTTTACACATTGTGTTTACCTGCCACAACTGTGCCCTATTGCAATGATGTGGATAGGGTGTTTTTTTGTCCCCTGCTTAGGAGTCCAGAGACATGATGTTGTGACACTATACGTTCCAGCAATAAAGGTGGTGAGATAGAGCTATACTTCACTCTTAAGATTACTCCTCTTTGTATCCTTTGATTATGGGATCTTCTCTAATGATCAATGCATGGATGGTGCTTCAAGACTAAGCAGGAAATGTCAGTAGGCAGTAGAAAGAAAATTGAAAAATATTCAAAAAGATGGTCAGAACAAAAGAATTCTGGAAGGATGAGAATGTTTGCAATTTAGCATTTCTATGTGGTTATTTTACACAGAAAGCAATAGTTTCTGTATACAGAATAATATTTCTTCAAAGAAATGTTATTTTCTGCACAGAATATACTGTTTCTGGTGCAAGAAATGTTTTACATGAGATATTTTGTACGGTATGAGTCCCAAACAATATAAAATTTACAAAGACTGCACTTTTCAGAGTATTTCTTGCAGTGGGAAGCAAGCTGATAAAATTACTTGCTGTTTCCTTTGAGATGAAAATTAGTAAAAATTAGATGCCTAAATTTTGGGCAGCATCACTTTGATTGTCAATATTAGTAAAAGGAAAATATTGTTTGGTTTGGTTTTCCCTATTATGTACTAAAAGAGTACAGGAAAAATGGAACAATTCCATAGGGCATTCTAGGGGATCAGGAGCAAGTAATGAAGAAGGAATGACACAGAGAAAAGATTGATGAGCATACGAAGGCACTTTTAATGTACAAGGTGGTCCAGACTCCAGGTCCAGGCTTCTCCTGCAGTTTTTCCAAGAATGTTCTGCGCTCAACCACCCATGACTTGAAAATATTTTAAAGAGATATATATATAAAAACCCTTGATTTTGCCATTTTATATAGGGGACACCATTTTACCATGTGATTGTATACGGAGACTTGAGCATCCACTGATTTTGATATCCATGGATATCATGATGTCCTGGAACCAAACCCCAGTGGATTCTAAGGGCCTGCTATACTTAAATAATATTAAAATATGGCTTTAAATGGTGGTTTGTTTTGTTTATACCAGCTTAGTCAGAAGACTGAACAAAACAGGATTGTTAGGTAAAAAGATACCATGGACTTGATATAGATTCATTCACTTATGATGATCTAAGAGGGATCTTAGTGCCCACTAGCCACATTTGGGTGGCATCTTGTTCAACAGTTGCAGGATCGTAAGATGCATTTTTGATTTTGTCGCCACTGTGTAGTTACATTTATGGTTGTTAATGATCAAAGGTGACCTCTTCCTCTGAAACCAACTTTTTAAGCTTTGCAGCATCCCAACTAAAGGATGTCTGAAGCACTACAGATCATGGGGCTGGAAAATAGGGCACATTGACAGAAGCATTGAAAGTCATACCAGGAGATGTATAGATGCCTAGAAAAATGGGCTCTCGTGTTGAAAAAATCCTCCTCCTCCTCTTCTTTTTTTTTTTTTTTCTCCCCTGAGCTGATTTCTGTGTTGTTGTTTTTAATGCCAGGCAGGTACAACAGTTTTCTCCATGTACAGAATACTTGTATTTATTGAATTTGTTTGAGACAAATGAAGGATAATTTTGTTTCATCCAAATGCTCGTATTTCTTTGTATGTGTGATGGAAAGAACGTGAGAGTTAAAAAAAAAAAAATCACCGAATAAAGTTAAACAGTGTTTTCCCCTCCCTGCTAAGTATATATTCCTATTAAGTGATTTACACATTAAAAGTCTCTAGTTCACATCATTCTTTTCTATAGACTGGGACTGACTTTCTTTCTCCTTCTCTCTTGGTTCTATATCAGAAGCTAGTCCCATACTATATGTGCAGCTATAGAAAAGATATAAGAGCTTTTTGAGTAGGGAATGCAGCCACTATCACTCAAAGAATGTGTGGAAAATTTTGAGTAGGTAGTTTTTATGACATTTTTAGTGGCGTAAAATTTGGATCTCTGCTAGCAAACATTTATTTCATTCAGTTTTTGTGGTGAAGTTGCGCTTGCTTTTGTAGATACAGCATCCACAGGGGTCATTGCTCAAGAATTGCCATTTATGGAGGCACACCATTTCCGAGAAAAACTAAAGTACTGTAATTCAGAAAGGCAATACAAGTGAGACCTACTCTCGGAACTAGTATAAGCCATATAGCAGGAAGGATTTTGACAGAATGGTTTAGTAATATTTGTTTTGGAGTATTAAATGCTCTTGGCCTGGGGATCAGGTTTATTCACTGCTGATAGATATTTTACAGTCCCCTGCACAGCAGTTAGGTTTAACCCTACCAAGGATTTTCAGGGACAGATGCATTGTAAAATATTGCTTTTAAAAGGGGAAAAATAGGAATTATAGACCGATTTCCCCCAAACCTTTTGGAAATACAAAACAATTTATTGTTTTGCTTGATGTAGATAATTTAAGAGATGTATTCACACTGAGATGATGAGCAAAATTATGTTAGTTAAGGATGGGAAAATATGTCAGTTTTGCTTGCTACCATATTCACTTTCCCCTTCCCCCACATCCAACTTCTTTCCATGTGAAATATGAAGAAATTTGTGGATGATGATGATGATGATGGTGATAGTGATGATGATTTCTTACCTTTCCCTATATGTTCAGACAGGGAAGAACAACAGGTTAAAATACCATTGGCCTCACCATATTTGTGGAGGTTTGGAAAAAAAATCTCTCCCACAAAATTAGGAAAAAAATGCATATATAAATAAAAATAATGAATGCTGAAGGAAAAGTCCTCTGGGTACAATGTGGAGTCAAACCTGGGTGCAGTTCCCAGCCTAATCTGGGCTGACTGAAGTAAATGTCCCTAAGAAGAACTGAATATATGTGATGGATTAAATGGGAGAAAGAGATCCCATAGATAATGTAGATCCCAACCATTGAGAACTTTAAAGGTAACAACCAACACTTTGTACTTTTACTGGAAACAAATTGGAAGCTGGTAGGGTGATTTTTAACATTGATGACCATGACTATATGTACTGAGAACAGCCAGAAAACAAACAAAAAAATGGGGCCTAGAACAGATCAAGCCTGAATTCTCCCTGAAATCCAAGATGACTGAATTGAGCCTGCCATACTTTGGCCACATAATGAGAAGAGATGACTCACTAGAAAAGACAATAATGCTAGGCAAGAGTGGTAGAAAGAGAGGAAGACCACATGCCAGATGGGTAGAGTCAATCAGGGAGACCATATCCCTGAGTCTGCAGGAAATGAGCAAAGCAGTTAAAGATGAGATGTCTCATTCCCAAGGTTGCCATGAGCTGAGCATGACTTAATGCAGTTAACAACAACAAGCAATATCATGAAAGATGTACAGATTGTGTGTGTCTCACATTTCTTTTGCCTGGAGACCCTGAAAAGGGTCTTCTGCACTTCTGCACTTTTCCCTCCATCCTTTGCCTTCAGACCCTTTCAGACAAATATCACAGGATCTGCAATACTTCTAGCTTTATCCTGTGCCACAGGTTCTTCTCACCATAAATGGTCTTAGCGAAGCCATATTTTCTCAGAACCATTTTCTAATGAGAGATGGAAGAGATGCTTTCATAGATTTTCTCATTTTTTTTAACTGAGCTATTTAACTGCACATGCAAAATGAAGACTATATGTCTATGCTAGTCAAGATAATTTATGCGATGAAAGGCAAAGCAGTAGAAGGCACACATACTCTTTCAGGCTATTATTCTTACAGATATATTTTACAATGGTGGCTCAGGCCATCCTTCAAGGGAACGGCAGCATAAAAGATTCAAAGGAACTGTCCTTTTTGTTTTTTAGAATGACAAAATGGCAGAAAAAAATTAAGCAATTGAAAGAGTCTAAAGACAAGGTAAAATGAGGATATTTAAGTAGTTTAATCACTTTCAGATAGCCTCCTAATCACACCAGCATCTACATGTTACTGAGAAGTTCAGACATGGTAGCTTTTCTATATAGCTGGTAACTTGAGGTTACATTTTTACTGCCACCTACCTATAACCTTGACTAGTATGAATTTGTTTTGTAAAAGCTGTATGGACAACACTTTTGTGGCACCTATGATTTGTGGGAATGTCTGTCTTGTGTGCCTCTGCCCTAATTTAATTGAAGAGATTATTTTTCTACTGATCCTATGAGGTGTCTGGGAACTCTTGATGAATACAAATGATTCTTTACTTCCAAGTCCCTGCAAGCAGTCTTTAAGTGGACCAATCTTTAAATGGACCAACATCAAGCCTTGGTCACACTGGGAAATTTGGTCCATTGGGGAAGTACCAAGGAAAGGAAAGGAAAGGAAAGGAAAGGAAAGGAAAGGAAAGGAAAAGAAAAGAATTAAGCCCCTCCAACCATATTGGCTTACTTTTGTCCAGAGCTTGGTAAATTTATTTCTTCAGTCTACAACTCAGTGACCATGCTGGTGGGAAATTCTGGCAGTTGCTGCCAAAAATATTTTTCCCCCAATTTTGCATTCATTCTTCACTACCCTTGGTCTCTTTCATCTTTGCAGTGGGTCTAAAGGAGGACAACTAAGGTGGTGAAGGGTCTGGAAACCACTTCCTATGAGGAACGACGTAGGGAGCTGGGAATGTTTAGCCTGGAGAAGAGAAGGTTAAGAGGTGATATGATCGCTCTGTTTAAATATTTGAAGAGATTTCACATTGAGGAGGGAGCAAGCTTGTTTTCTGCTGCTCCAGAGAACAGGACTCAGAACCATGGATGCAAAGTGCAGGAAAAGAGATTCCACCTCAACATTAGGAAGAACTTCCTGACAGTAAGGGCTGTTCAACAGTGGAACACACTCCCTCGCAGGGTGGTGGAGTCTCCTTCCTTAGAGGTCTTTAAGCAGAGGCTGGATGGCCATCTGTCGGGGATGCTTTGATTGGGAGTTCCTGCATGGCAGGGAGTTGGAATGGATGGCCCTTGTGGTCTCTTCCAACTCTATGGTTCTATTATTGATCTGGGGACCTGTCTCTTTCTGGCAATGCTGTAAAACATGTTGATACTTATATTGATATGACTATACATAATATATGTTCAGAGGACTATAGAATATGGACACACCATAAAAATAATGAACTCTTCTTTTTCCTTCCTTCCTTCCTTCCTTCCTTCCATCCTTCCTTCCTCTTTTTTTATATTAAGAAGGGGTTTGGAAAACTAGAATCTTGCACTGAATGAGAAATATCATAAAATCATTTCTCACTTTTGGGGATCTCTACTTTTAAATGAATTTTCTCACCCGAACACTACAGGAATCAATAGAAAGTAATTTAAAAAGGCAGTAGGGGTGATAGAAGCAACTCAGCCCTTCTTTTTAAAAAGAAGGAACTGTTCGATCTCTGGATTCTGTGGAGTTGTTGTTTATCCTTCGCAGGATACAAAAAGATTCAGTTAAATAAGCAGGCTTCCAAGTGACAGAAAGTTCAGCCAGTTCTATTGGTTTTCATTGAGTTCTTGGTGGGTTTCAGTACAATCAGCTATGAGTTCTGGGCAGTTTGGTTTGGTTTGGTTGAGAATCAGCAACACAGTGTTATAGTGGCTGTGTTTTTTCCTGGAGGGATAGATTCAGAAGTTGGTGCAGGGGACTAGTGAAACTACTGGGAGAAAGTGTCGAAAACATTGGGTGAAAACGCCATTACTATGTAGAGGATATAATTGACAAAGTTGATGGCGCATCATCATCATCATCATCATCATCATCATCATCAGTTATATCTACCCTTTCCCAGTCTGAGACTTAAGGTGGCTTACAAAAGTTAAAATAATTCACATTATACAAAAATTAAGAATATAATTAAACTATCAATAGAATTAAAAGCAGGAAAATGCATGGCTATTAAAAATAAAACAACAAGCAGTGCACTACATTTAGAAAGATCTTTTTCCCCACAGCAATTAGCACTCAATAGCCTGTGAGAACACAAAGGTCTTCATCTGCAAAGGGAAAGCAAGGAAGGTGCCAGTTTATATTTCAGCACATACCTTTTGCTATCTTCTGTTAGTGAGTGGATCAGGAGTATTTTGAACCATGTGATATAATTTAGCATAGTCCAATATGTATATTGAGAAATTAGAATATAGATAGGAAAACAGATAGGAATGTAGAAGAACAGTAAGAGTAAGAAAAAACGCTTTAAGAAAAATAAGTGTAAAATAATGCCTAAATCCAACATTTTAAGGGTACAAGTCAAGTAAATATGATTCATTTTATGTATTGAATGTGATGAATGATGTTGTAAGCAACAATGGAATGTAGATCTTACAACTGATGTTTATTATTATTATTATTATTATTATTTAGTCTAGTTCACATTATCTAGTTCACATTTCCAGAATGTTTTTAACTACCTCCTTCAACATCGAACTCAGAAACCTCACTGTTCCTCCAACATGTTGCTTTTAACTAATCAGGAAACTCCACACTGTAATCTGGAGTACATTGTACTACAGTAACACTTTAGACGTAGTGATGGCTTCTGGTTTCCATGTCAGAGGGATGAATCTATCCTGGGTTTTGGTCTGAAAGTTAAAGGAGCTGAACAGTTACCAGGATGAGACTCAGCATGCTGACAATCTCCTTTGAAGTTCAAATTAAAACCCAGAACAGATTAACTGCCCTGCTGATCTGAAAGCCAATGTACTGATGAAACAACTTTTGGAAACAACTTTTTAGAGTTGTGTATTAGAGCTATGTATTTCCTCTGTGCATTGTACATTGCAATTTCACATAGGTTGTCAGCCATGCACACTGACCATTGATTCACATAAATTGTGTTACATTGGCATTCAGTAGAAGGGTCGTGTCATGTAACTCTGGAGGCACATATTTACACTATACAGAATTGATGTAGGATCTCAGCCCATGAATGTCAAAAAGATAAGTGAACTATGTGATTTCAGTCAACATCAGACCCACCCTAAAACTGCCTTCCCTCTTCTGTTTTCAAATGCCATTAGGGATTGCATAGATTAATGAAAATTTGCTTCTAGTCACCCTTTATATTGAAATATTTCTTGAAAAGGTCATTAAACATATCCATTTTTAATCACATGATTGTTTTATTATTAATGACCTAATTTTAAACTGCAGCTGCCACTGCCACTCTATTTTGCATGTGTGTATGTATGTATGTGTGTGTGTATGGCAAATTAAGATTCCCCCCCCACCACCACCACCAATAGCCTTTGCTAAAATCAGTTGAAAAATACCCAGGAAATAAAACTTTTGGCACTGTCCAGGGATTGCCAGTATTGAGCATTAGCACAAACGTCTTTAGAAATTGTTAGTCTGCTGATAAGGGAGTTGCATAATGAAAAGCCTTGGTTTGTTGCTTGAGGGAAGTAAAGAAAAATTGTGAAAGGCTTTCAGGCTAAAAGAAGAATCCCCTTAAGAGTTTGTTCGAAACAGGTCACTTTAAAGAAAGGAAAAAAGATTATGATGACAACAGAGGAGAGAATTAATAAAGAGACATAGCAGAATGTAGTTGGGACAATAGATGCATTTCTGGAATTTTAGTGTGAGATCTAAAGGCAACAAAATACACCCCAGAATGAATAGCCTATGTATTGCCATTCCTCTCTCATCCTGTATTCATACAGAGAAAGAAAACTTGCAAATGCTTTTGTAGAGCTTATTGACGTTTGTGACTCACTTGCATAGCAGGTTATTCACTTTCTGTGTCAGAATTGCACAAGAATGTAAATGTTGTACTGGACCACATCTAGTCCAGCATCCTGTTGACAGAGTGCTTCCTCTGGTGGAGTGCAATGTTTTGGACAGCAGGAGCCCAGCACTAAAGTCCTCATAGCTACACTGTTAAGAAGCGTCCAAACATGCAAATAGGTGTTTTATGTAATGTGTAAATGAGTCCTAATAATGTTCATCTCAGTTCTTTCATAGATTTAGTGTTAGGGTGTACATATGAGCAGTGTCTCGCATGCACAGATGCAGAGTTGTTACGCATAGGCAGGTTGCCTAGAAGGCCTTTGTGAGGAGACTGTTGCTCTGGACTGCACAAAAATTTTCCTCTCACACCCAGGATGCAGCCTTGAGCTCCCAGCTTGCAGGAATGAATCTCTGGACAGCCAGACTTCACTCAACACGAGGGCTTTTAATCTTTGTTACAAACTATATATGAGGGGGTATCCAAAAGTTTTAATGATCTCCTTTTTAAAAAAAATGACAGAAAGTTTATTTTGATTTGTAGTTGCTAACTTATCTCTATGTAGTCATTATCTAGATTTATACATTTTTTCCCAGCGTATCTTGACCCTCCGAATACCTGATATTGTAGAAGTCTGCAGATTGCACCTTACGAGGGGGTATCATAAAGTAATAATTATCACCTGGAAGTTATTATGGCATATTGATCAAATTTTGTCAGTGTCATCATTGGTCCCTAAGTGCACGTTGCTGAGAAAATCAGCTCATTGCATCCTTTATTTTTGTGACTGGCTGTGCCAGAAGTGACTAAAGTGTAAAATCCTCATCAGGCTACATAGAGATAAGTTAACAACTATAAATCAAAACAACCTTTTGTCAATTTTTTAAAATGTGATCATTAAAACTTTTTGATACCCACTCGTACAAAGATTACACTGAGTGCCAGACAGCCATCTTGAATATTCACTACTATACAGACCAACAAAGTGCTTCCCCAACGACTGACCACAACAACTCAACAGAGATAATCACCTTCTTCCTTCTCTTCCTGGAAGTCATGTAACTGTCCTGCCACCAATGAAACCTGGCTGGTTTCCTACCCAGTACCTGTTGCATCAGACACTACCCATGATGCACCTCTGGCTGACTTCTCCTACTGTGCACGTTGCCTCAGACTTCTCATGATGCACAGCTCACCAAATGCTGACTTATGCACCTGCCACTTGAACTGTAGTAACCTCTGCTCCTTTTCCACCTAGTGGCCACATCCATGTCGTTTTGAGACCAGTGTGCCACATGGTCCTGACATATTTATTGTTCATTTAGGGTCAAGCTACTAGCCTTGCATCTCAAGCTGTCACAATAGATGGTTATTAGAACTATCTCCCCTATCCTGTCCCTGCCCAGGCTAGTGTGTAGGTTGTCCCAAAGTTCAAAAGGATCAGATAGAATTGTGAATTAATTAAGCAGCAACTGTGTTGAGCTGCTGATCTATACATTCCTAGCCCTGCCCTCCAGCAGTTGTCAGAGATTTTCTGACCAATCTAACTCCCTGTCTTGTTCCTGAACTCTGTCCTTGACCTAGACTGTGTTTGTTGGCTCTGGACACCGTGTACGTGACCTAGGCTGTGTTTGTTGACTTTGGATGCTTTTTAATTCACTTGGACATCACTGAACTCTGTTTGGGACTTAAGGTTTGTATTTACTAAAGTAAAGTAGGTACTGAATTGTAAGCTACTCTGTGACTGTGTTTGCTCATTAGCTGCTGGCTATCAGTTATGTAGCAACCAGCCTTTGGCTGGTTGTCCAGACTATGTCTGGGACACACATATTGGCTGAAGCATCTAAAGAAAAAGTCAGTTATCAGATGTGCATCAGCAACCCCCGTTGAATTTCAATTACATTCAGAACAAGACACTCCCAACCTGTGTCATGTGTATCTGACTATTTTCTAGAAGCAGATTGTCCATTATCATGTCCTACTAAGTGGAGAAGCTGCTCCAGTTTAAACAGCCCTTTTAACATAAACACTGTTGAGCGTTACCAATGTAATGCCTTTTCCTCTTCTCTTTCAGTGTCTGAGACTTCACCATATATATATATATATATATATATATATATATGATTACAAATTCTGCATGCTATTTTCTACCATGGGATTGTGTGTCTGCACTGATGTGCATTTTCATCTCTAGGTAATATGCTTTGCAACATGGTACAAATTAATTACAGATAATGCTATTGCTGTGGGTTGCACCAATGAAATTTGGCATGGTTATGAAAGAGCCTTCTTCAAGTTTGGGGAGGGTGGTGGAAATATACTTTAAATGGTATAGAAGGGCATTTTATATGTGCTGGCCCAAGGAAGGAATGGGGTACTTTATGAGTGCTACTTCAGCATAGGATCAGCCTTGCTGTTAGGCAGAGTCAACCAGTCATCTCACCAGCAGTAAGGTTTTTGGAGAGAGAGTTGTGTGGTACATCTCTTAAGTTCACCTGCTACTTTAGATGTTGTGGAGGATGTTGTCTCATGCCCACTGTTAAAAAAAAAGATTCAATAAACAGTCTTGGCAGCTTTGCCCATGTATGTAATGTGACACCATCTTGTACTTTAATCGAGCTCCAAAAATTGTCTTGGAGCAACCAAGGACTATCACATATAAGTTTTAAACAACAGCTATAATGCCTTTGTTGGTACCTATCACATGAAATCACCTCCTGACATATTGGTGCAGTGTCCCTGAAGTGTTGTGAGAGGGCATCTTTTTTATTGACAGAGAAGCAGACAATTGTGCTGTCATCCCATTGCTATATAAGTGACAGTCTACATGAGTCTCAATATTGGGCAGTCACATGGTGTCAGTCTCCTCCTTTTCTCCTCTCCCCCTCATCCTCACTATTCCCCCCTCCTCCTCCTCATTCTTCATTATCTTCAAATAGTACAGACTGGCAAAAAGGGCCTGCTTCCCAGCAGCTTGTGGGCATGGTGTATGCGCAACACATGCCCCAAAGATGCTGAGAACACGCCATGAAGCTGCTCCAAGCAACCATGAGTTTAGATGCTGTATGCCACCAAAATGGAGGAAAACCACTGCCACCACGGTAAAGGTACCTTTTTCCTGGTACAAAAAGCAGCTTTCTGTCACTTCTTTTTGCATGTGGAAAATGCTGTATCGGGGCTGCAGCATGCAGTTGCTTTGGCCCAAATTCAGTGCTCAAAGGGGCGGCCAGAAGCCACTTCTTTGGGGCAGTATATTTTGCCCTTGAATTGCATTCTCTTAATTCCATCATTGCATTATAATTTTTTTAAAGGCATGCTAAGTAAAGCATGGGGCAGGAAGGTAATGTTAAGGGGGGATATGGGAAAGTGAGCACAGGACCATCAATGGTACCAAACACCTCATTGTGCTATTTAAAAGAGGTCTGATATGATATATTTCTATTCTCTTTAAATGCAGTTGACCCTCCACATTTGTGACTTTGACTTTTGGGGATTTGATTATTTGCGCGTTTGATTAATATGTTCTTTCTAGGAATCTCTAGGTCCTCCAGCACAACTCTGCTGGAAATTGACCATAGGGTTGTGCTGAAGAGCCTAGATGTTCCTAGAGGTAATAGTTCTCTAGGCATTTATAGATCCTCCAACATGATTCCATAGCAATAGCAAGTACATTTCTATACCACTTATCAGTGAACTAGCACTCCCTAAGTGGATTACAATGTGTAAGCCAATTGCCCCCGACAAGCTGGGTACTCATTTTGCTGGCCTACAAAATGATGGAAGGCTGAGTGGACCTTGGAGCCCTGCCTGGGATCAAACTCACAACATTGTGGCTGCAGTACTGGCATTTAACCACTACACCACTAGGGCTCCATGAGTCTATGGTCAATTTCTGGCAGATGTTGATCACAGAGATGTATTGGAGGACCTCAAAATTCCTAGAGAGGAGTCCTGTCAGGTAAAAAGAATAGTGGTTTTTTATTTGCTGTTTTTCCACATTCATGGGGGTCCTTCACTCCTAAACCAAGTGAATATGGAGGGACCACTGTACTGCAGTTGAAGCAAGGCCAAGGCAAGACAGAGGCTTCTGTGATGAATTCTCAAATGTTTTGGGGACAGTGCTGATAATGCAGAAGAAAATTTTGAGAGTCACAGAATTGTGAGTAATACAAGGTCACAGTCATGAAGTAAAGGATTTTGAAGACAGGGCAGAGAGAAATCTTACCAGGATCAACACTGTGAGTGGTGAAACCCCAAAGAACAGGGGCGTCTAGCATCTTTCCTGATAGTGCAGCAGACTGAGTGTCATAATATAGGAATCCCACCTGACTTGAGATGATAACCAGGCATAGCACAGAGGGGGGAACAGGATGTGAGATCAATGAAAGTAACATATCCAGCATACAACCAAATTTTAGGTATGAGTGTCAGTAAATATTTTAATGGTTTTGTGCTTGTTGAGCATCATCTTCCTTTTGGAAAAAAAATGGGAGGACACTTCAAAGGCACAAAAATGTGTGCAGACAGATCTCTGCATTTGTGTGTGTGTATATATTTCCAGCTGTTTATGCATATTGATGTAGAGCAGCGAGGCTTTAACGGTCTTTTAAAGTGCTTTGGTGCACAGTAATGTGCTTTAAAGGAGACTTTTAATGTTCATTAGCATGCACATTAGCATACTGCAATGGGCTTACTAAAAGAGTATTTTAATTCTGCAGTTGCTTTCAAAGCCAGGAATCAGGAATCATTCAGGCACATCAGGGCACACATTTTTAAAAAATGAAGATGGGGAGGGCAATCCTAACAGATAGAATGGCTGATGAAGGTTAAGGTGAGATAGACAGGTCCGTCCAATGAGAGCATTCACCCCCATAGTTTTCCATTATTTCTGCAGAAAGCACAGCGGGCATAAACATACAACTAAAGACTGGAAGCATCCATGGTAGCTGTCATTCACAAAACAAAGCATGAAAAAAGTGTGCAAAAAACTCTTATGTTTTGCTGTGAGGTTGCAGTATCAATATTCCAAATACCTCCAGAGAAAAGGCACAAGGTAAACCTTCCTCACCACATACACACACACACACTGCCCTGACTTGCACAAATTGGCAAGGCTTTTGAAGTGGCTGCATTAAGATTTCCATTGTAGTCTGAAGTGTTATATGAATTTATCTGGGAGTGAGTCATGCTGAAACTGATAGGACTTACTTCTGTCTTGACTTGCATAGGATCGGGATGCTAATGTGCTTTGAGAGATGCATTAGTTCATAGATGCAGGAATGAGGTGAAGAGTATGGCAACTTTCTCCAAATTAAAACAGAAACCTTCTAAGGCAATATTAGGTGCAATAGCAATAACATTTCTATACCACTTCATAGTGAACTCAGCACTCTTTAAGTGGTTTACAATGTGTAAGCCAGTTGCACCCAACAAGCTGGGTACTCATTTTACCAACCTATGGACTTTGTCACACGTGGAAAATCGGGGCTTTAAATAGTGATTATCCCATGAAAATCACACTATCGCTATTGAGATTTTCACATGATGTCACGATTGAAGAGCCATTATCCCAGGAATAAACAGCAACAAATCAATCATGGGGAAATCTTGTGACTGATTTATTGTGTTTTTTACCTGTTTATTCCTGGGATAATGGCTCTTTAATCATGATGTGTGTGAAAATTTTAATCGCGATCATGCAATTTTCACTGGATAATCACTGTTTAAAGCCCTAATTTTCCCCCAATTACCCCGTGTGATAAAATCCTATGAACGGATGGAAGTCTGAGTCACTCGGAGCTCTGTGGGGATTGAACTCACAATGTTGTGGCTGCAGTACCAGCATTTAACCACTGCACCACCATAAACAGAGTCAAGAATTGCATATGGATTATAGCAATTCTACACCTTCTGAACTGAAGACAAATCCAACTGGTATTTGCTATGAAAAATCCTATATGTCTAAGGTCATGGTCTCTTCCTGTGAAACAAATAAGCAAAACATGCAGACAGCTTATGCATCTTTAAAAATGCAGAAAAGTGACTACATCTGTTTCTAAAATGTTTTGAAATATTCTTTAGTCAGCAGGGGCATTTGATCACTAATGCATTCCTTAATGTATCCATTTTGAAAGATTTAAAAAAAATTACATGCTTGTGTAAATAGAATTGGTACAAAATGGAGTCAGAATCAGGTAAACTACAGAAATGTTCTTGACATATTTACCTAAACCTAAGAGTTTTGACTTACTGGTCTTTCTTTAACAAACTTCATATATCATCACTCATAAACTCTTAGTGATTCAGGCTTGCTTCAAGTGACCTTGTTTACCACTCTAAGAAAATGAAACACCCACATATCTAACTATTATGAAACCAACAAGAATAATACAATGACGCCCCCTTCCATTTATTCACCAAAGCACATCATTTTTTCTTCTTCTTCTGTGCATATTTCACATTTACAGTGACTTGTTTCAAATGCAACATATTTTCCACTCTGCTAGAATAAGAAGAGACATTTTGTTTTATGGCATGAGACTGCCTGTTACCTAAAGAGATAAATTTTAAAGTTTCTGCAAACAGTTTATGTTCACTGAAAGGAAGGGATGACTCGACAAAGTCATTTTAACAGCAGGTGTAGCTAAATTTTCAAAACATAACGCTCCAGAATCAATCTAATTGCAAAACACTCTTCTTTAAAAAAAAAGTGGGAGAAGAAAGAAAGAAAGAAAGAAAGAAAGAAAGAAACGGTAGAATAGGAAATGTGTTTTTAAAAGACAAATTAAAGCCTAGGGATATTAAAAGACTTTGTAGTCTTAACATATCTTTTGTGAGGTGGCTATTGTGATGGCATTTCTTTGGCATACGATCTCATAAAGCTTAAAAAACTACCTCATGGGATTAAGTATTTCTGTTACGGACAAGAAAAAAAGAGAGAAAGAGAATATAGCTGAGATATTAGTGTGTTAATTCTGAAATAGCTATAACTATCCATTGTGGCTGTGTCATTCAACTGTTTCTGTGATCTCCCCTCCATATTCTGCAGAACAGGATGGCAAAATATGTCAGTTTCACTTTCTCCAGTATTCAGTTTTTTAAAAAGCTTAAGTTCTTTGCATCTTGAGTATGAAGAAGGTAAATTCTTCACAAATAACCTACATGGGCCAAATTCAATTAAATTCAGTCATAAGACATGCTAAATCCTTTGCATGTTAAGATAGGGAGAGGGAAGAGGATGGAACTGCACCATGCCATTTGCTGCCTGGATTGCTATACTCTTCTTCCTCTTTCCAGTTTGGTCCAGAAGCCAAGAAAAAATTCTGCAAAGTATTAAAAATACATAAACAAAATACTTTGTTTATGGTGGATCTTTGACTGCAGAGAGGGACTAGATGGTAGGAGGTCAATGGACCTGGGAAAGGCAGCTGCCTCTTTGCTCTAGTTAGGAGACTTAAGAACATCTATGCAGTAAGCATTCAGGTGGTTTTGGCTTTCAGTAGTGAAGCAGAGGAACATTAACCCAGAGAAACACAGTCCAGGATGGCAGCAGCAAGGAAGAAAAAGTTATGGCAGCATCAGCCAGGAAGAGAATGGACTTTAAAGAAGAAATTGACTTTGGTACAAGCTGCAGTGAACAACAATTGGGAAGTGATTTGCTCTTTTGGAAACTGTAAAGTGAGTGAGCACAGTAAAAGGTTGGCTTCAGCACAGATGAGCTGAAGTCATGGGGGTATAAGCTACATTAAAAAAAACTACATACCATATTTCTACCTCCTCCAACTCTGGCAGTAAGTGCAAACTTGTGCCACACAACCTTGAGTATCAGATACTCAAATTTATCACAAGGTTTTCTTGGCAAGATTTATTCCGAGAGGGTTTGCCTTTCCCTTCCTCTAAGAGAATAAAACTTTCCCAAGATCACCCACTTGGTTTCCAGGTCTGAGAAGGGATTTGAAACCTAGTTTTCACAGTCACACTCCAACACTCAAATCCATGCTGGCTCTTTTAAAGGACAACAGGTTAAAAGCTTTTTTTTCTGTCTGAAAGATTTCTTGAAAAAGTTGGTGTCATTAGCACACATCCTTTCACCTTCAGGTAGGAATGGAAAGAAAATTTGAAAAATGCTCAACAAATGGTTGTAAAATCTGTTTCTTGAGTTTTGGGAGACTCTTATGAGGAGAATCCTGGACTGATGAGAATCTTCATAGTTCAACACCCATTGTGCACTAAATCCACACCTTTTTGCACAGAATAGAATATTTTCTATGCATGAAACATTTTCTACATAGAAAGCACTCTTTTCTGTGCAAAATAAAAGTCCCCTTCTCAGAATAAATCCCCAAATGCAAATTATATTTGAAAAGTGTGCAATTTGTTGGCAAGACCAGCCAACAAAGACGGCTTCCAGCCAGCTTGGGGGTGTGGCGTACAGATGATGCACATCCCCAAGACACCTGGAAGATGGCTTTATGCCACCTGGCTGTGCAAACAGGCTGGGTTTCGGGCACTCCAGCAGTGTGGTGTTTACATGCTGCATGCTGTGGCACACGGGAAAGCCACTGTGGGGCCTGAAAAGCCAGCTTTTAGCCACCCAAAAAAGTCACTTTTTTTTTTTTATGGCTTCAATGTGGATTCAGGTCACAGTGTGGGGCCCCAATCCACCTTTGGAAGGGGCAGCTTAAAGGTGCCCCTTCATGGCAGTCTGTTTCACCCCTTTCTCACAGTAAGATAAGTGGTTCCCTGTAAGATAAGTGACAAGTTCTCTCACCTCCAAGGCATCCACTGTTACAGGTCAGAAGAGTACCATATTCTGGGAAGTTCTAGCCTTTACAAATAGCAAGGCCAAGTACAGGAAGCACAAGAAGTAAGGCCATCATCTAGGCATTCACCCAGAGGTGAACCATATGATATCAATACACTGTTTTGGAGCACGTTGCTGTATGTTTTCTGGCACCAGCAGCCAACCTGAGGTCAGTAGTCAAACCAATGCAAGCCCACTGGGAGCTGCTGCTGCTGCTGCTGCTAATAATAATAATAATAATAATAATAATTAATTTAATTTAATTTATATTTCCTACCTCTCCTAGTTGGATCGAGGTGGGATTACAACCTAAAATACATCCATAAAAACAATCAGTAAAACACAATTTTTCAACTGTGACTGATCCAAGCCTTCTGTCTGGGGAAGGAACAGCCAAAGAGAGCAAGATCAATATCTGAGAAATCCCACAGACTCACCTAAAAGGAGCAAATCCAACAAAAAGAAAATAGTGGACTTTCAGAAAGGTGCTCAGACAGCAGAGTATCCAAGGGGAGTATGGATAGGCAGTCTCCCATGTGCCACATCTACCTGCCTGGGCCTTGAAGAGAAGTGGAAAGCAGTGGGTTAGCACTGGCCCAGATATTGTTTCAACTCCTAAGCAGGGCTTCTGGGCAGCTTAAGAACAACAAACATAATAATTACCTTTACCTGGGGATACATTTTCTCCATAAAGTGTGGGGTCAGGATTGTGGATGGAGTATTATCTGTTCCTCTTGAAATGCAGTGCTGGGGAAAAACATGGTGGATTTTCAGTACAACTATAATGGATTGGATTTTTAAAGCAATAAGTAAACAGGCATTGTATTTTGAGGCATTGAATATGATCTATGCAGGACATTACAACACTCACGACACTCACGAAAACAGAATTCTTAAAAATATATATATAAAGTTCTGACAGCAGTGTTGGAACAGGGCATACATATAGTATTGTATACACTTCTTGGTGGCTATTCCTAAGTGGTGGAGTTCCCTTCTAGGAGCACATCCAGACTGAATGAAAAATCCCTGCATTTTAATTCTGTTCTTTCTGGTTTTATACTGGACTGGTATTAAAAGTCTCTAACCATACTGGGAGCAGACAGAAAACCTTCTGCTATATACAAAATATGTATGGACCTCCAAAATAAAAGCAGAAATAACAGAGACAAAATCTGAAACTTTCTGGTCTTTTAAATCAGTCTGAATGCACCCTGAGGGAGATCAGCATGTCCCATGCCCTGCAGTCTTTCTGAGGAGAGGCAGAGACATTTGCCAGCTTTTGCATAGCAGTATACAGTTCCCAATCAGATTGCGATAGTTAATGCTTCTCATTGGTAGACTTTAACAAAAATTACTTAGCCGAATTGAAGTCAAGGATGACAACCACATTCTTAACAAAGTGGCATATCAAAAGTGGTTTGACATCTCAGTGATGCAGCCTACGTCAAAGTTACTTTATGTTATAAGAAGAGCACAAACTACCCATCTTCTGCAAAAAACACACATAGACATGCACACCTCCTCTCTGTTTTCCTTTCACCAGCATCTTCACCTAAAGATGTGTGTCTTTTTATGTATGTTCTATTTATGTTTTTAACTTTTCTATGTTTAATTTAATTTTATATTATTTTAGCAAGATGGTTTGAATTATTTTAAATTTTAATTTTTTTTAAAAAAAATTGGTAATATTTTATCTATGAGCCCCCTTGGGTCCCTATATGGGGGAAAAGTGGCTTATAAATGAGATAATGATCATGATAATGATCATGATGATGACCAGTGCTACTTATTCAGGGTAGCCAGTAATGCCTTTGTACCTGTTATGGAACTTCAGTAAGCAATTCTGGGCTCAGTTACATACAGGAGTGGATGATTGTAAGGATATAACTTTAATTGCACCAAATTTAAATCCAAAATTCTTATTGACTTTAAGCAGTCCATGGTGACTCTTGTATAAGCTTCAAAAGACAAAATAATTTGATTGAAGCCTAAATATTAGAGATCTACGTTTGGAAATGCAGATGAAATCCATAATACACAAAACTCACCCTATTTATTTAATAGTAAGGAGGGGGCGAATAAAAGGGGAATGGGGGAAGTGTGCCCATCTATTTTTGTTGAAGGTGATATATTCAAAAAAGGAATGTCATTACATTTCCCATTTATTTGCACTCAGCTTTTGTAGAAGCAAATCTGTAAAGAAAAGAAAAACATTGCTTTGCTCTGTAATGGGGTTTTATGCAAATGAAGGACTTAGAAAGATCATGGGTGCAACATAAAAGAGAGAGAGAAATTGCTCATACCCTTTTGGCCCTCTAGTCTGCATATTAAAAATCCATCAACTTTTGCTCCCACCAACTAGGGCAGAAGTGTTAGGAAGGACTTGGTGTAGTATAGCAGAAAATAATTTAGAATTATTATTCCCTTTAAAAAAAAAACACCTTTTCTTCTCAGGACACTGTGGTTCATTGTGATCTGTATAATTGGCATTTTTAAAAAAGTGATGTGGTTTTACAGAGACAAAGCAGTGGCTTGCATTTAATAATCCTTCCAATAATTCAATATAATTCATAAAGTATAAATTCAATATAATTGATACAGTCTTTTGAATGTGTGATACTGGAATACACAAATACACAGGGGGATCATTGTAATCAGTTGAAAAAGCATGCCATGATTCCATATCATGTGTCCTCTTCTTCCAAATGGGCGAATGGGTGTGAAAATATGTGTGTCTATACCTACACCCAGAAATATTATATGTTGAGAAGTGAGAGAAAGCAAAAGTTGGATAAACAATAGCCACATTTTATTAAGCACTTACACTGATTTATAGGCTTCAAAAATGATGGCTTATATTGTGGCCATAGTCTCTCTGGGCCCCAGAACCTGGAGGACAGGTCAGAGATACTCTTTCCAGGCTGTGGGGGTCATATCTAGAAATAGTCTTGGGGAAAACTGCCCAAACTGGTCCCCTTTGTGTGCTATAAGAGTCCAGTTGGTATGTGACAATATTTCCTTATCCCCCCCCCTTTTTTTTTTTTCCTTTCCTTTCCTTTCCTTTTTTTTTCTTTTTTCTTTTTTTTTCTCTTTCTTTCTTTCTTTCTTTTTTTTTGTAATGGGTTGCAAGATTTATTTTCTTCCTGAAATGCACCTAAATCTGGACACATTTTACTGCATTTCTCCTAAGATTTTATTTGCTCACTTTACCAAAATTCAGCTTTTCCCCATTGACTAAACTATATTGGTGCATTTCCTCCACTTATGCTCATTTTAGCCATTTGCATTTTAAAATATGTTTGTTGCTTTACATGCAATTTGTTTGTTGAAAACCTTCTGTAAGCGTCATAGTTTTATGATATTGATGTGAGGTGCATGTTTTCTCGTCACAAGCCTTAGGAAGTGTAACGTTTGTGAAAACTGTCCAATCCAGTGAAATTTCTTTCCCGCCAATGGCTCAATGAATGAGCATGCTCTACAGGAATATAATGCTGGTTGACAAGTGGGGCTGTTTATTGAATAAATCATCATCCCTGCTCATCAACCAATCAAACAATCAAATCCCAGTGTAGTTTGTCTGCACTACAAGATTGTACTTGATTCCTCAACCATGCAGAACATTGCAGCATTCAAAGGTTCAGCAGTAGTCAAAAGACAGAACTCACACACTGCCTCTTATATTTAGTTAATAAAAACACCTTTTCAGCTGAACATTATTAAAGGTTTCCTGTCTTCACATCCAAAATGCAGGTATGTTGCAGCTGTTAAAGATCATGCCCAATGGTCTAGTGGCAAATTTTGAAATATGAATGCTTATCATCACAGTCTCCATAGCTGTATTCCCAAGAGAGTAAACAATGAAGGGAGCTGTGTTGATCCAGATCAACAAACTGGCTCTACCCATTTTCATCTCCATCCAAAGCTGGTATTTTTAAAAGTGGAAGCATTTTGTTTTTGTTTTTTTGTTTTTTAATATTTCAAGTCCATTCAAGCAAAAGCACCACAAAATTTGTTGCATTGGAAAAGGAGCAACTCATAACTATATTTTGTTGGTGATAAAACCTGTTTTCTCCTTTCCTGAGAGGATTGCTGATCATCACAGAGAAAATATGAGAGTCCCTGGAAATGATACCGTGGGACACATGGCACTATTTTCCATGCCAGCTAAAAACACCCAGTGTTTCTCTCTGGCTCTACTACAACACTGTTCATGGCCTCAACAGATGTATCATTCAGGCAATATGTATACTGTATGCCATCTGATAGTATGGTTCCAAGCATTAGCACTTCCTTGGAGCTGGACGGTTGTCAATGGAAGAGCGGTGCACCAAAGACCCAGGTTTGTCTGTTCACTGATCCCTGGCCTGAAGTAGCATGCATCCATATGTAACAGTAGCAAGAACAGTAGTGAGAACTATCACCCTTTGAGAATTATTCACAGTGG
The DNA here is from genome assembly GCA_034509955.1 of Urosaurus nigricauda. NCBI lineage: Eukaryota > Metazoa > Chordata > Lepidosauria > Squamata > Phrynosomatidae > Urosaurus > Urosaurus nigricauda. The sequence goes on from JAOEGL010000002.1 coordinate 105,248,445, forward strand.
CCTAAAAACACTTCAGTTTTCAACTGCAAAATCAATCTGAGAAACACCTCAGTTTTAAAAGGAAATAAGTGGGCACATCAGAATACCAAGGTCACATCTAAGATGTGATAAGCTTTCTTTATTAAAATATAAGATAACTGTGTAAGAAAACTCCCTGGTGATAGGACATCATTGATTGCTTTGACTGTAGCTGAATCACATGCAACCCTCACTTTGTAAGTTGAAGTGCTGTTTTTTGAAAACACACATTTCTCTGCCTGTCAATGCCTAATGCTGTTATGAAAAGGGGAAAGTGCTCCATGCATGTTGTGCAGTTGAAGAAGCACAATATGGAGAAAGTAGAAAAAAGAAGAGAATGTGAGAACTATTATAGCCAAGGTCCCAATGTGCTTATGTGCTATAGACAGTTTGTACAGCAATATATTTCTCGATATTACCCCCTTTCTTCTCTTTCTTTTCCTGCATGTTTTAATTGACCATAGTGCTTTAGGTGGTTTCCCATGTAGTTTCCCATTTAGTAATCTTCTGGTATAGATTAAACTATGATTTATGGGGTGGGGAGAGAACCTACATTGCAATGTAGTGGTAAAGGTGCTGGGCTGGGACTTGGCCACTAAGCATAAAAAACTCATTGGGTTACCTTGGCCAGTCTCAACCTGACCTGATGGTTGGTTTGAAGATAAAATAATAATAAGAGCCATATACACTACCTTGAGAACATTGGCAGGAAGACAGGACACACATTTAATATAAATGTAATAGTAATATATAAACATAATAGTATTGGCCATGTTTCTGCATTACCTACTTAGCTACGTAACTACCTTAGTTACATTGTGAAATAGTATCTGCCAGACCAATCCTCCCACATTCTTGCTTACTAGGAAGTAACCTTTGCTAGCAACAGGGGTCTGTTCCCCTGTTGAACAGAAAGCCACTGACTAACATTTCCATCCTGTCTTGTAAGTGATCTCCAGTGCCACAGTTAGAAGTAGGTCTCCTGTCGCAATTCCCCTTTGTGTTGGAGATCACTTGGGAGGAAGGGGGGAGTCAGTCAGCTGCTTCCCAATTGACAGGAGAACAGACCCATGATGCTAACAGTGGCTGCTGCTTGGTAAGTGAAGATTGGGGGGACTTTAACGATCTCCAAATTAGTTAATAAGTAAAGATCATGAATACGAATCAGTCACAAATGCAAAATTTTAGGTTACATATTTGTAGCTGTCTTAATGTAGTCCAGCCATTATGTATGTACTTTTGTTTATTAAAATATTTATATCCTGCCCTTTATCCAAAGATCTCAGTATGGCTTACAATAAAATGAACTTGAAACATTACATGATTACAAATATATAAAAGTTTTTGAAAATATTAAATAATCTTTCAATCTAAAAACAGACAATTTAAAACCAGTATAACATTTGCAGCCTGGGTAAAATCAGTGTGGCCAAAGGGATTTAAGAAAAAGCCAGTTTTTTATTAATTTTTTTATTGATTTAAAAAAAATGAACAAATAAGAACAAAAATTAGAATAATAGAGTCATAGAATCATAGAGTTGGAAGAGACCACAAGGGCCATCTAGTCCAACCCCCGCCATGCAGGAAATCACAATCAAAGAATCCCCAACAGATAGCCACCCAGCCCCTGCTTAAAAACCTCCAAAGACTCCACCACCCTCTGAGGGAGTGTGTTCCAATGTTAAACAGCTCTTATTGCCAGGAAGTTCCTCCTAATGTTAAGGTGGATCTCTTTTCCTGTAGCTTGCATCCATTGTTCCATGTTCTAGTATCGAGAGCAGCAGAAAACAAGCTTTCTCCACCCTCAATGTGACATTCCTTCAAATACTCAAACAAGGCTATCATATCACCTCTCAACCATCTCTTTTCCAGGTGAAACATACCCAGCTCCTTAAGTCTTTCCTCATATGGCATGGTTTCCAGGCCCTTCACCATTTTGATGGCCCTCCTTTGGACACGTTCCAATTTTTCAACATCCTTTTTGAATTGTGGTGCCCAGAATTGGGCACAATATTTGAGGTGAGGCCTGACCAAGACAGAATAGTGTGGCACTATTATTACTGCTATACCAACATTGCAGAATACATCCACTAAATACTACATGCATTACAATAACAGACAAACACTGACTTCCCATGTCTCAGAATTCCTGAATTATCCCATGGTACATGCCACAAATCTAATTCCCACAGCATGGATACATAGGGAGAGGGGTCCAGGTTTAAAAAGTAATTTGAACTTTTAAAAGTAACCCTGTTTATATGGCAATGTAGTAACAGATTTCTTTATACTTGTAACCTTCAGAGTTTGCAAATCTCTCTACCTCTGGGAGTTCCAGAAACACCAGTCAACTGATGAAAGGGCATTTAACTAACTGTAAAATGGCTTGTAAACATATGGTGTGTTCGGCTCCCATTGTGACAGATCAATTTTCCTCACAATGGTTTAAAAACATTGCTGTAGCCTCAGCGCAGGATGAAATTTGCCAGAGCCAGGCCACAGCAATGTCAAAAGCTAGACTTGGAATAAATATTCACTAACTCAGGCCTCACTGAGGTCAGTATCTAGAATTAGTTGGAATCAGAGAAATAGATACATGGCTTCTGACCATTTAAGAACACTGGAAACTGCCTTATATTGAGTGAGACCATTGATCCATTGACTCCAGTATTCTCAGTTCTGATTTAACAGCAAATGGTGCTCCAGGTTTTCATGTAGGATTCTTTTTTAGATCCATCTGGTGAAGTCCCCCTTATAGAATCATAGTATCAGAGAGTTGGAAGACACCCCAAGGACCATCCAGTCCAACCTCCTGCCATCAGGAAGACAGCATCAAAGCACTCCCAACAGATAGCTGTCCAGCCCTTGTTCAAAACCCTTCCAAGAAGATTCCACCACTCTCTGAGGTCAGTGTATTCCAGTGTCAAACATCTCTTTCCATCAGGAAGCTTTTCCTAACGTTTAGGTACAATCTCTTTCTCTCTCTCTTGTTTGTATCCAATGTGCTGGTTCATCCAAATATGAATCAGACTTCCACAGACAACAACATATCTGCATAGAAAATTCTGTTTTATTTTTTTAAAATTTTTTAAAAAACCCTAACATTTGATTTTCCATAGAATAAATCTTAAAATTTCTCTTTAACATCACCTATTGTACAAACATATAAAACTACTAGTCTTAGTAAAGCTCTCTGAAATGGTGGCTTGTATAATCTAAGAATACAGCACCACCTACAGTATCATTTCTAGCTTCTACATCTTCAGTATCACATCGTTGTTGTTGAGTGCCTTCCAGGCGTTTCTGACTTATGATGACCCTAAGGTGAACACGTCATGGGGTTTTCTTGGCAAGGTTTTTCAATGACAAAACTTTACACTTCAGACACTTGTCTAGTCTTTTCATAGCTGCCCTTCCAAGTCCTAGTCTTCTTTTGAATTCTCGACTGCTGTCTCCACTCTGATTGATGATTGAGCCCCCAAGTATGGAAAATTTGAACTGTTTCAATGTCTTCAAAATCTACTTTAAATTTATGTAGATTTTGTGGCTTTTTTTTTTAATGTTCAGCTGTAAATCTGCCTTTACACTTTCTCCCTTGACTTTCTTCAATAATCTTTCCATGACTTTGCTATTTTTTGCTAATAGTATGATATCAATTGCATTTCTTCTTCCTCCATGTCTAACCCTGTTTATGTATATGTCCAGCATACAATTTAAACATAGGGTGATAAAATACAGCGTTGCCTGATCCCCTTGCCAACTGGAAACCAATCCATTTTTCCATATTCTGTCCTAACAGTTACTTCTTGTCTTGAGTACAGATTATGCATCAGGACAATCAAATGTTGTGGTACAGCAATTTCTTTAAGAGGGTTCCATAATTTTTGGTCTTCTATATAGTCAAAAGGTTTGCTATCATCTATAAAGCACAGGCTGATTTTCTTTTAACATTCCTTAGAATATTCCAATATCCAGTGTATGTTTGCTATATGCTCACTAGTGCTTCTTCTTTTCCTGAACCCAGTTTGGACAGCTGACATTTTTTGTTCCATATATGGTAAGAGTCTTTGTTGTAGAATTTTGAACAACACCTTGCTTGCAATGTTCAAATTATGGTCCTATGATTATTGCAATTCCTGGTGTCACCTTTTTGCAGACTGGCATGTATACTCAGTATTTCCAATATGTGGACCATTGCTTTGTTTTAATTACTGACAGAATTTAATTAGAATTGGTGTAGATTCTGGCTCTGTAGCTTAAAGCTACAGAGTATGCTGGTATGCTGTCTGTTCCTAATGTTTTATTTCTTTCAAGTGCTCTTAGTAAAGCTCTCACTTCACTTTTTAAAACTGAAAGTCCATCTTCATTCTTCATCTAACATTCTTCTTCAGATGAATCTGCCATCCTTTCATTTCTTTTATATAGTTCTTTTATGAATTGTTTCTATCTTCTTTTTATTTCTTCTTTGTCATGTAATGGGTTGTAGAACATTTCCACTCTTAGTTTAACATTTCCTTTGATTTCTTGTTGAAGAAATCTCTTGTTCTTCCTTTTTTGTTGTTGTTAGCTTCTATTTCACTGCATTGATTATTATAGTAGTTCTTATCCCTGCACACAAGTCGCTGCACATTTGCATCTTGGGTTTTGGTTATACTCCTGTCACCTTTCATTTTTGCTTCTTTTCTGTTCATCACTGTTTATAGATTTTCACTTGTCATCCACTGGAGCTTCTCTTTCTTTCTGGCTACAGATAGTGTCTTTTTATTTTCCTGTCTAACAATGTCCCTGGCTTCAGTCCAGAGTTCTTCTGGCTCCTGATCAATTAGGTTTAACAATGCAAAATTTTCCTTTGTCTTTATATTCTTCAGTAATGTTCTTCAGGTTGTATTTAGGCATGATGGTTGGGTTAGTGTTCTTCTTTAGCTAATAAAGTATTATTGGAATAATATTTTTCCCCAGCTAGGGCACTGCATGGGAAACAAGGGAGCCTTAGAGGTCTAGCAGATGAGTTAATTTCCCCTTCTAATAAAAGCAAAAACTGCCACTTCAGTTATGGCTCTACTATATCGATTAATGACTCCCCCCCCAAAAAAAAAAACCTTTAGTGTAGGGGAAATTTGTTTGAAATTGCAGTGTTCTTCGGAATAACTACACCAGAAACCTTTACACACGTATGATGGGCTAAGGGACAGAAAAAGGAATCCTCTTTCTCTCCTACTCTGGAATGGTGTTTGGCCATTCTGAATTGCTTCCATTTTACCTATAAGCTTATTCATTTGTGCAATCAATAACCTTTTCCCTTTATACCTTTAACAATGGAAACTGAAGAAGACTGATTGTTTTATTAGAGGAATGAGAATAATAATAATAGTGATAATGATGATGATAATAATAATAATAACAATAGTTTATATCCCACTTTTTGTTAATAAACAATCAAAGCAGCTTACATCTAACATACATTACAATATATATATATATATATATATATATCCCCCATTCCTCCCTAAAAAGAATATTAAACACAGTTACAGTTAAAGTTAATCTCTTAAAATCAACAATAATAGCAGATAAAATCATATAAAAGAATAGCTGAGCAGTATGATGGGAAGAATTCAATCGTTTGGCTGAGAGATTCTATTCAGGGAAGGCCTGCTGGAAGAGATCCATCTTGACAGCTTTTGTAAAGCTGTCTAAGCTGGTAATTTGACAGATCTCCTCTGGCAGGGTGTTCCACAATCTAGGAGCTACTACAGAAAAGGTCCTCTGGGAGGTTGCAGTCAGTCTGAATTTAACAGATTGTAACAAATTCCTCCCAGAGGACCTGAATGTACGGGGCAGATTATTTGGAAGTAGGTGATCCCTTAGATAGGTTGGGCCCAGGACATGTAGGGCTTTAAAGGTGATAACCAACACCTTGTACTGTTCCCGGAAACCAATAGGCAGCCAATGGAGTGACTTCAGGATAGGTGTAATATGGTCACTCTTTTTTTCCCCTGGTAATCAAACTGGCTGCCATATTCTGTATTAATTGGAGTTTCTGGACTAGGCACAAAGGTAGTCTGATGTAGAGTGCATTGCAGATGTCGAGCCGTGAAGTTACCAGTGCATGTGCCTCAGTTTCCAGGTCTCTCAGTTCAAGGAAATGGCACAGCTGGCATATCAGCCTAAACTGATAACAGGCACTCCTGACCATCACATTCCCCTGATTTGTCATCTGAAGCGACGAGTCTAGGAGCACCCCCAGACTGAAAACACAGTCCTTTGAGGAGAGCATGACCCCTTCTAGAACTGGAGCTTGCAACCCAAAGCCTGGTTTAGGGGCCCCTACTGTGAGTACCTCCATTTTGGCTGGATTCAGCTTTAGTCTGTTTTTCCTCACCCAGTTCATTATTGCTGTAAGACATTCATTGAGAGGAGAGATACCATCTGTAGAATCAGTTCTATGACCTTCCAAATATTACAAAACTGCAGTTCCCAGTATTCTCTGTCTTTGAAAATACTGGCTAATATTAGCAGGAATTGCAGTGCAGCAACAATTATAAAACAACACAGTGCTAACTCCTGCATCAGACTAAATAGGAAATCAAGGGAAAGCCTCAACATATGGGTACTGTTTTGGGGGCACTGAGTGGTGTAGTAAAGCATGAAACAATTGAAGTATCAAAAATTGCTGCCACACTGCAGAAATAATTCTGTCTGACACTGTTTTAACAGTCATGGCTCAGTTTTATAGCATCCTGGGATTTGTGATTTGTTGTGGCACCAGAGCTCTCTCACAGAGAAGGTTAAATATCTCACAAAACTACAATTCCCAGGATTCTATAGCATTGAGCAATGTCAGTTAAAGTGATGTCGAACTGCACGAATTGCAATGTAGATGCAGCCTTAGGCATCTAAAATATTTCTTTAGTTTACAAATTAAATTAAATAAATCATGACGGGTTTTCTTCTGAAGTAGCCTATATGGCAATACTGAATGCTAAAAGTCTGTATCTGGATATATGTAAGCGTGTGTATGTGTGAGAGAGAGAGAGAAAGAGAAAGAGAGAAAGTATATCATCAATGCTGGCTGAAGCACAAAGCCAAATAACTGTACTGTTCTTTAAAAAAAAAACATTTTGGAAGTAGTTCAGGCAATTATCAGGCAGTTTGCTGATTCAAGAACATATGAAACATTGTTATGCAAAATATGTTCATTTGGGAGGTGGAAAAATAGGTCCCTCAGTTATCTCATTTGGACAGTTATACAATGAAGCAATAAACACAAGCTGGCACCCAAACTCCCTGACTGTGAAAATTCATTGAATAAAAAATTCCACATTCATTTCATCTTTTCCAGAGAGCAGCAGTTGAGAATACAGGAAATAATTCACCCTGGGATATGGTGAAAGCAGGTTGCCATAAGAAAGCTCCAGTGTCAGAGAAATAACTATTACTAATGGACAACAGAAATCCTTCAATAAAGAGGAAGGAGGCAACTGCCATACTGATAAAGAGGGGAATAAAACTAAGGGCATTGGTTTTTCAAGAGTAAAAACCACTGCTGGAGGGTTTCAGTGTTTTTGTTTATGTATGTCATCACTGAATTGTGAAGATACTGGTTTCTCAAGACAGTAGTATAGGTATGTATGCATATATTCCTTAAAGTCACCTGTAGACTTACAGGGCTGGTACAGACCAGCCCTTTAAGGCACCCCTGTCACGTGTGAGGGTTGCCTAGGGGCAGGGCTTCCACATGCTCCACAACCCTAGCACGTGACAGGGGCATCAAGATGGTGGCGCCCTGTATACATGGGTGCCGCCATTTTTACGTAAGTGCCACGTGGCATCTACATGGTGAAGCATGGTGCTTACGTTGTGAGTGCACCAGTGGCGCACTTATTACATTGTGGCAGCACGCCACCATGGCTTTAAATAATTGGAGACCTAACTGATGATTGATATGGAAGGCTTTTTATTAAGTATGTATATGTTTAATTGTTTTTACACTGATTTTGCATGTTTTTAAATTGTGATATATGGTAATGGAGCTGTATTCTGTACTGTTGGAATCCCACCTCAATCCGAGGGGAGAGGCGGGAAATATAAATTAAAATATATTATTATTATTATTATTATTATTAGAATCTGCTTTTTGCAGGTTCTCAGAGGGCGCATATTCGGGGCAGTATGTACTGCCCCATAGTGAACCGTGGATTGCATAGAGTTTTCTAAGGCAATTAATACTCAAGAGTTGGTTTTGCCAGTTCCTTCCTCTGTAATCAAGTCTACAGCCCCTGGTATTCATTGGCAGTTCCCTATCCAATCATTAACCAGCGTTGATCCTGCATACCTTCCAAGATCAAAGGCGATCTGGTGCCTTTAGGGTATTTAGGCCCTTAATACTTGCATGATAATGACATGGCAACCACTGAAAATAATTAGTATATGCCACTTCTAGAAGCCATACCTGAATGCATAGAACTGACATGCTATCTTACTTCTAGGCTTGTGATTCCCATGCCCATTTGGGCCATTGGCTAACCAGATTCCTAGCTTTTCACTGACAAAAACAACAAAATCTAGTTCAAGTCAAGCATGGTGTAAGGGTCTGAGCATTGGACTAGGACCCTGGAGACCAGAGTTTGAATCCTAGCTTGGCCATGGAAACCCATTGGGTGACATTAGGGAAGTCACACACTCTTAGCCTCAGAGGATGGCAATGGCAAACCCCCTCTGAAGGAATTTGCCAAGAAAATTCTATGATAGGGTTGCCTAAGGTCACCGTATGTTGGAAAAGACTTGAAGGCACACACAACAACAAGGTTGCCTAAGCAAATAAACAATAAATAAAACCAATTCAATTATATTTTCACATGATGTAGAAAGCCTGGGTAACTGCTCATTGGGTGCCCTGTTTGCTCTTGCTCAAGGAAAAAGGTGAAGGTTCCTCATTCGCACAGTTGGTGATCGTCAACCCCAAGATTACTAAGTACTTGGAATTTCCAAGTGTCGACACCAGTCAGAGCCTGCAATGGTTCTCCCACCAATTGGACTTTCCCCAACAGATCATATAAGAAGAGCCTTCCTGTCTCTCCTCTGTTGCCATTCTGCTATCTATTCTGCTTCAATCTAGCTTCTCTGGTTTCCCAACCTGCATATGAGCCCAACAGAGTACTGAGATCATCTGGAAGGGCTCTTCTCTCTGTCCCACCACCCTCTCAGTTGCGTTTGGTGGGAAGAAGAGAGAGGGCCTTCTCACAGTGGCTTCTCCCAAACTTTAGAACTCCCTCCCTATAGAGGCCAAGATGGCATCATCCTTACTATTCTTCCGATGCCAGGTAAAGATGTCCCTGTGCAGTCAGGCCTATTAAACTGAGAAGGACTGGGTTTTTAATGCTGGGCTATACTAATTTTAATGGTTTGTATTCTAGTATATTATAATTTATAAATGTTTTAATCCTTAAAATTATTTAATTTTTTAAAAAAATTATATTTATGCATTTTAATATTTTGTTTTTGTTTGTTTTGTTTTTTTTTTAAAAAAGTATTGTTTTATACTTGTTTGCCGCCTTGAGTCCCTATATTGGAGAAAGGTGGGATATAAGAAAATAAAAGAGGAAGAAGAAAAATTAGTAGTAGTAGTAGTAGTAGTAGTAGTATTCCTTCATGGCAGGGAAGGGAATTGGATTTGATGGCCCTTGAGGTCTCTTCTAACACTATGATCAGCGAGTAGGCAGACTTACCATCTGAGGATATGCCATGCCAAATTCATTCTAGTTGTCACCATTGAAGGGGATAGCCTTCTTTAACTCACAGCTTGGCTTGGTGTGTTTATCTGCAGTTACATCTCTCACTCCCATTTCAGCATTATGGGTACAAATCCCACAAGTGCATTTCTCTGTGTCTCTGGTAGTGATAATAATAACTAGTAATAGTAATAATAAAACTAGTAATAATAACTAATAACTAGCTAGTCAAATGACTAGCCATTTTTATTTAGCCACAATCTGCCTAGCTTTGCCAAATGGCAGAGTCCTGTACAGCATCTCAATTCATAAGGAAAAGTATACAGGACACTCCTTTCATAGGAAGGAGCTTTGCCCCATTGCCCAGTACTCCCATCAGACCTACCACCAACATATGACATCCTTGAGCCAATAGACACTCATAGATCCCACTGTTGCTTACTTTGGGTACCCCAGTGAGTAACAGGACATCACCTGTGTGGATTACGAGAATATAATTTTAATTTCCCACAGTGCTTTGGTGATTTTATGTTGGGGCATTGTGGGGAATTAAATAGAGCTGTCCACAGGGCGCAATCTAGCACTTGTTTATCATGAATAGCACTCTTTAAATGCACTGAAATGCACTAGGATCACTGTAGACGTAATACAACTTGCTGTAGATTATTAGGATGAGTTAATCTTTCTAGTTTTAATGAATGAGCTTCCCATGCATGCAGAACCATATATATAAATAGCGTGTTATTTGACATGCTTCCCACATGGTTCTTGATACCAAAGAGGCAAGCTGATTTTATCACTTTTTCTGTAACTGTTGCAAGTTCTCATTTAAATCAATAGAAGGAGCACTACCAATTGATAGATAATGGCTTACGTTTATCCCTGTTAAGCCTCTGATAATCAAGGAAAAACATGAAGGTTTCAGTTATAACCTGCCCTCGGTTGAAGTAGTTGTGTTTCTTTGGGCTCAGATATTATTGCTTCACCATGACCCTGCCAGAATGATTGCTAGCAGTGTGGTTTGCAAATGTCCTTGCTTCAATTTAGGAATAAAAACCAGCTTTAAATACACTCTGAAGCTGAATCCATTTAAGCTCATAGGTCTTTGGTATCCTCAGCAGTACAAATAAATATACTATGTACTTGTCTGAACACATTTGTACCTTCATTAGTGGATTTACAAAGCAGTAGCAGCAGCAAGCGGAATGCAATTTAGTTCAAATGGGCCTAGGGGGTGTTCATTACATGAATGTCATCCAGACATATAGATGCAAACCTCTAGGTCCAACACATATCATTTGCCATTTGGGATAGCAAGATCTTCATTGAGAAGTTGTTGCTTGGAATTTGTCTTCTGTGTATAACAATAAAAAGTTTTGTGGCATCTTTGAGATTAAGGGACCTATTTTTAATAGGAGCTTTCATAGATTACAATCCACTTCCTCAGATGGACAGAGTATAATATTTATGCTTCAAGCATTTAAGCACAGCATCCATGGGTGAGAGTGGGGACTTTATCACATGAAGAAAATAGGGGGATTTAAATATTGATTATCCTGTGAAAATTGCACAATCACAATTAACATTTTCACACACATCATGATTAAATTGTCATTATCCCAGGAATAAACAGGCAATAAACAACAACAAATCATTCACGGGATTTTCCCCATGTATGATTTGTTGCTGTTTATGGCCTATTACCGGGATAATGGCAATTTAATTGCAACATTGTGTGAAAATGCTAATCACAATTGGGCAATTTTCACAGGATAATCTATGTTTAAACCCTCGATTTTCCCTGTGTGATAAAGTCCTTCATTGGATTAGAGCTGAACAGGATACAGAAACTATTGACTTTGTGGTTAACATCATTACTTTCCTCTCCCCTTTTCCTCTGCCTTCCCACCACCACCATTCATGTTCACCTGATGAAGAAGCCTATGAGCTTCAAAAGCTTGCTTAATAAGGGTATGTTGTTGTTGTTGTTGTTGTTATAATACTTTAGACAAAAAGTACCCCAAACTATGCACTGAGGTGTCCCAGAATGCCTCAACAAGCTCACAGGGTCACTGTGGTGATATCTTAAATGTTAACTTCCTGAAGATGGCCAGACTAGGCAACAGGTGTCATAATGGTGGCTTAGTTCCAGCTGCAGCAGCAACAGAAGCCGCTCCTGCTCACAGACCCCATGTGGTGGAGGCAATGGTAGTGGCACTGGGATTTCCTCATTTGAGCTAAAAGGAATTGGCTCGGGCCTTGCACTCATGGAAAGTGGGAGCAGTGCTTGTGTAAAAGGGCAATTGATAATCTGCAGCATTTTAAAACTATTCAGAGGACTAGTGAAAGGGAAACCTTGCCCTCAGCAAAAGGGGCTTGAGAACAATGGTAGTAGTGCTCACTTTTCTGGTCCTCCTCTTTCTTCTCCTCCACACTAGTCAATCTATGCAGAAGTATGAAGGAGGAATAGAATTCCATTCTATTATTCTGCTTAGATAGAGTAGTGGAATGAGGAGGAGGGGTGATGATGATGATGATGATGATGGCAGAAAGGCAAGTGGATTTCCATTCCGAATATTTTAGGTTTAACATGGGCTTAACAATAACATGCAGCATTGTGGTTTTCAGTACACTCATCTGGGAGATCTTTGTATAGTATGCACTTGAAAATAAAAAAGATTGTAAGTGTAGTTTTTTCCCCCTGGAAAGCTTTTTTCCCCTTCAGATTGCCAATATCCTGTGCAGTTCAAAAGTCCCATCCCAGCTTGGGAGCTGCCTTCTGGTTGGCTCTGGAAGAAAAGTTGCAGAGGATCCAACAACAGGTGGTAGATAGGCAAATCCAGAGAAAAACAGAAATGCCCATCTGAGGGCAGGCTTTCTCCCTCATTCCTAAAAGTGTAGACAGTGCTGCACTAATTTTTCTGGTCTTCCAACTTTTCAACTCCTCCCCCAACTCAGTGAAACTCCTCCTTCTTGTTCCAAATTCCCACCATTCTTCATTGTATAGTACAATGTATAGTACAACCCACATATTGGTGGGACCAGTACCCATGGTTTCACGTACCCACATCCAAAAAAAAAAAAAAAATGCTTTTGGTGGAGGTTGACCATAGAGTCATGCTGGAGGACCTAGAAATGCCCAAAGACATGTTCTTTCTAGGAATCGTCATGACCTTCATTTCAATTCTAAGATTAATTTATTCCAGAAGTCATTCATTTAATAGGGTTCACTATTATTTGTGATTTTGCGTTTCCACAGTAACCACTTTATCACACTAGGGGGCAAATAGGATTTAAACGAGAGTTAAACAGGAAATGCCTATGATAAACATCAGGCATTTCCTGTTTATCTCTCGTTTAACTCTCGTTTAATCCTGTTTGCCCCCCTAGTGTGATAAAGCAGTAAGTCTGGAAAATAATAATAATAATAATAATAATAATAATAATAATAATATACCCCACTCTTCAGCCAAAGCTATCAGAGCGGCTTACAATTATTATTTTTAATTAGACAGTTCCCTGCCCTCAGGCTTACAATCTAAAAAGATACGACACAATAGCAGAAGGGAGAGGTGGTGGGGAAGGGGGAAAGTCCAGCAGATCTTCTCTCCCTCAGAGGCCTGGACCAAGGCAGATGGACTGGAGGGAGGGCTCTTCTTCTTTTTAGGAAAGGCCTGTTGGAGCTGGCTTGCCTTCCTCTCCCACAAGATGGTGGATGGAGGGAGCTATGGAGTTCATGCTGTATTTCCTGCCAACTCCCCTCCATGTCCTCTCCACCTTTCAAGCACTTTGAACCCCTACTCCCCCACCTTCCCACCCCCAAAATTGCTTTCATGTTCAACATTTGTTAAGCAGACTAGTTTTCTATTAGTTTTTGGCATTCTCATTCAAATTTTGATAGGGTTTCTTGTTCTCAAATGGCCTTTGTACAGAGCTTTTTTTTAAAAGTGGGCATCTAAAGTGGGCATTAATTGGGACAGACCTCTATAACAAGTACAAGTATGTTCATCAGCAAGATGTGATGGAGTGTTGAGAATGCATGTAGTGTCAAATGTAGTGCTGGAGAAGATTTATGTAGTACAATGTTGGCCAAAAAGACCTTTTGTAGGAAAAAGAGGTGATGCCTCCCTTCAGTAGCTGGTAGAAAACAGGAAGACTGCATTACAGATGGATTTACTCAATAAAGGAAGCCACAGCCCAGACTTTTGCAAGATCTGGCTATTAACAACAGGATTTCTTGAAGATCTCTCATTCATGGAGTCACAACTTGACAGCAAGTAACAACAAACCTACAATTTTGAGAAGTGAGGATGGATTTTTTTTTCCCAACTCCAACAATTTTTCTCACTCAGAATCAATTTCCAAATACTTATTAAGTTGTTTCAATATAACTGCTTAGTAAATGTACCTGTTAGCTATTTCTTTTGGCCTACAGGAACCATGAAAAAAAAATACTGAAAAACCAAGGGAGCCATGAAACAAGAAATATTAGGAACCTATGCTGTAGACAATACAGGGAATCATATCTTTGTCATTAGAAGCAGGGAGCAACTGGAACCTGGGAGACAATTTTGAAAAGGGATGTAAATCTCCATTTACATTGCGTTCACATTTTGGAATGAATAATTTTTGTTTAAAAACAAATCTTATTAGATAGGTTTCTATGAGATTTATTTTTGGAAAATTTTCACTCCCTTCCCACTGTTTGGAAAAATTTATTGGTACAAAACTCATTTTTAAACAGAAAATACACTCTCTTTTTGTGTATAATGTTTTTGTTTCCAGAAATCCAAAAGAATTTTTTTGCTTTCCCCTACCTTCTCTAATATTTCTTTTCACAAAGCCAATATCACACAGAAGGGAACTTTATTGCATTTCACAACAACTTTCCCTTTCAGACCATCTTTTCCAGACACTCCCCTTGTTTTCAAACATTCATAATTAAGTCACTTTAATGGTGGTGGTGATGGTTAGTGGGGACCTTTGTGGTTCTTACAGTCCTAATCCTTTCTAATCTCCCCAACTGCTGTCAGCAATAAATGCACATCTCCACCACCTTCCTCATCACATGTTTGTGGAGGCAACAGTTGAGAGAAAGTAAAACATCGAAATTAGAAAAAAAATCACCATAGGTATATCTGCATTGCAGAAATAATGCAGTTTGACACCACTTTAACTGCCTTGGTTCACTACTGTAGAATTCTGGAATTTATAGCTTTGTGAAGATATTTAGCATTTTCTGTCACAGAGCTTTGGTGCCACAACAAACCACAAATCCATAGGATTTGTTGCAGACAATGGAATTTCTCTTTATTGCAAATGGAGCCAATTGGAGCCAATTCGAATTCACGTGAATTTGCTAGTTTAGTGAATTTACGTTAATTCCAATTGCATTCTGAATGCGTTCAGAATGACTTCCCATTACCCGAAAATGACCCCCCATTGCCCAAAATTGCGTGAGATGCTTTAATTCGCAATAACGTTAAACCATGATTGCCCAAAATTGCGTGAGATGCCCAAAATTGCGTGAGATGCTTTAATTCACAATAACGTTAAACCATGATTGCATTCGGAATGACTTCTCTTTTGCTCGAAATTGTGTGAGATACTTTAATTCACAATAACATGAAACCTCATGATTGCTTTCAGATTGCCATTAGATTATACTTCCAGTTTGCAAAGTCTGATAAGGTCCATTTTCAAGCATGCCTTGAAATCACTTGTTCTGGGGGTAGTGATCCAATGTTTCTTTTTTGAAGACTGGAAATCAAACAAGGGAAAGGTGGGGATTTTTGTATAAAACAGAGGAAGGAGTTAGAGAGGAATTGGAGAGGTGGATACACCTTTCTTCTGTCATCAGCAAAATGGATGCAAATCCATGTGGGATCTGAAAATGCACCAAGAAAAGTAATTTTAGCACATTTCAATTTCTAAACTCATTTGCTAGTTAGGATGAAATTGAAGGCTGGTTTGACTGGAGGTAAGCATGCCCATATGAATTCAGAATAAAAGTGTGAACAACCATATATGATCCACCCCCTGAAACATCACATTTCTCAGGCTTGAATTATCCCACTGTGTACAGCTATTTGTTCCACAAAACTCACATAGAGCATTCTGTCATAAAACAGTGCCCTTGTTGTTTTACCCAGCACGTGATCTTCTGAGCTACTATTAAAAGGTCAGCTGATATCCTCAGCACACAGACAAGGTTTTTGCACTTCCTGTCAGTGAGAAAAAGAAAACTGCCAGCCTTTGGAAACTACATCACCATCACTTTAAATGATCACAGTAATCTTTTAGGTGTCAGGCCATCCCTACGCACCCTCTTCCATCCAATTCTAGAATAGAAGATTACATTTTATCTCAGAATGAAAAGGGGAAAGAAGGAGAAAGGGAGAAGAGTATGAGGAGGCTTCATAGCTATTCATTCGTTTCTACAATACACCATAATATGATGTTGTCAGTGTCTGACTGGTTTTCCCTCACATCACATCACTATTGTGTGTATAATCCCCTCTGTTGTAAGCCGCCTGGATTCCCAGTCGATTGGGTGGCATACAAATAAATATCATCATCATCATCTTAGTTGCCCTCCTTTACACATGCTCCAGTTTCTCCACATCCTTTTTGAATTGTGGTGCCCAGAACCAGAATTCTATGTGTGGCCTGACCAAAGCAGAATAGAGTGGAACTATTAGAGTGTTTATATTTCATTTGGGGGGGGGGGGTGCTTGCCGATAAGCTGCCCAATCTAGTGCCATATAATGTTATCCTGGTTTTGTGAAAGAGAATTATGGCAACCTCAGAACTTTGATTACAGCGCTGGAGACCAGAGTTCAAATCTCCGCTGAACCATGGAAACCCATTGGGTGACCTTGGGCAAGTCACATTCTTTCAGCCACTCAGGAAGGAAAAGGCAAAACCCCTGTGAACAAATCTTGCCAAGAACAGGTTGTGATAGGGTTGCTTTAGGGTTGCCATAAATCGGCAACATCTTCAAGGCATATACCATCATTATCATAATCAACAACAACAACAACAAAAACAAAGTAGAAAAACAAACCAGTGGCCTTTGATGCAAACATCATTCTTCTCTCATCCTGCTAATGGCCACCACAGCACCCACAAAAGAGCATGAAACAGCAGCATTAGGCACAGAATGAATTAGCGCATGAATACATGGTACTCTTTCTCTACTGTTTAATGAAGCCACACCCCTTGAACTATAAAAATAGTTTCAAAATTACAGTTAAACATACATGAGTGATGTTACATTCCAACTGCAATGTAACTTTGCTATATGCTGTTGCTATTGCATACAGAAAATCATTACCACTGCCTACCCTTTTTGTTTTTAGTTACTTCCAAGTAACATAAGTTGGGATTCAGCGGTGATGGGTGGCTTCCATGTCAGTGGAATCATGACTTTTTGTTTCAGACTCTAAAGGAACTGTCCTGCTCTAAATGCACTGTCCAAGGTTCTGAAAACCATTTCTAAAATCAGTTGAGTACCTTGAATAGCTCCTTTAAAAATGTGTCCTAAAATCAAGAACAGATTCAATACTCCATTGACATAAGCCGACAGCTGTGGTTAGGAGACACAAGGAGAGATTTGCTGATGGTGCTTTATTATTTGATTTGGTTCATAGGAGGGTTTGCTTTACTCAGTGAATTACATGTTATTTGGCACTTAGTTTGATTATATCAGGGAGAGTTCAGGCCACTGCCATAGAAGCTGTCAATATTTCCCTGCTCCTATTATCAAGAATTTAGAACTAGAACATAAAAGTTGGACATGGAATGGAAATTTGCTGTTGTGCGGATGATGAGAAATACATTTGTTTTACTTCATTTGACATCTTATAGTTTATCATGGATGCATTATTTTAAAGACTGAGAGAAAATGTTTATATTTTATAAAATTGTTTAAGACACCATGGCCTAAATCCAGTTGTTGAGCCCAACTAGGGCAGGCTCTATTGTAATTGTAGACTCACCATTCAGACATTGATTCAATGGGTCTATTCTAGTTGGCTCTAGTGATTAGATTTAGGCCAATATATTTCCCCAGGAACTAAAGTATGCACAATTCAAGAGCACTATTTTTAGATTCTTTGATGTTCCTATGGTAATTCTCTGGTATACGTTCTTTCCTATATGACAGAAGTTTAAGTAACTTCTCCTTGATTTCAATTTGTATTTTTAATAATAATAATAATAATAATAATAATAATAATGTTTTATTTATAGCCCGCTCCTCTGTATCCAATCGGAGCGGGTTACATCAATTAAAAAATGCAAGATAAAATATACATGACCCATACCCAACCACCCGCCCCTTAAAATTAAATTAAACTAACATCAATTAAAATGACATAATAAAAATTTCAATTTAAAACGGCAACCCATTGCATAGAGATCAGGGTCAAGATGTTAAAATGCTAATGGGAGAGCTTAACCCAAACAGAGCCGGGAGGTTAAGAACTTTCTGGGAAGGCCTGCCGGAAGAGATGCGTCTTCAAGGCTTTTTTAAAGCAATCAGAAGATGTAATAAGACGCATCTCGTCTGGCAGGCCATTCCATAGCCTGGGAGCGACAGCCGAGAAGGCCCTCTGGGAGGTCTGCGTCAGTCTAGTCTTCATAGGCTGCAATAAGTTCCTCCCAGAAGACCGGAGTGTGCGGAGGGGTTCGTATGGGAGGAGGCGGTCCCTCAGATAAGATGGACCCAAGCCATGTAGGGCTTTAAAGGTTAAAACCAACACCTTGTACTGCGCTCGGAAACTAATCGGCAGCCAGTGGAGAGATTTGAGCACTGGTGTTATGTGCTCTCTCCTTGATGTTCCCGTGACAAGCCTGGCTGCCATATTCTGAACTAATTGAAGTTTCCGAGTTAGGCCAGGGAATAACAATTAATTAGGTTAAAAAGGGAAATCATTCCAACTCTGAAACAGGTTAGCAAAGGAAGGAGCTAGCTACAAGAACTATGGGATATTCTCTGTGGAGATATTCAAGAGAATTCAGGGAAATCTGCTGGAAATGCCCAGCCATTTTTAAGGCAGGCCGAGGCATTTGGGCCTGAAAGAAGCCAAGTAGAGAAAGATTTGAGGAAGAAAAAATACCCCAGAAGAAATTAAATATAGGATGAGATAATAAAGTATGTGTGATCTATTAAAGAAAATGTAACGTATGAGACACCACTATTACCTATAGTTGTATTGATAAATTGTTCATAGCCTTATCTACATAAGTTCCTGTAACAGATTATCAGTGTCAAATCATTTTTAAGAAGGCTCCTTTTAACAAAATGTAATCTCATTTTACATGAGATTTCTCATTTGCTACTCTTGTGGAGGAACAGAACCAAGCTGGGTGGCAGCTCTCTCTTCTGGCTGTTTTTCCATAACTTGAGCAGGTGGTGCAGTTTGTGCTAGCCTTTTTCTGCTTGCCTCTCCAAATGATCCAGCCAGTCATGAGTCATGGGTGACCTATCTGAGTAGAGTAGAACTTCACTGGAGGACTGGAGGAAGGCAATTCTCACTCTGGTTTGACCATTTACTGACCACTCAGTTTGCCTCAGGCTTCCACCTCAACATTAGGAGAAACTTCCTGACAGTAAGGGCTTTTCGACAGTGGAACACACTCCCTTGGAGAGTTGCCTTCCTTGGAGGTTTTTAAACAGAGGCTGGATGGCCATCTGTTGGGTATGCTTTGATTGGGAGTTCCTGCATGGCAGGGGGTTGGACTGGATGGCCCTTGTGGTCTCTTCCAACTCTATGATTCTATGATTCCTTTACACCATTCCATCTTGCATGTTCAATGGTAATATATGATTATGAATTGTTTATTTGGGTTTTTTGAGGCCTGGCTATGGAACAGAGAGAACCTTGGCCACTTTGGTGGATGTCCTACTCAGAGAACTGGGCAGGGAAAGTGTGTCCCTGTTAGTGGGCAAGATTCTCTCTGTTCCACAGCCATGCCTGACACTAGATTAAAATGCATCTAGATAATCTGTTTCATCCAGAAATCCCTGGAGTTGGGAAGCTACTATATGTTCCAAGGAGACCTGCTTGTAAAGTGGTTAAATGCCTGTATTGCACTCACTCACACACCACAAGGTTGCAAGTTCAATACCAGTCAGAGGCTCAGGGTTTACTCAGCCTGGCATCCTTCCAAGGTTGCTAAAATGAATACACAGCTTGGTGGGGGCAATTGGCTTGCATATTGTAAACCACTTAGGGAGTACTTAAGTGCACTGATAAGCAGTATAAAAATGTACTTGCTATTGCAATTGCTATTGATATATTCCAATGCCTTCTCCAAAAATGGTAGGTTGGACCCTGGGTGATAATTTTTCATTATATTGGGATTCAATGATGGCTTTTTCAGCAAAAGGTCTCACAACTGCCTCTTTTAGGCACGGTGGAACTCTGCAATTGTAGAAAGGCACTGACTACCTCTTTCACCCACTCAGCCAGTTCCCCTCTGGCCTGTTTAATAAGCCAAGAAGATCAAGGACCTAAGACACATGTGGTGGCTTTCACTTCTCCAAGGATCCTCTCCACATCATCAGGCTGCACAAACTGAAAAGTATCCATTAACACTGGACAGACAAGTTCCAAGGTTACATCCACTGGCACTGTATCAACAACATCTAGGTCAGAGCAGATCTGAGCTATTTTATCTGTAAAGTGCCATGCAAATTTGGGCTGCTGAGTGGCCTGCATTCTTTACTAGAGGGTGAGTGTCAAAAGACCTCGACCACTTGGAACAGTTCTGCTAGATGGCTCCCTGGAGATGCAATTTCAGCAGCAAAAAAACAATTACTGTGCTGTCTGCACTACCATGGAGTAGGCCTTCAGATAGGTTCTAGCCCGTGTTCTGAGACTTTTGTCAATGTTGCTCTAGTCTCTATTTCACTCGCTTCATCACCATCAAGTTCCTGGTTTGGCTCCACTACATAAGAGGTGGTGCTCAGGAGAGATTGTATCCTGACCATTGGTAGTTTACAGTTTTAATATTGTATTGTACTGTTGTACTGAGACGATTATTTATTGTTTAATAAGGTTGTATTACAGAATGTCTTCTTCTTATACAGGCTGAGTCTCTCTTATTGGAAATGCTTGGGGCCAGAAGTGTCTTGGATTTTGAGATATTATTATTAATATTATTATTGTTGTTGGGTTTTGGAATACCTGTATTTGCATATATGTACAGCCGGCCTTCCACAACCATAGATTCTTTCATCACAGATTCAACCATCCAAGTTTGAATATATATATATATATCTATATCTTCTAAAAAGGAAACTTTGACTAAAGGGATACCATTTTATTATGCTATTTAATGGGACTTGAGTATCCATGGATTTTGGTATCTGGAGGCAGGAGGGCCTCCAACCAAACTCCATGGGATATCAAAAGCCTACTGTACATAGTCTGTCTTGGTGATGGGATGTTTCATGTACATCTTATACACATAGTCTGAAGGTAATTTTATGTCAAGGATGATGGGAGTTGCAGCTTGTCTTATACTTGCTTTAACTCACCACCTTGTTGTGCAGCGGAACAGACCAGCTTTGATCTGTGGTTGTTGCTTCTTCCAAGCATGCAGAGCTTCTGAGATTAGGCTGAAGACCTTGACAAACTCTTTCAGCCTTCTCACTCCTCTCTGAGAGATGTCTTCAAACGTCTCCTTGGATCTGGTAGCGATTGTATCTTCTCTCTCACACAAGATTCCAGGCAACACAGTAGACTTGTACAAAAGATCTACTTTATTTTACTATATACACTAAATGCCCTTCACCATACAATCTTTGCTATATAACTCTATACAAATGCTCAGTTCAACTATTCTCTACTATACTCTACAACACTCTATTACACTCCACACTACTCCACAACACATTGGTATACAGTGTCATCATTTATAGTCACTTGTGGGTGTTTTACACATTCTGATTGGTTCACAATGTTCATCCCATACTTAAGTCCAACCCAAGTATTTCATCATACTGTCTTGTACCTTAATTGACTCTCAGGTGTTGCTAATATGTATCTTGTCATTTATCCTTGGCATATGTCCTTGGCTTCCAGGACTTCTAAATTACATTATCCTTTTCACCTGTGTAACTTCTTAATTGCTTTTGCTTAGTCATTTTGACTTTCACATACATATTTGATTTCTACTGTATATCCCATGTTGCATTTTCCTTAACATTTTATACCTTTTGAATCTGAGTATCTTTTAAAGGATTTGAGGTGGGAAAAGAAATTTAAGACAAGGAAGTTCTTTTTAAACAGGGAAATTTCATCTGGACCTTTGGAAAGACATTACCCAGTACTATGCTTTACAAAAGACAGTAATGTCTGAGACATGTACCCAGGTTAGACAGATAAATTATTTAGGACTTTATCAGACACATTTTCCCCACATTATGGACACTGGAAGGGGATGCTCGAGGTCACGTAAGACTGAGAAAAAAACTGATTTTACCACACATTGAAGTGTCCTCAAAATGGCCCCATTCCAGTGCCTGGCACCAGGCTGTTTCCATTCACTTTTGAGGCTCATTAAATGTTCGGGTCAGAAGTCTTCCATTCAAGACAAAGGACGCGCCTCAGCACTGAATGGAAACAGCCTAGCACCTGGCACCAAAATGGGGCATTTTTGAGGACACTTTGATGTGTGGTAAAATCTGTTTTTTCTCAGTCTTTTGCTGCCCCGGGCATCCCCTTCCAGTGCCTATAATGGGGGGGGGGGGGGAATGTGTCCGATAAAGTTCATAGCCAAGCATAAACATTATGGTCATATTATCAGCAACATAGAGAGAGAAATACAGAGTTCATTGTTCTTGTTCCAAAGCTAATCATGCCATTTACTGTGTATAATACCATTCTTTGCCAACTGCAGGCTGTCACCCTGGCAAAGAAAGCCTAGGGTTGTGGTGGTGAACCTATGGTATGCATGTCAGAGATGGCATGTGAAGCCATTTTTTGTGGCACATGGAGCTTGTTCCTCCTCTTCCTAGCCATCCTGGACCTTCAGCTGTCTCTGGAGAGGCAGCTGAAGGTCAGGAGGCAGGGGAAGAGGAGGAACAGGTGTGTGCCAATTCCTCTTCTTTTCCCCTCGCCCTCCTGGGCCTTCAGCTGCCTCCAGGGAGGGAGGGAGGGAGAAGTCCTGCCCCAGAAATCCCACTCCCCTCAGAGGGCAGAAGTCCTGTCTCAGAAGTCCTGTCCCCCTTGGAAGTCCCACCCCCAGGCAAGGGGTAACACCTGGTGCCAGAAGGCCTTTTGGTTTGGGCACTTGGTCCCTAAAAGGTTCACCATCACTGGCATGAGGTAGTCAGTATTCAGCAATTCAGTATTCTTGGCAGTAGATAATGGACCTACATTCTTCCAGAAATAGGTGTATACACAATACAGTGAGCCCTACAGTTTGGTTCCAGGACCCCCATGTGGATTAACAAAAATCTGTAGATGTTCCAGTATTATTACATTTTCTTTTTGAAATTTACACATATTTATAATATTTTCAAGCCATGGATGTTTGAATCTATGGATAAAGAATATGTGGATGTGGAGAGCAGATTGTATGACTGGAGACTTTTCCAGCATGGGGGTAGTATTCAGAGACATAGCTGTGTTTGGAATATCAGTATTCAAAGGGATCCTTTAGCACCTTCAAAACTAACTGTGTGAAAGAAGTTGTAGCATAAGCTTTCATAGACTGTGTCTACTTCTGCATATTCATGGAGTGAAATGTTGCCCAATAAAGACTTTTATAACCAGACTATATGAACAGCCATAAAAATGCAAAACTTGTAGGTATGGTGATGAGTGACAAATTCAGTTTCAGCGATGGTCATTGAGGGACAAAGATGTTGCCTAAGGCCAAGGTGGGTGAATGACCATATAAATAGTGGAAGGAGTTTTGAAATGTGGTGTGTGCAGGCTGGGAACCAGAAACCATGAACTGGCTAAGAGCATCCTTGTGAGGCTGGGGTGTTAGCCAGTGTTATAATATGTGCAGTGTGCCAGGATTCCAACAATATTGCATGGCGTTTCTAAAGATTCACCGAAATGGGATGCATGAGAGAGGTTATGGCATCTCTCAAGGAAAGCTCTGTGACCCTGAAAATTCTTTGAAGATTCCACTGGCCCTCATGTTCTTCATATATTAAAATGAACAATCACCAACTAGGGTAGTGCTGCGGAGCTCCAAAGACTGGGGAGTTCCACAAGTCTCAGCACACTTCCTAATTTAATAATTACAATCTCATCATTTTTCTTTGTCTTTAGCTCAAGGTCATCAATAGGGTGGGTGCACTGTCTTGCTGATGTTTTCTCCTTTGCAAAAGGCAGCTCTCCACCTAATTATCAATCAAATCCCTACTCATCTTCCAAAAGCCAACTGCAGCCATTAATTGCTTTGATAAATGAGAGTTTTTAGAAGGAATCTCCAAGCATTTGGCACAAGTGTAAGGAGGTTAAAAAATTGAAAGCACCAGACAGAGCGAAACTAAATGTTTTTCCTACTACATAGAACTATGAAAGAGGACAGTTTAGTGATTAATAATTCCCTTATTTAAAGCAGATCAGAGGTAATTAGTGTACTGAGCTCTGTGTGGCCATGAAAATTAAATGGCACATTAGAAGTTTGGGTTTCAAATTGTAGTTCACACTAATTGACCCCCTGAGGGATGAAACAAATGTTCAATAATCATGAGTCATGCTTTTTAAAAATGCATTATGAGACTTGACATAAAATTATATGGCTTTTTAAAATATATATATCTTAAGATCTTCTTATTTTAAAAACAGCATTGGGTTTCTGAAGTTGGCTGATAATTTGGGATCTGAACCTTAGTTTGTTTACCCTTTTTGGGAACAGGATATTTTCTACCAAGCATCTGGACCTGAAATGGGAATTTAAAAATTCACCCTATTTGGAAGGTTAGGACAATTTCAACAGGGATTGTTTAATCAAACCTTAGTCACATTGATTCTATGGGTTTACTTTGCTGAAGACAAATAATTTGTTTTAGTCCTGGTTTTTTAATTGTTGAAACTATTAACATCACTGTAAAAACATTTTCAGGAGCAAATCATAGGTTTCCATAGGATATAGCCATGACAATTAAAGTAGAACCATAGTGCTATAATTTTGTGGTTCCCCAGGTGTTGGCAATAAAGAGAAAAGTAGTTCTTCAAAGCAACTCCTGAAGCCTTGTTTGGACTCAACAGATCAATGTATATGTATATGTGTTTCAGATAATACAGTCATCCCACTGTTCTCACGATTTTGAAACTCATGCCCCTCGCTTATGCTTGAGGGATGAATGGAGGGGGAACAATGGGGCACGTGTCCAAGGCACATGCCTGCACACTCCCACAGTGGGGCTTGAATATAAGCGAAATTCCATTTTTGCAAGAGGGTCTAAAATGGATCCTCTGCAAAAAAGGAAGGGCAACTGAATATTTCTACTGCTTTTATGTTGTCTATTTTAAAGTGCAAATCCATGAAAAATGATGGATGATGATGATGATGATGATGATGATGATGATTGTATATATTTATACCCTGCATGTTCCCCATTTTAGGATTCAAGATAGTTCAAACAAACATTTTTTAAAATGCAATTATGAATTCATTTTTTTTAAAAAAAATAAACAATTAAAAATTCACAGCATAAAAATGTTAAAAAGCAATTAAATTATCAAAAAAATTACACACATGAAGTGTCTTGTTTGCACTGGCCTTTGCTGCAAGCTTGTTGATAAATGCTCAGGCAGCTTCTCAGGTGATGCTCTCAGGATGACAGGGCACAAATGAGCAGCAACTGAGCAGCCAGTCAAACAACAGCCAAGAAGCCTCTTGCCTGAACCAACCTGATGTGCAATGCTGGCACAAGCAAGAAGCTTCTTGGTCACTGCTCAGTCAGTTGTTTGGTTGCTGTTCCCAAGATGACTGGGTGCAAAGTGAGCAGCAACCAAAATTGGTTGCTTTTAATTTGTAGTAGAAAAGGTAAAGGTTTCCCTTGACAAGATTGTCCAGTCATGTCCAAATATAGGGGTGGTGCTCATCCCTTACTAAGCCAAGGGAGCCAGTATTGTCAAAGACAATTCCATGGTCATGTGGCCAGCATGACTACATGGAGAACAGTAGACCTAATATCAAAAAATGTGTGTGTGGGGCACTAGGGTTGTCACCCAAAAGGAAAGGAGGCAATAGCCCAAAAAAGTTTGGGGACCACTGGTTTAGACCCATTCAGTACAGTGCTTTATAGATCATAAGCACCACTTTCAATTGTATTTGGAATGGGATATAATCAGCAAAGCTGTTACAACAAGAGAAATGTATGCTTCTTGTAACCAGCCCTGGTCAGCAGTTTGTCCTCCACATTTTGGACTTGTTGAAGTTTCCAAATAATTTCTAAAGGCAGCCCCACACAGAGTGCATTGCTACAGTCCAAATGAGAAATAATCAAGGCATGTGTCAGTGGAGCCAGATCAGACAGAACAGGTTCAAGGAAACCTCTCTGACTAGACTGAGTGAACACATATAGTATTTTCTATAATCCCTTTGCAAAACATTCTGTGCCACCATATTCGGCTCTACTTGCTAGAGCATTCTTCACTCTGTCTACAGAGAATTTTAAATACATCAAATTACATATCCCAGGAATCTGTAGGATGAAACTATGACACATAAAATAGTACCAAACTGTTACAACTTTTTACCATTGTTGTTTGTTGGGTGCCTTCAAGTCCTCTCCAGCTTATGGCGACCCTATCATGGGATTTTCTTGACAAGATTTGTTCAGATGGGTTTGCCATTGCCATTCTCCAGATCTCCATATTCACAGTCCAACACTAAGACCACTATACAGTACCATGCTGGCTTTGTGCCACAGAGGAACTCTTACCATGATATGAACCAAACTGTCTCTGTCCTAAGCAGAATACTCTAATTACTATAGGTGACACTGAGCACGCTTGTGTGTAGAAAGCAAGAGTTCATTTCTTTCTCCCCCTGCCCCAATTCTATCCCATTTCATGGCTCATTTTTACATAGCTGACTCAAAAGTTTTATCTGGATCCAAAGAACTACAGACTATAGTTCCACATGGCCATGCAGAATCTAGATATTAGTTGTTGTTGTTTTTCCAAATAGGAAGACCTATCACCCCATGTCACACATCTCTTTTGAGAATGTGGGCAAATTCAAAAGTGATTTGTAGCATGGGAGAATAACATTTAAAAAGTTTATAAAAACAATAGGAATGAAATGAGTTGAACATAAAACAAAAGGTATAATGTAAAATCATAGAATCATAGAATCATAGAATCATAGAGTTGGAAGAGACCACAAGGGCCATCTAGTCCAACCCCCTGCCATGCAGGACCTCCAAATCAAAGCATCCCTGACAGATGACCATCCAGCCTCTGTTTAAAGGCCTCCAAGGAAGGAGTCTCCACTACGCTCCGAGGGAGTGTGTTCCACTGTCGAACAGCCCTTACTGTCAGGAAGTTCCTCCTAATGTTGAGGTGGAATCTCTTTTCCTGCAATTTATATCCATTATTCCGCGTCCTAGTCTCTGCAGCAGCAGAAAACAAGCTTGCTCCCTCCTCAATATGACATCCCTTCAAATATTTAAACAGGGCTATCATATCACCTCTTAACCTTCTCTTCTCCAGGCTGAACATCCCCAGTTCCCTAAGGCGTTCCTCATAGGGCATGGTTTCCAGTCCCTTCACCATCTTAGTTGCCCTCCTTTGGACCTGCTCCAGTTTCTCAACATCCTTTTTGAATTGTGGTGCCCAGAACTGGACACAGTATTCCAGGTGGGGCCTGACCAAAGCAGAATAGAGTGGCACTATTACTTCCCTTGATCTAGACACTATACTTCTATTGATGCAGCCTAAAATTGCATTGGCCTTTTTAGCTGCCGCATCGCACTGTTGACTCATGTTCAGCTTATGGTCTACTTGGACTCCTAGATCCCTTTCACATGTGGTCTCATTCAGCCAGGTGTCCCCCATTTTATATCTGTGCATTTCATTTTTCCTCCCTAAGTGCAGAACCTTACATTTCTCTGTGTTGAATTTCATCTTGTTAGCATTGGCCCACCTTTCTAGTCTATTCAGGTCATTTTGAATTTTGATCCTGTCCTCTGGGGCATTAGCTACTCCTCCTAGTTTAGTGTCATCTGCAAATTTGATAAGTATGCTCCCAATTCTGTCATCCAAATCATTAATAAAGATGTTGAACAGCATTGGGCCCAGGACAGAACCCTGTGGGACCCCACTGGTCACTTCTCTCCAGGATGAAAAGGAGCCATTGTTGAGCACCCTTTGAGTTCGGCCACTCAACCAATTACAAATCCATGTAACAGTTAACTTGTCTATCCCACATTTTGCAAGCTTATTTGCAAGAATGTCATGGGGAACCTTGTCAAAGGCCTTACTGAAATCGAGGTAAACTATATCCACAGCATTCCCTTCATCTACCAAGCTGGTAATTTTATCAAAAAAAGAGATCAGGTTCGTTTGGCATGACCTGTTTCTCTGAAACCCATGTTGGCTTTTTGTGATTATGGCATTGGCCTCTAAGTGTTCACAGACTCTCTGCTTAATGATCTGCTCTAGAATCTTTCCTGGTATTGATGTCAGACTAACTGGACGATAATTGTTGGGATCCTCTTTTTTTCCCTTTTTGAAGATGGGGACAACGTTTGCCCTCCTCCAGTCTTCTGGGACTTCTCCTGTTCTCCAGGAGTTCTCAAAGATTATTGCCAATGGCTCCGATATCACCTCCCATACTTATTTCCCATATTTCCCATCCTGCTTATTTCCCATACTAAGTCCAGACTTAGAAATGAATAATTAAACATTCACTCTATATCTCAGTTATTGACCTGTTCAGAAACATACTGCAACTCCTTGAGATGAACCACATTTCTGTGTACAGTAAGTCCTTCAATCCCAGTTGACTTCAGTAGGAAATGTGCTTCTGTGCTGGATCATAGCCAAGATTTTTAAATTTATTTTAAAGAACATACTTCCTGCTGATTGATCCACATTTTTGCAGAGAATATTATTGTATCTTATTTGGAAAACATCACCTTGAGACTTGCCTCATTCCAGATTCAATTAGATTTGTTAATTAGCTTGAATTTTAATAACCTTCACTGCACCCCAAGAACATGCACCCATTCTGCTATGATATCTCCCAAGAGAAATGCAGTTCTGAAACATTTTTGGAGATGTACCCCAGGTGGGTCACTTAAGCCAACTACCACAGAAAATTATTTTCATAAAAGCATGCAGAGAAGATGTTGATTGTTCTATGCTTTAACTCCTTCCTCTCCTTCCATGCTGTGAAATCCTCCCAAGTTTTTTGTGGATGCATCACATTTGGCAAAACATTCTGTAAATATTCATGGGTTTGGTTTGCTTTCA
Source organism: Urosaurus nigricauda (assembly GCA_034509955.1). Lineage (NCBI taxonomy): Eukaryota > Metazoa > Chordata > Lepidosauria > Squamata > Phrynosomatidae > Urosaurus > Urosaurus nigricauda. Next base: position 105,277,657 of record JAOEGL010000002.1, read on the forward strand.
GGATGCAGAAAAGATAGGAAGTATTTGTATTAGAAATCCCGTGGAAACATTCACATTAGTCTATTTTGTGTTCGTATTTGTAGTGTGCAGTGGTAGCTGCTAGCCCTGACATCAGGGGGGTGAACCCATTCAGAGTTTTTCTGGGAATTTTGAGCTAAAGGGATGAACACTATCCCTAAATAGGTCCAGCACTTTGGGTACATTCTTTACAATCTAAATTAAATTCCAGATCCCACTGCTCCACTGACACTAGAGAGACCACTGATGCTATGCATATGTCATGGTGTATATGGATGAAAGCCTCCCATTGGGAAGAGCGATGCCTTGAATCTTATTGTTAGACCCCTAGTTGAGTAAACACATTGAACCCATAGGATTTACCTACGTGCTGCCCCATCATTCAACAATTAGTACAGAATTTGGAATTTCAAAATCCAAAATACTCCAAAAACTAAAACTTTTTTCATGGATGGCTGAGATAGTGACTGTTGGCATGTTTCTGTGACCTGAAGTGCACACCACTGAATCTTTATGCCTGGAACACACACCACAGAAGCCACTGAAGTTCAGTGCACCCTGGAGAACTCCTTCCCCCATACACAGAAGCTGTAGACACGACAACATGCTGACAACATTTCTCAAAGAGGCTTTTAATCATAGTTCCACTGTTTACAAAATCTTATTCTCATCAACAGAATACTTCACTAATACTATATACACCACACCACCAACATTGGACATTAAAGCTCCTCCCTTACATATATGTCCAGTGCTGGAGCCTCTAGCCCAACCCTTTACTGGTGTGTAACACTTATTTCCTGTCCCCCATGTGGCATGACTTTGTAACTTTGCCACCTTCAATTCCTGCCTGTGTGTCATCAGTTTCCTATGACACAGCAGTCTTCAAATGCTGACTCATCATGGCTTCTGCTTGAACCAAAGTAGCCTCTCACCTTTGTCCCATATTGTCACATCTGGGACTTTTTCCCTGGATGCTGCCACCCTGACAGTTTTGACCAAACTGGCTGGGGCTTCTTGGAGGTGAAGTCCAAAACACCTGTAAGATCAACATTTTGGAATCGCAGGTATATACAAATAAAGATATTCCAAGATTAAAAAATAATAATCCAAAACACTTCTGGTCCAAAGCATTTCGGATAAGGGAAACTCAACCTGTACAGCAAATGAATTCTATTCAGGATACACCAATATTTTCCAGGATTCAGGCAGTTAATTTGTGGAGTGGTCACAGTAGCTGCCCACCCAGCCACCATTCAGACTGAGTCCACAAAGATAATGTGCTGTAAAAAGGTAAAAAGCTGCTGCTCACAGAACTGTCATCAATATTGAAGTGGATAATCCAGTATTCAGTTAGAAGGAGGGCACCATTCTAATCCAAATGACTTTTCCCTTCCTGGTATTAAATCATGATCACAATGGAATCATAACCACAGCTAGGCTGCAATCTACACTACATCCATATACACAAATACACAACTTGTATAAACCATTTATAATTTATACAAAGAGTTCAAATCATAATGTATGAACTCGTTGTACACAGCCCATTGTACAGATGTTCTTACTGATATAAGGGCATCTATCTTGTCACAGTCATTGCAATCTCTACGCTCCATTGATTTTTTTAAAAAAGGAAATTTTGCACAGAGCTGAAGTACTAAATCTCAAGCAAGCCTTGACATTGACCTCATGGAAATTGGTTGCTGAGGTCATTGAGAATGGAAATAGCAAGTTAAATCCTGTCCCATGCCAGTTCTATACTACAGAGGCTAAAGCTAAAGCTAAGATGAATTTCTGCATCACATCACGGCTACCTTTGAATTTTCCCTTCACACTCCACTAGGAATTTTGTTTTTAGCTGCCTTACTCCCACAAGTGACTTCAAAGTCTTGACAAGTTAACAGTATGTACAACAGTACATACATGCAATACTGTATGAAAAACATGGTTACCAGAACAAACAGCCTCCTCAACAGCTTCAGTTAAATTAAATTAGTGTAGATGCACACTCAGCTTTTTGTGGGTTTTTAAAAACAACTTTGGGGGAACTCTAATGCAGATCCAAGCATTTGCTACAAACAGCCCTTAAAATGAAAAAAAATGGACATGGAGATGAAAACAACTGGAAAAGCTGAAGACTTTATCACAAGCATTTCTATTGACCAATCTGTAAGAGCTCATAGCATTAAAACACTTGTAGCTCCAGTCTGATCAGGGTTGATGGTCAAGGGTCAAGAGATAGAATTTGTCATTTCCACTACACCAGGGTGGGCAACTTCAGCAGATCCAGGAGCCAATGTTCTGTTCTTGATTTTAAAATGTCATAAAATAGGTTGGGGAGAAAATGAAAAAAGATCTGAAGTCAAAATCTGGTTTTAAAATATTAAACCTGGGGAAAGTTGCAATGACCCATCTGAAAGGAGAATCCTCATTCCCCCAGGGTTCTTACCCATTTCTCCCTAAGGACCAAGGCAGGGAGCAACGGATTAAAATATAACATGTACGATATAGAATTTTCTGACCTTATTTACTCTGCTCTTTCAAATAGTTAGTACAAACGCCTTGTACCTTTAACTCTCCCCATGAGTTTTATATATACATTGTTATCATATTACCTTCATTTTTACCAATATCATTATCTATTATCTTCATCCATTAATTCTTTCTTCAGACAAATGTCCAAATATTTATGGAAGCCTGTTAGCTGTGGAAGTTAACATCATGGTTTTACAGTATCTGAAACAATATTTATGGCATCCGATTTTTGTGGTAATTCTATGTAACACTATGTTGTTACTGTACAGTGTTAATTTCTCTTGGAGACAGAGAGAGATAATGCACTTTTTTTCACTAAAAAATTGCATCTGTAGAAACTTGTGTTATCTCCCATATCCACAGGATTGGTATCCACGATTTCAGTCATTCACGAAGAGCTATGTATTCCTTGTGCTGCCTTGTGCTATGCCCATATTTTATTTAAAAAAAGTTATATCTGGGCATCTTCTAGGTTCTCCACCATGATTCTATTGTAGGCTTCAGAACTTGACCATAAAGTTGCTCTAGCAATGCCTAAAGAGGTATTCTCTTTAGAAAATCCATGGTTCTCCAGCATACTTTTATGGTCAACTTCTGCTGGAAGTTGTTCATTTCAGTATATCCACTACTATCCATCATTTTCATGATTCACAGCAAATCTGGAAAAATAACCATTGCAGACATGGAAAAGCTAGAGTATGGCCATGTTTTCTCCTACATTTAAATCGGGATCGGGATCGGGGTTACATGGGCATGAATCCCACTGAATCCGATTTTAGAAATTGATTCAGAAATGGGGGCTGTGCTTTTTCACCATTTTTACCCATGTAACCCATGTCAAAAGACACTGAAAAGAATGAGGTGTTTTTTTGGGCTGAATCGATTTATTTGGAAATAAATCAATTCAGCCCAACTGGGAACTAGGCGGATTCAAATTGGAATCAAATCCACCCTAGTTCCCACTGGCAGCCCAGCTCAGGGGGCAGCTGGCATGGCCTGCCCTGTCACTGGCCTCTCCTGGCCCCAAAATCCCCAGACCAGCCTCCTTACTGGTTTCTTTGGCCCCTGACTGGCTTACCTGTGCCTTTTTAAAAATTTCCTGCTGCTAGGGAAGCCTTGCAACCTCCTTGCTGGCTACCCCCGGCTTCTCTGTGACCTCCTTCTGGCCTCCCCTGCTAAGGGAATTTTTAAAAAAAGGTTACAGGAAAGCCGGTCATCAGTCAAAAAAGCCGGTAAGGAGGCTGGGCCAGGGATTTGGAGGTCAGGAGAGGCCAGTGATGGGCTGGACCAACAAACTGTCCCATGCCACTTGACGATTCCTTAACCAATTCCTGAAACCGGTTGAAACATAGTGGGAACTCCTTTTTTTCTGAACCGGTTTCAGGAATCGGTTCAGGAAATGGATTTTCCAGTAAGTGGGAACAGGACCTATAGAGATTATTTACTGTTGTAGACTAATCTTCCTCAGCATATAAACCACTTTAATCTATTTTCCTTCTCCCCAACCCATAATCTAAGCCAAAGAACATTTTTATTTCTGTAAAATTAATCTCTTTAGGCAACTAGAGTTTCATTTCCTTTCTAATGATCAAAAAATTGGGAGGAAGAATGCTGTTTTCCCTCCCTGCCACACTTTCAAAAAGTTACAGTTGTTTTAGGCTAACTCTCTCCAGAGGAAATGTAGTACTGGTCCCTGTTGGTGGTATTGTAGTCAAAATCTGCATTTAAATTGAGACATTTAGAGAAGGGAAACACATGGGAAGCGGGACTATTGATTTCTTTCCTTTAAATGAGGCATTTTACAATTCAAAAGAGTTTATTGAAAGTATACATTGTCTGCTTAAAATAACAGAAGGATTCTTATGGGGGATGCAAATGTGGCTTATACAGATATAATGAAGACATCTTTATATACTACAATGTATATACATGGTTTAGTGGTTTATTTTCAAGGTGACTTTCAGAGAAACATAATAGATATGCCATTAGTCGTGAAGCTGTTTACAATACCATATTTTAAATTACTGCTCAGATGAAACATACAGGAAAGAAACTAAAGGAACAGGTCATTTCTCATACATGTATAAGAGGATTGTCCTTGTTACTCCAAGTGTAGCATCTACATTTGCAAGATTATTAAATACAGGAAAAGAAATAAGATGTATTAATGTTTACAGGTGAATATGAGGAGATTTGAAGATGTGAATGGTTCTTGTACATGTGTTCTATACTATGATGGCACACAAAGTATAATTAAAATATAGGGAATGAAATGTATTATATCACTGGTATATCAACCACAGAGGAAGCAGCATCTATATATTTAATTATTTATTGTTGCTATTTGTTGAATTCAATATATAGCAACCCAATGAATGGGAGCCTCCCAGAGTCCCAGTCACCAACTGCCCTCCTCAGTGTTTCCAAACTCAGTGCCATGACTTCCTTAATTGAATCAATCCATTTGTTGTGCAAATGGATTTTCTACTTCCCTTCACTTCACCAAACATTATGTTCTTCCTCCCACAAATCATGTCACCTTACACTACCCACCTTTCATTATCAACTAAAGAAACTGTTAATTGGATTAAGATATCACTCGATGTAGCCTGTAAAATATCCAGAATTTAGAAACCCCTTTGAGTTCCATGCTGGGAGGAAATCAGGGTATAAATTAGGAAGTCATTTAAAAATATAATTAATTACAGTTAGCCCACTGTCCAGCAAAGGTTATTACTTGCTAGTAAAATTACAACTTCTAAATAATAAGTCTTTATTTTCTTGTTTCTGGGATGTACAGATGTAAAGTTACTCATGCCTTTTCTTGCCTTTGACAAAAAAGGATATCTTAAAGGATTGAGATACCTGGTGAAGAAAATGGTCAACTTCTGCAAGATTTTTCATATTTCAATTACTGTACAACTTCTAAACTTCCAAATATCCTTCCAATAATATTTGATGTGGCCCCACACATGTAACTGTACACTTACCTAAAAGGGCACAGATGTACTGCAATGGGGCTGAAGGTGTCACTAATTAGATTATACTCATAATGCAACTGACATATGTATAAAAGGATAAATAACTAGTTATTTCAAAATTCAAAGCGATCAAAATGATCAGAGAGGTAGAACAGTTTGCCTGTGAAGAAGAGCTAGTCATTGGGGGTACTGGTGCAGAAAGAAGCCAAAGCAAGAACATCCTTGTAGGGGTTTAAACAAATGTGCATATTGTTAATACAATGAGCATCCCTAACCACATGAAGTGAAAAAACAAATAAGTCAAAACCTGAACCCAGGACTGATCTATCACAGAACAGGTTGAAGAGGGAAAATGACAGAACCCCACTAGTGGGCACATACAGCTCCCAACTGAGACCACTCAGTTGTATAATCAATGAAATACAAACCATTCTGGACAATAATGCCACTCTTTCGAGGACTCTTAGTGGCAGATCTTTACTCACCTACAAATAGCCTCCAAACCTCAAACAGGTACTCACTCACAGGAAGACACATGACACAGATAGGGAAACATGTACTATGCCTAGCCACAGACCAAGATGCCAACTCTGACCACACATTAAACTAAGAAATATCATCACAAGACCTAGTGGCATCACCTACAATATCAGGGGGACCTTCACATGCTCATCTTCCAATGTGATTTATGCAATACTATGTCATCAATGCCCATCAGTACATTGAGCAAACAAGCCAGTCCCTATGTCAAAGGATAAATGGACATAAATCAAACATTAGGAATGAGAATACACAAAAAACAGAGGCAGAACATTTCAGTCTCCCTGGGCATTCCATCTCAGATCTCAGAACAGAAGAACTACAATGGATCACCAGCTCACCATATGAAGAGTCCACTGTATCTGAGAAATATATGTCAGAAATAATACAACTAATGAATCCCAGACAAACACTACACATTTTTGTCCACTAGTCTTCTCATCAAGTTGACTATCTGCTTCATAGGTGTTCTTTGTAGTTTTCACTATGTAATTCTGTGGCTAGATGTTTTTGGCACCTGAAACCAGTGACCTGAATGTCAATTAACCAGACAAATGCAGAATTAAAAATTGACTCTAAATAGCACCTTTCTCTCAGTGTGAGTAAGATGCATCCACCTATATTATTTTAAATATGAACAACAGTGGGCAACCCAAATTTTCACACGTCTCTAAAGTTTTCAGAGGTTGGAAAATGGATACCTCTGTTGTCATATGCATCTCACTCTTACAGTGAAATAGAGGATGAATTTGTGTTTCTCTGTGAGAAGCCACCTGTACTTGTCACTTTTGAAGGCACCACAAATCTGATTAACTTCTTACAAGCAGACATTTGGGCCCAGCAGTCTCTCAACTTCAAAAACCCAATACCAAAAGGAAACATTTAACTGATAGGTAGAGTTGTGTTGTATATTCCTGAAGATGTTTACCAGTTTTAGCAAAACTTTTTTTTCTCTCCCTTGAAATCTCCCAGTTCACCAGTTCACCTCAAAATATCATGCAAGGCAGAAATCCTGAGCAATTTTAATTCCAGCTGGGACATTGTACAGTTCAGTATTTTCTCATGAAAAATTTCTAAGTTTTTAATAGCAAAGTTATCATCATATGCCTCTTTATTAAAATGGCATGCACAGACATACTGTCCATGTGGCATTATTTTGTTCTTTTTCTAACCTTGCACGATGACTGCTATGAAGCCACTTTAATACCATTAAGTGAAACTGAAATAACAACAGCAGCACATACTCACCTCCTATATAATGTCTTTCAAATGATTCACATAATTAGCTGGGAAATCCTTACAATTTATCAGTCAGGTAAGGTAGGCCTAAGCTATTAAAACTATCATCTGAGAAAATAATATAATAGTGCCCAATTGCTCTAAAAACACATGGGACAAGTTCTACCATCCCCAGAGGGCCATGATGAAGGCAATCAAAGGGTCCAACCTATTCATCAAGAGAAAGAAATACATTATCACATAGAGAAACTATGTCACTTGCATCTCCCAGAATTCTCTCCTCAACATGGTGCTGACTGAGAGATTCTCATTGTTGTAGCCAAAAAATAACTTTTACAAGCTCTGTATTAAAAAGTTGCTGTTCTAGCTTGCTGTTTTTCTATGCTTGAATAAAACACTCTTTGAAAAGCAGATCCCTTAGCTTCCTTTATACTACTTACAATCTGGACATAATCAGATATTCAAAAGTTGACACAAGGAAAATAATGCCAACTCCAGTTGTTCCATCTTGTAGTTGTCTGAGACAGCAGAGGCAAATTTGACACACTAACACAGAGAGACCCCTTAAAATTAACTACTATGGAAGCTTTGAAGGATAAAATACTGCCGATGAACTTTGTCAGGGCTAGACAACATGCAAAGTGTGCATTATCTCGATATTAATTTGACAGTTACAGGATATAACAAGGGACCTGGGTGAAAAGTTCAAACATTAATTGGTACACCAACACTAGGAAAAGCAACTAGAGAAAAATTCCATTGTTTAGAATTAGGTGTGAAAAATGAGATCTCAGCGATCCATCTGGAATATGAAGTAAGATCACCAGCTAAAGCTCTTTATTGTCTTTGTTGGAAGCCAATGTGGAGCACTTTTTAATTAACTTATACAACACTCTGTAGTACTGCAATCATTATTTATATATTGCAGGCTGGTTGAATAATGACAGGAACTGACACATAGAAGGATGCCCGGGCGGGGGGAGGGGATCTACTTTTTCTCCATCTATGATCCCTAATTGATGTCATGTTTCCTTCATATAAGACAGATAAGCTGAATCACACTAAAGTCTATTCCTTTATTTCAGTATCCTATTTAACAAAGAGGCCAGTGACTTGTCCCTGATGGGTGCAGACAAGAAAGAAAGGGCGATCTTCAAATGTTGTTCTCTAGCAATGGCCCTAATCCCTCCAAAACTGGTAGTTCCATATGATCATCATTTCCAAAAGCCATAGACAGATCAAGGCATGACATCCTTCTATAGGTCACTAAAATGAATACCCAGCTTGTTGGAGACAGTTAGCTTATACTTTGTAAACCACATAGTACATCGGTAAGCAATATAGAAATGTAGTCGCTATTGCTATCGTAAGGCCACAAAAATAAATGTCAAATGCCTCCTCTTAACACATACACATCCCTTTCAGTAGCATTCTCGGTCAACTAGAAAAGGCAGCTAGAAAAACCAATATGATTCTAAGCTGTGTCAATAGCAGTATAGTATCTAGATGGCCCTTCAGTGCCCTCTCCTTTCCCCTGCTGAGTTAACTGAATGAAAACTACTTTTACGCTTTGAACTTTGTTTGCAGCAGTTGAAGTAAGCTGAGGACAAAGGAGTAAAGTGGGAGGAGAAGACAGAAAGTGGAACATTTTAAAGCAGCTGAAAAAGTGAAATGTCAGAGGATTAATCAGGACTATCCAGGACAGTTGCAGTACGTGTGTGTGTGTGTGTGTGTTGAAGGGGGTGATCTGTGGCCTGAATTTCCCCTAATTTTGGGCCATTTACCTTCAAGCATAACTTTTTAGTTAACACCAAAGGTTGTTCATTTTTCTTTCTCTTTGGGAAATTACTTCACTCTCTCAGCAAACTCTATGTCTGGAAAAGACATAAGCTCCTCTTTGTTCATGTTTTGAGTACTATAAGATCCTTATCATATAAGGTTATTCTCTCACTACAGTGGTGTTGTTCATAAAAATGCTATTCAATTGGAATTGTTCTCTTTCAGTGCACACCTTCAGAACCATGCTGGAATTTGTGCAAAAACCTTATCACACACAATATTTGGGCTGCCTGCCAACAACCTCCTCAAAGACCTTATCCCTGCCCCTTGTCATACTCCAGCACACATACGTGCACACAGAGAAAGTTGCCCCCCACCCACAGAAATATACATGAAAAATCTTATTTTTAAAAGGAGCTTTTTTCCTGGGGAAGGAGCTTTCTGAACAAGATAGATCAGATTTCCCAGATGAAATGAATCACTGTGAGAGGATAGATTAGATTGATCTATCAGAGACTTTCATGTGGCAATGATTTTACATTTCCAGGTGTGTGTGTGTGTGTGTGTGTGTGTGTTAGAGAGAGAAAAAAGAGAGAATGAGGGTATCACCATACTATGGCATTATAGCATTGTAGTGATAGAAAGAGTCCTAGAGGCCTGGAAAATGAGATGGGGACAGGAAATCAGATTATAGTGCTCATCCCTTCTTCTTTCCCCACTCCATAGTGGCCCAATTCACCCCAAATCTGCATAACAGCTCAATTGAACTTTTGTACAGGAAATGATAACATAACAGAAGCAGAAAAGAAGGTCATTAATGCATTTTTTTGTATGTGTTAATAAAAAGAACCACATTCAAATTAGTGTCCTACGGGAGGACCATAGGAGAGTGATGTAGCCCTGCAGTGAAGGCACTTCTGCAAATGCCACTAACCTGCCTCATGCAATAAGATAGTAAATGGACATTCCACTGCCTGCATAAATGAATAAAAGTTCCTCTCATTGTGCTTGGAAAAGATACTAATTTTAGGATCACCTCTAAGAAATAGATGGCTACCTGCCCTCAAACAAAACATTCCAAAGCTGTTGTGGAAGCTGCTCTCCTGATATATTTGAACGAATAATGTCTTAAAAATGTGTGTTGTAGAAAACGGAAAAATAATCTGCAGGGTGCTATAAGCTAGTGCCCTGAGCAAGTATATTAAAAGCATACCTTGGCTACAAGGTTATATTTGTGTGTACATGCCTTCAAGTCACCAGCTGACTTACAGGGTTTTCTTAGGCAAAGAATACTCAGCTGTTTTTGCCATTTCCTTGTTCTGAAATATAGCCTACAACAACTAAAGGCTTATCACATGTATTATTAAACAGGCTTACCTCTATATATTACTTGTGATAAGCCTCTTCACATTCGCTGGTAATTTCCCATCCATGTACTAACCAGGGCTGACCCTGCTTAGCTCCCAAGATCAGATGAGATCTGGTGCCTTTCAGGTATTTAGTTAGGTAACATGTTTACATACACATTAGTAAAATGCCCATCCATGAGATGCAGAGATGGAGTGGAGAGGGGGCAGTGGCCAAGACTCCTGGATTGCAAGAACATATAAAATCTGTGGTCTATATTTAGAGTGCCACCAAAAATGCCATCTGATCAAAGGGAATACTTTCTCTATCTGCAATTACATTTTGGGAGATGAGATTGGGGGTGGAGGGGGGCATTGTGAGTGGCTTTTACATCAAAAGGTAGTCTGTTCTACTTTGTGTAGCCACAGTGCTTTTTACATTTCTTACTATCGACAATTCTAGTCTATAGTGTCTAAAGTGTGGAGTTTATCATTTACTGTTCATTTTATAATGCCTTTTTGGGAAAAAAAAACCAGTTGCCTCAAGTCTAGCTTTCAAAAGCAAATTAGGCATTTTAAACAGCAAAGTGTTGCTGCTGTCATTTATCAAAGTGTTAAATCATGCTTTGTAAGTTTGTAGGCTTAGATTCTTGAGAGGTCCTCTGCTGTCTAAAGCCAGATGTGTTTATATCTGGTTTTGAGCATCTATTTCAACAGAATCCAAGGCAAAAGAGACTTTAAGAGAAGCTGACAAGACAGACACAAACATGAATGAGAGTCCTTATTTCCTCATCAGTTAGTAAAAGAAACTACCATGCTTTTGATGCAGGACTGTCAGTGTGTAATAGAAGGGATACCCCCCTCCCCACAGAGGGTCCCCTGAGATTAGTATGAGAAGACTTGCTTAGAGATAACAACTCCACAGAATTTTATCAGGCAGCCTCAAAGCCCTTGCTTTCTTCCTCGTCCAATGTTCTCCGAGAGAGAGAGAGAGAGAGAGAGAGAGAGAGAGAGAGAGAGAGACTGTGTTAGTCTGTAGAATCAGTATGTTGAGAGATCTTGTAGCACATTTGAGACTAACTGAAAGAAAAATTGATAGCATGAGCTTTCATAGACTTCAGTCTATTTCCTCATTTGGTGGAGGGGAAGCCAGGCACAGACAGATATATGCCATTGATATGTGAGGATGTTGATACAATTTACAAATCCTTTGTGTATGGAAAGTTGCATGTCCAGTTTTAACAATGGCTGTTAGTGCACAAAGGCATAGTAAACTGGCCTTTGTGCATGGAGATGAACTGGCAGATCCAGTTTTGCAATGGAACTAGCCTGTGGTGAGGGAAATAGATGAATGTAGGCACCCCCATGAGGATGGGGTCAGATAGTGTTGAAGGACGTGTAGTGTGTCAGAAAACCTGTCTTTGTTCAATCCATTGCTGAGGGACTGTAGTTTGTGGATGAATTCAATTTTGCTGTTTCTCTTTCCAATCGACCTTTGTAGTTCTTTTGCTCACTGACTGCTGTTCTGAGATCTGAGATGGAATGCCCAGGGAGACTGAAATATTCTACCATTGGTTTTTGTGTATTCCCATTCCTAATATCTGATTAATGTCCATTTAGCCTCTGGCACGGGGACTGGCCTGTTTGCCCAATGTAGAGTACTGTAGGGCATTGCTGACACAATATAGCATGGATCACATTGGAGGATGAGCACGTGAAGGCTCCTCCTAATATTGTGGGTGATGACATTACTTCTTGTGAAAACATTTCCTGGTTAAATGTGTGGGCAGAGTTGGCATCTTGGTTTGTGGCAAAACTTAGTACCTGTGGCCCCATCGGTGTCATGTGTTGTCCTGTAAATGAGTACCTTTTTGAGGTCTGTAGGTGAGTAAAGTCTGCCACCAAGAGCCCTTCAAAGAGTGGCATTATTGTCCAAAATGGGTTGTAGTTCATTGATGATACGACTGAGTGGTCCCAGTTGGGAGCTTTATGCGGCCACTAATGGGGTTCTGTCATTTCTCCTCTTCAATTTGTTCTGTAATATCAGTCCTGGGTACACGTCTTGCCTGCTGCTTTATTTGTTTTTTCGCTTCAAGCGGTAGATACTGTAGTTTAAGGAATGCTTGTTGTAATTCCTTGAGTTTGGCATTCCTGTCTTGTGGGTCTTGTGGGTCTGAGCAGATGCTATTGTATCAGAGGGCCTGGCTGTAGACTATGGATTTGTGGTGTGTTCAGGGTGGAAAATGGAGGCATGTAAGTATGTAAGTATGTGTAGTGGATTTCCAATATTGTATGGTGCTTATCTATTCATTGTCAAGCCCAGCCAGGCTGAGGACTCAGGGGATGTGATGGCTGAGCTAGAGACCCAGTTTGAGGCTGAGCCTGAAGCTGAGCTGAGCCATAGCTGCACCCTGCTAGCTCCAGCAGAGTCTGTGGTCTGTCAGGAGGCTCAGCAACCAAGCCTCCCGGCAGCAGAGATTCCAGGCAAAGAAAACTTGGAAAAATAAACAGGTGCAGGACACCAGGCTCATTGTCAGAGATTATCTGAGCTTCCTGGTGAAAGCCCATTTGTCTCTGATTCCCTTTGTCTTCTTGGCTTGAACTCTTCACTCTCGGACTGCTGACTCATCTTGACTACCTGGAACCCTTGACCTTCGGACTGCCTTGTTAAATCTGCCTCTTCAAAATCCTAGAACTTGGACTGCTTGACCATTCTCTGACAGGACCTTGAATTGGTACTTTGGTAACATTATTGTATTTGTTGCAGAGGACTTTGTTTTGCCTTAAATCTTCAACAACCTGTGTGAGCAGCTATCAGGATTCTTGGCGGCTTTCCCAGACATCCATTTTCAGCTGTATTGTGGTGTCCAGGAAGTTGTTCAGTAGATAGTTCCAGGCTGAGGTTGATGGTGGGGTGGAAGTTGTTGAAACTCTGGTGGAATGTCTTGAGTGAATCCTCTCCGTGAGTCTAAATTATGAAGATATCTTCACTGTACCTCAGGTAGAGGAGTGTTTTCTGGTTTCTTCACATTGTCTGCACTGAATTCATGTAAATCTTCCATGTTCATTATTTTTATTTTCTTAATTTTCAACAGTAAGCCTGCCTGATCACTTTCTTCTTTGGCTCTCCTTATTTTTGTTACTTTCTGCTAGTAGAATCATAGCATCTGCTTATCTTAGATTACTGATATTCTTTCCTCTGATCTTCACACCTCCTTCTCTCAAGTCTAAACCTTCACTCTTCGTGCTGTTTTCTGTGTAAAAGTTGAACAAATAGGGTGATAGAACAATGTACCTGACTCCGTCTTTCCAGTTGAAAATCATTCTGGGTTTTGTTTTTTCAGTTCTGTATTTACTCCAACATCACTACCATAATTTTTATGTTCTTATTATCGACTATAAATAACAAACATAATAACAAAATGCCTGTAAACATAAATGTACTTCTAGGAAAAATGTCAGCTCTGTCATGGTGGGGCCTGAGTTCATTGTGATTTGTGTGATTTGTGTGCATGCAAGATACAAAAAGCTAAAAACCTATGTCTGAAAGTAACATTCAACAAGGATTGTGAGGTTAATAATAATAATAATAATTATTATTATTTATTTATTTATTTATTTATTTCCAGCCCACCCTTCTGAACGAGCAATCGGGGAGGGGCACAACAGAAGAAATTAAAACAGCAGTAGTTAAAATATCCGATCCCATCCCCACCTCCCCCCCCCTTAAAAAAGGATTAAATCAAGCAACAGACATATATAAAAACAAAGCCAAAATTGTCCTTGAGCTATGGATGGGCCAAGGCTGGAGAGCTCTATAGCCAAAAGTTTGGAGACAGAAGGTGTTTGGCATTTTCCGGGAAGGCCTGCCAGAAGAGATGCATCTTTAGGGCTTTTTTGAAACCATCAATGGATGACATAAAAAGCATCTCACCCGGCAGGTCATTCCATAGTTTAGGGGCAACCGCTGAAAAGGCCCTCTGGGAGGTCTGCACCATCCTGGTCTTCATGGGCTGTAACAGATTCCTCCCAGAGGATCATAATGTGTGGGGGGTGTTCATAAGGGGAGAGGATGGACCCAAGCCATGTAGGGCTTTATAGATTAAAACCAACACCTTGTACTGTGCCCGGAAACTAATTGGCAGCCAGTGGAGAGATTTAAGCACAGGTGACATATGTTATCTCCTAGATGTTCCTGTAAGAAGCCTGGCTGCCATGTTCTGGACCAGCTGTAGTTTCTGGGTTAAGCATAAGAGTAGCCCCATGTAGAGTGTATTACAATAGTCCAAACGCAAATAATAGCAATAGCAACTACATTTCTGGACTCCTTATCAGTGAACAAGAACTCCCTAAGCAGTTTACAATGTGTACGCCAATTGCCTCCAACAAGCTGGGTACTCATTTTACAAACCTACAAAAGGATGGAAAGCTGAGTGGACCTTGGAGCCCTGCCTGGGACTAAAGTCACAACCTTGTGGCTGCAATACAGGCATTTAACTGCTGCACCACCAGGGCTCCTTAACAAATTGGAAGAATTTCAAGTGAAACTAAAATAGGCCAGATTGCAATCCTAAAATGCCTGAGAGGAAACTCTGTTACATATAATGGTGTTTACTTCAGAGTAAATGGACATACATAGTGTTATGCTGTAAGTCAAGTACATTTTGGAGAGAAATAAGTATCTCTAAGCTGCGAATTAGTCTCTTTTCCCCCCTCATCTGTTACAATTTTCTTGAATATTTTCAAACATTTATCATCCCTAAAATAGTGTTGACTCTGGAGGCTGCTGATGTGACACTGTAGAGTGTACAGTGAACTGTAGAGACAGGTCATCTGCTTTCTGAACCTCTCTTTATTCATAGGACCCCACTGACTAAAGTCTATGTAAATTGTCACCATCAACCACCTAGACAGATAGGCAGAACACTTTGAAATCATTGCTTAAGAACAACCGCAAAGATATCTGAATGATAACATGACCCAGGTAGAGGAAAATTATAAGGCAATTTAATTCACTGTTTCATTTAAAAATATCCAGATTGAAACCAGCTTTCATCAGCTGTCATCTCTCAGATCATTTTTGTATGTCTAAAAAGCCATATGGCTTTGAACAACTTACTAAAGATGGAATAATGGGAAAAGGTCCTCACTGACCAAAATAGTAAGCAGCTGGTAATGGAATAGAACTTGGACAGCTCTTTTTAAAAAACAAACACCACACACACACACACACACACAACTCTACATGCCCCAGAATCCCACTGCCAGTAGGCCAGCGGATAGGTAATTCTAGGAGTTACAGACAAAAAAATTAATAACTTTTCAGAGCTCTGTAATTGAGGCAGACCATAGACAGAGTGGACACATTTTGAAACAGGAGTGAAATTTTGCTTGTTTTCTTGGCTTTACTCTGCTGCTTCTGTATTAGTTACAGGAACATCTGCTGCGCATGGTGATTAAACAGGTACAGATGGAGGATAGGCAAGGATGAAGAAGCAATTTGATATTAATGGATTTAGCACCTCTGAAACATAGGGCTATGTTTACACACTCACTGTGGAGACCACATGAACCAAAAGCATACTGGCTTCTTTTCACCATTGCCTGACAATAATCTCCCTTTGGAAGCTCACAGAGGGTGTCTATAGGGCAAGTGCTGTCAGCACATATCCAACTATTATTTGATACGGAGACCACTGTCAGGATATTGAGTTCATTATGTACTAGTCTCTCTGCAAATAGCAGAAGAAGAATATATTTATGGCCACGCTTCCTCTGATTCATTTTAAAACCCACTATACCAAGAATCCACTGTTGTATAGACTTCTTTTCTATACACTGTTCTATATACTTCTGTATACTTATGGATTATTTTACTAGCAATGAAAAGACAAGATATTAGATTACTAAAAGAGTTAGTATTGTTGCTGTTGTTCTTGTTGCTGTTGCTGTTTAAAACCTATTGTTTTGTGTGCCTTGATTTGAACTTCGTTATGTAATTGCAATCAATTAAGAATCAAGTTCACACATTGGATTTGTACACAGACTTGATTGTTACCATTGCTACCTATGCAGCATCAATGATGTGAAATGATTTTCATTAACAGAATGATACACAAACAGTAGCCTCTCATGGAGAGATGTGGACACACCATTATCATACATATCCATTATAGAATAGCTCAGCAGCTGGTATAGGGTTTTTATTTTGTTTTGTTTTGTGTTTGCTTGTTTATTCAAACCTTACTTGAAGATGATCATTGGGTCAAAGTAAGGCAGCTAGAATGCTGACTAGTCTTGGTCAGTCAGAACACATCTTGGCAGTTTTAGAGCAGATGTGCTGAATTCTTGTGTTTCTTAATAGTGCAATACACTGGTTTTAATATTTTGACCTGGGTATCTAAAAGGACTGCCACACTAAGCTTTTTGTTTGTTTTGTTGTTGTTTGCCCCTAAGAAGACCCATTTTGATAGCTTTGAACAATTTATTTCAACAATGAATCTACTCCAATTAATCATCATTGTCGTCATCATCAACATTATCCTTGCAAGTTCCATAGATAAAATGCTTCCAAACACCATTTCCATTTTAGATTCTTCTAGATTTCTGTGGCATAGTTTATCCCATGCATTAAATACTATGAGTACAATCCACTGCACGCATGTCTCCACTCCATAAAAGGGATGGAAGTAAGCTACATCTTAATAAAAATATTTGGAACAGAAATAAATACGCATTCAGTCAGCACACAAAAAGTCATTACTGTACTTTGTTTAAAACTGAGACTCATCAGGCAGATGAGTCATGACTCATCAGTACCACTCCGTCAGAAATCACTTGAAATGTATTTACGTGCAGATGCTGCATCCCTACCTCACATTGGAATTCAACAGTCACTGAAGAAGACAGTGGGAATAAAGACATTCAACTGCTTTCAGAGGTGTACTTGAGGGGGAAGGTGGCAAAACAATGGCCTTGCCCCATCAAATATGAATTCTGCAGCATCATAAAGTTTTTCTTCAGGTCGCAAATTTCTAGGAGTGCCCAGACTGGGTCTGCACCTGAACTGCAGAAACAATGCAGTTTGCTACTGCTTTAAATGCCATAACTCAATGCTATGGAATCTTTGGGGTTTGTATGTTGTTGTGACACCAGAGTCCTGTGACACTGAATACTGAATATCTCACAAAACGACAAATCCAAGGATTCCATAGTTTGGGGAGTTAAAGAGATGTTAAACTACATTATTTTTGCAGTGAAGATATAGTCTCAGCTATTGAAAATTATTCACACTTAGATTCTTGTATTTGCTGTGTTCGTATTCCCTCAGTAACTTTGTGTGCCTTTTTGCTTTGGATATCTCAACTCTATTTCTAAAAGCTTAAATGTTTTAAGTTATTGCAATGCTAGAAATTTACAGACTGAAGAAAAAAATCCTACTGGGACCGATCCTCCCCATTTTTATACTCCTGGATACTTTCCCCAAATCAAAAAAAGAAATGTTCAGTAGACAAGGCTGGTGATGCTGATGGTGATAGGTTGGTGCTGATGGATTTCAGTAAAAAAAATGTCAAAGAAACTCTCCAATGTGCTGAACCGTATGCACATAATAGGCTTCAACATCAAACCCCCGTATGTTAAGCTGTGGGCCAATGAAATGCTTTCATCTTTTTGAGATGCAGGAAGTCTGCCAATCTTGAAAGCTGTTCATCTGAAAAAGATGCCAGGTGGAAAACCAGAATTCACCCTCCCTACTTTTTTCCCTTACTTGAATGAATATCCCCTAATCTTTTACAAGCATTAAATTAATCACAAACCTTTAATTGGAGCTGGCCATATGACTGCCAATAGGCTTCTAAACCCTGGTGAAAAAGGAATGACAGAGCAATTCATTAAATGCACCGCTGGCATTGCTAGGCCTGATGGCTTCTTTTTCTTATTATCCCAGCAGCCGTTTATGTCAGCAGTATCCAAGGATACCTATATTTGCATAGAATTATGAGCTTCATTACTTTTCTTAAGTCACCATCACACAGTGGGGAGTTCACATTAAATATAATTCACACTAAATTCTAGCAACCAGTAGCAGAACAGTTATGTCTCAAAGAGTAATGAGATTATGCATGTGTGCACCTATGATGTACAGAAGCTGTGATGCATTGAGGATTTTGTTGCAACTGTTTTAATGTGTGGAACACCTGGAGTTCTGCAGTCACAATTTTAATCATTATGGGAAGGTTCTGGTAGAAAAACAAACAGAGCTGAAAAATACTGGCTTTCGATATGCATCCATTCATAACTTCACTGGGTGAGATTAAACACTATCATGCATACAAACATCACACAGCAGTATGGAATACAATGAGTATGCCAGCTGAAGATTTCCAAAATATGGGACGCACAGTGACAACATACACAAAAATTATACATTAAAGCTTCAAGTCTCTACCAAATTATCCCTCCAGTAAATTTGATGGGGCTTTTTTTCTGTGCAGACAAGTATAGGATTTCATTATGTTTTCTAATATGAATGGTGCTTTAATAAAATACAGTAGTTATGATTCTGTATCATCTGCTTAGCTACATAACCACTTTAGTTGTATAGTTATGTAGAGATCTGTTTTCCACATTGATCAGAAAGCAGCCAATTGACATTTCCACTCTCTCCTCTGAGTGATCTACAGTGTGACACTCAGAAGAAGGGTCCCTATTACAATTCCCTCTCTGATCTGACAGCTCACAGAAGGGAGGGACATGGCAGTCAGCTGCTTCCTGATTATACAGAATAGATTCTTATTGCTTTCAGTGGTGGCTGCCCAATAAGTGAGCACTGAGGGACTTTCACAATCCCCACACATTCCTAAAGGAGGGAGGCTATGGAATTCTTTGGGACTGTGAATAGGAACCAGCCATGAATGTGTAACTCCAGGCTACATGTTTGTAACATCCTTGATGAATGCTAACCTATAAGCTTATAACTTCTCAATTTGACTTACCATTAATTTAAAAATGTAATATTTTAATACCAGGAACACAGGAAACTGCCTTCCACTGAATTATAACTTTGGTCCGTCAAACCCAAAGCTATCAGTTCCAATCGACAGTAGCCATCCCATTTCAAGTAGAATTCTTTTCTAGCCCAGCCAGAGTCCCATTCATACTATACATTTCTAGCACTGTGATTCCACTTTAACTGCCATACCAGCATCCTTTAGAATCCTGGGATTTGCAGTTTAGGAGGGTTGTTTAAAATTCTCATCTAGATTGCATGAATAACTCACCAAGGATGGACAATCTCTGGAGGGCAGGGCATTCTTAACACTCAAACACCATTTCAGGCCATCTCAGCTTTCAATAACAATATCAGGAGTATTCAGTTTTGTACAGCTCCTTGGAATGACAGGAGTTAACCAAGGTGTGCATGTGTGGGAAGTGTGCACTTCATTTAAATGCAGAATCACTGCTCCCAGAAGCTAAGCAGAAATTTCCATTTTAGTCCCTACTCCTAAAGTATAGGCTGAGAGGAAAGAGGGTCACAAATAAGTGAGATGTCTGAAAGCAGTGAGAAGACTACAGGATCAATACCGCCATGCTTAATAATGGTGGTGGTGGTGGTGGTGATGATGATGATCTCTTATAATTCACCTTTTGGAAATTAGGAAATCTGATTCAGAGGTGTTGGATTGTGAGGAGTTTCTGGCTCTATATGACAGCACCTTTCCTGAGGGACTCTCTCCTCACCAGGATTTGATAGACACTGAAGTTCAGTGACGAGAAAAGAAGCTGTTCATTGGAATGAACTTTTGTTAAACAGGAAACACTGAGTGATACTGGCTATGTGTAATGACATCTGGACAAGCTGAGACTTTGTCTCTGCAACTGCCTTTACCTTCTTGAATGACCTGTACATTATCTGGACTGGAGTGACTTTCCTGTAGCTACATCTACACTTGCAGCCAAAGACATGGGACAACCCTCCCTCTTCTTTGCCTTTGGAATTCAAGGTGCCTTACAACAGTTAAAATAAACATAGCTAAAAATTCACCTCGTGCAAACATTAAAAACATAATTAAACTACCAATAAAATGTAAAAGAACATAACCATTAAAAAGAAAAAAAAACACACAACACAACACAATAAACTTTTCAAAGGACTGACAAAACAAAACAAAACAAACAAATCAGTATTTGCTTACCTATTGAGAGATAGCAAGAAGGGTACGAGGAGAGCAATTCCAGAGCTTGGAAATAGCCACCTATAGTCTGTTCCCATGGTCCCATCAGCTGTACCTGTGAGGATGGTGGGACAGAGAGAAAGGTGTCCCCTAAAATCTCAAAATGTTGGCAGTCTCATGTGAGAGAATACATCCTTTACATATGTGGGTGTGCCCTAGAACAGGTGAAGCAAAGGTTGATTTTGTATATGTACACAGGGACTTTCCAGACTGCCCAAAAGGGGTGGTCTGTACTTGCCCCTTTAAGTGGCAAGATAGGGCCAAGGCTGCCGCACCAGAAGCCTCTGCGGCCCCATCCCGCCTCTTCTGGATGTTGCAGGGAAGTGGAAAACTGCCGCTTCCCCACAGCCTCAAAGCAGGGCGCAGCAGGTGCCCTGGGCACCTGCTGCATCCCGTTTCCCTTGGGGCTGGCAAGGGGCCCCTTTCTGCCCTGGTCTTTGCCACGGCTGTTTAAAGGCCGCGGCAAAGACCCACCACTAAAAAGGAGCTCCATCATGGCACATCCGTATGGATGCCGCCATTTAATAATGGCGGCACCCATACATGCTAGGGTTCAGGAGGGACTAAACGCTGTGCCCTCCCAAACCCTAAAGGCGCTCTTTTGAGCCCTAAACACACCTCTTTAGGCGCATCTAGATTGGGCCACAGTATTCAAACAAGATGTAGAAATTCAGGTTTCACCAGCAATAGCTTGGATCCCAAAAGAAGGTAATGTCAGGAGAGTTTCCTGTTCTCTTTTCCTCCATATATTTGATAGCACTATTCGGAAAGCCTCCCAAAAGAGTTGGGGTATTCACCTGAACAGTGTAGGATGTAGAAAGGGGGCTTGTGTGGGAGGGAGCAATGACCAAAATGTTTAGGGGACTCATTTGGCTGCATGAGGAAAGGAGTAAGAGCTCTCACTAACAAAAATTTCCTAAAAATATGAAAATCATTGCATTTGCAGAATCTTTCATGTGCCCAACACAAAATGAGGCTAAAATTAGCTGCAATAAGAATAAAGCAAGGAATATACATCAAGAACAAAGGACTGATAAAATAAGAAATTCATGCAAAGGAAAGAACAAAATTCTATTGCATTCATAGCTTGCTGTAGACTTCCTTTAGGGTTCAGGTTGTCCAATGTGCAAACAGGATAGAATCATAGAATCATAGAGTTGGAAGAGACCATAAGGGCCTTCCAGTCCAACCCCCTGCCATGCAGGAACTCTTGATCAATGCATCCCCAACAGATGGCCATCCAGCCTCTGCTTAAAGACCTCCAAGGAAGGAGACTCCACCACACTCTGAGGGAGTGCGTTCCACTGTCGAACAGTGGATGTTGGACTTTGATTTGATTTGATCTCCCATTACTAGTTTTCACATTCCTTATGCACCTAATAATAATCAGATATTCAGATGTGTGCTACAAAATAAGGTCAGAACATGACTGTGAAGATTCCCTTTAAAAAATGGGGTTCCATGAAAAAGATTATCATTTTGTACATGAAAATATATGTCATGCAAAACTTTCTAAGGACATTAACACATGGGAGGAATTTCTCTCAATTTTGAAAAAAATAAAAGTGGAGCCAGTTCGGAATTGGGTGAATTCGCTAGTTCAGCAAATTTACGTGATTGTGTATTGATGCCGCATCGCATTCAGAACTGCCTGAAATTGCCTCCCAGTGCCCGAAATTGTGTGTGATAGTTTCTCACGCAATAACGGGAAATCCCACGATTGCATTCGGAAGGACTTTCCATTGCCCAAAAATGGAAAGTCCTTCCAAACGCAATCGTGAGGTTTCACGTTATTGCATGAGAAACTATCACACACAATTGCACAATAACGTGAAACCCCATGCTTGTGTTCAGATTGCCATTAGATTGTATTTCCAATTGCCATTGTGCGATAAACTCCTAAGACTGCAAACTAGACTTCATTTCATTTCAAAAATCTCCCCAGGTTTTAAATAGTTCCTTATCTTTCATCACTGTTGAGACATAAAAGCAGAAAAAAGAGAGCAAAAACTCACTATTTAGTGTGTGAGTATGTGTGTGTGTGTAGAAATAGGCAGATAATAAATGGTATCAGATCCTGTCTTATCTTGAAAGCTAAGCAGGATCACTTTTGATTAGTTCTTGGATAAGAGACCACCAATGTATACCAGGTACTATATATCAGAGAAGAAACTGGCAAAACCACCTCTGAGTAATCTTTGCTTTCTAGAAAACCCTATGAAATGCATGTACTTGCTATAAGTCAACAGGTGAAGCTACACACATACACACAAGCATGGACCTTATCACATTAAAAGCAGTATGTGCAATCATTTCTCTGCTTCCCCCTGTTTTCAAATGTTTTTTAAAATTTAAATAAAAATAAAAAATTAAATGTTTTATTTGCAAGCTCTGACATTAACATGGTAGTTGTTGGCAGCTTCTCTGTCAATGTAAACTACTCCACATTTCAGTATGAACCTTACTCTTACTGAAAAAGTTCACTAAATTAATGTTCAGTATTAATGCTCTGTATTACTACATCAGGTTGCAAAACCTAACCTGAAGGACACAACATCTGGATATGAAAAGCTAAAAACTTAATCCATGCAATGAGCCCATGGAGATATGTTAAATTTCCACCTTAAGTGAATCAGTGACTTTTCAGGTGAAAAGTACAGTTGATAATTCTGGGACATAAGTCTAACTGATACTTCTTTAAGTATTGGCTTGCCAAATTTCCACTGAATGACTGAGTTTAGTCTTATCAGGCTGGACAATTTGTAACCCCGCTTGGATCCAAAATTGGTGCAGGGAAGCATGGGGACCTGCAATGAGAACAAGGAATTGCCCTCTCCTATAGAATCACAGAATCATAGAGTTGGAAGAGATCCCAAGGGCCATCCAGTCCAACCCATTGCCATACAGGAACACCGAATCAAAGCACCCCTGATTGATGGCCATCCAGCCTCTGTATAAAAATCTTCAAAGAAGGAGACTCCATCACATTCTGTTGGAGTGTGTTCCACTGTTGAACAGCTCTTACTGCCAGGAAGTTCTTCGTAATGCTGAGGACATAGTTTCCATTTTGGTTGCCACCCTCTGGACATGCTCCAGCTTGTCAACATCCTTTTTGAACTGTGATGCCTACAACTGGATGCAGTATTCCAGATGAGGCCTAACCAAAGCAGAATAGCGTGGCACTATTACTTCCCTTGACCTAGATACTATACTTCTATTGATGCAGCCTAGAATTGCATTGGCTTTTTTAGCTGCCACCTCAGACTATTGGCTCACGTTCAGTTTGTGATCTACTCTCCTAGTTACACTGTTGTCAGTGGTTACATCAGCAGAACGGTAGATCTCATCCATTCTACCTAGACTCTATGGCTCGTTCAAGACGGGTAGCTTGCGGTGTGATAACGGCTCAAAAGAGTGTTTTTAGGGCTAGGGAGGGTGCAGCGTTTAGACCCTCCCTAGCCCTAAAGCGCATGGGTGCCGCCATTTTAAAATGGCGGCATCCATACGGACACGCTATGATAGTGTCATCACGTGTGCAGCGTTTAGAAATGCTGCACACGTTGTGACACTTTTGCACTGCGGGAGGGTGCCAAGCGTGCCCTTTCCACAACACAAAAAGGAGCTCGCAAATCTAGCTCCTTTTTGCTTCCGGGTCTTTGCCACAGCCTTTAAACGGCCGCAGCTAAGACCAAGGGAGAAAGGGGCCACTGCCAAGGGAAGCGGGGTGCAGCGGGTTCCCCTCTTTGAGACCACGGGGAACCGGCAGTTTGCTGCTTTCCTGCAGAATTCACAAGCAGCAGGATGAGGCCTCTGGGTCTGCCCGTGCGGCAGCCTTGGCCTCATCTCGCTACTTCTTGGAGCAGGTAGAGACCACCCCTTTTGGGCGGTCTAAAAAGCCCCTATATATTCTATTACTAAGGAAACCTGCCACCAGGGTATTGCTCAGTGCAATGGGCCCTTGGTATTCACTCGGGTTTGGTTCCAGTATTACCCCCTCCTCCTCAGACATCAAAATCCATCGATGCTCAAGTTCCATTATATACAATGGGGTAATAAAATGGTGTCCCTCATAATGGCAAAATCAAAGTTTGCTCTTTGGATTTTTTAAAAATATATTTTCTGTCTGTGAATGGTTGAATCTGTAGATACAGATTTTGAGGATATGGAGGGCTGACTGTATTATTAACTAGGAAAGAAGCCCCATTGAACACAGTAAGACTTACTTCTGAGTAGACATTCATTAGATCTTGTGCATCAGATTGATTTTTGTTTGACACACATCGGCCTGATACAGACAGGCAAAAGGGGGTGTGTTCATGCTTGCATGAAAGTGTGGCCTTTATGTGACCCATACTGAAAGTTTGGCATGAACTCGCTTCTTTGGCGTTTTAGTGAGGGGAAAGCAGCTTTAAAAAGGAGCTGCTTTTCCCCACTCCTTTTTAAAAAGGGTGTAACTGCGCAGCTGCATCTAAATGCTGCGGTGCAACTGCACAGTTTTTAAAGCTCCCAAACTCTAGTTCCAGCCCTAATTTGAACCCTAGACATGTGCAGTAGGGACTCTGGGAGGCTGTAACTGTTATGCAACTGTGCATAAAATGTTAATCCATTCATAAAATAAAGAAGTTTATTCATAAAATAAAGGGGTTCATTCATGGTGCATCGATGCAACTGCGCAGTTAAAAAAGGGAAGAGAAACCACAATGGTAATTTGACAGATCTTCATAACTGCACAGTTCAATTGTCTGTATGGTGTACCGGTGGAACTGCACAGTTCGCAGCTGGCAACAAAAAAGTATATTAAAGGTTCAGTGCGGCCCAAAGCCCTGTTCATTGCCGCCCGTGCAGGTGCTCCCCCTGTGTTTCTAGCATCCTGACAGCTTCCAATGTAGTTGCTGAGCAACAGACAAGACTTCAGATAAGTCGTCCCCATACCCCCTCAGTGTAGCTGCCCTATACCTTTTAAATACACCCCTGGGACCTGCAGTGTAGCTGCTAAGCATTTGGGAAAATGCAACTTCATGTTGCCCTCTCCTGGCAGTCTGGAAAGCCCCATCATCAGACAAGATGCTCCAAAACCTGTCCTTGTTCAGAAGGGTTGTTTGCAACAGCAAAGATGTCATTTTCACTTGAGGAGCAGAAGATCATAACATTCATAACAAGAAATCGTTGGTTAACCAAACTCCTGTTTTGTGTGTATTGCTTTCACTCTCTGTAGCCTACTATGAATCGATAATGAAAGCCAGGGAATCTATGGGCCATTTCTATCAAAGAGACAAGAAAGCTTTTTAGCTAGCTTGCTTGCTTTTTCCTCCCTACTGCTTCAGCTTGTTTTCTGTTTCAGTGATCTGCCACTTCTGATACTTTTTACACAAGAGCTGGTTCAGTTGTGCTGGATCAAGCTTCAGGTCTTATTCACTCAATGAGCTATCTACACTAATACTTTTTTCTGCCAACTCACACATGATTTTGTTGGTTATTCTGCAATGTACAAGAAACCAGCCTGTCAACACCGATTCTTTAGCTTGCATAAAAGGAAAAAGAGAAGAGGGAAAAAAGTACTCTGCCGTCTTTGCCTGACCCAACTGATAACCAAAGAAGGCTCTCTGGGGAATCTAAGTATATGGAACAGGAAAGTTAGAGCTTTCTTTATTTACTGAGCAGTGTTATATTTAGGATGAATACGTGCAAAAAGAGAGCATTCATTCATTCTGTTTTTACTGCACACTTCCTCATCAGAGCTCAGTGTGGTTAACAATCTGCATTAAATCAGTTGAAATAACAAATTGTACATAGCTAAAATCAGATATTACACATCTCAAATGAAAAAGATCTAAATCACACATTAAAATGTGTGGCAAAACACAGTGCAAGCAATTCAAGCAGACAGCAGTTTTTTTAAAAAAAATGAAACATTTCCTTACAAATGGACTAATAAATATGTTTTGAAATACCTAGAAAAACAATTTCATACCTGGAATCAAATATTGATAGCAACAGGGACTGCAGCTGTGAAAGAACTAGAAAAGATCCTAAAATGTAAAGATACACTAATTGAGTACAAAAGTTAGAATCATACAAACCATTGTATTACCAATTACCATGAATGGATGGAATTGGACAATTAAGAAACAAGCTAGGAAGAAACACAATTCATTTCAGATGTAGTGCTAGAGAAGAATGCTGGGAGTACTGTGGACAGTCAAAAAAAAGACAAACAAATGGGTCCTAGAGCAGATCAAGCCAGAAATATCCCTGGAAACCAAGATGACAAAACTGAGGCTGTCGTACTTCAGACACGTCATGAGAAGGCGTGACTCACTGGAAAAAAACAATCATGCTAGGAAAGGTGAAGGGAAGTAGAAAGAGAAGAAGGCCACATGCTAGATGAATGGACTCTATTAGACAGGTCACAGGTATGAGTTTGTAGGAGTTAAGTAGACCAGTAGAGGACAGGGAGTCTTGCAGATTCTCATCCACAGAGCCACCATGGGTTAAGATTGACTCAAGGGCAATTAACAAGAACAGTAAAGATCAACAGTGTCCGAAGAGCCAGATTCCTGCCTAAGGAAAAGGACAAGAGACCACCCTCTCCATCCCCTATACACAACTGAAGTGGAGTGACAGCGGATTCTGACTTTAACACTAGCAGCAGAATAATATGTTAGAAGACAAGAGGCATCAATGCTTGGGTATTAACAAAATTAAAGCTAGAGAGGAAGCTTTGACGTGCATGTCTTCTTTTCATCTGTATGTTCCCTGATCTATGTACTGTAACTCAAGTCTCTTCTGTTTCTTGCTTACAGAGACTACTTCCACACTTCTCTCCAAAAGTTAGTATTAGTGTTAATGTTTTACAACCCTTTGAGAAGGAAGCATCCATGAGGCTTCTCAGCCTCAGAGGAGCTCATACACACACACATGAGAGTCAACATTAGGGACTCTTTTACTAAAGAGTTAATATACTCTTGTCCATCTGTGTTCCTATTTCTGACAGTTTCCTTAAGTTTTGCATTTTAACCTTACCAGAGTATCCTACATTTTTCTAATCTGCTTTATACCAGAGATTCATGTTATACTGGAGTATGCTGCACTCTGCATAATATAATGTAAATACCAATATAATATCTTCTACTACACCTGAAAACTGGGAGGTGAATGAGAGGATCTAGATTAGTGAGTCCAGGACAGACCACATGGCACATGAATTTCTGTTCTCCAACAGAAGTCATGGACAAGTCCTAAAGAGATAGTGTCCTCTGAAGAAACTTGCCAAGAAAGCCCCATGATGCTGAAATGACATGAAGGTTAAGCACCACCACCACAACAACAAGAGGCTGAGAACTATTTTGATTCTTTAGCCTATGTTGTATGGTTTAATGCTTTTTCAACATTTGTACTTCACTGTAAAAAAAGATATTCTGTATATTGAAAGCAAGAAAGTGGGGTGGGAATTGTTGTTGTTGTCATTCCCTGCTTTCAAAGTTCTTGAAATTGTAGACTGATCTCATGCCTACTCACCTTAGCATAGTACTCTGAATATGCTTCTGACTACTCCTTGCTTTGATTTAAAAGTGCTCAGATGTTTCTTTACTTTAACTGTTTCAGCAAATTACTATGGCCCTGTGGACCGTAGTATGCCTGGCTTTGCTTGTTGTAGTTTTTGGATCATGAAACAGAGCTAAATGAGGGAGTAGAAGAAGAAAGCCAACAAAGGCTCCAATCAAAGCCAGAAGAATTTGTCAACCAAAAGAGCCAGAGGGGCTGATAGCCATGCCCTTGATCATCACATGTAGAGCCTGAGACATTCAGCCATTTCATTTTTCCGCATGTTGTAGGATAAAATGGCAGCAACAACAATGCAGGAGAGGCCTTGGGCTGGCTTAAAAGGCAAACACTGACCTACTGAGGGCATCCTTATAAAATAGGGAGGGAAATAATATCTAAAATATTTGAAAACTGGTAAAAGAAATGTTTCTCGAGTGTTTGAAAATCCAGATGTGGAGGAACTTAGACTGGTGAGAATCTTTGCAGTTCAAGCCTGATTCTGTGAAAAATTCGTGCAAGGTTATTGCATGGGGGTCGGGGGGGAACTTTCTATGCAAATGTTTTCTGCCCAGAAAAAGTTGTTCTCTGTGCATAAAAGTTTGTTTTTCTTTGTTTTATACTGTATAGTTTTTGAAGACTTTCTCACAGCAGGAAGAAAATTGCTAAAATTATTCAGTGCTTCTTTCAAGAAGGAAATTAGTGGAGAATTATGTTTCTGCTGTAAATTAATACATGGACAGAATATCCTGAAGGCACTCAGAAGCTGATATAAGAAGCTAAGCAGAGCCAAGCTGGGTTAGTAATTGGAAGGGAGACCACAAGGGAATACAAGCTACTGTAAGCTACCTCTGAGTATTCTGTGCTTAAGAAAACCATATGAAATTGATCAGCTCACCATAAATCAACAGCTGACTTCAAGGCCCATACTGTACGCTGCTACAAATTAGTACATCCAAGGAGATTTCTCTGCTGCAAATCAGTCACCATTACAATCAGTTCTTCCTTTTGGGGGCACACTGACATTGGTGATAGGACTGGATACTAGAGAGTCTTCATTGCCCTTTTTTCCAACTCTGGTCTTCTCCCAGAGTCCTCCCCTCTCCCTTCTCTTTAGTGGGAAATGGGGGATCCCATAAATGAGTAGGACACCCATGAGAAGTCAAGT
This sequence comes from Urosaurus nigricauda, assembly GCA_034509955.1. Classification (NCBI taxonomy): domain Eukaryota; kingdom Metazoa; phylum Chordata; class Lepidosauria; order Squamata; family Phrynosomatidae; genus Urosaurus; species Urosaurus nigricauda. The sequence continues at coordinate 105,307,043 of JAOEGL010000002.1, forward strand.
ACATCATAAAAGTCCCAGAACTTTCAGCCATAAAAGAAACACAAGATCTAATTCTCTCTCTCTCTCTCTCTCTCTCTCTCTCTCTCTCTCTCTTTCTCTCTCTCATTTCTGTCCTGCCTGTGTTAAAGTTGATCATCTGCCTTCCCCTTTCTGCAACCCATGTTCAAGGAGAAAAGCTGAGAGTCTGGATCTTTTCATCCAGCATCAGCCAAACTTCTTCATATTTGGCACAGGTGGGAAAATCCCTTGTCTTTCTTCTTCCATCTTTTCAAGGTCTCCCACACCTCAAGGCACTGTCACTCCAAAAAACAAGCAAGGAAGCAATCATCTTACTGAAAGGATCTAAAGGTTTTCACACTTTCTATTGAGCAGAGAGTCCCATTAAATGAGTCTTGTCTCTTGTGATTTTTAGAAGATCCAGCACCTTGCTGGTCCCTAAATAGAAACAGTAGCCTGTTGAATTTTTTTGATAGTGTACCAACACTCATACAGCTGTGTTGTCCTTTGCAACCAAGATAATGTTAGGTTGCTATTATCACAGATCTGTTGGGCATTTAAGGACATGAACGAGGACACAACAAAAAGCTTGAAATCTTATTTATACAATTAAAAAGAAAATAGGAGGAACTGCATGCATCAGAACTCATGAAATATCAAGTCAACGTGTTTAGAAAAGAAAGGGAGGGGGAGACACGAAACTTATTTGTTTCTATGGAAGGAATTAGAACATTCCATATGCCTTTATTTCATGGTATTTTTCTTTTAAGAGAAAATTATCAGTTGTTCTTGAGGCACTTCAGAATTCATCTTTGAATGCAATACAGCTTGTACATAATGCTGACATTCTGTTGTTGCCAAGGGCAGCTCCATTGTGAAATGTTTCCTCTGTAATCTTGGCCTTTGTAAGCATTTACATATTGAACTCTTTACATATACATTTCCTGCTGGTTTCACTCACATGTTTGTGGGTGTGTGGATATATCATCACACAAGTTACTAAGTGGAGCAAGGTCAGGAAAATAAATAAATTGGTCCTAAAAATTAACAGTAGTCTCAGGAATGGAGAAATATTTCATTGGGATCACAGAACACAACAGCAAGATTTAATCCTCCCCTTCCCAGACACAATCTTCATCCAAATCCCCCTGTCATGGAAACCTCCTCACCCTATTATGCAAAAGTATTATGCAAAAGTGGTCAGAGAGTGTTCCATTGGAATTGCAGCTCGAGATGGAAGACTTAAAACTCTCCCCACATGTACACATTCCACGGTCACAATGAACTCCTTCCTCATATCTACTATTACCATTTTAAGAAACTGACAAGTTCATATGGTGAAAATGTTGCTATAATCTTCACATGCTGTAGGAATGAAGGACTGCCCAAACCTTCTGCTTGCTGCTTCAACAACAGCAACAAAAGCACCAGTATCACCTGACCAGAAGATGAGACCAAGTGGCATTTCAGGTGCTGTAGAGAATCACAGTGTTTTTTGCCTTCTGGTTCCTTGCATTTGAAGTGAAAACATTCTACCACAAAGAGATCCCCTCACACACACACATTGTTTGCATATTAGCAAAACACACATTCCATCTTAGCTGCCCTTTACTTGGTCCTTCTGACAGCTTTTTTATTTTCCTCTGTCAAACAAAACATGACCTTTCAAAATTAGCATCTGGCCAAAGCCTTCTTCTAATGAGTGATGCATAAGGCCACATTGCTTTGCCGCACATAAGAAACATCCAATTTATTCAGCACATCACTTGCAACTCCACCCAGGTACTTGCTGTACCTGTAGGTCTTGAAGAAAGGGCTGTTGAACACCAATTAAAAGCTGTTGCCTTCTGATACTGAAAAAAAATGAGGCAAGATGGTGCAGAGTTTAATGCCCTCCACTCATTTATTAAACCAAACAACACCTTTTAAAGTTCAGATAGTGTTTACTTTTTCTTTTCTTTTTCTTTTTTGGTCTTTCAGAGGAAACCTGTGTTGCAAATTAGGTTTTGACTGGGAGTTGTGAATGATCGGAGAACTGTCATCATTGGTAGGATCAAGACAATGAGTGCAGGCGTGCTCTTAACTCTAGCACTAAGTAGGCAAATCAAAAGGAAAGAGATGCTAACAAAATCATGGTACAGTATAGAATCAAGCCTAGAATAAATATGAAGTGAAAGGAGGATGTATTTTAAAAGAAGCAAGTAAAGGATTCTATTGGGCTGGTTTTAAGTCCTTTATGGTTTACTTAATGTTTGTCATTATATAAGGGCAACAGCTAGTAAATTATGAAGATTCTTGAAAAATAATCGTACCTCCTTAGCTGTACCCATCCAAGCATTCTCTATTTACAAGTAAAAAGATGAGTGTTAGCCTTGCTTCCCACTGTCACCACTCCCAACACCCTCTTCAGAGAATGCTTGAATAGCACTATTTTTTGTGAATAAGTAATTCTGGGAATGCACAGTGCTTCTTAGCACTCTTGTCACTGGAATTTATTTTATCATTCTGCAATATGTGCGAATCACTATCAGGGTCTGAAAGCAAAGTTGCAGGGATTGCAAGGCTTTCGCCCAGCAATATACCAAATTTCAGGACTATACCCCCAACACACACACACACACACACACACACATTAATTGTAGCCTTATGCTCACAAAAAGAGACCTGCTCTGCCAAACCACAAGCTGGTTTAACCTAGTAGTTTGCTCTCACCTTGACCAGATATCAGTGGAAAGCCCATAAACACCATAGGGATCATCTACATTGGAAATAATTCTATTTGACACATACTGTCATGGCTTCATTCCACAGAATCCTGGGATGTGTTCTTTTGTGAGGCACAGCACCCTTTGACAGAGCATGCTAAAGACATTGTAAAATTACAAATCACAGTATTCTGTAGGATGGAGCTACAGCACATTAAGTGTTTCAAACTGCATTATAACTACAGTGCCGATGCACCCATAGTCCAGTGTTCAAATCACTACACCACACTAGCTATACCACTTATCAGTGAAGTCAGCACTCTCTAAGCAGTTTACAATCTGTAAACTAATTGCCCCCAACGAGCTGTCTACTAGCTCCCAGAGATTACAAGATAATAAATGTAAGGACTAAACAGAATGCCTTCCACTATTTCTAAATAATTGTTGCTTTAGCCACCATGGTAATGTGTTCAGGTAATTGTTACAGTAATGTAAAGATGGGATAGACTCAAGCATATCTTTCAAAAAAAGTAAAAAGGGAGTGTTGTAGGATTTCATTCCAAGAAAAGAGAAAGAGAGAGACAGAGAGACAGACAGGTAGATGTGGGCCATATGTCAAGGTGGAGATAAGTAAAAAATGGATGATGCAGGATTTATCAATTCAAGGATAGATCAGGGATGTGACGCATGCAGTCCTTCAGATGTTATTGAAATGGAGCTGCCAGCAATCTTAGAAAGCATAGCTGATCGGGAGGAATGCCGGAAGGTGTAGCTCAACATCTGGAGGATCTATTACAGTCCTCCCTCCAGTCTCATGGACTTGGGATGCGCGTCCCTTGACTATCTGCAGGAGGTGAATGGAGGGGGTTGAATTGGGACGCATGCCCATGGCGTGTGCCTGCACCCCCCCCCCCCATTCAAGCCAATAGGGCTTCAATATGCACAATTTTCCATCTTCCCAGGGGGATCCAAAATGATCCCTGTGCAAATGGAGAGAGGACTGTAATTCACAACCTTATTATAAATGTACACACTATCATTCTTTTCATAGGCCTGGCTTCTGTCTTTTGGCCACACTGAATTGTGATTGTCTAGAGCTTTGGCTTGACACTGTTTTGGTTACAAATGCACCTTTTATTGCTTCAGAGGGAAAGCAGTTCCTTGGAACACATGATTCCATTTTCACAATAGCGAAATCCATACCCTATTATCTCCCTGGTTTGGATCTTCATCTTACACTATAAGCAGCACAGAAGTGCTTTTCTGTCACTAGATGGGCTACAATACCTTATTTATTTATTTATTTATTTATACCCCGCTCTTCAGCCCTAAAGGCTATCAGAGCGGCTTACAATTATTATTTTTTAAGACAGTTCCCTGCCCTCAGGCTTACAATCTAAAAGACACGACACAAAAGGAGAAGGGAATGGTGATGGTGAAGGGGATCAGGTCCAGCAGTTCTTCTCTCGCTCTGATGCCTGGACCAAGCCAGATGGACTGGAGGGAGGGCTCGGCTTCTTAATCTAGGCCCGATGGAGTTTGGCCTTTCCTGTCACTCCCTCCTAGGCAACCAGATAGTGTTGTCATGAAGGGAGGGCTCTTCAACTTGAGGCCAGGCCGGATGGTGCTGCTAGGCCTCTTTCACTCCCTTCTAGGTGGCCAGATGATGTCTTCAGGAGGGAGGGCTCTTCAACTTTAATTTTATTAATTTTTCAATAGCTTATATGAAATGAATATTATTTATTTATAAAGATTGTACCTACAAGATTATTAAAATTCTTAAAATCTTGTATGAGTTGTGTCTTTCTGGTTTTTATTTTGTGACTTCTAATAAAAATTTCCTTAAAAGTATCTACTAATCAACACTCCTTGAAATGTGGCCTGACTTGGTTATTACTAGAGCAGATCAGTAAATAAGTAGAAGGAAAACCCTTAACAGGTCCCAGTGTAGGTTAAGGGAAATTCATCAAATTCACTGGATGAGGGCAGTGTAACACTAGGGAATTCAAGGGTTTGCTGGGCTAAGGGCCAAGACAGGACTGCTGTTTGGTTCCTTAGACCACAGGAGATCATCGCATGGTGATAGCAGTAGGATCATCACAGAAGGATAACAGTAAAAGAGGACGGTGTGAGGGTCATAAGTGAGAGTAACTGGAGTTCTCTAGAAAGAGAGAGAGAGGAGTAACAAAGTGTAACTAAGGCTTTGTACAGACTGGCACTTTGTGCTGGCCTGTGACAAGAGTCAAAGTGCAGCGTCCTGACACTGGATGCCCTAACTCCACCCCCAGTGTCATGATGCTACGCACCATTTCAGACAGTGCACAGCATCATGGCATGACTCCAACACTGTGTTCATATGAGCTGCCATGGCTATGGGGCCCTTTGGAGGGCGCAAAAGGAGCTGCTTTTTGCAGCACATTTTTGTGCTCTCCACAGGCCAGATGTGGGCTGTGGCATGAGGCTGCCACAGCCCCAATCCAGCCAGGAAAGGGGCAGCTGCATGCCCCTGTTTGTACAGCCAAATGTACCAACTGAATAAATATAAACATTGTTAAACTGTTTTTCAAATAAATTTTTATTGTTAATTACTTACAAGCTCATCTTGGTCTGAAATAAGTAACCACTCTACTAGGTACCATGTGAAAGTGAATTCTACAAAGGGAAAATAAGCAGTTTGGGTGGTTCTCATTACAAATACATTCTAAACCAGTTCCTTCCAAAGTGTCTGGGGGGGGGGGTGTTGTTATTTGTGTTTTGTTTGTCTTTGTATAGCCTGATATTTTATCCACACGTTTCCATTTTTCTCAATTACATGATTAGCTTATTTTGAAATGTGTTCTTTGAAGAGCTGGACATATTTGGAAACTCCTATATGTTCAGAGGAAGCATGTAGTCAGGCAGAGAAAACTCTATGATCATATAATACATTATTTGCGCAGATGATTATTCCTTTGCCATATAAATTGGTATGATGGGGAATCTTTCTGCAACTAGAGCAAATTTGATATAATGGCAAGTATTGAAACATATACATAGACCTGCAAGCCAGAAACTTTCTTCCGGGAGAGGAGGAAACTAATGCATAGTATGCGGTATGGAACCATTAAGACCATTACATATTCAACTTGCTCTGATTTTCTATTTCTGAAACACTGTGCTGGTGCTGTTTTGAAAAAGTGATGGTCCTAATTTAATAAATGATATGATATATATTGGGATATAAGTCTCATAATGATTTTCTCTCTCTTCTGGGAGAGAGGATAAGAGACTTTCTGCATTTTCTACTAATTCCTCATTTTGGTAAAAAAAAGTATTTTGAACAAAAAATGCACACATTGTCTTTGTACAAAATACATCAGGGCAAAAAAAAAAAAGTGGGATTTACTGAAAAAATGCTCCAAAGCATGGAAAATGTCGTGATGATTAATCATTTTCCCCCAGGGGAGTATTCTGATGTGTTGATATTCATCCCTGTCAGGATGAGAAAATCTGGGAATATCCTTTAATGCTTAGGTAGCAATCCTAAACTCATATCAAATGGTAGTTTGCCAGTTTACATTCTACATTGGCTGAAAATATATTTAATTGACTTTTTTTGTCTATAAACCAGTGTGATGTAGTGGTTTGTTGTTGGACAAGGAATAAAGGAGACCAGGGTTGAAATCCTTGTTCAGCCAGGGAAAGCCACTGGATACCTTTGGGCAAGCGACACTATCTCAGCCTCAGATGAAGGTACTGTAATAAGAAATCTTCTCTGATGACGACAACAACAACAGTGTTGAAAAGTATGACTCACTAGAGGCACCATCTTGCTTGTTTCCAGTTACTTGGACTCAAGTGAGAAGAACCAGCTGCAGGCATCAGTTAAATACTCTACAATGAGGCAGGGCAAAGAGACCAATAAAAGATCTCTGGCAGTAAGAGAGGATAAGGGCTGCACATGTCTTCTTTGGACTTGTGTTGAAAGGGAATGAAGAGCTCTGAACAAAGACTTGTGCAACAGCTGAGTTCAAGCTGTTCTTGGTTTCCTGAGTTGAAAAGAAAGCCAAGAGAGCTTTTTAGCCAAGAGGGACTTAGGGGCTTATCACACTGCTTAAAAAGGTGATTTACTGCTCCCGAATTGAATTCTAATTCAGGCTGCATCCAGATACTATCGCATGGATTTTTGCCGCCAAGCTTCCCAGCTTTGCAAATTGGCCAGGTGAACTCGGATTCTGCCTGGAAGTTACACAGGCTGCACCCACCCAGTTGTGTTGGTGGCAAAAATCCATGCAATAGCATCTGGATGCAGCCTGAATTAGAATTCAATTTGGGAGCAGTAAGTCGCCTTTTAAAGCTGTACAAAAGCTCCTTAGAGTGAGCAGGACATGAGCCCCTCTATAAATGGGAAATCCAGAAAAATTGGCAAGGTAAAGAGATAACTCAGGATGGCCCTTGTTAAACACCCTTTTGTGTCTTGGCAGACACCTTGGACTCTTTCATACAAGGCTAAATTGGAAGTATAATTTAAGGTCAATTCGAATGCAATCATGGGTTTTACGTTATTGCGAATTAACTCTTCACACGCAAATTCGGGCAAGAGGGAAGCCAATTCGAATGCAATCATGGGTTTTACGTTATTGCGAATTAAAGCTTCGCATGCAAATTCGGGCAGGAGGGGGTTATTTTCGGGTAATGGGAAGTAATTCCGAATGGAGCAGGGTTCATGTAAATTCACTAAACAAGCGAATTTACATGAATCCGCATTGGCTCCATTCGGAGTTGGGAGAAATTCCTCCCTGTTTGAAAGAGTCCATTGTGTTTTTGCTTGTTCCCCGGGATGCTCCAAGTCTTTTTCTTCCTGGAATATGCTGCCTCAGAGAGTGATGGAGTCTCCCTCTTTGGAGGATTTTAAACAGAGCCTGGGTGGTCATCCATCAGTAATGCTGTGATTGTGGCTTCCTGCATGGCAGGGGTTGGACTGGGTGGCCCTTGTGGTCTCTTACAAGTCTATTATTCTATTCTATTTATTTCATTTATATGCCACTTTTCCCTTCAAAGGGACCCAAGGTGGTTCATAGATTTCTATGAATGTATGACCCATTGTTGTACTGCAGCTCCCATCATCCCTGACCATTGGCTACGCTGACTTAAGGCTGGGGGCAGTTGGCATCCAGTACCAACTGATGAACAACACATACCCTATCTGCCTTAAGGGAAATGCCTCAAAGGGAAAAGCTTGAACCTGTAAAAAGCAATGAACTCTCTTCCATAAAACTGATAAATCACTAAATTAAAGGGGAAAAAACCCAGAGGGGTCTGTGACAGTGTTTAGATTTGCTACTTGGGGAAAATAAATCTATATCCTACTAAGGAATTGAGGAAGAGATATGAAACTTCAAACCATACTAATCTTGATATTGCTGAGGGGAAAAAAATAGAGTTCTTGTTGCAAGAATATAAAATGTTACACGATTTAGTATTTAGAAAATGCTCTATTTTCAGGCCTCTATGGTTAATCAGTTTATTTTATTACTTTATTTGGAAGAAAAGTCTTTAAATTGGCCAATATTCCTGTTTATCCCCAATCTGAACCGAGCCACTCATCCTTTTTAATCCAGGACTTTGCATTCAAAGTGTGTGGTCTGATAAAACAAATTTAAAGGGAATGACTTGGAGATGCTCTTATTTGAAGCTATATTTAGCTGCAACACTGATAGCAATCTTTCTTCTGAAGGCCCATTTTAAAAAAGTGTAACTTTCAGAGAGCTTTGACACCAGTTCTACTAATGACAGCCCAGCACCTTTTTGCCTTCTGATCTGGTTGGCTTGAATCGCAGGTTTTAATGGTTTCCCTCCTTTTCATTGTTTAAATAATTGCTGAAACAAAATCCAGATTGTGGAGCATTAAATATAATGCTATGCTATGCTTTTGTTGTGTCATTGTTCTTCAACATGATGACTGGTCAAAAAGGCAATGACAAAATTGACAGTGTGACTTTAAACTTCCCAGATCAAATCTAAGCTGCCTGGGAGAATAAGGGAACATAAATAAATAAATAAATAAATAAATACTAATAGTAAACTCTACTAAGTACAATGGGGCTTGCTGCTGGATGATAAGCATGCGCATGATTGCAACCTATATATATTTCTCTTTAATCAAGCTTTATCCATAGCATATTTAATATTCATTCTGCCTGTTTTATAATGACTATAGCTATACAAATATCTATAGGTCTATCTCTTCATGTTCATCTAAGAGAATAGTCTTGTTAAGACAAAACCAATGATGCTAAATTATGCTAATGTACTGGTGAATCCTTGGATAATAATATACTGGTAAAAACTGATAAATTTGTGCATTTCACTTTTTCTCACATTTGAATTGTTAAAATCTCCAATTTTTTTTTTTTTTTTTTTTTTTTTTTTTTTTTTTTTTTTGCATCAACTATATGAAGACATCTCAGTCCAACCACCACCACCACAGAGACTTTTGGTGAGGACACATGATAGGGTCTTGTTAATGGTGATTCCCAGGGTGTGGATATTATTACTGTAAGAGGATTGGCTGGCATCTCTCTACTGCCCTTCTGCTGGATAGGGATGAAAATAATATTTGGAAATATTTGATATCACACATGAGCGTGTGATAATCTTCCCCCTGATCACGCTAATAAAATGAATTAAGCATAGGAGAAGAACGTTTTCCTCCCATGTGATAATTTCTATAGACATATGTAGGGCTAAATTGGGGTTAGCAAAGAACAACTGGTTTGATATATTTCTGCTTCCATTGGTTTCTTCCAAGTGCCAGTACAAAACAATTGCTTCCTTGATATACCTAGCTGAGTGTTTCATTAGTACACATCCTTTCTCCTACAAGCATGTCTCATCTGCTAATATGGGCTGCCAGGACCAAGAAACTTCTCACCCATGCCATGTCTACAATGCTGTTGCATTTCCTCACCCCAAAATTACTCTTCTGCACATTTAGGGATGGTTCAATTGTTTTTTTTTTTAAATATATATATATAATTTTTAACCTAATTTGGCTCAAATCTTAAATTTGGCTAGTAAATCTTATCCCTTAAATTGGAAACCTGGTTCTGCACCCTGTTCTTGACAGAGGATTGGCATATGAAGAGCTCTCATACACGCTAGTCCAGCTGTAGGAGAAGCAATCATAAAAGAAGGAGTAGATTTCTTGTCATGGTAGCAATGTGGATTTCTTGTCATGGCACCAACTGTTGGAAAATGTGGGCTTGTAAAAGCACAGACCAAGAACCCCAAGTAGAAGAGCAGCTGTAGGGTGTAGAAATCATTATGGGGAGAGCAAATGGAGGAGAAGAAGGTTACGTTGCTACCTCCCCTTTACTGAAATCAGGTATCATCCTCCCAACCATTCTGGAGAAAAATAAGCACAAAGGGATTGCAAATACCCCTTCCTTTTGGTCCACGTGGGAATGAATGACACAGTAAGACACAGCCTTCAGAATATCAGAAGGGATTACGAGGCTCTGGGGAAGAAGCTGAAGGAAATGGACGCACAGATTGTCATCTCGTCTCTTTTACCAGTAGAAGGGCATGGTCCAGGAAGAGAGAGGAAAATAGAAGATATCAACAACTGGCTCCGCAGATGGTGTCGCCGAGAACAATTTGGATTCTTGGATCATGGGCTGCGGTTCCATGAGGAGGGACTTCTAGCAAGGGATGGGCTACATCTCACGCCAGTTGGAAGAAACGTTTTTGTCAACAGTCTGAAGAATCTGATCAGGAGGGCTTTAAACTGAGTGATCTGGGGAAGGGAGACAGCAGTCTGGAAGGCAAAACGGCTAGAAAAAATAGTCAAACTAACATAGAGGGAAGAAGACAAACAGTGCAAGGACCCAAAAATAGGAGCCAAAAAAACATGCACAGGCAAAAAACATGTAAAGGGGACACATGGTCTTAGATGTCTCTACACTAATGCACAGAGCATGGGAAATAAGCAAGATGAACTTGCACTCCTAGCACAACAAGGGAAATATGATATAATAGGCATCACTGAAACCTGGTGGGATGAGTCTCATGATTGGAATATAGAAATAGAGGGGTATAAACTTTTTAAGAGAAACAGGACAAACAAGAAAGGAGGAGGAATAGCATTATATGTCATGGACATTTACACCAGTGAAGAGATCCAGGACATCAATGCTGGAAGCCAGGTGGAGAGCATCTGGATAAAAATTAAAGGAGAGGGAAACAACAGGGATGTCACTGTGGGAGTCTACTACAGACCCCCAAGTCAGACAGAGGAAATGGATGATGCCTTTCTAGAACAGATGACCACAAATTCAGGAAGGAGAGATGTAGTAGTGATGGGGGACTTCAACTACCCGGATATTTGCTGGAAGTCAAACTCAGCGCTATCCTCAAGATCTAGAAAATTCCTCACTTGCCTCGAAGACAATTTCATTGTCCAAAAGGTGGAAGAGGCAACAAGGGGATCAGCTATTTTGGATCTGATCTTAACCAATAGGGAAGACCTAGTTAATGGGGTGCAAGTGGTGGGATCCTTAGGTGGGAGTGACCATGTCCTCCTGGAGTTTGTTATACAGTGGAAGGGTGAAGCTAAGCATAGTCAGACACGCATTCTAGACTTTAGGAAAGCTGATTTCAATAAACTTAGAGAAATACTGGGGGTGATCCCATGGTCAAGAATACTAAAAGAGAAGGGAGATGAAGATGGATGGGAGTTCCTCAAAAGGGAGATACTAAAGGGACAATTTCAGACAGTTCCAATGAGGATGAAAAATGGGAGATGTCTCAAGAAACCGGTATGGATGACTAAGGAACTTTCAACTGAGCTAAGTTTTAAACAGAACATGTATAAGAAATGGAAAAATGGGGAAATCACCAAAGAGGAATTCAAACAAATAGCCAGCACATGTAGGGATAAAGTCAGAAAAGCTAAAGCGCAAAATGAACTCAGGCTTGCTAGAGACGTTAAGAACAATAAAAAGGGCTTTTTGGGGTATGTCCGCAGCAAAAGGAAGAAGAAGGAAACAGTTGGGCCACTGCGTGGAGAAGATGGCAAAATGCTCACAGGAGACAGAGAAAAGGCAGAATTGCTCAACACCTTCTTTGCTTCAATCTTCTCAGGAAAGGCAAAGGGTGCCCAACCTAAGGATGATGGGGCAGAGGTCAGCACAGAATAAGTAAAGAGACAGTACAGGAATACCTGGTTAATCTAAATGAATATAAGTCTCCAGGACCAGATGAACTACATCCTAGGGTATTAAAAGAACTGGCAAATGTAATATCGGAACCAATGGCAATCATCTTTGAGAACTCCTGGAGAACAGGAGAAGTCCCTGCAGACTGGAGGAGGGCAAATGTTGTCCCAATCTTCAAAAAGGGGGGAAAAGAGGATCCCAACAATTATCGTCCGGTTAGTCTGACATCAATACCAGGAAAGATTCTGGAGCAGATCATTAAGCAGAGAGTCTGTGAATATCTGGAAGATAATTCCATAATCACAAAAAGGCAACAAGAGTTTCAGAGAAACAAGTCATGTCAGACAAATCTGATCTCTTTTTTTGATAAAATTACCAGATTGGTAGATGAAGGGAATGCTGTGGATATAGTATATCTTGACTTCAGTAAGGCATTTGACAAGGTTCCCCATGACATCCTTGCAAACAAGCTTGTAAAATGTGGGCTAGACAAGGTAACCGTTACATGGATTTGTAACTGGTTGACTGACCGAACCCAAAGGGTGCTCAACAATGGTTCCTTTTCATCCTGGAAAGAAGTGACCAGTGGGGTGCCACAGGGTTCTGTCCTGGGCCCAGTGCTATTCAACATCTTTATTAATGACTTGGATGACAGTATTGAGAGCCTAGTTATCAAATTTGCAGATGACACCAAATTGGGAGGAGTAGCTAATACCCCAAAGGACAGGATCAAAATTCAAAATGACCTGAATAGACTAGAAAGCTGGGCCAAAGCTAACAAAATGAAATTTAACACAGAGAAATGTAAGGTCCTACACGTAGGGCGGAAAAATGAAATGCACAGATATAGGATGGGGGACACCTGGCTGAATGAGACCACATGTGAAAGGGATCTAGGAGTCCAAGTAGACCACAAGTTGAACATGAGTCAACAGTGTGATGCAGCAGCTAAAAAGGCCAATGCAATTTTAGGTTGCATCAATAGAAGTATAGAGTCTAGATCAAGGGAAGTAATAGTGCCACTCTATTCTGCATTGGTCGGGCCCCACCTGGAATACTGTGTCCAGTTCTGGGCACCACAATTCAAAAAGGATGTGAAGAAACTGGAGCGGGTCCAAAGGAGGGCGACTAAAATGGTGAAGGGTCTGGAAACCTTGCCCTATGAAGAACGCCTTAGGGAGCTGGGGATGTTTAGCCTGGAGAAGAGAGGGTTAAGAGGTGATATGATCACCCTGTTTAAATACTTGAAGGGATGTCACATTGAGGAGGGAGCAAGCTTGCTTTCTGCTGCTCCAGAGAACAGGACTCGGAACAATGGATGCAAACTGCAGGAAAAAAGATTCCACCTCAACATTAGGAGGAACTTCCTGACAGTAAGAGCTGTTCGACAGTGGAACACACTCCCTTGGAGGGTGGTGGAGTCTCCTTCCTTGGAGGTTTTTAAGCAGAGGCTGGATGGCCATCTGTCGGGTATGCTTTGATTGGGAGTTCCTGCACGGCAGGGGGTTGGACTGGATGGCCCTTGTGGTCTCTTCCAACTCTAAATTTCTATGATTCTATGATTCTATAATATTTGGCTAAGGCCCAGATTAGGCTTCCCCAATCCCATGCCTTCTCACTTATTTGAGTTTCAGCTTTCATTGGCCATGTTAATGAGGCTGATAGGATGTGCAGTCTAAACTGGATCAAGTGAGCCCCACAGTAGTTCAGCAAATGATCCCCACCCTACTTCTCTTTAGCAGAAAAGGGTTAGGACTGCTTGTCATGAGGTGACTTTCATTTGTGTTTGTGTAAAAATAAAGGCAACACTCATCCTATACAGTTTACAGTTGGCCCTCCTTATCCACAGATTTTTTATCCACGGATTTGAGCATACACGGCTTGAAAATATTCCCCAAAAATATAAATTTCGAATAGCAAACCTTGTTTTTCCATTTTATATATGGGACACCATTTTGTTGTATCATTATATTTAATGGGACTTGAGCATCCACAGATTTTGTTATCCACGGAGGGTCCTGGAACCAAACCCTAGTGGATAACAAGGGCCCACTGTATAAGTTAATAATTACATTTTACTCCCTAGCTTCTTCAGATGCCTTCTTCTTATGTTTTCCCTCTTTCCTCACCTTTTCTCCATCCCTTCTGCTAGAGCAATTTAATTTTTTTTTTTACATAGTCTGCAGCAGATTATATATTGAACAAAGGTGAAATACATACACGCATACTCCTCTGTTGAGGCCTAATTAAATTCCATTTTTAATTTACATAATAGAGCATCCGCTGCTCCCATATGGAGAAGTGAAACTCACTAGCAGTGTCACCTTATTAGAGTTACCATATAATAATAGCCTTCTTATGCACTAAGCCTTTATCCTTCTCCTATTATCAGTTAACATCTTTTGTGCCAATGCAGTGTGGGCAGACGGTTGCTCCATCTGTTCAGGAGGGAAAAAAATACAGATGCACCAAGTTTATTTGTATTTATTTGAGTGTCATAATAACCTCTCATAAATATAGTACTTGAGAATATAAAATGGCCAACACATTTGAATATGCAGGCTTGCGGAGCTAGAGGAATTTAAAGAAAAGTCTTAAGGTCTATTTGCCCCATTTTATCTTCCAAGAGATGAGAATCTCTGGAGTGTATAGACTGAAATAACCTCTGTGGTGAACAAAATTACAACCTGTTGTACAGTTTAGAAATAAAATATTATATTATTATTATTATTATTATTATTATTATTCAACACTTACTTCTTTAGACTGTTCAAGGGCTCAACTTTTCTTGTTTTGTTTTTTATTTTGTTTTTTTTTTTAACATGCACGTTTTTAATTGGATGAAACCTTTTTTTTAATGTAGAGGAGAACTGAAATACATAATTGTCACAGGGCTCACCAAAGAATTTTTTCCACTTGAAGCAAAGTACAAAATGGCATCCCTTCCATTTTGAAAGCCACCTAAACTGCAAGCTGAGTCTCATTTGAGTGCTGGCAAGAGGACAGTGCCCCCACCACCACCACTATCACAATCTTAGGGCAGCAGGCTAGATTATGAAGTATACACTGTCCTGTCTTTCACAGTGTTGAGCATCCAGGAAATCCAGGAGAAACAATCAAGATAGTGCCAGTGTCTTCCCAGGATATCCTCCACCATAGACAGTTCCCACACTGTATTTAATGGCAGGGTCCTTTATTTAACTTAATGGTAGAGCTAATTCCCCTCTGAAGCATGAAATGATAAACTCCAGCAAAACTGTATGATTGTCCTATTCATGTCATTTAGCTTCAGCCAAGACTGAACTCTAGATTTACTAAAATGTTATGTTCAAGATCCTGTTTCAGTCTGGTGGTTCTGCCAGGCATAAGTTTGCACACACACACACACGCCTTTCCCTAGGTGCACCACTTACCTCCTTACTGATGCAGCACCTCCCTACAGCCATTTAGTAAACAGGGGAGGTCAGGGGATTTGGACAGAGAGTTTCTGGCAGTGATCTTACAATCAGATATATAAAGAAGCAGACATCCTCAGAGACCTAGTTTCAAAATTTGCTTGATAACAGTAAATGTGAAAATGATCTAGGGATCTTAGTAGATTGCAGGGTAAACATCATTCAAGTGTGATCCATCAGTGAAAAATTCAAATGCAATTCCAGGCTGCATAAAGAGGAGAATAGTATGACCCTCATATACACAGGACCAGTACCTGTGGTTTTATTTACCCACATCTGAAAAAATATAGTCTCTCTAGGAATCTGGATGTCCTTTAGTATGACTCTATAGTCAACTTTTGCCATAAATATAACACTTGCTATTATCTGTGATTTTTACTATCTGTAGTAAGTCTTGGAACGTATCCCCCCATGGATTCAAGGGCCATAATGCAGATTATTGTATTCCTTGCTCTTCCATTTCTTCTTTCATCTTGTTTCTTACAATGGAATATAAATGAAAGAAAAACTACAGTGCATATATGTGTGTGTGCGAGTAGCTGCATAGCATCAATGTGAGAAACCCATCATCTGGAAACTTCCTAAGTATATCTGAAGTGATACAATCCCACCAAGAATTGTGCCACATGATTCTAGTTGATACAGCTTATCATAGAATGTATGCTTCCTTTAAATTAGCAGAATAGTTTTTTAAAAACATAAGTGCATTCAGAAGAACTTGCACATTCTTTTTTAGGTCATGATTAGAAATACACAGAATAATGCAAATAGCTTTGGGATCGAAACATGTAAAAAACATTAATTTGCATTTTGACGTGGGGGGAAAGAACCCTTTTAAAATGTGTGATATTTTGTTACAACAAAATTGACTCAGTTTGCAAAAAAAATGTTCAAAGAAAATGAGCATTTGATTATTCCTATGGTGAGATCAGCACTGATTGCAGGAAGCAAACATGGCTGATTTTCATGACAAACAGAACTAATATAGTTTTCTTCTAGAAGTCAGAGCATCATAGTAACAAAGCACATAGTAACAAAGCACACCAGGAAGATAAGATGAATTTAATCAATGACTTATAATAGGTTATGGGTCAATTCAAACACATGAAAGGCCTCCCTGCTGGAATATCTGTTGTGAGGTTGATGATGATACTATTGGAAGCCAACATGATTATAGTTTCTTAGGTACTCACAGATAATTCCAAAGCTCTATGAAGCCTCCCCCTGTCCCAAACTTACCAGAACCTCTTCTATTTCTCCTTCAGCTTCCCCAATGCTACAATATCTGAAATGGTAATGCCTTGCCTTCTGTTGCTAAAGATACTCTATGCAAGGAATGGGTATGTCTTTTCCTTTTGACCCACTTCCTTGTTGTAGTTATCCTTAGAAAAGCACCCTGGCTACCCCTTCAACAGATCCAGATATAACTGGATCAGAATAATATTCAAGAAAAGTGATAAAATTAAGATAAAATAATATTCCACTCAGATAATTTAATGCCATATATGTAAAACAGAGGAATACTAGAAAGTGACAGTACTAGAGAAGGGTAACTGGAGAAGGAATGGTTTGGAGAGGGGTAAGAGGAATCAATACTGATAAGTAACTGTCCCTTCACACCTTAAAAATCCAATTTGACATTAAAAACCAAAGAATATAAAAATTTAAGAAAGGCAGTGCTGCATTAGACCTATATTCTATCCAATCTAGTATTCTGTTTCCCACAGTATTTAATGAGAGGCCTGAAGGAAGCCTGCAAACAGTACATGAGAACAATAACGTCATATTTTGTCACAGCAAGATGAAATCAGAGGCATGTTGCCTCTGACAATGGAGGGAATATATAACCATCATGACTATTATCTATTGATAGCCTTATCCATGAATTTGTGAAAATCTTCTTAAGCTGTCTAAGTGGGTAGCTATCATCATCTCTTGTGGAAACAAATTCCAGAGTGAAAGAATGTACCATGTGAAGAAGTATGCACTTCCAACCTTCCATCAGTCCTGAATTTCAATCTACAATGGATTATCCCAAATAGTAGTGTGGAACAGGAGCAACTTTGGGTGCATTAATTCTTACTAGAGGTTTTATTGGTATCCACAGAAAATGCAAAACTCTCGTGGTAACAGAAGTTAAGCATGATGTGTGAAATTTATAAATAACTTTGTTCTGCAATGAAGTATTGTTGTCAGAGAAACATATTTGTCACTGAGAGGGGTGAAACGGCTGCCTCTAACTTAAGCTAGTTAATTTATGACAGTTGCCAGCTGTCGGCAGCCTGTTGACTGCCAGTAAAGCTGTTACTATTGTTATCAAGCAAGCTTTTTTGGACTTAATTGTTCAGTTAGACCTGTCAGCTTTTGCATTCTCCACAGCAATGCAAAAGATCGTGTTTTGATAGGCTGTTTACCACAGTTCTGCTGGTTCTCACTGGCTTATAGCTGTTGGACAATGAGCTGGCAAATATCAAGAATTCTAGATCATTGGTTAGATTATTCTGCCTAAGATCCTCCTGAACTAAAATCTGGTTTGTTAGTCCCAAGTAGAGTTGACGATTCAATAAACGATTGAATAGTGAGTCAACACACAGGTGAATCACATTAACTCAAAGGGTTTACATTCATTAGAATAATGAAATTTAGGCCAATGTGTGGAAAGGGCAGGTCAAGACAATAAGGGGAGCTGCGGTTGGTGGTCATAAGAAAGTGCAGTTGGAGAAAGAGAACCTTTGAAAATGCAGAAGACTACCAGATGACTGTGAAGGCAGTGGAACCTGAAGCAGGAAGTTAGAAAAGGAAGACTTCATAAATTGTTATCTTGAATGGCTTGTAGTCATTATAACAGCAGAGTAGGAATGTAAATAAGATTCACAAATGTTATCATGATTAATGAGAAGGGAGTTTTCAATACTGCTTAGCATATTATGAGACATTTTGGTTCATTTTTTAAATGTTTTATTGCATCTCAAAGTTTTTTGCCTGAAAATTTCATTTGTGCATAACTTGCAACATTTTACATTTTCACTAACTGAGTTTTTGCACTATATCAAACAACATTTGCTCAAACAAAACTTTTTGCAAACAAGTCCCAAACATACACGATAATTGAAAATGTGCAAAAGTGAATCTAGGATCTTCACTCTGTGATGAGGAGACATTTGAAATGTCTCATTCTTGTATGCAGAAGCAAAATAAGCAAGTAGAGCGGAAGGAAGATGATCTCAGGAAGCAGGAAACCTTCAAAGGAGGCCACTTTGACATATCCATTGTTCATCCTGGTCCTCAAGCAACTCTGCATAAGAAATGGTTCAGGAAACACTGAACCATGGCTACAAGTGAAAAAGCACCACCCTTTTCCATTCAGTAAATACCAATTACTCTCACTAGACTGAGAATCTGAAGACTTAGGGGTCACCCAAACATCTTATTTTCTTTTTCTTTTACCAGAACAATGTGAGTCACCTCACTCACACATTCCGGCTTTTTTATTCACACCATGGAACTGCATCTTTTGGCAAACTGCATCTCTCCACATTCAGTTGCTCACATGTGCCAGCACCCTTTCCCTTGCCCCCACACCCACTGGCACTCATCAGCTGGGCAGATGATCCACTTGCACACAAACACACACACACACCTCACCAAGGCACATTCTTCACCCTCCTGTAGAAGAGCCAGTGCATCCTGAAGCAGTGGTGCCCTTTTGCGCTTTGTGTATATTGTGTATGTACAAAAGGGGTCCCCCTCAATTTGTCCCCCAAAGCCATCCTACCTTTTGCTGAGGGGCCAGACACACAGGGCTACATTGACATTTGCCATGTCCCAACTGAGTCCAGAGGAAAGAAAGGAGAAGAGGACACCAATGCTGCAAATGCCACGAAAGCCACCACTGCCACCACCATCCCAGCTAAGCCCTGACTTGTCACCCCCATCATAGCCCTTCTGCTGCCTCACCCAGAGCCCCGGTGGCCCAACCTCACACAGCCCTCCTGAGGGGGGTGGGAAGCCTGTTCGCTCACCCACCCTCCTGTTCAGGAAGACAAAAGGAAGACAAGAGGGTGTCTTCAACAGCTGGTCTTTTCACCCAGCCTTTCTTTCTTCCATCACCCCCTCCCCTCCTGTGCACTTTACTTTAATAATAATAATAATAATAATAATAATAATAATTCCATCCTTTTCCAGGCTATCATTCTCTGAAGATGCCAGCCACAGAAGCTGGCAAAACATCAGAAAGGAACTCTTAGAGAACATGGCCACATAGCCCGAAAGCTCCACAAAAAACTATTAAAAAATTATAGTTTTTTGTGGAGCTTTTGGGCTATGTAGCCATGTTCTAGAAGAGTTCCTTTCTGATGTTTTGCCAGCATCAGTGGCTGGCATCTTCAAAGAACTCTTCCCGAACATGGCCACATAGCCCGAAAGCTCCACAAAAAAGTATGGATGCCAGCCATGAAAGCCTTCAACTCCACAATAAAAAAATTATTTATATGCCACTCAATCACTGGGAATCTGGGCAGCTTACAACATAAGGAAATACAAAGTAATAACAATACAGTGAAATAAAACGCAAATGTAACATAACAATATATTAAACTATAACAATAAAATGGAATAACAATTAACAATAGCAGTAAATAACAGAAACAAAAATACATAGCAAATCGACAGCAGCAGCAAAAAAAAATGCATACAATTAACAAAGGAAAGCAGGGGAAAAGAAAGCTAACAACAAACATTCCTAACAAATTAAAATAAAATATTTAAAACAAACTCTAAGGGGGGGGGGGGGAGTTCCTTCAGGGTTCTCCAGCTGGCCTTCATTGGAAATTGGGCAGAAGGTGGGGGGAGAGTGCAGGGTCCCTCTTCCCTATGAGGCTGGAGGAGAGAAATTCCAGAGGCAAGCCCTGAGTCTCATAAGTCCTAGCCTCAGTGGCCATGGCATCCTCCAGCTGGCCCTTGTTGGAAATTGGGCGGGAGGAGAGTGCAGGGAAACACCTGACACTGGTGCTGGAATTGAGGGAATTAAAGGGGAAGACTCAGTAGCTGTTTGCTTAACCCATAGCTTTCAACTTTTAAAAGAATAATAGCAGCCCCACAAAACACACACATACATTGAGTCAATGATGCAAATGTATTCGAAATGTGTTGGGCATGATTAGACAATCGCATCAAAGGGAAAACTTTTACCTTTAAGGTGAACCTATCGTGTAATTTTATTGGCAGGTTTTGTCTTGCATTCCCCAGGTGTCAATCTATATTAAGTTTATCTCTTAATAACACAGACTGACACCATCAAATTTTTAAAAACAATTCTTTTTTAAAAAGTGAATTTATAACCAAGATTCAGGAAGATTGGGAATCAGATTGGAAAAAAAAATTCTTCCAGGCCAGAAAAAAATCTGATAGGGTGCAGATTCACTGATGCATGGTGCTTTTGCTCTATTTGGTATAGAGCAAGAGTCTCAAAAGCTAGTCAGCAAAGGTTTCCATTTGGTTGTAGCAAAAGGACATAAATACTTAATTTCCCACGTTGTTTTATTTCTGAGTGACACAATAAAGTAAATAAATCCTGAGTCAGCTAAAAATATAAAGTAAGACATACTTAAGTAGCATGTTTCTTTTGCTATTCTTTTGCTATAAATTAGTAACAAGCAACTTATATTTCAGAGTAAGAACATTTTCAATATTCATTTACTTGCAACCTTGTATTTTCAGCAAAGCTGGTTACATATTAGCAGTTCATATCTAGTAGGGAGTATTGATGAAGCCTCTTAACTTCAAGTCAAAAGTTAAGCAAAAAGTTTAAAAAACAGCTTTAGATAAAATGGAGAAACTCCTGTGTCAAAGGAAAATAAACTGATCAAGATAAAGAGAAATACTTCAAAGTTTAAGATTTTTATTTTATTTTTAAAATAAACTTATTGCATGCATCTGGGGATAACTACAACATTCAGAGGAACAAGAAAACAGTTTTCATGCTTACATTAATTTTAAGTATTGGGTTTCAGAAAATTACTCATCTGGATTCCCTCTTTTAAATACACATCTCTTTTAAATACACATACCTACTACAACAATGAGAAAACCACTAAATTCCACTCATGGGAAAGGAAATGTTTCCCATGTTAATTCTAGATCTTGCTTTTATTGGCAAGGTAGATATTTTCTCCATAATTCTTTCAACGAAATCTAACCATTGAATAGATGGGATTTATGAGAGTGTGGATTTAACATTTGACATTTGATATTTAGATATCCATTCAATGTGTTTAATTAGGACTCACGATTGGACTGATGTCTCTTTTCCACTCAAAAATTACTCCAAAGCTATTAGGTATATTTCAGTTCATTACAGAAGGTCTTAATTTCAGCCATCAAAGAGACAACAAAGATCTACTAAAATTGTTTCTTAAATATTCTCGTTTGTGATAACTGACTCTTTAAAATGTGAGACAGCTAATGCCTTGAATTCAGACAGAAACATATTACCAGCCTTTTCATTATATATATGAGAAGGTACATAGTGGTTCATTGCTTTTTAAAAATTGAACAATTTCTCATCCATTCCTAATTCCATCCCATACTTGTGCATGATAACATTTGTATAGTCAGTTGTACATGTGCGCCAGATGAGATGCAGCATTGTGACAACTAGGTATACATTAGACTGGTTGTGCATTCTTCATTCTTAAGATGTGGCCATGTTGTGTGGCCCACAACACAAGTTTGGATTATGCCTGATAGTCCTCTCACATATTTATCATGGGACAAGAGGAACTTTGGCCAGGAGAAGACAGAGGAGAGGAAAGCTGAGACATGGTTAAAAAGCAAAACAGTGTGCGATTGTTCCACATGGAATGGAAACTCATGCCTTAGAATTTTTTTAACAAGAAGAAAAACAGTTTTAATAAGACATCTTTAAATAATTGTTTGTATTTATTAAACATAAACCCAATCACAGACACAAACATGTTTATATATACAGCTAAAGCTAATAAAAACAATTACAAAATATTTAAACTAAGAAGATATCTGTGCACATGTGATGCATAATTGTGTCACTCTTTCATTCTGACAATTTTGTTGTAAATCTAAGACAGAGTATCCATGTGCATCATTTCTGAATGTTTCCCCATATGTCTGCTCTGTTCCTCCCCCTTGTAAATAGCAAGGTTCTTGTTTTTGTCCTGCTGAAAATTCACACTTAAAAAACACATTTCTGTATAGGCATTTTGACACATTTTTAGTTGAATACAGTGTTAAAACATTGCAAAATACCAGAAGGTTTATAGATTTCCATGAACATCAATCCATGGCATATCAAGCCAATATTCTTCTTTCTTATAAAGACTAAATGGGACTGACGAAGATCAGGACAAATGTCCAATAGGACCAAGACACAATGTGACTGATACTCATTGGGACATTGACTAGGGAATGTCAGTAAATATTGTTAGACCCAATACACATCAGAACACTCTTATTGGTGCCATGATATGCATCTTTGCAATTCACTAAAGGGTTTTTAACAGCTCTGCTACACATAACCCAGGTCCAAAACACACTGCAGAAAATAATCCAGTTTGAGACTGCTTTAACTGCCCTTTCTTAATGTTAAGGAATTCTGAGAACTGTAGTTTTGTGAGATATTGAGCGTTCTCTGTCAGAGAGCTCTCTTGCCACAATAAACTACAATTCCCAGTATTTCCTACCACTGAACCAGGGCAGTTAAAGCAATCTCAAACTGGATTGTTTCTGCAGTGTGTTTTGGACCATAGACCACAATAGAGAGTCATGGTCAGGACTATCAAGAACTTTACTCATTTAAATTACTATTTTAAAAACTTCTCTTATGTTTTACACTTTTGTTAGTGTTCTTAGTTTGATTCCATTTTCAATCAATCACTTCTTTATGGCCATAGACAAAACATAAAATAAAGTGCATAAAATACATAAAAATTAAAAATAATAATTAAAAATAATTAAATTATTTAAATTAAAATAATTAAATAATTAAAATTATTTAATTAAAAATTAAAATTAAAAATAATAATTTTTAATTAAAATAATGATTAAAAATTAAAATTAATACATTTTTATTTATTTATTTATTTAAATAATAATTAAAATAATAATTGTAAGCCACTCTGATAGCCTTTAGGGCTGAAGAGTGGGGTATAAAGAGTGGGGTATAAATAAATAAATATTGTTATTATTATTATTAAAATACACAGAAATACAACTAAATACAGCTAAAATTCATAAAGCACTAAATATAAATGGCTGTTTCTGTCTAAATCCCTAATATTAAAACCTGAGAAAGGTAAAATGTTAAAATTTCATACCTAAGATTTTGATAACTTGGATACACAAAGATCAAAGAGGTTTTCTTCCAGGGCGGAAAATGAAAGATAATATAAGACATCTCTTAAATATAATCGAATACTATGATAAGAGAAATGAAAAAAAATCAGCTTTAATATTCTTGGATTTCGAAAAGGCTTTCGATCGTGTTAGTTGGTTTTTCATGAAAGAAGTACTCAAAAAAATGGGATTAGGCCAAAATTTTAATGGATGGATAGAGCAGATCTATACTAAACAACAGACTAGCGTAATGATTAATGGTGAAAAAACGAAAAAAATCAATATTCACAAAGGCACGAGGCAAGGATGCCCTTTATCCCCCTTATTGTTTATCTCTGTTCTAGAAATACTTAATAACATAATTAGAAATGATGCATCAATAGAAGGAATAAAAATTAAAGGACAAGAAATGAAATTAAAAGCATACGCAGACGATCTAGTTCTTACTTTATCTAACCCTATTGATCATATTGCAAAGGTTAATCAAATATTAGCCCAATTCGGAGATGTGTCAGGACTGATTATTAATAAAGAAAAAACATCTATTTTAGGGATGAATTTAAATAAAACAGAAAAAGTTGAGTTAGAAGAGTGTTCTAGATATAAGTTCAAAGATAAAGTAAAGTATTTGGGAATCTGGCTAACTACAAAAAATGTAGACTTGTTCAAGAATAACTACGTGAAAGTATGGCAAGATATAAAAAAAGACATTACTAATTGGGAAAAATTAAGGATAACATGGCTGGGGAAAATTGCTACGGTAAAAATGAATATTTTACCTAAAATAATTTTTTTGTTTCAGACAATACCTATTTTCACTAATGAAAAACCCTTCACTCAATGGAATAAGGACATTAATAGATTTATTTGGAATGGTAAAAAGCCTCGAGTGAGATTTAAAAACATGCAAGACGATGTGAAAAGGGGCGGTATGGGTTTACCAAATCTAAAAATTTATTTTCAGGCATGTTGTTTTGAATGGTTAACTGACTGGTTTAAGCTAGAAAACCAAGAGTTACTGAATTTAGAAATGGTAGATATGATTTATGGTACTCATGCATACTTGTTTTATGATAAGATCAAGGTTAATAAAGCTTTTATGAATCATTATATAAGGAAATCTCTAATTAGAGTATGGTTTAAATATAAAGCTGTAATTTATAAAAAACTACCGTTTTGGGTTTCAATAAATGAAGCATTTTATAAAAATGATTTAATGTTTAATGAAAAATGGTTAAAATATAAAGACCTGGTTAAATTTGATATGGTAAGTAAGGTTTATAGATTAAAATCTCAAGAAGAAATGGTAATGGAAGGGATCTCTATTAGTTGGTTTCCATATCGTCAAATGAAAGAAAGATTTATGTGTGATACGAAATTGATAGGAATCGACTTTGAAGCCCAGGATTTTGATAAATTAATTTTTTCGGACAACCCTAAAAAAATCTCTCTGTATTATAAATTTCTGTTAGAAATAGACATGCATCAAGAATTGGTCAAAACGCCCATGATTAAATGGGCTCAGGATTTAAAAGAAGCTCTTCCCTTAGAGCAATGGGAAAAACGTGGCAGAAGAGACTGAATTATACTGTTTGTACAGAGATCAAGGAGAATTATTACAAAATGCAAAACAGGTGGTACCTCACCCCTGTTAGATTGGCTAAAATCTATAAAAATAATAGTATAACTTGCTGGAAATGTAGGAAACTTCCAGGGACACTACTACATATGTGGTGGAACTGTGAAGTGGCAAAAAAATATTGGAGGCAAATACATGAAAAGATACAAAAAATTTTAGGTTGCCAATTTAAATTAGATGCAAAATGTTACTTATTAAATATGATTTCAGATTGCCATATAGAAGATAAATTTGGTGTCCTTTTATTCTATATGATTTCAGCTGCTCGAATAGTCTTCGCATCTCATTGGAAAGGAGAAATCGACCCAAACTGGAATGATTGGTTATTAAAATTGGTCTCATATATGGAATTAGACAAACTTACCTGCCTGTTTAGAGGAGGAGATTGGAATAAGAAGAAAAAAAATTGGGCAACATTAATTGAATTTATTAAAGATGAAAAGAAATTAGATACTTTTGAATGGTAAAATAGAAGTTTTCTTTATTTTTATTTTTTTTATTTCTGAATAATAATAATAATAAAGGATTCATTTGGTATATAAGACAGAGTAAGAAGACGATAAATAAACAAGAGAGAATAATTCACTGTAACAAAAGTAAAACGGCAAATGGAAAAAATTAAAATATATAAGAGTTGTATTAATGTTAAGGAATAAATTGAAAACACAGTATGCTGTATCCCATAAGGAAGCTTATGTATGGATGTGTTTGTGTTGATCAATGTAGTTATTGTATGTTGTTTGTTGGTTGTATATGTATTCTATGTTGTGACCTTTTTTTAACCTTAATAAACTCAATTTAAAAAAAAAATTCATACCTAAGATTAATGTTTCTGTGTTAAAATATCCTCCCTAAAATTTGTCTATGAGTAGTAATAGCACAGGCACAGAACCTAGCAACCTTCTCTGTAATTTGAGCGTCGGAGTCCCCAAGCAGGAGGGAGAGATAAAATCTTTCTGTTCTCCCTGGAATTTGTGTAAAATTGGAGTGATTAATCTAAAACAAATATTGTATTTATTTCATTTTAAATTGGACTGTATTTATTTCATTTTAACATTTCTTTTTTGTACGTTTTAATTATATTGTGCTTCTTTCAATTTGTAAGCTATCTTGAGTTCTGGCTTTAAGAAAAAGCGGGGAGTAGAAGAAGAGGTGGAGGAGGAGAAGGGGGAGGAGATGATGATGAAGTTGATAATATCTTCCCTTGGGGAACCTCTTGGGGCTTCATCCTTCCATGAAATGCAATGCTGAAATGACAAAACACCACATTTTTTATTTGAAAACACGACACACAGAAAGCGATCTAGAGACAAGTAGGACTCTGTTGTTTTGGGGACAATGAATCCATGCTATATTTTACAGGAGTTATTCTGGGATTTTAAAGAGCTATCCAAGGTACTGAATCTATTTGGGGAAAGAGTTTCAGCACCTTGGTTATCATCTGTACCTCGTGGGAAACCTAGCAGCAGAGCTACTGGCTATCTCTTGAACAAATGTATCAATTTAAAGAAGAATCATGCTTGGATGAGTGCAATTTTTCTTTTAAAAATGGCAGAGTGATTTTTCAGTGGCAATTTGGGTGTCATCTACAGAGGTTTGTAGGACTGTAAAATGCAGCGGGTAACACATGCAACTTGCAGAACATACTTGTCCACTACTCAGCTGAACTAAAGCAGAGGACACTGGCCAGTGCTCCCCATGTAACATCATTACTGCAAAGTGGGGATGGAAGCAATATTTTAAAAAGTTTGAAGAAATGGCTAGGAAAAACCCAAATATTTCTCAAGTGTCAGGAAACTCTGATGAGAATTCCCGAATGATGAGAATCTTAACAACTCTACACGAAATGCGCACTTTCCTTGGCCAAGAAAAGCACAGAAATTTTTGCAGAATAAGTCTCAAATGGTGAACAGTTTGAAAACAGCACAATTTTTGAACACTATCTTGCAGTGGGGAAAAATGCGAAATTTACCCATTGTGTCCTTTGAGCATGAAATTAGTGAAGAATTGCATCCCTACTGCAAAAGATTAAAACTCATGTCTACCCACCAGTCAACATACAAAATTAACCTCTGTGCTTTCGGGACTCTTGTATAGATGTGTTGGACCTCTCTCTCTCTCTCTCTCTCTCTTTAGATTTATAGGCAGTTTATTGCAGGACAGGTGTAAATATCATTAGCTGACACAACTTGCAGAAACCTGAGGCTCTGCTTCAATGTCTTTCTTTTTTAATAAATAGATTAACACAAAATAATATAGAAGCAGCACGAAATGCAGCTGGAGGCTGCTGGAGACTGCTACCTAATTTGCACCTGTTCAATGAGATTTGTTTTCAGAATATATCACCAACTAATGCTGTCTGTAGATTAGTCTCTGGGTTTTCTGGGTTACTTTGACAGTGTAAGGAGGCGCAGGGAAAGTGGTTTAACAAGTAGATATTGCACGGCCTTCAGCATACAACAAATTAGATGCAAAGCCTCAGCTTGGAAGACTCTAAAGGAAATGGATGTATTTCCCAATTACAGACATACAAAGTATTTTAAGTCACCCTTTTCTGTTAGCTATAGCTACAATCATTTGGCAATATATAAGCCATCCCTTAATTATCGTATGATACGTCATCCACCATTCAACTTATTTAGTACCTTCTACCTAAACTTGCACTGCTAAAGAATCAGGGAAGGAAAAGCTAGTGGTAATGTGTTCCTTGCCATGCAGTGATTTATCTGAAGCTCTGTTCAGGCATTCTCTTCAACATAATGGGGAAAGAAAATAGGGTTGTATCTGCTATTCCAGCTTCCATTGCAATGTCTATTGAGCAGTGAATTCAATAAATGTATCAAGGAGCTATACTCAGTCTAAGACCTGGCTCTATTATCTTCTCATACACAATTATAATCCATCTGAGGGGAACATAAATTGGGCTACTGTCACTTATTTGTGATATCAAATAACCAAAGTGATATGATCACATGTTAACTTCCTGTCTTTTTGGCTACTCTGTTATATAAGGTACTGAATTTATCAGGACTGTGGTATTAAAGATTTCAGGCCAGATTTCTCTTACTCTTGATTTCATTCTGTATCTGCAGTTTCCACCTGCATTTTCTTTCTATTCTCCTTTAGTCTCAGGTTGTAATTAGGTTTAGTTTTTATAGAGGTTTGTATGCATTTTAATACATTTTTCCAAATATGCATGTTGAATTATACATTTTCCTCATGTACATGTTTTTATCTATTGATTAAACTATAGTTATGTGGAGTTTCTTTGCTAATTGTGCTTATTTTAGCCATTTGCATTTTAAAATGTCCACATTGTTCCATGTGCACTTTGTTTCTCATAAATGCCCCATAAGCACTGTATGTTTGGATTCACAAAGCAAGGTGTATTTCATCTCACAATAAGGCTTGAGATGTGAAAAAATATGCAATGAAAACTGTGCAAAATATACAGACTGGCATCCTGTTGGTTCAACTCACTTAGAGGAGACCCAGTCAATCAATTGTTGAATGGTGAGTCAATGTGTGCATAACTGTAATGGGAGTCTATGGGTCTACTCTAGTCAGAACTGAAACAGAATTAAAGCTAGGGTTTTCTATACCAATTTTTTTCCTTTGCATTTTTTTGCAAAAAAAAAAAAAAATGCCACGAAGGGTGAAAAATCCTCAACCAATGCACAAAATCCATTTTTGAAAGTGTTCATCTTTGCATTTGAGAACAGCAAAAGGATGTATTTGTAACTCCTTGTATTTTTTTTTCCCCCCTGAAGTTAGAGATACCTTATGGCTCGAGAAGCTGTATAGGTAATTTTCCTATGCCAAATCCCTTCCTTAAATAATTGAATTTTTAAAAAAACCCCCACAAAAGAACTGTAAATATTGGTTGGATAAGAATTAGACATTACAGAGGTCCAATAAATTTCCTCACTCCCCAGTTATTTGGGAGTTCCCTAAAGCTCCAATCCAGCCAAGCAGCTGAACAAAGCAGCTGGGCATAGCCAAATCTGGTGAAAGCCCTTGGGCTATTAGCATCTAGATCAGTGTGTCAGACCAGCATTTCTTCTCTGATTCCTTTATCCAGTGCTGTTCCATTGAGTAGCTTTTTGAAATGGCATAAATATTCACCTAATAATTGTATGTTTGAGGTTTCCGCTGTGCTTTAGGGGGAAAAACAGATACAATAAATGCTATGGTTTGTGCACACAAGAATCATGGCAAGCTTGTTGACCCCAGGGGAAATAAATGTTCTATTGTTATTAATCCGATCCCACGCTGCATTATAGACGCAAAGAGCAGAGTGAGTGAAAATTCAAATTAATACAGTGATATAATTTTCAGCCAGAAATTATATTGTGTACTAGAGGGAAATGTATTTGTACATCATTGACTTCAATCAAGGTTGATTGATACTGGTTTCTGTCCCTTTGCCTAAAAATGGTTCAGTTACACCATTCCAGTTGGCTTATCAGGGGAAATGAATAAGATAGAACAATAGATGTTATTTGTTGGCTGTAAAAGGAAAAGTTCACACTGCTTGACCAAATGGATAGCAGCATAAAAACTCAAAATTCTTGCAACAAATGTATTCCCAACCATTTTATATCCCACAGTGGCAATCCAGATGTCCACAAGCAGGACATGAACACTAATTTGGTCATGTAGATCTAAAATCCAGTGCATTTCTACCTGAGCAATTGGACTTTCACTTTCCTATCTCTGCAGCTCTCTGCGTCCTCTTAAAATCTGTTCCAGAAAGCTCCCCCAGCCCAAAAGAGTTTATTCCACAGTTTGCACACAAAATGGTATTCCTTTGGCACACAGATATGGGTACAACCCTGAAGAGAAGATGAGATGGTTACCCATCTTACTATTGTTTTCTTTTTCATGCCTTTTTCAATTATTTCCTCAGGATAAATTCCTTTATGTTACTCTTTGTATCACCCTAACTTTCTGGAATAAAACTATAACTAAAAGCTATTGTTTGCGTTTGATGACTTATTTCTTTGAAGAACAGGATATTATGACACAAGGCTCACATCTTGACAGTTCCTATCAGCTGCAGACATTCGTTCATAAATGGCTTCTCTTGCAGGGCTGTTGCCTTGTTAATATGATTGTTCTGGTCCACACAAATGTGATGTCTCAGTGTAATCTCATCTCTTGTGTGAAATAAGATGCACTTTATATATGGGGAAATCAGAAACAATGGGCACACTTTATAAAAAAGAAAATACATTACTTCATATCTTTGCAATCACAAGCAGGGTGCAGGAATACACGTGAAATCAGTCTAAGTCTGTAGTATAGATAGTAGTAGCAGCAGAAGTAGTTATAACAGGGGCATCCATCTGCTTTGACAGAAAACTAAATCCAGAACCAAAGGCAGTTGACTTGCAGTGATTCAAATTTTGTAAAGAAGGGTTTCCAAAAAACATCTCAAACCTAATGAGTCTGTTCCCCCAAAACCTGGGTCCATATTTGGAGCATACAAACTGTATAAGAGAAAACTCTGTTAAAAATGATTGCATTTCTCCCCAGGCATCCTCTCCGTAAAGGGGAAATGGTAGGAGGGGAAGGAGCTATAATTTGTGAACTGAAAGCTTCTTCTTGCAAACAGAAACTGACTTTACCAGGGCTTTCCTTTTTTCTTCCTAATTATAATGCTTTTGGCAGGGATGCCAGTGGCAACCACATGTTTACATGTCATTGTGGTAGTTTATTGGCTCCAACATTAACCTTAATTTTAAAGGATCTATAAAAGATGCTAAATTTATTTTGAGGATGTGGTTCAACACTTGGTGCAAACTGAGCATAAAACAGAGGAATCTGTAGTCTCTTTTTACTGACCATAGCTTCCTAACACCTGCACCTACCTCTCTGAAATTTCTCAGGTTTTTACTTTCAGAGGGGGCAATGATGCCTATTTTTTTTTTCAAATCCTGCCAAAAATTATTTTTATAATTCATTAAAGTTATACCTGGACATTTATTTATTTATTTATTTATTTTACAAAGGGGAATCTCAAAACTGAACAGCTACAAGTACAAAATGCTTGTTCTTATTTAATGGAAATTTGGCAAGCATCATCCACACAGAATTGACAAATTTCATCCATTTCTATAAAAGAGTTAAAAGTTTATTGCCATTAAATTGTTTCTGCAGGGAATTCAACAAAGTAACATAGGGAGTATCAGATTTCCAACAGCAAGATTTGTCCTCAGAGACATACTGAAGTACAGATGAAAAATATATCAGTTTTGCTTTCTCCCTCTTTTCAAATATTTTTTACAAAAACTCAAATACTTTCCATTTCAAAGGTCAAGACATTTGCAAACTCTAATAAATTCTTCAAAAGCAAACTGCAACCAAAATCTTTTCCATATTCAACAGCCAAATTTGGCAGGTACTGCTATTCCCACCATGGAGAGAAATATATTGCCCCTGCTTGTAATATAAGTTATGGCTGAGGAACCTTTCAGGGAAAAAATTAAAAAGAGATGGCAACTATAATTCAGCATTAAATGGATGCAGGCAAAGAAACTGAAAACCATACTGACTTACACTTAATTCTTTGGCCACATTTGCACTGCATAAATAATACCATTTGAATTTCCCAAAACACACACACAGTTTATATTTTTCCCCCACCAATTTCTTAATAATTAGATCCTTGAATTCACATAAATCTACTGTTCTGTGCATTGCTTTATAAATACATGGACAATGAAACCTTTCCCCCCAGTTTCACATGATATCCACCATTCTTAAAGTCATTGCTGCTACCTACAGTGGTACTATATCACAGCATTATGATTATAATGAAAGGCCTAGTGAACTCTTGGAAAGCGTTCAGAGAGCTGAACATTGCTAACGCTTTGCTTTGCTTTGCATGACCCAAGTTCTGAAAATATGGAGCAGTTAAAAAAAAAAAATTCCTCCTCCCTTCTCCGTGTTCATTTGGCACAGTAGTTATTTAGGCTTAATTATCCATTAGGCTCTTTTAATTTGAATCTGCCAAGGTGCTGATGTGGGTGAGGTTTTTGCATGGTTTGTGCATTTCAGATATTGCACGGCATACAGTTTGCAGAAAGCAATGTTTCCCCAAAGAATAGAGATTTTTAATTCACTAACACTGGCAGCAAGCAAATCTCTCTCCCCACCCTTCTCTCCCCCCTTCTCCGTGTGTGCATCTGTGTTTTGTATCTGGGAAAGTTGCTTGTAGCCATTTGCTTGGATGTTCAGAGAAGCAGAAAGGCACAAAGTTCAGTCTTCTTCCCAAGAAGACTGACTGCCCTTGCAATCAGGAATCAAGCAGGCATGTAAAGGCTTGAGGAAACCAAACATACTTGATTGCTGGTAACAGGACTATCTATAAGGTGTCTGATACGGTAGAAAACAGATGCATTTCCTTCTTCCTCCTCATTTTTTTAAATAACTTTTTATTGAGATATTCAGTGCCAGACTTTTAAGAATTAAGCATTCAACGTCCTTTGCTTTGGTGGATGAATCTATACCTTTCCTACACACTGTATGCTTAAATCTCAGGTTCATTCCATACTACTTTTTTTTTTTAAAGCCAACCCTGTGCTTTTTGCTAAGTTTCAAAAAGAATGGAATGGGATTCCATCCCTAGTATAGAAGTTCTGAATCTAATTTTAAGAATGGGGCATAAGAATCCTGCCTCACACTCATAAAAGTTTCCATCAATCCCCAAATTGCAGAAGGTGAGATTTTGCAAAGCATTCACACTTAGAACACTCATGTTCTGTTCATGTTTCATTGGGACTTTACTCATCTCCCTTTCTTTGAATGCCTAAACTGTATTTCTAAATGCTCAACTGAAGTTTAAAGGCCTGATCTAGATTGGAAAAAATAGTGTGTTCATGGCTGCATGAAAGTCTAGCCTTTAGATGAGAAAAAGGGAAAGTGTGCCATGAAAATGCTTTTTTCACATTTTAGGAGTGAAGAAGTGCCTTTAAAAAGGTGCTGGTTTTCCCAGCTTCTTTTTTAAAAACTGTGGAACAGCGCAGCTCCATCTAAAGGCTGCAGTGCAGCTGCTAAGCATTAAGGAAAAGACAACTTCATGTCACACTTTCCTGCCAATCTAGAAAGCCCCAAAGTTCCCACAGTGCTAGGAATTTGGTCATGAAGGAAAATTTCACAGTATGGGTAGAATTTTTATTTGCTAGGTGCAATATCCAAATTTTACCCTGTCCTGTAGCCAGTCAGTGTAGGCAATATTAAATAGGAAGAACCAATGGTCTGGCTTGACATTAGATGGGTTTCTATGTTTTATGTGAGGAGACAGGGCAACCCCTTCCCAAGTGAGTGAATTTCCAAGTGAATTTCCAAGGAGACAGAAAAGACATCATCCCAGTTATGGACATATCTAATCTCTGGAAGTCTGTGCACAGCTTTACTTTAATAATAAGGTTCTACTTCTGTTCATATATATATATATATATATATATATATATACTGATGGATGGACTGAATATATTTATACTCTGCTCTACAGCTTTTAATGCTCTCAGGTCAGCTTACATATCAATAATGGAAAAAGAAGACAGTTCCTGCCCTCTGGCTTACTCTCTAAAAGGAGACAATACAAAAGAAAAGGCTGAAGGAGCATGGAAATGGGAGAAAAAACCTCAGGCACAGATTATTGATGTTACACAGTTCCTTGGCCTGATCAAAAGGCTTCTGGATGATAGGAAAGGTAGACTGATGGACCTGGAATCTTAAAAGGCTGGTTGATGGCCCTGCTTTTGCATAGGACTAATCACCACTTTGTGCAGTGAGAACTGCACCTAATTCAACATGTGTCAGATTAAGATTGAGCTGTATATCGGTGGCACTCCAAATAAGGATTACCATCTTGGAGTACCACTCTCAGTCTTTTGCCTTTAACATAAATTGATGTGTATGCATAGCAAGTGTTTAAAAGTTTATCTCCAACTCATTCTAGTTTCATCTACTTCTCAGAACATGTCGGTATTCCATGTTGTTGTCTAACTTGGAAAACCAACAACGTTGTTGTCAACATTGCAGAAACAGTCCAGTTTGACATCACTTTATCTGCCCTGGCTCAATGTTCAGGAGTTCTGGGAATTTTAGTTTTGTGAGACATTTAACCTTCTCTGTCAGAGAGCTCTGGTGCCACAATAAACTACAATTCCCCAGTTTCCCTAGTATTGAACCAAGGCAGCTAAAGCAGTGTCAAACTGGATTATTTCTGCAGTGTGGGTTGAACCTAAGAAAAAGAAACAGGCCAAGTGAATTGGCAATGCAATTGTCATTCTTTTCAATTAACTCAACAATGGAAGTAATGCATTATTACTAATGGCAAGATACTGCAACAAAGTACTTCCCCACTGTGTCAGGGATAGAGATCTTTTTGTTCTCAAATAATGTTTTAGATTATACTCCCTTACCTTTGACAATGCTGGCTGGGGCTTCTGGGAATCAAAATCCAAAACACTTGGTGGGTTTACAGTTTCTCATTACTGTAATTCTTCTATTTGGTATCATGCAAGTTGGAGCTCTTCAGAAAAGCTGTACGTCAGTGGTATGGTTAATTCAACAATTCGAAGGTCACGGTTTCAGTTGC
This sequence comes from Urosaurus nigricauda, assembly GCA_034509955.1. Classification (NCBI taxonomy): domain Eukaryota; kingdom Metazoa; phylum Chordata; class Lepidosauria; order Squamata; family Phrynosomatidae; genus Urosaurus; species Urosaurus nigricauda. The sequence goes on from JAOEGL010000002.1 coordinate 105,342,013, forward strand.
CACTTTTTCTAGGTAGGTGGCCAACTCTGGTCCTCCCTGAACCTTTGGAGCCCCATAGCTAGCCAATATAAAAAATCCTGAGCTAGATGGACCTATCCTGTTAAAAGGTAGTCTCTTAGCTCTTTGTTGGAGGGTCATGATTTAAGCATTCCCAAGAAGACAGATATTAACTCTTGACTGTGAAGGACTTCACATAAACTGAGTGATACATAACAAAATCAGATTTAGAATTTCATTTTCTCTGACTGAATATCCACTTGGCAGAGATGACAACAGACTAAAAACAAAAATTGACAAGAGCCTCGGGCTTTTCTTCTTTTTAAGAAAGACTTCGAAAACAGCTGTTGTTTATTTCCCATTTTTCTTTATTATCTGATAAGAAACCGATGCTTGGGATTATTTTTTAAGGGCTTATTTGAAACACAGGGCAGAATGTGCCTATCAAAGCCAAGCGAGGAGGCTTTGAGCAAAGAGTTCTTCGTTCCCCATCCTTCTCTTTGATTCTTGAAGGAATGAGTGGAGGCTGCCATCTGGTGGAGAAAGAACGGCCTTTTGAAGCAAACTTAAATGAAAGAATCCCCCACCCATAACATATACGCAGAGAGAGACGTGCAAAAGCTAAGAACAACCAGAATGGAAGGAGTGGGCCATTTGTAGCAGCTAGAATTCAGGCCTCCCTCAAAATATTGGTATTCAGGGTCATTCAGTCAAAATGACAGGAAGAATATACTTCAGCCTCAAATCTATAATTAAATGATAAAACATGAGCACTAGGCAAATCTTTATTTTTATTACCTCCTAGTTCAGGATGGTGTACAATGATATTTTTCTGTAGAAATAGCTTTCCTTCACAGAAAATGCTGTAGCTGAGGGCTTCTTTTATGAAAAAGAAACTTGCATTTCATTGTTTTGTGCAAAAAAATTATTACTATTACTACTACTACTACTACTAATAATAATAATAATAATATAATACCCTTCTTCCAGGACTGGGAGTCAGGCTGGCTTACAACATTAAAAAACAACTCAAGAAAATGGCAGTATTATTATTATTATTATTATTATTATTATTATTATTATTTTGGTACAGAAAATGCTGCCATTTTAGCAAAGCAACTGTGTGAATTTTGTGCAAAATAAGTCCCTTATTGCAAATAGTCTACTAAAATGACACACTTTTTGCAGACTTTCCATCATCATCATCATCATCACCACCACCACCACCACCATTATCCCATCTTCCTCCTGGTAGAGGGACTCAAGACAGCATGAAGACATTTGCTATAATTACAAATTGCTTCCTTCAAGAACAACATTAATAAAGAATTGCAGCACCAGCTGACTGTTCTTGGAAAGAGGATACTAGATTTTCTTGATTTTTGGTTAGGTCCATGAGCGAGCTTACATTCCTAAACTTGGATTCTGATTAACCCCTTTTACTTTTACTTGGAGATTCATTATTCATTAGCATTCCCCCCACCCCACCCCACACCATTGGCTGTCACAATTTGAGTTCTGTGGGCATCACAGAAGTTTTTTTAGGGTTTGTGGTTTATGACTCGTTACCCAAGCAAGAACTCTTCAACCTTATTCTTTGCTGAAAATAAGAACAGGACAAGAAGATGACCTCACTAGACTTTATTCAGTTGAATCACAACTGTTGAGTAGCTGTTGTTCTGCAAACTTGAACTTGCTTGTTATTGGACAGGATCTATTGTTGGACTCCTATTACTGGACTATCAGAAGCTGCAAATGAAGGGGCCATCTCATCTTTCTGGTTCCAGGGATGAGCAGCTCCAAACACTGCAGAGCAAAAAGGAAGGAGGTTCCACCTCGTTGATACTGCAGCCCCACCACAATGCTATATTATTGTGTTGTAATAGCACTAATTTCTTGTAGACCTGATATATATTTTCATTGCTACAGTCATTTGCCCACATAGTCTTGGCTATGAAACAAACATAGCAGGAGACATTTCACATTAAAATCATAATGCACAGTGATCACTGTGTTCAAGGGCTGACTAGAAGCAAGGTGGATCAGGGCTATTCTTCACAGTTTTTGGTTCAAAATGGCACTTGATTGGTTGGCTGCCAATATGTCAATAAGACTTCAATTGTATCTGGCTAATGGAGGTCTAGGGGAAGCCTAACTCAATATTATACTTAATTCTTCTTCTGGGGGATTGAACACGGCAGTCCTTCTGAATAAATTCCTTCATTCAGAAACTATTTCCATCACCCAAGGAAAGCAAATCCCAAGGGAAGCAGAGCAATCAAACAAAGAGAGCAGGGTGAAGAACTGAATAATTCTAACTAAGTGATGGAAGCAAAAACAAGGTTCAATTGTAGAATTCTTACAAACATTTTCTAATCAGTCTGCATGGCTGAAACCATGAATAGCAATATTGTTCACCTTTTCATACACTAACAATAAACCAAGTTTCTGTAACTAGAAATATAAGAAAATTTGCAGGAATGAGGACCAGGTTTCTGTAACTAGGCACCGTAACTAGACCATTAGGGATATGAGAGAAATGTATTATGTTTTTTGATGGATTAATATATTGATTAATGACTCAGCTGAAATTATTTTAATAATTTTGTATTTTAAATACTTCTACACTACTCAAATTGATTTGTGATCCCATGATGAACAGTGGGATATAAATATTTAAATAAATACATATTGTTCATCAGGTCTGAAATAACCAGGTTTGGGTCTGTTGTCTGAGCCTAGAGAAAACTCAAAACCTACCAATTCATTGAAGGCTATATGTTTAAGGATTTTGCAGTTGTGATTCACAATTCAAAAGAAGTGTGTAAAACATTTATATTAGGGAAAATGTGAACAAAAATATGAATTTTCACAAAGACTTTTGTGTGTGCAGATGTTACAGAATCAACAAATTTTTACTAATGAAGGTCAGATTTGAAGAGTGAATCAATACTGCAGAAATAAAGCAGTTGGACACCATTTTGACTGCCATGACTGCTATGCTGTGGAATTCTAGGATTTGTAGTTTTGTGAGATATTTAACCTTCCCAGTCAGAGAGTTCTGATGCCCCACTAAATGACAAATCCCAGAATTCCATAGAATTGCAATGCTCTTTTCTGTGCAGGGAATGCTGTATAGATGGGGGCTTATTTGATGCAAAATTCACATGGGATTTTTGGATGAAAACTAGTGCTACTTTTTGTACAAGGTTTTTGTGTGTGTGTGTGTGTAGAATATACTGTTTTCTATGCAGCTAATGCTGCTTTTTCTGTTCAACTAAAAAAACCATCTCAGTGCAAATTTTGTGCAGAATAAGCAGTTTATCAGATGCAAAGGCGCCCATCGCCCAAATGTCACCAAACTGCGATGGAAACGCCATGGTGGGATCATGCCTGGTGCTATTAAAATGTTCTGCTTTCATTTTCATCATTGACTCATTATCATAATTGTCAGGAAAATGGCACTTTTTAATTAATGATTCAATCGGTTGATAAAAAAGGACCATTATCCTGATGAAAACGAAAGCCGAACACTTTAATAGTGCCAGGTGCGATCCCACCATGACACTTCTGTCACACCCTGGTGACGCTTGGGCAACGGGAGCCTTCGCGTCTGATAAACTCCTGATAAACATGTCTGATAGTCTCAAACCATGAAGATTTTAATTAGTTCCAAGTTTTCCTCATCAGTGTCTCTCACCATTGGAGAAACACTTTTTTTCTTGTTTTTATAAATACTTTAAAATATTCTTCCCATCCCTAAGAATGCCTTGTTAGGAAGTGCCCCCTCTAAAGTCCTTTTTTATTTTTATTTTCCTTCCTGGCTGATCTTGGAACGATGGTCAAGTAAATGCTTTCCTCCTGCACCATTTTTCTTGCGGCTCTCAGTTCCTACAACTCCCATTTGGGCTTCTGCATTTAAAATAATCTGTAAGTGTTGCTTAAGGTAAAGGTAGTCCATTGACAGGAATGTCTAGTCATAACTGACTGTAAGGGATGGTGCTCATCTCCATTACTAAGCCAAAGATCTACTGTTTTCCAAGGACTACTGGTCATGTGGCCAGCATGACTGCACCAAACACTGTTACCTTCCCACTGAAGTGGTGCCTATTTATCTACTTCCATTTGCATGCTTTTGAACTGCTAGGTTGACAGAAGCTGGAACTAGTGATGGGAGCTCACCCCATTATTCGGCCCTCAGGCCTCAAACTGCTAAGCTTCTGATCTTCCAATCATTGGAATTGGCGTCTTAATGACTAAGCCATTGTATCCCTTAGTTCACTGCTTAGTTCACAGCATATTAAAATAAGAAATCAAGATACAAGAATAACTGGCGTTTCAATAGTGAAACAAAATGAGGGTATAATACCATCTAAGAGAGTCGTTTGGGAGTGTAACGATACTCTAGAATGGCATTCAACTTCCTTCAAATACCAGATTTGGCTCTTCACATGATGCACACACTTAGCTTGTTAAATATGAATAGAAGAGAGACTAACTAAAGGCAGATGTCATGAATTGGTAATACCTGCTTTTGTTCAGTCACCAGAGCAATTCTGTTGGGGACAGGGGGAATTATGTCTTTTTCAATGTGCTGTAGGAGGCCTGGGGAATATTCACTGTATAAGCTAGCACAAATTTAATAAGAATAACATTTCCATGCATTTCTTCTGTTCTAAACAACAGTAGTCAATTCTGTCCTAGTTAATATGTATTCATTTTCATATGCTAACATCAATCTTTCCAGCAAGGTGTGAAGATGAAAGAAGCAAAATTAGCTTGGCTGCGTCAGCTGCTGAAACAATCCAATGAATAAAATGCAGATGCTTTCTCCTTCTGAATGTATAGTACTAAATCTTTTGCAGGCTATAACAGAAAATGATAGATGCTGAAGGATATGAGGAGTGACCAATGGACTTGAAAGACAATAGAGTCCCAATTTTTATTTTTATTTTTTTGGTCTTTTCTTTTCCCTAAGCAAGGATACAAAGTTAGTCCCACATAGAACAGTCTCACAGAAGTTAGTTGTGATTAACAGTGGATTTATTCAATTAATGTTAGGTTTAGGTTGCAGGTGGAACTTGAGTGGCCCTCCAAATATGGATGAACTGCTTCTTCCAGGATATTTTTAAAATGTTTTATTGGGTGTGCTGGCTGAAGATGTTAGAAACTGCAACCCAACCACATCAGGACTACTACACAATTCCCACCACTTGTTTAGCCCATTGTAGGATAGTGGCTGGGGCTGCTGTCACACTGGAAAACTAATGCAGTTTGACACAACTTTAACTGTCATGGCTCCATTCTATGGAATGCTGGGATTTGTAGTTTGTTGTGGCACCAGAGTTCTCTGACAGAGAAAGCTAAATATCTCATAAAATTACAAATCCCAGCATTCCATAGCATTAAGCATTAGTAGTTAAAGCAGTGTCAAACTGCCTTAATTCCACAGTGCAGGTGCAGCCTAGGAGCCTGACTGGCCAATTGGGAAGTCACTGGTTCCAATCTTGTTTACAATCTCTTTGGTAAACCATTTTCTCTACCTTGTGCCCCACTTCTGTAGTAGGAGCAATGAATAATAATGACTTACCATGCAGGATTTCTGTAATGATTGATAATGCAAGAATGGGGAACTTGTAGCATTCCAAATGCTATTGGACTGCAACTCTCATAGTCCCTTAGGAGATTACACTGGCCAAGACTGAGACAAGTTGCAGTTCAACATCACCTTGAGGGCCATACAATCTATACCCCAAGATAAAACATGAGAAGTGTGATACAACCCAAATTGTTCTTGTAGCAGTATTACTGTTGTTCTTAGACTATTATTATGGTTGTTGTTCTTAGACTAGTCTGGCATTGGGAAAAACAAGTACTGAAGGAAAAAAGTGACAGTGCACGTGACAACATTAAAGCCCAGGATGTTGATGATATAAAACAGTAAAGGGAAAAGGCTGAAAATATTTAAGGTGAAGACTCCAAGGTTGCCCTTCCCTCTCTCAAAGGTAAGTTCCCTACTGAAGCATATGCCTAGATAAAAGTGAACTGTTTTCAGTTTAAGAAGGCTCACTCTCTCCTTCCTAGGGAAAAATCATTACATCTCTACAGGAGCTGGGATTTTATACAGGAAAGGTAACATGATTCTGAATACCAGTTGCTGGGGAAACATGAGTAGTTGAATTTATTATACCATAGTCTTCAATGAACCCATTAGCCTTCAATGAACTCTAAAGCAGAATAGGATTCCTTAGCTGTCTTCTTTCCAAGCACCCATTCACTGAACATATCCAAACCACTGTACCTGGGTAAAATAGTACAATCTGTGTTGAACGTATATTAGAGAAACAGTGGGGGGGGGGGGGGCTTTAGACACTGAGGCTAAATCTGACTCTCTCCTCTTCCTCCTCTCCTCTTCCCAAAATGATGATGATGATGATGATGATGATGATGATTTTATAGACTGCCAATAAAACAATAGAAAAAGATAAAAGCCTGCCTATGGTGTACAATCTAGCGACCAAAGAGGAGATATAAAAATAATATGATTATACTAAAATTACACAGTAGGATAAAATAGTGCAAATTAATACAAATAATTGATGATAAAATCATAAAATCGTCATGTTAAGACAAGAGTTGATAGGATTCCCTGTACAGAGTTTTCTTCAATTCAGACTTAAAATAATCTAGACTGCAAGTTCATGGGAAGACAATTCCAGAAGCAGAGAGTGGCGAGAGAGAAGAGTCGGATTCAAGCAAGGGCAGAGAAAACCCTTGGTTGATTCAACAATCCCAAGTCCCTAGAATGCAAAGCACAAGCAGAAAGGTAGGGGGCAACAATTGCAGACAAGTAAGTGGGGGCCTAACCATGGAGGGCTTTTTAAGTTAGTAATAAAAGCTTATAACGGATTCTTAATGGAATTGGGAGCCAGTCAAGCAATGACAACAGAGGAGTGACATGATCATAGTGACGGGCTGAAAAAAATAATCCTGGAGACAGTGTTGCACTGATGTCAAGGGGTCAAGATGAGAAACAGGAAGCCCAGTCAACAGAAGATTACAATAATGATCATAATGGTTACAAATGTCCATGGAACCTTCCTTCTGAAATCATAATTTAGGGGGTTCTTCTTTCTCTATTTTTCCCCCATTCTGAAAGGACAAAAATTCTCACCTAAGGCTTAATTGCTGGCAGCAAAAGCATTACATTAAAATATCCACATATTTTAATTTAAAATATTCACATATTCTACACTGCAGAAATAACGAGGTTTGATACTACTTTACCTGCCATGGCTCAATGCTATGGAATTGTAGGATTTGTAGTTTGATGAGATATATAGCTTTCTCTGTCAGAGAAAACAACAACAAACTACAGATAACAAAATTCCATAGGATGGAGCCATGACAGTTAAAGAGGTGTCAAACTATATTAATTCTGCAGCATGGCAGCAGCCCTTAGCAATGAAAATGGTCCATACTTTACATTTTGCTTACATTTGCTGGGGTCACATTCTCTTGGTAACATTGCCTGCTCCTTTTCTTTAAATATCTAAATTATATCTCTAAATTTGCAACCAAAACCTTGTGTTATTGCAATTCTAAAAATCTGGGGACTGAATGAAAATTTCATGAAGGGGCAGCATTTTTATTTGGGATGAAGAAATGTTCTCATTTGCTTTCTCTCTACTTGTAGCTATACCCCTGTTTAGAAATGATGGTGCAAAATATTTTATGCTTCCATAGGTGATATGGGTTTCAGTAAACATAGTCACTAGTATATGTGCTTAGGACTGCAACATCAATAGTTTAACCCCTGTCTCATTTAATTGCCTAGCCAGATCAACTGGTGACATCTTTAATGCTAAAATTTGAGGGCTGTGGCACATAGGTATAATGTGGAATTAAAAAGCTGCTGTTCCTCCTCTTCAAAAATTCATCTCCATCAGGCAAAAATAAATTAAAACTTTTTACAATTTAATAGATGACCATGCAAGTGAGAATAATTAGAGTGTGATTTGTTTGTTTGCTCACATTATCTTTGCCATCATTTGAAACAATATCTACTCATTGTACTGAAAATGTTTCTTAATGTGTTACAAACAACCACTTAGCATCTATTAAATAAAATCTAAAAATATGAGTATTTCAATCAATCTTGTTTGTAAATCCTTCACTTTTAAATATTAAGAGGCATGCCACTAAAGGAAGGGATGAAAAATGCTAGGCCAGCATAATTAGAAATCATCTGCAACAATACAAGAAACACACAGCATAGCATGCCTCACATTATAGTTACATGCTGATTTCCTGACTGGATCTACACTGCAGAATTAATGCAGTTTTGCTGTTGCTTTAACTGCCATGACTGAATGATAGCAGTTCTGGGTTTTGTAGATTGTGAGATATTTAGCCTTCTCTGACAGAGAGCTCTCGTGCTACAACAAACTACAAATCCCAGGATTCCATAGCATTGGTGGTGTCAAACTGCATTAATTGTGAAGTGTGGCAGAAGCCTCAGTCTCTTACACACACATGAGCAAATTATGGATGCCACAGACAATTGCATCCTATGTATAACAGTAGGGGATGTCCGCACTGCAGAAAGAATCCAGTTGGACACCACATTAACTGACATGGATCAATGCTAGGGAATTCTAGGAATTGTAGTTTTGTGAAACATTTAGCCTTTTCTATCAGAGAGCTCTGGAGCCACAACAAACCACAAACCCCAGAATTCCATATCTTTGAGTCACGATAATGGTGTCAACCTGGATTATTTTTTCAGTGCGGATGCAGCCAAAGATGGTAATCTTTTTTTCCCTACCTTCATTAGTACATGTTAAAAGCTATTTCTGAAAGATTCTACAAATCTTTCCCCCCTATAAATACATGTGCTCCCATCCCCAGTTTTGTTATGAGACTAACATAAGGTCAGGGTCTCCGTTTTCCCTTTGTAACATCTAATTTGGTCCTGAGAATAAATATTGGAAAAGCCAAGAGTAAAGTGGAAAGCTGGTGTAGACAATATGGAGCTAGTCTGACTCAGTATAAAGGAGCTCCCCACTTCAAATGCCTCTGAGTATGTCAACTCTTTGATTAGAAATCTGGAGTGTTGCTCTTTTATCAAAGGGGGTTCTAATGTCAGAGCTGACAAGCCCAGGGACTGCCCTATTCTGAGTCAGAATAGCTCCAAATTAGGGTGAACAACTGTGGAGGGAAAGTATCTCACCCCCCCCCCCCAAATTCTCCAGTCGGCTGCGCTGTTGCATTGCAGCACATATGAAATGTCTGGAGTCTTTGAAGGGCTTCAGGGAGGGCTTTCAGGGGTCACACTTTGGAGCCCCAAGAGTTGCATGTGGCCCATGGGTTATAATTTCCACATCCTTGGTCTATAATAACTTGCAGCAACTCTCCAGCTCTATAAATGCCCCCCCCCCGGTCCTTCTTGGAGAGAATGTGTAGTCTTGGAGAGAATGTGTACATTAGAGTGACTTATATTTGTCCATTTCTGTGACACTATGACAATGGCTGCCTTGTTGCAAAAAGCAAAAAATGTGAGATGGGTTGTTTGCATCTTATAAGCAATCATCCTGTTGGCTTTTGTTCACTGTGTATGTGTGTTTAGCTTTTAGATAGATAGATAGATAGATAGATAGATAGACGTATCACAAATTTCTTAATGCATGACTCTCCTCACCCTGTTGAGACAACTTGTCTCAATGATAAAGAAAACACTGGTGATCTTACTTCACATCCTTAGTATGGAAAACTATGGAAAACAGGTGTACTCTTTTTTTATAAACAGGTGTACTCTGTGCAATGTGTACAAAGCTGCTCACAAAAGAGCAAGATGCCATTTCCTAACAGCTTACTTGTTCCACTGTTCCTTTAATATTTCTGTATTCTACCACCTATAAACTGAAATAAAAAAATCAACTTATTCTGGAATGCTGCCACAGTCAAAGATGGCTTATCTGCTGCAGCAACCAGCAGATCCTATTATTTGATTAACAACTACCTTTCCTATTCACTTCACTCCCCCTTTTCACTCCTCTGCTGGTTGGCATTCTCTACACACACGTTTTTATAAGCTTACGTTTCCACCCTGTGCATACATGGCAAGACTAGAAAGAGAATTCACGAAGAAATATAACAGCCAGAAAAATTATGCAGCACGACATCATTTTATGGGGTTTTCCCTTTCTTAGTTTTTTGACCAGATGCTAAGTTTATAATTAATGAGATGGATGTCCAATTTACTGCTCATTAGTTTTTTTTTTTATTTGTTTTGTTTCCTAAAGGTAAAGGTAAAGGTAAAGGTAAAGGTTTTCCCTTGACATGAATGTCTAGTTGTATCTGACTGTGTTACTAAGCCAAAGAGTCAGTGTTGTCTGAAGACAACTGCATGGTCATGTGGAGAGCATGACTGCACCAAATATTGTTACATTCCCACCAAAGTGGTACCTATATATCTATTTGCATTTGCATGCTTTCAAACTGCTGCGATGGCAGAAGCTGAGACTAGTGACAAGAGCTCACCCCATCATGTGGCACTTGGGCCTTGAACCTCCCATCCTTTCAATTATCAGAATTGGTGTCTGAATATGTGAAATTGAATATGTGAACAATAGTAGTTGCTTTCTCCATGGCCGGTACAGTGGTAATTGTGCCCTGAGTTTGGGACTGAATTTTAAAGATGCTAAGTTGCTGAACCTATTTTGGGGACAGGATTTCCCTGCTTTGGACAAGTTCTTTAAATTTCAACGTGAAAACCCAGAATACATTCATCTCCCCACTAACATTGAAGCCACTAGCTTTCACCTCTTTTGAAAGGGAAAAATTCAACCAAATTATTATAAATGTAGATCATCCAGCAGCCTTTCCACTACATTGAGGAAGAGGAAAGCAATGCTGCTATCAGCTCTCTGAGAAGCTCATTCCATTTTGCTTTGCCTCTCCCTGACTTTTGTCCAGTAGCTATTCCAATGGGGTGTAAGAGAGAAGGCAAGCGGGAAGAATTCCTCCTCCTTCCCTGCTGCAACATGATGGAATGGCTGATAGAAGATTATTTATAATGTGTTTTCAGATCCTGATTTGGTACTTTGGGAAATGTCCTGCTTCATTTCAGAGTCCATCCACTTCAGCTCAGGACATGAACCTGAGCCAAGCTTCAGAAATCCAAGGTGTATCCCTTCTTTTGGCCACTATTATAAATCTTAAAAATAGTTGTAATTTTTTTCCTCTTTTTTGCCAGAAGCAGATGACATTTTTAATGGCACTTGGAAGATTGTGCTTGCCAAACTGCAAGCAAAAAGAAGTGGTATACAGAGGTGTGTCTATGTTTATATATTTGTTGTTGTTGTTGTGTGCCTTCAAGTCATGTCTGACTTATGGCAATCCAAATGTGAACCTATCATGGGATTTTCTTGGCAAGATTTGTTCAGAAGAGGTTTGCCATTGCCTTCCCCTGAGGCTGAGAGCATGTGATTTGCCTACAGTCACCCAGTGGATTACGTGGATAAGCGGAGAATTAAACCCTGGTCTCCAGAATCAAAGCCCAGCACTCAATCCACTATGCTACACTAGCTCTCACAGTGTGGCATAGTGGTTAGAGTGTGTGTATGTGCATGCATGTGCAAATATATATTTGTGTGTGCCTTCAAGTCATTTCCAACTTGTGATGATAGAATTTTCTGGGGCTGAGAATGTGTGACTCACCCAAAATCATCCAGTATTCTACCTCAGCACCACATCTTATCTTAGAGCAGTGGTCCTCAAACTGTGCCCTTTAAGAGATTTTGGACTTAAGCTCTCAGAAGCCTTAGCCATGTAGGCCAATAGTCTGGGATTCTAAAGAGCCCAGTTTGGGGACCACTATCTTAGAAGACACATTTATGTTACTCTTTCACTTGGGGAAATAGCTATTTTGCTATTATGCCGCAACAGAGACATCATCCAAGATCTTACGTGGACCTGGTAGAGTATAAAACTTCACTAAGTGTAGTTTTGGTTTCTCTCTTCTCCCTGTGTCTGCCATTTACCCCCATTCCATTTGCATGCCCCCTAGAAACATTCAGTGGTCACAGAAGTTGGGGCTGTCCAAGATGCATCAGTCTGTGTTCCTATAGTGTGTGTAGGCTGATGTATGAAGACTGCATCTTCCTCCTGGATCTTTGGAGGACTCCTGGAAAGTCTAGGGGAGGGGTTGCCTAGTTCTTTGTCTAGCTGTAGGAATCTAGATAGGCTGCCTGGTCACCCATCATTTGCTGACAAGTAAATGGCCATGGTGAACATCTAGGTGGCATGAAAGTAGGTGGCATGATCATTGCAGACAGATGTTCTGGATACCATAGTCCACAGCAACCAAAAAAAGGAGACACACAGGACCAATTTAAAATTATGACTGCTTGTGTCACCAGCAGGATTCTGGCAAATATGCTAGAAATATGGCAGATCTTCCATCCAAAATATGGCTCCACTAGATGTAACCATATGAAGATAGATATATTAGTAGGGTGACTGTGTACTAGCTAGAACTACTGGCCATTAGCAAACTGCTAGTTCAGTTGTTTTTTACTATTTGCTCTCATGTCAACTTCAAATTATGGCAACCTACGAATGAGAAACTTTCAAGAGTCCAGATCAACAACAGCCCTGCTCAGCTCTTACAAACCCAAAACTGTGAATCCTAAAGCAAATCTAGCCTGAACTCTCTCCAGAAGCCAAGATGATTAAACTGAGACTGTCATACTTATATTATGAGAAGACATGATTCTCTAGGATAGACAATAATGCTTGGTAAGGTAGACAGCATCAGAAAAAGAGAAAGACCACAATACAGATGAATAGACTCAGTCAAGGAAGCCACTGCTCTGAGTCTACAAGAACTGAGCAGGGCAACTGATGATAGGGGACCTTGGAAGTCTTTCATTAATCGGGTCACCATAAGTCAAGGTTGACTTGACAGCAGTTAACAACAACAAATTCTCTTAAGATAATATCTGTTGTATCTGGAAGAATATCTATTGTCAATGTTTGAGAATTTGAAGCTCTTCCCTAACTTTATAGGATAGGCAATAGCTTTATTATAATCACCAGGAACCTACCCACCCCCACAATTTGCAAACTGTTGAATTCAATAGAACTCTTCATTGAATGAAATGGTATGAAAATTAATTGGCCAGTTGGGAAACACCCAAAATTTGAGTAGGTGCTACAGCTGTAAGAACGGACTTTAAATTTAGTCCAAAAATGGAGATTAAAGACTAAACGAGCCACTGGTAAATGCAGATATATCATATTACACCCAGCAATGAATACTGGAACATAGAGGCAATGCTAGATCTCCATTTGTAAAATCACTAAGCTGGCTACAACCCAAAGACCTACCTCTATCATTAGGTAAAACACTCTCACCCTATCTGCTCTTTTGTAAAGTTGTCTAGATATTCCATCCAAGGGAGAAATCATAACATTCACCTAATGAAAACATCCACTGATATCCATTATTGCTCATTTTTAAATCCTCTGAGTTTGGCCCAAAGCAGGAACCCCTATCACTTCACCCTAATTATGTTGTTGATGTTGGCACTTGGGTGTGTTGGAAGATGCTATTACTTCAGTTTCAAATGACTTGTTAATTCCTAGAATTCTCCTTCAATAGTAATGGCCTGTCTTGCTAATGCAATATATTCAGTATAGTTCCAAATAACTAAGGAGAGGAGGGAAATGCTTACTCAGTTTTCATGGGTTTAAGTAGTAAGCAGTCACTTGAATGAACTGCATTTTTATGTCTTGGGGCTCTTTACTTTAAGGGTCATAATAATTGACTAGGAAAAGATAGCCCAGGATATTAAAAAGTACATACAGCAGTAGATGAAATGATAGCAAGTTTTACTGGAACAGATGTTGTTTCAAATGAGCCAGGGAATAAGGAAAGTATTCATTGTTTTGATACCATAGAAAGGGCAGTCACAATGCCAGCTGTAGTTACCATATGGCACAGTGCAGAAGCCACCCAAGTCACTTTATATTTAGCACCCCTCCTTTTCAGTCCAAAATAGTCCCATGGGATTTATTCTGGTAATTACTTTCCCAATTTATCTCTCAGTACGTAAAGTCACTTTCCTTAAGCTATGAATCTATATCATTAAACAACTTGATAAGTAGAAACGTGAGACTCAATAACCAAATGCATTTCTTTTGCATCTGATCAACCAGGCGGAGGTCCTTGAAAGTTTACACCCAGCAAACGTTGCATGTTTTAAGGTGTCACAAGATTCTTTGTTGTTTTAACTGTATGTCATATACCACATTCCCAATCACTTTCCTTCCCTGACTGCTTTGTAGTTATACACCCCAAGTGTCCTCCCATCAATAATCCACAGTTTCCAATTGCAATAGCTCTGTAAAGACCTTCAGCTGAAAATGTTTCCAAGCCCCTATATAGAAAGTGTGGAAAGATCAAAGAAGCAGTCACAAGTGCTTAGAAGCAACATATGTATGCTTACACATCCTGTTCCTACATCTTATGTCCACTTTATCCCTGTGTTGTGACAGTGAATGCCTGAACAGCACTAATAATGTCATACAATCTTTGATGCAGTATGCAGAGTCTACTGGAAAGGACTAAACTGTACCACTAGACATTACTTCGTGTAGAGAGAATCTCAGCAGGTGGCAGCAGCAACAATAGGACTGTGATGATGTACAACATTCACCTATGTTGTATTGTTTTTCTCAAACAACATTTGAATGAAAATTACAATGAGAAATCCTATAAAAACAGGTAAATATGTACAGACTGTCTTAGCATTTGTAAACTGAACCTTCACAGCACCTAAAATACAACTGGTTTCATTGGTTCTGATGAAGAATATGACCTTAGCCCAGCTCATTCAGCAGTGTTGTTCAATAATGTGAGTCAGACTTGTATGCATATAAGTATCTTCTGAATCTCCACCTTATTCCATTATTTTAATCCCATTTTCCCCCTAAGCAGCTTACACTGTACATTCAAGCAAAATAGCTAAAACAATTTCCCCCTCCTCCTCCTCCTCCTCCTCCTCCTCCTTGTGAGTGTTCAAGTCATTTCTGACTTATGGCAACTCTAAGGTGAACCAATCACAGGGTTTTCCTGGAAATATTTGTTCGGGGGAGGGGGGTTGCCTTTGCCTTCCTCTGAGACTGAGACAGTGTGACTTGACCAAAGTCTTTGCAGCCAGCAAAAAGGGAACTGAGAGGGAGCCAACCATGCATCTCTTCAGAAAAACACTCTATAGCCAAAATGAATACTTACAGTGTAAGATCCCTTGTGCTGGATAATTTTTGTACCTATCCATGCTTTCAGTTGTGTTGCATTCAGCTATGCTTGATGAGGGCCATAGGTTTATTTTGTTGGTACCTATCAAGATTACTGCCCTGATCGAACACAACTGCAAGACTGAACAGATGCCATTTTCAGTAACTAGATAGTAGACTTCCTTAACCAGGGAGAAAAGCTGAAGACAGGCCTGGGACATTTATTTCTCTTGAGGACCTGTAGGCAGCTCCATACAATATTTCTGACTGCTAAGTCTTCAAACAGTTGGGGTGGGGGGGAGAGAAAATCTCCTATTGCTAGAAAGGAGGGGATTCAACATAGGGAATGGCTGAATAAACAACGGACTAGAGGAGAAATATCAGTGAGAAATAAAAAGAGAAAGAAGAGAAAGAAGGAGCACTAAGGAAGGGGGAGACTAAGGGGTTTCTAACAACTGCAAAGCCTGGATGTGCTCTATTGTCTGCCCTCTAATAAGACAAACATAGCTTTAATTTGTTACTGGTCTTGCATTTGATTCCTTGATGTGAATTAGTTTTACAGATTGTGAATGCCAGATTTAATTCAGTAAGGAAAAACTAACATAAATATTTAAGTAAGCAAGGATGGTGCTACCAAGTGCTCTAATATTTTATGTTGGTATCTCAATCCATTACTGCCAAATTGTCTCTTGTTATAGTTTATATGCAACAAGGCTCCCCAAAAGCTTAATTAACCTCCTCTGCTGCACTGAAATATTACATATTATAGTTAATTTAGAATGCATCACCTTCTATCTGGAGCAAAATTAAGAAGAGGGGAAAAGGTAGCAATAAAGATTCAGAGGTAGTCAGAATGTATCAATAATTTATATTAACATTCATTATCATACTAAAAGGCAGCACAAAGACCAGAGGGAATTGTTGGGTTCATATAATTTCACTCTAATTATTCCAATTTACTGTAATTAAGTCAGCAGAAAAAAAAAGTCCAATAAGAGAAACGGTAGTGTCCCTTTTAATGCCAACTGACAGAAAGGGTTTTTAATTATTATTATTACAACGTTATTTACAAGAACTATATTTGAGACTGACAGAATACATCAGACCTACTCTGACTTTCAAGAAGGGATTTCTTTATATACCATGATCACACACAGATAGTACCTTTCCAAGTAAGAGCTATTACAGAAAGAAAGTCAACGGTGGAACATCAAGCTGAGAGCTGACTTTCAGGCAAAGGTTGTAATGGTGTGCCATAATGTTGGCATAGATTCAGCATTTACTGGGTATGTGAGTTGTTAGTTCAGTGTCTCGTAATGTGTAAGCTTGGGAAATAACTGGGTATCCAAATGAATTTGGGGCTTGGGCAAGCACCTCACCATAATGTGTGAAGCATTAACCAAGACTCAAGGCAGACATCCTACATCATTATCATCATCTGCTTTCTGGAAAGGCGTTCAAGGTGGTTTAGGAACTGATCATCAGTCCTAATGTACTTACTGTATATGTGTGTGCTTTGCTTCATTATACTTGCTCATCTCATTCTTGCTAGAGGCAAAAAAAAAATCTTTTGGGAACCAATGGACTCTTGATAAGTTGTCTTGAAGTGTTTAAACAGCATGTTTCAATGAAAATAAGAACATTTATATTCATTTAATATAATATTTATATCCTGCCGTACACCCAGAGATCTCAGAATGGCATACAATAAAATCATTCTGAAGAGTTTAAAACAATGAAAACAATTTAAAAGCTGAACACATGCTAAACCAAGGGGCAAAACAAATGAGCAGGAAAAAGTGGCTTGAAGCTGACCTTAGTATAGCTACATTGAAACCCCACCAACTGCACCGCCGGCTCCCAAAGCAGCTGGAGTGCTCATGTCATGAGCACATGACACGGCTTCAAGCCAGGAAGAAGCAGAAAAAGTTGCTTCTTTTTGAAACAGCTTTTCTCTACATAAGGTGCCTAGAGGGCACTTTTCTGCTGGCTTCCAGGCATGTGTCTTCTAAACGCCACGCCTTCAAGCCAGCCTGAAACACCTCTTTTTGCCTGTCTGTTTAGCCCCCAACTTGCACTTGAAAAAGATCAGCTTGAAAACAGTTAAAACAGTTTAAAACCTCACCTGGAATACTGTGTCTAGTTCTGTGCACCACAATTCAAGAAGGATGTTGACAAGCGTGTCCAGTGGAGGGTGAGCAAAATGGTGAAAGGTCTGCAAATCATGACCTCTGCAGAGTGATTCAGGGTATATTTAGTCTGGGAAAGAGAAGGTTAAGAGGTGACATGATAAACATGTTTAAATATTTGAAGGGACGTCATATTGAGGAATACATTTTTTTTCTGCTGCTCCAGAGACTAGGACATTAAGCACTGGATTCAAGCTATAGGAAATTCCACCTCAACATTAGGAAGAACTTACTGATAGTAAGAGCTTTTTAACAGTGGATCATGCTGCCTTGGAAAGTAGAGGAGTGTCCTTCTTATGAGACTTTAAAGAAGAGGCTGGATGGCCATCTGTCAGAAATGCTTTGATTGTGTGTTTCTGCATGGCAGGAGGTTGGGCTGGATAGCCCTTGTGGTCTCTTCCAAATTTATGATTCTATTTAAACCACTCACAAATTTTGATGAGCTCAATCATGCCCCCAAAAGCTTTAGTACAGACATAATTTTACTTGAAACTAGAATGACAAACAGGACTCTAATTTAGTTATTTTTTTTTTTCCTAATTTCTAGTGAATATATGTGCTACGGCCCTATCTGCAAGACTTTTAGTGGCCTTATGAACTTTAAGTGTCATCACAGCGTTGGGGAGAGGGGCACTGATATGATCTGAGCATTTCTGACATTGTTGTAGATGCAAACTGTGTCCTGTAATTCCTGCTAAATTTCTTCACACATCCATTGCAATCCATGGAAGCAGTGAATTTCTTTATCAAATATTTTGCAAATGTTTTCTATGCATTCATTATAGAATGGAAACCAAGACATAATTTTAAGTAAATCCAACCATTGATTTACATACTGGCCTATAGAACTAATTAAAAGGCTCATATGATTATGTTATACTCATCATTGTTTGATTAAAACACCTTATCCAGCATCAGGGGAAAGATTTTTTGAAGCTTTCATCAATTTAATTGGTGAGTTGATTGAAGCTTTAGTTGAGTCATCAGTGAGTTCATTCGTTGTTACATGCCTGTAGGTTTTACCCTAGACTTATCCACAGGCCTTATCAAAATCTATAAATTTGGCCCACAAAACCTGCCTTCAACTTATACATGAAGTCAACTTATCATCAAGTATATATGGTAATTTTTTTTAAAAAAATCCTTTTTTGGTTAAGGTACAAATTTCATATAGTTCTCATAGAACTGGCTAGATTTAAGCAGTGTCCATTTTGTGTTCTAACACAGTTCTCATGCTCTGGCAATGTAGTCCCATCAAAACCTTTTTAAAATGTCAGCAACAAATGATGTAGTGACTCTAGGTGAAGTCCAGCTGTGTCTCTCTACTAATAAAACAACATCCACCAGCACACCAGATTCCCCTTTGCCTTAATCTTTTAGCATCTTGTACCATCATTATTGTTCGGGGGGGGGGGGGGTTGGAGAACCCTCTGGAGCTAACCGAAGGAGAAAGGTGTTCCATAGGAAAGAAGAGGAGATGAAAAGATATTTTCATACCATTACCTGTTATTATTGTTGTTGGCCCTCAACTCAGCTTTTACTTATTTTGACCCTATGAAGGAGTGACCTCCAAAACCCCTGGCCACCAACCTTCCTGCTCAGAGTCCATGAATGAACCAATCCACCCATAGAATGGTCTTATTTTCCTACTGCCTTCAACTTTACATAGCATTATCATCTTTTGTGAGAAATCATGTAATCTTATGATATTTGGAAAGTACAAGAGCATATGTTTAATCATTTTGGCTTCAAGCATGGGTTCGGACTTGATTTGCTCTTGGAACCATTTACATGTCTTTCTGGTAGAACATAGTACCCACTGTCTTCCAGCACCAGATTTCAAAAGAGTTAATTCTCATCCTATCAGATTTCTTCACTGCCCAGATTTCACAAACATAGACAGAAATCGGACATACTACGGTGTGGATGAGTCTGACTATTTAATTATGCATCTTGACATATGGGCTTTTTCACTAATTTCTTCATAGCAGCCCTTCCAAGTCTTGGTCATTTCCTGATTTGTTGTGTCCAGTGTTCATTTTGACTGATGACTGAGTCAAGATATAGAAAATCTTTAACCATTCTAGTGTATTTATTATCTTCTTTAAAGTTATGTAAATCATCTCTAGTCATTATTTTTGTTTTCTTCATATTGAGCTGTAATCCTGCTTTTGTGTTTTCTTCCTTAACTTTCATCAGTAGTCATTCGAAGTGTTTGCAATTTTCTGCTAATAATATGGTGTCATCTGCATTTTTTTAAAGTGTTGAAATAGCTTCCAGCAATTTTCACACCTTCTTCCTGAGAGTCTAATCTCACTTTCCATATGATATGCTTTGCATATAAATTAAACATATACAAAACAGTGGTGCCTGACCTCTTTGCCAACTGGAAACCATTCTGTTCCTAATATTCTGTCCTGAATGTGGCCTCTTGTCCAGAGTATTTATTACAATGATTACCTTCTAATTTGCAGCTGTAACAGTCATACACCCAATGTAGGTTTAAAATAGACAGTTTTAAAGAAAGGGTTTTGTTCATATGAAGAGTTATTTCAGTTTAATGAACTTATAATTATTTGGGGGTTTTCCTAACTGCTTAACTATTTTATAGGTATGAACAGAGCACAACTTTCACCACATCACTACCTGGAGGGTGAATATTATTTTAGGATTCTTTTTGTTTTTGTATTTGGATGGTAGAGATCAACTAAAGCTAAGACATTCTGCCTCTTCTGGGATAATTGTGTGATTTTGAGCCATGGAGGTTTTAGTAAAAGAATTTTCCTGTACTTTGGCAAGGACTGACACATATTCTGGAACAGCCTTGCTCAACCCTTTTACCTTGGAGGAATTCTTGAAATAATTTTCAAATTTCAGGGAAATCCTATCTAGAAATTATTGTATCTAAAACTCATAAAAATATTCATTTTTTCCCATCACAATCTCTCAGTGAATCCTAAGGTTCTAGGGAACCCTCACTGATAAATCCTGTTCTAGAGACCAAATAAAAGAAGTTTATGTGTGCAGTTGAGAATCTGGATCCTTAGATTCACTCAATCTTTGAAGTGTACATCATGAAGCATTCCCTAACAGATGTGTATTGCAGTATAACATTGATAGTGGCAGGGACTGGAAAAGTCCAGGAATCCCCCAGCAGGTATACATACTGGCCATGCTCTGGAAATTTTAATCCCAACAGTAATTTTGACAAACACTGGAGAATAATAAACAAAACAAAAAGTCCCTTTAAGAAACATGCCTGTCATTACTGATTTAAGGAACCCTTTCCAAGGAATCTCAAGCTCCCTGGGACAGGAGAAGATCAATGATTGACACCAAAGGCTTACCTTTGTTCCAAAAGAGTAACTAATGCAATCATTAAATAATGGCCTGGATGCTTTACTCGGCTAAATAGAGCATCTTGAACATTGACTATCACACAGCCTCAGCTAAGTATGAATAGGAAATGTAACAAATTTGTCCTAAGGGGAGGGAGAAGAATCCAAAAGAAATGGACTGTACAGTATACTGTCGAGAAAATCAATATCTTCTTCTTCTTAGGATGTAAAGCTAGTAATCAAGGGGGAAAGCTCTTTATCAGCAAGCTCATATTTCACCTGCCAAAAAGAAATGAAAAAGGATTTAATTAAATGGCATGATATCTTAAGAGACAATATATTTCCACATGTTGGCGCCTTATCTTTAGTCTAACCAAATGGAAAGACACATTTTGGAAAAGGATTGTTTATGAGTTATAATCCATCAAGGGGTGCTATAGACTTAATAACCATAGACCCAGCATATCACAGTTTGTCAAAAAGAAGTAAGGAGTGTGTGTTCAGAAAACCTATAGAACACATTCAACAGCTCTGTAAAGGCTTGCATAGAAAGCAAGAGAAGGGATATGCTACAAAAAGTGAACTGGCTTTTCAAGAGAAATTGCTAACTAAAATTCTCCTGACTAAAAGAAGAAAACTTGGGTGAAGTTTTCAAGGATACACTACTCCCAGAGAGCAAGGTCAAAGATCAAGAGGAAAGTCCTAATTCTGTACTTTCAGGACTATGCCCAACTAATCATTTCTTTCAAGGAGCACTGAAAGACCAATGCAACCTGATCAAAGCATGTCTATAATGTGTAAAAGAAGAAAAACAATATAATACAATAATGGTCAAGTGTTATCATTCTGAAATTGTTAGTAATCCAGACCTCAATTAGGGAAGCCAATGACCCTGCTTAATACAGGGTTCATCTACACTACAGAATCATACCAGTTTGGTACCACTTTAACTTCTTAGGCTTCATCTGAAATCTGAGGATCTGTAGTTTTACTTAAAATTAGATTCTGAAGAATATTCAGAAATATTTGAAAAATGGTTTAAAAACATGTTTCCCAAAGACTTTTTCACATGGGGAAAATTGGAAGGTTAAACTGGTCACAATGCAGGGTCATCCAAGGCATTAGGGACAATTTCACAATTGTTTTTCAGATAACACTATGTACAAACTGGTCAGACTCCAGAGAGAAAGTGGGGTGAATCAGGAAATAAGCATTTTTGCAAAAATACCATGTTTTCATGTCCGCTCCATTCATGAATTCACTCTCTTCAGATAATTTCAGCAGTCTGAAAACCATGTCCCTGATTCTCCCTGTTCCCAGATTTCACAGGATTCCTTGCTGTGCCAAAGAGAGGAGGCAGACTTGTTCTTAAAGGGGCCTTGTTCTTAAAGGGATATATATACAGCTCTTTCCCTCGGGCAGCTGGTCTCCACCTCTAATGGAACAGCTGGTGGAAGAAGGCAGAGAGAGGGGGGACATTTTGGGATTCTTCCTGTACAGGAGGGGAAAATAGAGGGTATGTCCTGGAAAAGGGGGGCATCTAGGAGTATCTGCCCTCACTGAAATCAGGCAAGTTTATGGACTCTTTTCCTCTATTGTATGTGGTTTTATAGAAGTTTGCAAAGGGAAACCTCAGCCTGCCTTCCTCTGAAACAGCTTCTGGGGCAAAGAGGATTTTCGTCCCCATTTCCCTTCCCTCTCTGGAGCATGTATGTGTATACACTTGTGGAAATGACAGTTTGGAGCATGCCCAAAAAAGTTATTTCCAAGCTAGCAACAGGATTTATCCTCATCTGTCTGAAACCCAAATTTGCTTTCAACCCACTTTCTTGCCTCAGTAAAGTGCTTTTAACCCTTTGTTGTGCTCTATGTGTGATAAGCATTAGCAAATTGGCTTGCTTTTCTGGGGTGCCGACACTAACCATTTTTGGAATGGAAGCACATAGGTCACAGTATGAAAAAGTCCTTTTAATGATGTGATATAGAGATGTGCATATCCACATATGTGCTACCTCTGCTTAAATTGGTTTCTGCCTCAGGACTCACACCACACTCCTTGTATCAAACCTGAGTCAAAGTTGGGGAGCAAGATCCATAATGAAAAAACCTAAAGGGTCTTTTAAAACACTAGATTAAAAATGAGTTGATTTTAGTTAGTGTTATTGCATTGAAGAAAAAATTCTGGTGCTGCTCCAGGTCAGAAGAAACACTGACTCCACCATGGTGCTTAGAGACAAAGTGAAGCTGCTTTTTCCAACCTGTTTAGCTGCAGACATAGTTTATATACCCATTTGATTGTTTATAACAGAAATCACTCAGTTTGTTGAACCAGTGAGGTTGCCTGCTAAAACAACAACAAAAAGACATTACAGCATCTTAAAGACTTAACCGGTTTTATCTGGCATAACCTTTAAGGGCTGCATCCCACCTCCATCAGATGTAATCGGAGGAACAGTAGCTTGTAGTCTGGAAACAGCAAGAAGAGGGGTAAGGTTGATCCTAACTTTTATGCATCCATAAAAGTTAGGAGCAACCTTTCTAGTAGGAAGTAGTAGAAAGATGAAAAGCCATTCAAAACTGGGACTGACACGGTCACTTTTTTTTTATCTGCCTATGTTCCTAAGCCTTTAAGTTCATCCCTGCCTTATACATCATGCTGCTACCTCATCATAGAGATAAAAGGATAGTGAAAGCCTGATCTTCAAAGATCTCATTGCTTTAACTGCACTCTGGTACATTTTACCATTATTCCAAGGTACAAGGGATGTGGCATCTAAGCCTTATATATTTTAGCTTGGTGTAGACAATATGGGCAGAGGGATTAGATAAAGGAATTTGACACCACTTTAAGACTTTATTCTGTGGAAACCTAGGATCTGTAGTTTGGCAGTTTGACAGACCAGATTGGGTATCGTAAAGGTTGTCATGTTGTGTCGAACTGTAGGCAGCGATGGCCATCTCTATTACTAAGCCAAAGAGCCAGCGTTGTCAAAGATAACTCTGATCATGTGACCAGCATGACTGCACAAAACACTGTTTACCTACCCACAAACATAGTACCTATTTATCTACTTGAGTTTGCATGCTTTCAAACTGCTATGTTGACTGAAGCTGGGACTAGTTCATGCGGCACCTGGGCCTTGAACTGCCGACCTGCTGATCTTACCACCAACAGAGTCAACGTCTTGAGGCACCTTGCCATTCTACAAATCCCTAGTGCATGACAGTTAGTGTGATATAAAACTGCTTTTTTTTCTGCAGTGTGGAAGACAGTCCTGTCTCCCAACTCTAGAACTCAAAACCAGCCAAAGAAGCTGAATGGTGACTAATTCCAATCAGAGAAAAGGGCCTATTTCATCACATTGAACACAATTAAAGAAAGGAATTGACTATCACAAGGTGTGCTTAGAGAGAACTCATTTAGATGGTTTCTAGAGTGGATTAAAGAGGTTAGTGGAGGGTGGATAAATACTTAGCTGCTATTCATAATTGCAATATGCTATTTTCAGGATCAAAAGCAGCATGCCGTTGAATATCAGTCACTGAGGAACAAAGAAATGGAAGGCAACACTTGCAAAAGTGACCTTTTTGGCCAACTTCTTGCAGAATCCCCCAGTCAGCAAGGTTTGCTTGCGAACATCCCAGTGATTGGCCACTATGGGACAAAGAAGAACGAACTATGTATTTACTTGGTTTCAAAGTAAGTAAATCCAAAAGGACTTCACTTCCTGCTACAGTTTGGAAACATTGCTCTTTCAGAGAAAAATCCCTGAATCCTCCAGGATTCTGGAAATTGCTTCCTTGTTAGTTCTGGATTAATCTTGCACTCCAAGGCTGTATTCTCACATATGGGCCTTTGGGTCATGAATATCAAATGGACCAATTGCCCTGAATATTACTTATAATTATACCACATTGTCAGCAAACATTCAAAAGAAGACATTGGAGTGAGATAGAGAAAACTAAGATATTACCCACAACCATCTGGTTCAAAATGAACAGCCTAACCACATGGTGTTTCAACAACAATAACCGAACAACGTATGTAAAGAACCGAATCAATGAAGTAAAAGAAGGAAGCTAACAACACAGATAGTTAAGACTGAATCAAGGTCTTGAAAATCTTCAGCAAAGTCCGCCATACTATCAGTTTGTGCACTCAAATAAATACATAAAAAAAAAAAAATTCTATGAGCCACCACTCATAAGGTATAGCATGACATTCTGTAAGGTTTAGCTACAGAGAGGGACAAGTGCTAAGCTTACAATGCAGAATTTGTGTCATCCATGGACACTGACCAGACAGCCACAATGAGTCCTCCATTCCTCGGAGTGGAGTTCTATCTGGGTATACAACTCCACAGGTATGTCTGGATGAACAAGGCAGTGAAATGGTTTGAAGCAAAGATTAAAGGACATCCAACATTGAGAACTAAGTAGATGGATCATTCCACTGTTCCCTTTCCAGTCTTCTTCTGGGACCATACAACCACAAAATTTCTCCCAAAGGATCTGGAGGGGCTGGGGCTGGGTAAAGGAACAAAAAGAAAATCTTATCAAAAATAAGTCCTTGTGTGATGATCTGCTTGCACATCAGAGAGCAGGCTGTTGAAGCACAACCTGTTATGAAGTATATTTTTTAACACAAGCTGATTTTGGATGCATACACATAAGCACATGTGAAATCTGAGACAATAAAATAATGTCATGATGCCCTATCAAGGACTGAACATTTGAATCAGCATTAAGTGGTGTCACAAAATCACATCTTTCCAGGAAAAGCTGATAGAAATAAAAGCAGATATCAGCTTGAGGTGTTTTTCTTCCATCCTCAAAGCCTAGGGAATGAGAGGCAAAAGTGTGTGTGTGTGGGGGGGGGGGAGGACTTGAGAAGTCAACAAAACCCTGAACAGCATGATGTGTTTTAAGTGTAACCTTTTCTCTTGGTTTATGGTTGGCCTACAGTAAGCTCCTAGCTGCTTTTTAAACTTATTTTCTTCTGATCATGGAAAGTACATCAAGGATGCAATACTCAAGTTGGCATCCATGCCGACAAATAACTGTCTTGGCCTGACCTATCATGTTCCTCACTAGAAATGCCTCAATTAAGCACTCAGTTTCAGAAAACATGCCTGCAGAGATGGACTTGTTTTGAGAAAAGTGAGGCCACTGCTTCTGGCTGCAGATTTGGGGCACTGTTCTGCATAGCAGATTTGAAGAAAGAAAGCATCAGATATATGGGAGACTCTCTCATGAGTGTGCCTGCCCCCCCCCAAAAAAAACCCATTGAAAGAAGAACCTTGCATAGAAGAAGGTCTTTGTTGAAGATTGTGCCCTATCTCAAATGCAGAATGGGGGGGGGGGTGTTACTGGCATGTTCCTATTAAAGGACTGGAATATCTAGCCCAGTTCTGTGTGCCTGGAAAATCAAATGGAATTCATTCCATATTGGTAGATGAAAACTAAGGAAATATGTTTCCACATCTAAAATATTCACATACCCCCTTCTTAATAAGAACTATAATTAAATTATAACATTGATATGATAGAACAATGACAATTTTAACATGATAGACAAGAGTAACCCTTTCAATCGACAGATCTTTGAACCAGAGATGTCTCAAAAAAAACACCAGGAAAATATTCAGCTAAGAGCCCTTTAAATGATATTTTTTCAGCTACCTAAAGCGGCAAGATCTAATGAGATTCATTTTACAATGTATTTCATAGAGTTGGTACAAACCTCTATGGAGAAAACTTTATCCTAGTAACTATTCTGTCCACTACCACAGCTTCAGAAGACACCCAGAATGTGAAAGGAAGCAATATGGAACAAGACAGTCAAGAAGATGCCCAGGCCCTAAGCCATTTAGAGTATGTTACATTAGTCCAACCCAGGAGTGGGCAATGTATACCATATAGACACCATATAACACTCACTGGAAAAGAATTTTACTGGCTTTCAATACACTTCTAATCAAAAGTCTTGATGCTTATGTTGCTATTCAAAGCATTAAAAACAATGGAGGCAAAGCCAATTAAGTACGCACATTTACCCTTTTTCAAATCCAGAAAGGACTGACCAACATCTGTGGAAAATGCACAATATCTCAAATGTTGGGTGTATCAGTCTGAGCCAGTTTGGCAGGGTCTCCATTCAGTGGAGATAAACAAGTCAGTGAAACCCTGCTTGCTCCTGAACACTCCCATGAGTCTACTTTCTTGTCAGTGGTGGGGCGGGGGGGTGGGGTGGGGTGTTCCAGTTTGACTTTTCCATAATGAACAGAGATCCAGACTCTCTTGCTCAGTTTTATATCCTCAGTTTTACACAAGCCTATGTTTTATATCCTTTCTCCCCCATAGACCCACACCCCTTCACAGCATTCCCAGAATTTTGATCACTGGCACCATCCAGGTTTTCCCAGCTTCTCTCTTTGCAGTTTGGGACCTGAATACCTGAAGAAGCAACTCTTCCTAAATATGTCTGCCTGAGGACTGAGGTTTGTGTTCAACCAGAGGGAGAAATACACTGGGTAAGGATATAGGGGAAAGCCCTTCCAACTGTAACACCCTGGTTGTGAGGGCCTGACTGACTCTGGTTTCATTCCAGTGCCAAGTAAAACATATTTTTGTTATGTTAAAACCTTTGTTACCTAATTGATTCATTCCAAGATGCCCATATACATATTTTTAAACTCGTTAATTCAATTTTAACCCATGACATTGTTTATTAGGGTGATCCTCCTGTTGGAGCAAGTGTAGCAGTATTTGTTGCTTTGTGTCTCACTTGTTCATTTCGATGATTTTCCTTCCTTTTTCTCAGTGTTTTGAAGTCTTTTGTTCCTTCCAGAAAGGATGAGGTGTTTTTTTGAAAGCCTATGCATCTGGTCATCTTGTGAACATATTCTCCAATATTTCACAGATCAAAACTGAGACACAGATGGCCAAGCAATGGTTTATCACACTAGAGGGCAAACAGGATTTAAACAGGAATTAAACAGGAAATGCCCTATGTTAATCATAAGGCCCTATGTTAAACATAAGGCATTTCCTGTTTAATTCCTGTTTAATTCCTGTTTAAATCCTGTTTGCCCTCGAATGTGATAAGGTTCTAATAGGGAAGAACCCACAAGCTAGCAGAGGTTTTAGCTGTTTGCTTTTGCTTGAGCCTACAGGATAGGACAAGATACCTTTCCCATCCTTTCCTTCCCCCCTGTAAAGCATGTGCAAACTGCTTTTGTACTTGGAACTTCACTTGCAGTAAATGAAGTAAAGTGAACAGAAATATAAAAAGTGGGAGGAAAAGAGATATACTGAGACATTTTTAAAAAAAGGTCCTATTTAAATCAGAAAATCCCTGTAAAGCATTTAGGAAAATTTAGTTGGGGGGGGGGACCAAATGAGCCTACTGGGAACAGTGAGTTTCTACCCCCTCCTGTATTCTGCCCCTTTACTTAGTAGAGTACAGACTACATTAGTACTTTGAACTCAGTTGTAGCAATTGAAGTAAGCTGAAGATAAATAAAGGAGGAAAGTAAGAGAAGCAGAATGAAACTGGAGGATGTTAAAGCAGGACAGAAGAGGATCAACTAAGACTGTCTTGCCAAACAGGGATGATTGGAGTGGTGTATATACCGTGTTTCCCCGAAAATAAGACAGTGTCTTATATTAATTTTTGCTCTCCAAGATGTGCTAGGGGATGTCTTATTTTTTCATGAAGAAGAATTCACATTTATTATTGAACAAAAAAATGAACATTTATTATATACTCTCTATATATTTATATACAAAAACTTTGCTAGGTCTTACTTTTGGGGGAGGCCTTATATTTAGCAATTCAGCAAAACCTCTACTAGGTCTTATTTTACGGGGATGTCTTATTATTGGGGAAACAGGGTACGTTATTCTCTATTTGTCTAAAAATATTCGAGCCATAATACTAAATTTTCTGAAAGCTACTAAATGTATGCACTTTAATTCAAGTGATTCAATATGTTTGCAAGAGAGAATAACTATTTAGTAAACAAACAAGCTACCTCATGATTAGGTAGCCTGTGGTGTGGGGGATATTTATTTTGAAATCTTTATAATCTGTTTTCAAGAAACATTTGTATTCACCAAGGAAAGTTATCAAATGATGCATGAAGGATATTTCTTTTGTTTCCCAAAATAAGAAATATTCCACCCAACAAAATTAATATCTTTCAAAGTAAAGAGGAGGATTCTGAGCATACATATGTCTGGCATTTATTTCTCAAGTATAGTTCAATGGGATTTGGATATCAATGTAAACATCTATATCTATGCAATATCTAATATATATAACATATATATATAAGTATCTATCTAATATATAATATATATATCTAATATATATAATGTCTATAACTATCTATCTATATACAGTGGTGATATCATTAGGATTGACACCTGATGTTTCTTAACATTTACCACCATAGAAATTATTTTACCACTTCTTAAAGGGACATTTTACCTAACAAAGTATTAGTGACTGTTCAACCTCTGAATACAGTTTGTGAAATCAATTAAAGACACTCAAATAATGGACAGTTTTGAATCTCTATTGTTTTTGCAGGAGACCGAAGGGCAGCTGCTAAAACACCAAGAATCTCATAAAAGCATGTACATGATGAACAATTTATAAATAAACTGAAAACAGATATAAAACATTTCTTCCAAATAAATAAAACACCAGGAATGCCTATGAAAATGATATGGGACACTTGCAAAGTGCTGGTTAGGAGTCTTTTAATTAAGAGAGCATTCAAAATCAGGAAAGCTATTATAGAAAAAAACCAAATAATAAATCAGAAATTAAAACTCAATGAAGAGGAACTAAAGAAAGCACCAACAAACCAAACTATTTATAATGAAGTTAAATTATTGCAGAAACAACTGCAAACATACTAAACATTGATTACTAAACACTGATTAAAAAATCTTTGCTTCAGTTTTGGCTAACAGTTTGAAAAAAATTCTAGCAAAAATTGTTAATGACAATCAAAATGGTTTCTAAGCAGATAGACAAATTAGAACTAAAAGAAGACTGTCACTAATTTTTCTAGATGCTGAAAAAGCATTCAACAGTGTGTGCTGGGACTTTATGTCTGAAGTGTTGAAAAGAAATGAGATGGGAGATAGATTCATTGAGAATATAAAACAAATTTGTACTCAACCAAGTGCTCATTTGGTGATAAATGGTGACAGGTCAGCAGACTTTCAAATAAATAAGGGAACAAGGCAAGGATGCTCACTGTTGCCTTTATTATTTATCCCTGGGCTATAAATTCTTATGAATCCAATAAGATCTAATATAAAGATTAAGGGTGCCAAAATCAAAGGACAGGAATACAACCTTTGAATACAGTGTGCGAGGTCAATCAAAGACACTCAAATAATGAACAGTTTTGAATCTATATTGTTCTTGCAGAAGACCAAAAGGAATCTGCTAAAACACCAATAATCTCATAAAAACAGGTATTTACTCACTGACAGGTAGGGTAAACAAATGACCAAGGATAAGCAAGCAGTGGACGGGCAAGTAGATGGAAACACAAGCAGAGGGCAACCAAAGAACTGTTAGTATGACCTCTGAATAAGACCAAACTGAAGACTTGGCAAAAAAACAGACTTTATTTAGTTATATACAGATTGAGACTCCCTTATCCAAAATGGTTGGGACCAGGGGTATTTAAAATGTTATTTTATTTATTTATTTATTTATTTGAATATCCATATTTGCATATATATGCGCTTGGAGATGGGACTCAACTCTAAACAGGGAATTGATTTGTTTCATATACACTTTATATACATAGCCTGAAGGTTATTTTATACAATATTTAAAATAATTTCATGCATGAAACAAAGTCATAGAATCATAGCGTTGGAAGAGATCACAAGGGCCATCTAGTCCATCCCCCCCCCCCACCATGCAGGAAGACTGTGTAAACTGAACCATAAGAAAGCAAAGGAGTCACTTAAGTTTATCGCAATTGGCTCCCTGGGATGGATTCTGGGATGGAATGGGA
Organism: Urosaurus nigricauda; assembly: GCA_034509955.1. Lineage (NCBI taxonomy): Eukaryota > Metazoa > Chordata > Lepidosauria > Squamata > Phrynosomatidae > Urosaurus > Urosaurus nigricauda. The sequence goes on from JAOEGL010000002.1 coordinate 105,372,892, forward strand.
ACGGAATGCATTGAGTGGTGGATGGTGTGTGCAGTAAAATGCAACCTCCACTCGTCCCTCACTCGTTCCTGGACCCTTGTGTTCCATTGTCGGAATGGTCCAGGGCCAGGAATGCTATAAACTTAAGAGTCTCAGCCACCCATTAAAAAAAAAGAGTTTGATTTTGGAGGATTTCAGAATTTGAAAGTCCAGATAAGGGAGATTCAACTTGTACTGAAAATGTACAGATGAAAGACAGGTATACAGACATAATGCATTCTTAACTCTACATAGAAGATTTACAGAAGACACAAAGAACCTCAGGAAGGCAGCAGTTAGCTGAACGGAGCTCTAAACTAGGCAGAAGTTAGAATATTTTGGGGCCTGTTTAGTCACTGAGCAACAACAACGCATGTATGTACACCACTGATTAACTACCCCTGTACTTTGACTGAAGGGCACAAAGTTCACATCAAAAATGAATTCTTCTTTTTTGATCTTGTGGTTATTTTAAGAATGATACAGCAAAGTAACAATGCAACAGCACAGAGGAAGAATCTGGAGGCTTCCTTCAGCAATGAAAAGGATAGGAAATTTTGGGGGAGGCAGGGGCTCAATATTCATTCCCACAGGGCACACCTGTGCTCCCCAGAAAACCAGAAGTCATTGCCATTTCACTTCCAGTTGCCATTTTGGAGTTAATATTTGGCCAAAATAGCCAAGGGTGAGGATAGAGAAGAATGTTGGTGTTGAAAGTGGGGTGGGTAGGTGGGAGTCATTTTTTGTATGCTTTGGAACATTTTGGTCCAATTTGGGGTGAAAACTATCCCTAAATTGTGCCAAACTTTTAAAGAAGAAAATGGGGGGAAATTGGGAGGCTTTGAGGGACTGGCAAGGGGATTTGGGGATCAAAGCAATTTGTGTTTGGAAGCCAAATGTGTCTCTCAGACCACACTTTCCCTACCCCAAACAACAAGTTTTCCTTCCTGAAGGCAGAATTCAAAGATATAGCCGTATTAGTCTGTAGAATTAGAAAGTAGAGAAATCTTGTAGCACCTTTGAGACTAACTGAAAGAAATGGGCAGCATGAGTTTTCCTAGACCTCAGTCCACTTCCTCAGATGCATTTGGCATTCCTCAGATGCATTTGGCATCTGAGGAAGTAGACTGAGGTCTACGAAAGCTCAGGCTGCCAATTTCTTTCTTTCAGTTAATCTCAAAGGTGCTACAAGATCTCTCTACTTCCTGAAGGGTAAGAGGAGGAGATCTGGGAGATTTGTGTTAGATGATATTGTCAGATTGTCTTGGCAGAGTTTTGGCTTACTATGCTATGACCTCCACTGGGACTGCCCTCAGTTCCATTTTTTTTTTAAAGCAGAATTTACTGTAGGCACCCTGAACCTAATGAAAATATGAATTCTTTAACCCCAGCATGAATAAGCCAGGCTACACACTGAAGAGAGGACAATCTACAATTTTATTCATAGCAGCAAATAGGTGCCAGTGGTCTAGTAACCAGAAAATATTGACACAAAGTGAAAAAAACAACAACACCCAGACATCTATACATACAGACATTTCCAATCACAAAGCACTCTGTCTCCATGTGGATACCATGTCACTAACTAGCAAGTCACATTTCCGAAGCACACATACTAGACAGGTGACATACTGCCATCCCATAATGACCCCCCTGTTAGCATGGTAACCCTAAAAGAGATGTGGTTTTGGCCCTGTGGTGTCAATGGGGCAGCAAACAGTGGCATCAGTAGGGGAGTGCAGACTGCACCAGGTGACACCCTTAAAGGGGACTGACACCACTGCTCCTCAGACACCTATATTTTGGCAGAAATGAGCGGTGGCATCCATCTGCTTCCCTTTAAAATAATTTATGAGATAGTGGGAGGGTGGTGAAGCTCAGTGAGAGAAGAAGGAGGGCCCCCATATTTTTAAAAAATTAAAATTTCAAATTTCAAAAATTTTAAAAATTTTAATTTTTTAATTTTTTTAAAAAAAACTTCACTATGTCTATCTAAATACATTTAGGTTGTGTGTACGATATTGTAATTTGAAAGTATAATTTTAATATTGCTGGTTGTTTATGTCACAACTATTAGCATTACATTCAGTGGTATATGGGAATTAAGATTTATAAATAACATTAGTGCAAAAAAGCATTACTAAGGATTCTATATGGTGTGAAATGGGAGGTCAACTGGGGGGAGGTGACACCATGAGTTACAGCACTGGTTGACACCAACCTTAGGGATGCCACTGGCACCAAACATTTTTATAGTACTCTTTCTATGATCTTGGGGGAGGGCGTTTACTAGGGCTGGCAGGAGGCTGGCTCCAGCTGATACCCTTATCTACATGAGCTTTCCATTAGGCCTTGCAGTTGCCCATTTTCAACTTTAACTGCATTCCAACCTATGTTTCTCTGTCAGGTTGATATAACCCAGGGGCATTTGGTGCTCTTTGCTATTGTCAATCCCCACTTAGCCATGAAAACCCACTAGTTGACCTTGGGCAAGTCACACTCTCTCAGCCTCAGAAGATGGCAAAGGCAAAATCCCTCTGGTGAAACTTGCCAAGTAAATAATATGATAGGCTTGTCTTATGGTCTCCCTAGGTCAAAAACGATTTCTAGGCACACAACACATGGATACATAGAAGGAGCAAGAATCTACATACACTTTTCTATCTAAGGTAGCCTTTTCAACCACCATCCTATACTGGTATCTTTTCCAGTATCTTCTAATACTGGTTTCTTCATTTCCCTTATGTTAGATCTTTTTTATATCTCTTATATTTTCCCACATACTTTGGAGTAGAGTGCATCAAAGGGAACTTTCTAACTTACTTCTGTGTTACGTTACGCTTGATAAATATTTGCATGGCAAGCCCTTTCGCCTATGATTATTCTCATCAGTGTCAGTAAGACTGGCACATGTCCAAACATTTAATTTATGTCTTATTAATCCTATTGAGTGCTGCTGTAACACATGCTATGCCTCTCAATTATCAGCAGTTCAATACCTCAGGCAAAATGAGCAAATATTTCATGCCATGGTATTTTATCCCCCTCCCCCCCCAAACCTGACAGGTTTAGAATGGCTGCACCAAAGGCTTTGACAGGTAAATCACATTGAGGGGATGAGTTCAGAAGGTTGGCATCTTTTGATATCAGATGAGAGGGTTTTTTTTAAAGAATCTTCCATAAAATTGTTTTACATCATTGATGTTAGATATTAAATAATAAAAGTGTCATCTAAACGAAGCGAGGTTAAACACAGGTGATGCATGGTACACTGTAGGGTATGATTAGTCTATCTTTCCTCTGCTTATCAGCTGGCACTGATATCCTTCAATAAAATGTTGAAACTCAAAAGCTGGAAAAGGTCAAACCAGCGATGGGAATACAGCAAAAACCCATCAAGTGTAGCGTATTAAAATATACTGATAAGAACATTACAAAACCCACAAATATGATTTTCCTTGTCTCCTTCCTTTGGCAACTATCCAGTCCAGAAATGCCAAAGGACTGTGTAGCATCTTTCTGCAAAGGAATTGTTTGGTCATCCCTGTAATTTTCGCATGGTACTACAAACTGTTGTTTTGTTTTTGTTTTTTTAATTAGAAATTAAAGAACACCTTATATTGGCCATCGTAAAACAGAAAGATTTCACCAGCCCTTTAAAGTTCTATCTCCAGCGACTTCTAAGAATGTTCTCAAAATCTTCTAAGATGTTTCATTGAATACTTTATGTTCAGTACTGGATTGATCAGGTTCCAATAAGGACATAACACTTGCACAACATCACCACTCTAATTGAGAAATATCTGAAGCTCATGCAAGAAGGCATTTGAAACCTCCTTACATGAAAAGTTCTCTTGGTCTGTTGTGAGAGAGCTCTATTCATCCCACAAGCTCAGTAAGCCATTGATTGTCACTGGGATGGGGGACTGCAAGCTCCTAAGTGGTTCTGTGCATGTTGGATGCCTCTCCCAGCCAGAACTGTAGATATTGCATCTGAGTTGTAAAAATAATGCAGTTTTACACCACTTCAAATCTTACAGAATCCTGGAATATGTAGCTTTGTGAGACACCGGCACTCTTTGGGAAAAGGCTAAACTTGCAAAATTACATATCCCAGGACTCCATAGGATAGTGCTACAGCACCTAAATTGGTATCAAACGTCATTATTTCTACAGTATTGATGCACTTGCAGTCATGCTGGTCCTCACCACCATGAACTGTAGTCCACAAATCGGATGGCATGGCTTTTCACTTCTCAGCATTATATTTGATGCCAGCTGCTATATCCAAGCCTGTAACATGAATCCAAAGTTTGCTCCTTTTGAGGAATTTATAGAGTGAAAAAAGCTGGAACTGATATTTGTTAACAGTAACACAAGATATGAACAAAAATAAATCTTGCAAGAGTTGGGAAGCATTTGGGATAGTCAAATTCTTCTGCCACTTTTACTTGATCCATCTTGTACTTTATTTTATTTATTATTCAATGTATAAGCTAACTTTCTCCCACCAAGGAACTCAAGGTGGCTGTTTCAGAAATGCTGGTAGCTAAAGACATGCCTCTTCCTACATGAAAAATAGTGGTTGTTTAAAATATAGAAGGAGGTAACTTAGCAAAAATGAAAAAAATAAATATGAATGAAACTTGGTAGGTAATAAGCATCCACTATCAGAAGGAATTTCCATTAGGGCCGAGGAGACCTAGATTCACAGCCCCATTTGGCCATGATGTTCATGATGAGAAGGGCCATATATGCTACCTTGAGCTCCTTAGAGGAAAGACAGAATAATAAAAACAGAACCATTTACCTTTGTTTCTGGGAGATTAACAGTGCGAACCAATACACATGGACTCAGATGTCCAATTGAGTACAATGGGAAAATATTCTCAATGAAATTGGTGTAAGATTGCTGCAGAAATTTGCATCTACATTGATAGTCTCTTCTTTGGTGTTTTTATTAATTCTTTTACTTATCCATCATTATTTATATATGTGCCATTTCAGCCTTCCCCCTATTTTCTCTATATTTTCCACATATTAGATTATAAATATATGCCATTATAAATATATTACTATTAAATTCAAAAATAAATTCATTGAAAGATTTGCATTGTCTGTAAGAAATAAACTTCTTGATAAATCCCAAGTTATCTGAAGCAAAGTAAAATAAAATTTCCAAGCAGCATCTGATTTTTTTGTGGTGGGTTTTCATTAGACGCTTGACATATAGAAGACATTTTTCTTGGATAGATCAATAGCATGTTTTCTTTTATAGAAATCAATATGACCTTGCCAATTTTGATTAGAAATGCCCATTGTCTGGCCTGTTTACACAGAGTTTGTTACTTTGGACGTTATTTCATTTAAAAAATCCATTCCCTAAATGATGTTACTTTTGTTTGTTTTTTCCAGTATTTTGCACATAAAATCCAGGCTTCAACAATTGTGATGAATTAATCTCATATCCCACAATTTCATTAATTCAGACTATAATAAATTGATACTTTTGCTAAAGGGAAAAGATATTACTTGTTGACAGAGCATGTGCTTTTCATGCAAAATATCTAAGACACAATCCTGGGTATGTGCTGTTGGGCCCAGAAAGATTCCTGTCTGGAACTCTGGAGAGCTGCTAGTTTTGAAACTGCTCAGGCCTTGAATCTATACTTTGTCTAAAATTCTATCTAGGCATCCACTACATACCTTTTTTTTTCTTGATATTTTGGTGATAGTATTGGTTATTGAAACACAGCCTAGGCCTAGCTGCAACAACAATGGGTCCTGATAAACAAGCTGAAGATCATGGGAAAGTATAGATCCAAGGTAGCGTACATGGCCCTTCTCATCATGGACTTTTTAGTATATGTAGTATTATATTAATATTATGTGAAATATACTAATGGTGTCATCTGATTCCTTATAAGGCAATGTCCTAAGTATGTTCCCATTGGTTCTCTCTGTTTTACTTTGGAACAAGTCCATAATAAATGACTGAAAGTAGAAACATGGGAGTGCTATTTCCACAATAATTTACTATAATTCTTATTAACTTTACTCAGTTTGTTGAACAATTTCAACTCTCCTCCTTAGTATGGAAAGCATAAGAGGTGTTGTGCAGGTGGAATGACAACATGGCTGGGTCCAAGTCAGGGAAGGCAGCTACCACCACCGATACAGAAGCAATGGTCAAGCGAATTTTTACCTGGGATTTGACTGAGGCAAAACAGTACATGCAATCCACAGGGATGCTGATCTTTCAAATGGGCATGTGTCTGTGTGGGATTTCAGGACTCTCCAGCACTCTCAGTTTTCGGGGGGGGGGGGGGGGAGGTAGGTATTCATATTCTACTGTGACCTTTGGATTATTATAGTTCCATAGTGTCTTCAAACACTTGCCAAAGTGTCCCCACTAGGACTCTCAAAATGTATTTTGTCTGCTATGGCAACTTTTGGAATGTTATGGTCCCACTGGGACCCTTAGTTTACAGGAACAGATTTTTGTTACATGCATTTATAACTGAATAATAACATAGACCTGTATTTGTAAAGCACTAAGATATTTATATTTTAGTACATTATACATAAGTCTATAGACATCTTGTATTATTAGATTATTTAAGGTCAATAAATGTTGGTTACATGTTATGTCATGTCATGTCAAGTTAATGTTAGTTTTTCTGGACCTAATTTTTCATTGATTATTAGCCTGTCATCACCTTATTTTTTTTTCTTGGCCAATGAACTCAACCTGAATCTTGGTAACATAGGTTATTTGGAAAAAAAGGTAAATGTCCCATCCTAGAAGTACTTCCAATCCCTGTGAAGGAACCAGGATGTAGCTCTGGAGGACTTGTACATCTGTCTCTGTCACTGAAAGCAGTGGCATCACTAGGGAGGGTGCAGTGGTGCAGATGGCACTGGGTGACACTCCAAAAAAGAGGTGATGCCTGTCTGAGCACACACATACCACCTCCCTGCCACATCCAATGGCATGAGGCAAGGAGGAAGAGGTCCCAACACTCCCCAACTCACTGCCTGGAACCATTTTTCTCATAATTAAAGAGGCATTGGGAAGGGAGCAAGAGGGCTCAGCACAGCCCACCTCACTGCCCAGCACATTTTACTCATGAGAGTAACCAAGCAGGGAGGAAGAGAGCCAGGTGTACTCCACCTCGTTGACCCGGTGCTGTTTTACTTGAGAGTAAAGTGGTATCAGGCAGGGAGGGAGGGGTGTGGCTCTTTGCCCCACCACAGACTCCCCCATACTGGGTAACATCCCAAATTGGAATGCTACTGAATAGAGGCCCAGGTGGACTCCATGTCTCAGTCAGCTTGGGTCCTTCTTCAGCTAGTCCATCAGCTATAGCCTTTCCTCATTGGTGATAAGATAGTCACAATAGTCCATTCACTACTAACTTTTGGATTAGGCTGCTGTCACTTAATCTACATAGGGCTGCTCTTCAAAATGACTTGGCAGCTGTAGCTAGTTAAAAAGGCAGCAGCTCAACATTGCATAGAGAGACAACATAAAAACAGTGTCAAAGGAGCTACATGGGTTTTCAAGGTGCTTGTGAAGACAGTCAAAGTCCTAAATTGCTTGGGAGCTTGGTACTTGAAGGAGTGACACTTCCTATATACCTGACCTTGGTCTAAGGCCTCCTGGAGGGGCTCTCCTCTGTGCCCCACCAGTGGAGTCAAAACACTGTGGGAGGACATGGAAGAGGGCTTTATCGGCTGTGACACACCAAATATGGAATAGACTTCTTTTTGAGGTCAGTGATATGGTGGTTTAAGCATTACAGTACAACTCTGAAGATCAGGGTTTGATTCCCCGCTCAACTGTGGAAACCAGCTGCTCAGCCCCAGAAAACCTCATGCAGGTTTGCCTTAGGATCGCCATAAGTCAGAAATGATTTGAAGGCACACAACAACAATTTAGCTTAGGCCCAGACTATATCCCCATATGAACCAGCCAAAGTCCTAAAATCTTCAGGAGAAGGCTTTCTTTCAGTCTTACCAAGATTACAGGCTGACTTGGTAAGGATATGAGAGAGAGCCTTCTCAATGGCTGCTGGAATGCCCTTCTATGGGAAGTTAGGCTGACCCCTTCCCTGCTTGTTTTCATTGGCAAGCCAAGACATTTTTATTTAAGCAGCCATTTGATATACAATAATATCAGGGAGGTTTTTATGGAGCAAGTGGGTTTTAGTTATGCTCTTAACTTTTTTATATTTTTATGTGATTTTTAATTGTTTGTAGATGATTTTAATTGTTTTGAATTTAATTGAAATTTGTAAATGTCTTTTACCTGTCAGCCACCATCGATCCCTCCTGGGAGAAAGGCAGTATACAAATTAAATAAATACATAAAGAAATAAACAACAACAGAGGTCCAACTAGTGCCAATGGTGGTGTTACTGTAGCACCAAGTAAAACACAACTCTTTGCTAGATCCTTTAGGGACAATTAATTTAATCATATGTGCATGGTTTTAAACAATTTAAAACTATTTAAACTGATTTTATTGTCTTGTTTTAACTTGTCAATCTATTTAATATGCTTTTAGTCTATTTAAATGACTTCCTACTGTTTTATATTATTGGTTAAACTGTTTTAACACATGCTTTAGAGCAGAATATAAATATTTTAATAAAAGTAATAATACAAGGAAACAAATTCAAGGTATGTCAGCTCACTGGGCCTCCCCCAGCCCCCCAAGCTATAATTTGTAAGGTCAAGAAGAAAAGCACTAGGTATGTACAGTGTCATCCCTGCACTGGTGTCACCCAGTTCAAGGGGTGGGCCCTCTGGGGAATGGGGCTTCCAGGAGCAGTGCACACTCGCTCCCCCCCCATGCCACCCCATCCTTTTCCTGATGAGGAAAAGGATGAGAAGGGATGGAAGTGCAATCACACAAGCAGTGCAGCATGGGGACAGCAAGAAAGTGGGAGTGTGTGCAGGGAAGTGTAGGCATGGTGTGGGAATGTGAGAGTGCACAGGGATGGTGCAGGGGGGGCACATGGTGAGGGGAGTGAGTGGGAGGGCCTGACTCGGTGTCACCCCCTTCTGGAGTGTCACCTAGTGTGAGCCACACCACTGCTCTCTCTTAGTGATGCCACTGGGCAAGTATACCTATGGGTAACATATGTCCACTTAAAGTGATAGCATTTTAACTGCAATGCCTCAATGCTATGGAATTCTGAGGCCTATAGTTTTATCAGACATTCTCTGTCAGAAAATTCTGGTGCCACAAAAAACTACAAATCTCAGGATTACATAGCATTAACCCATGGCATTTAAAGTGGTGTCAGGCTGGAATATTTCTACAGTATGGATGCAGTGCAAGAGTCTAATTTCTGAGTTAGAAGTCTCTTTGTTTTGATCACGTGTGATGGTACTTAATATTCTTGTTGTGATAATTTGATGGGCGCATAAAACAAACAAGCCAACAACAAGAAAAATCCTAGTAAAAAAACCCTATATAGTCTTTGGCCTTAAGGTTTCTGGGATTAACTGAATTCAATTTTTTCCATTCCCAACCAATATCATGGCATTTCATAACTTAAGAATTATAGGAAGCTACCTGTATCAATCCTTTATCTCTTTGTCATAAATTCTGGGCTGAATGACCAGAGGAAAGTGCCCTCTTTCTGCTTTGTAGGCAATTGTCATCTATGACCAAAAAAGAAGAAGATGAATAACCACCAAATCCTTTGATTATGGTATAAATAGGAGAAAGTTTTTGTTCCACTTTTAAGTTGTATCTCTCCTTCACTATGATCTATAGATTAGAAAGGATATAGCCATAACAATGTGAGTTGTTTCTTATTAATAATGCAACACTGTTTGTTTGTTTGTTTATTAATTTAATTACTCCATAGATCAATAATTCAGGTATGTCTGTGTTTGATGAATTATACATATGTGCAATTCCATTTCACAATAGATTTCTACAACTATTTCCCAGAAGAAAGAAAGAGCCATTCTTACTTAATAGAGTGCACTTAGCTTCATCTGCAATGTTTTTCATTGTCTAAGACAAGTGAAAAATAGTAAATGTCCTTGGAGACCTCACTATATATGAATGAATTTATGGCTCAAAGTTGCATTTTTTAAAAAGATCACACCTTCATTTTTTGTTGCATTTTGTGGGAAGAAAAGATGAATTAAATGAATCCAAAGAGCCTTCAAATCTAATTCAATATTCGCACCTCACATTGTTTCCTGGGAGTTATTGTCTATGGTATCACCAGGGATTTAAAACACAGATACACAGGGTTTGTCTGATTAAGATTTATTCCCATCTTTCAGGTCCTATTAGTATTCTGACCAGCTATCTCATAAAATGAAGCAAATATGATGCACTATGCTATACATCCTGAAATGTCTTTGGGGAACCTCAGATCAAAAGATGACTGGAAGTAATTTAATCTTGATGTTGTTCTACTCTAAAATAATCTGGAAGCTCATTATGTGTTTGTCACAAAGTTAACATAACAAATCAGTTTAACAAGGCACATGAGGGTAGGTAATTCAAACTCTAAAAGTCAAAACCATGATAAAAGACCAGTAAAATAGTCAATCCTCCAGGGCACTCTGTATTGGGACAGGCTCCAGAAATACATTCTAGAGCAAGGAGTTTGATGTCTCCTGTGCAGATGACAGATGACTAAATAGCGAAAAGAGGTATGGCAATGCAATAGTGATGGATAGCTTCTTGGAAAGTCCTCCAGTGCAACAAAAGCCTGGTTTCATAGCCCTCTATTGTTATCCTGATGGAGAATTAGAGGGGAAATGACCAAGAATTAGAGCAAAAACGTCTCTCTCTTGTTTATTATGTAGTCAGCCTCAGCTTGAAATTTCAGCCAATTTTTTTAAGAAGACTTGTGTTTGTTTGTTTTTCCTGTGAAACTGGAAAAGATTGCTTTGCAGAAATGTCACTTCCTGTTCACTCTCTGTTTTTAAACAGCCTCTCCTGGGTCTAAGATTGGCCAGATGAGCCAAAAACATATCTGAAATGTTTTCCCCAGAGGACATTTAGGTATATTGGGGGAGAAGGGGGTCAGGAGATCCCTGGGAGCCATAAAAATGGCTCTGGAGGAATACATATGGCCTACCCACCACAGTCTGCCCATCCCTGAGCAAGATGGTTCAATAGATTTACTCAGTATAAGGCAGCTTCCTATTTTTCTATGTATGTATCTAAGGCTATTTCTCATTAACATGGAAAATGTAGACTTTTAGGGCCCTGAAGAGTGGGTTCAACAACATTTGATGAATGGGAGCCATGGGGGCAGTTCCTCAACTCAGCAGCTCCTTTTTGTACCCTGGAAAGGGCGCAATAGCCGCAGCACCACGGCTATATGGCACTCCTTCAGCACTGCATTGTGCGGACACAGCACCGGAGGAGCTCCGTGACACCGCGTGCCATGTGGAGTATCACTTGGCATCCTGGTGCCCTTTGGTGTGGATTCAGGGCATGTGTCATGTGGAAACCACTATGATTCCGCCCCCAGGTTGGCCTTAATGGCCGGTCTGAAGAGCCCCAGAGTTCAGCACAGTGGTAAGTTCTTTAAAAGTTTAGGCCCAAACCCAGAGATTTACCATCCTAATGATGTTGGGCTAGCAATGTAAATCCACAACTTTTACATCCACACATGCAAGGAGTTTTTTGTGTTTTTTTTTAATTGTCATTTTCTACTCACGGTAGGAGAAAATAAATATTTCAGTATAGTATTCTTCCCCTATGGGAATGTCCAAAAGTGTTCCAAGGAATCTTACTACCCCAAAAGCGTTTTGCTTTGTTCTGCCCAAAGAACATGTTTTCTTCATAGAAAATTCCCTGCCCAGGAAACAGTGTTTTCTGCCTGCTTAAGAAGCATATTTTCTCTGCAGAAAACATGGCAGGCTTGATGCAAAAAGTATCTCTGAGTGTGGAATTTTTCCCCAGAATATTTTAATATGGGAGAACTATACAAAAGTCTCATTGTTCTATTATTTTTCCCAACATAGTTGCCCAACTCTTGAAAAGCCCATTTCTTGACTGGGAAGTGAATAGAGGAGAATATTCTACACATCAGAAGGACAGCAGGGTGGGGAAACCAGAATAAACCATAATCACTGGTTTATTCTGAAATGGTAATCTTCTGTGCTCACCAGCAATAGAAGTGAGCAGATATTCATCAATAAAACAAATTCTAATTTCAGTTCATTTAAGTGGCAATCTGGAGGACTGATCAGGAAGAGGAGGAGGTAAGAAATCCTGAAAATCAATTGGTACTGCTCTTTCCTCTGTAATGTGGCTTAGATCAACTCCAAGGACAATAAGAAATAATAGGTTCTTTTCACAGCTGTCATTTATCCACAGAATATGCGTAAGAAACAGCTTTTGTGTTATTACTCTTCATATGCAAAGTATTTCAGGTTTTTATAGAGGACCATTTTTTATTCCCAGAAAAATCTACATAATTCATGGCACATTGGCCACCAATTCAAGGTCCACCTCTGCATGCACAAACATGACTTGAAAATTATTTTCTCTAAAGAGGAAAATCTGCAAAAATGTTTGCCCCTCTAACACTTTCACTTCTGAAGTGAAAACTTGAACCCAGTTTTACAGGTCACCTTGGAAGCCATTGCTGTGAAGAGGCATGTTACATATCCATCTCCCCATTCCTTCCCACTTAGCCCTAGAAGGCTCTAGTAAAACCCTGTACAGAATCTAGCCTGTGATAACCTTTACTTTAGATATCATTTTTAAAAAATCTGGTACTTTTGAATCAAATGTTCTTTCTGGCACTATGTGAAAATCATTGCCTGGGAATTAACTGTAAATCAATAATATAGCTGGTTCCCCCTTTTACCTGCATGATCCAGAGCAATGTTGGACAGCTATCTACACAGTATCCCATTGTGCTGCCCAGCACCACTGGTAACAGTGAGAGTCACTCCCCTTGAGGTCAGAAATGAGGAGCCCAACACTGACCACATGGCTGGGCACTTTGCAACCTCCAAGGACCAACTTGAGAGTGAGACACTGTGTAGACAGCAGCCTGAGGTTGCTCCGAAATGCAGGGAAGATTGGGAGCAAATTCTGATTCCAGAACACCAGAATATTTGCTTACCTGATGTAAACTAAGACCCATCTGCAGTGCCTTAATGTTAAAGAGGGATTTGCTTTTTAGGATACAAGACCTAAGGTTGACAGGGTAAGAAACTTTGGACCAGCAAAATATAGAGTCAGGGTAAGTATCTGGATTGTTGTTGTTGTTGTTGTTGTTGTTAGCTACCCTCAGCTTGTAACAATCCTGTGTATGAGACATCTCCATATGACAATTCCATATTGACAATTCATGCCTTCTCATCATGTAGCCAAGGGGTGTTCTTCATGGGATCCTGGACTACACTTTTGTGGCCTCTGAAGCCCCACCAGTGCCCCTCAAATCCATAAATGTTTAAAAAGTGGCAAAAATGTTGGACAATTTTGTTTGTTAGCTGGTTTGTTTTATTTATATCCCCTCTTTCTCCCGGCATGGAATCCAATTTCCTCCTGAAAAACATACAGAAAATCCCCCAGATGTGTGAGTAAAACACAAAATGCCACTGGCCATCCACTCAATTCTGCAGAGCATCCTATTACTCCCAAATTCCTCTGTTTTCCTCAAAGTTGCTCTCAAAGTGGTGACCAGAAGTGATCACTTTCAGTCACCATATTGAGAGAGACTACAGAGGAAAAGAGTGGTATTTGGACTTGGGGTTGGATGTGTGTTTTGGGGGTTTTATGGGGAAGCACTAACAAACAATGAAAGAAAATGGCACTAGTTATCAAATATTTGCTTGCATGCATGCTCTTTTTTCCAAGTGGATGTGAACAGTCTATTAGTAATTGCTCATTTCACCAGGACTTCATTCAATATCATTTCCTGACACTGGTCTAGACCTATTATTTCAAAGGCAGAACTACTCCCAATGATGCACACAGATGAGAGAGAACGCATAAAGAAAAAGAACTTCCTCTTCAGCCTAATAGAGGATCAGTCGAGGAGGCCACTGCTGATATTTGATAGAATGTCTTTTTCCTTTTGATCCTCCCAGCTAGAATAACTGCAGGCAGCCCTTCGTAGTCACAGATGTGTCTAACTTTGTTTTGAAAACTCACAAGGATGTTTGATGGGAAGACCTGTCACATCAAAAGAAGTAAGGAGAGAAGATGACAAAAAAGAAGAAAACCCTGTGTCACATTCCAAAACCAAAGAAATTAACAAGCACACAAAAAGACAACCAATTGTGTACCAACGCTGAGGATGACAGTTAACTGTGGGAGTACTTCTGAAGCTGGTTTGTGAAGTATCATCCTATTTGCCTTCTCTCCTTTTTGAGCTAATGGTTTACACTATATAACATACAGGAAAGGGAAACTGCTTTTTAAAGTGATAACCTGTTGGAAGTTAACATGGAAACTGCTAACTGAGAACTAGTAGCAATGGACCAAATTGTTTCTATATGATCCATGTCATTTTCATATTTAATTTGTCATAAATCCATGCCATACGACACTTATTATTATTATTATTATTATTATTATTAACCTTTATTTATATAGCACTGTAAATTTACACAGTGCTGTACATACAATCTTTTAATTAGATCGTTCCCTGCCCTCAGGGTTACAATACACAGTTATAGCAATTTAATACCATTACAATACCATCCTGTGGGCTTGGGATTTGTAGTTTGGTTGGTTACAGGTCTGCTAGAGAGCTCTAATGCTTTAGTTGATGGGAAGCATGCTAAAAATTTTCTAGCTGAGCATATTAAGTACCACCGCAAACTACAGATCCCAGGATTCAATGGAAAGGAGCCATGGCATCAAACCACTGTAACTATGTCTTGTAGATACAGTTGTAGTGTGCGAAACAGCAACAACAACAAAAAAACCCCTAATTCTGATTGTATTAATGGTTCGCAGAATGAGAACCAGTGTGGTGTAGTGGTTTGAGTGTTGGGCTACAAAAGATCAATGCTCAAATCTTTCCTTGGCCATGGAAATCCCCTGGGAGACCTTGGGCATGTCAAACTCTCTCAGCCTCAGAGGAAGGCAATTACAAATCTCCTCTGAATAATCTGGTCAAAAACCCCTTCATTGTTATGGGCCTCAAAGGCCCATAACAACAACCGGTATCAAATAAAGAACTGGAAAATCAGCTATTCTGTGTCGGCATATATTTTGCTGTGCTTATGCTTATCACACATGGAAGTGTCAACTAGGAAAGTTTGAGGGATTTAATTTCTGAAGCAATTCTGAAGCAAAGTTCCAATGCACTGAAAATATATGCTAGTGTAGTTATGCTGGGAAAGCCAACATGATGTAGTGGTTTGAGCATTTGCTTATGACTCTGGACACCAGGGTTCAAATCCCTGCTTGGCCATGGAAACCCACCAGGTGGCCTTGGGCAAGTCACACAAGTCTCAATCTCAGAGGAAGGCAAAGGCAACCCCTCATAAACAAATCTTGCCAAGAAAACCCCATGATAGCGTTGCTTTAGGTTCAGTTGGAAATGACTTGAAGGCTCACAATAACACAGTTATGCTGGATTCCACAGTTGCAGTGATGTGTTCCATAGTCTTAAGCACACCCAGTGTGTAAGAATGAATTAGCTTCACAACCATGGAGTCAAAAGTAAAAGACACAGCTTGAAAATGATTGGTTGTGCAACAGAATGCATTCTAGGAAAGTACAACTGCATGCACAGTGCCACACCACCACAATTGCTCCTCTTTGCTCTACAGGACTCTGATCATACCAATCTGGTCCATACTTTCAAGACCAATGTGTGGATGTAACTGCAGTTATGCACTGACTTTCACAAATCCTAGATGTTTTACTATAGTTCTTAGCTTTGAAACATTCTTTCAAAATGAAAGGAAGTATGTTGAAACCTGGATATTTTGAAAGAACAAACCTGGATATTTTGGAGCTGATTTTTTTTAAAGTAGAAGATTAATACTAAAAAAAGTACAGATTTAATGGTGAACATATGCAAAGGTGACATAGACCAGAAACACAGCACATTTCCTAATTTATCAGCATGGTCTTTAATTGCTTTGTTAATGCCATTTTTAAGCAATTGCTTCCACTACTTGCATTTAATCTTTTAAACAGCTTCCTCCATTGCTTACTCCTAAGCTTTTCTTGAAGACCATACAAAATTTCAGGGACTGAATAATCATTTTTAATTGGTTTCCTTAAATCATTTCTAAATTTAAATTTGCAGTATTACAAATTAACTGATCTATAAAAGAGATTGGTTTTATAGAAACACATGCAATGATTATGTACATATCAAATAAGTTTAATCAGACATATGCCTTATTCTGTTTTATTTCCAAGTCTTTGTAGTACTATAAATTAAGACAAAGTAGAATTTCAATTATATGTACACCTTTTAAAAAAAAAGAATATTGCTGAGAGAATTTATTCAGTAGTTTACTTTGGAAATACAATTTGAGTTCATGCATTTTTAAAAAAATTAATGATATTTGAAAGGTTTCTCAATTGCAGTGTTCTTTATTTCATATGAGAAGAGAAGTGTAATACAACATTTTCTGTTCCATTTTTTGTTAACCAAATATATCTCTTCTGCCCAACAGTGGCTGAATGAGAACCAGAATGGATGTTATAAGAGACATTCATACATTCAAGGGTTTGATCCAAGCATGTATGAACCAGGGCTGTGATTTCTTTTGCAATAAGGAGCCCTGGGGGTGCAGTGTTTAAATGCCAGTACTGCAGCCACAACTTTGGCCCTGTGCAGACCAGCCTTAAAGGCCGGCTTGGGGTCAGAGTTGGGGTGTAGCGTTCATATGATGCACGCCTCGACTCTGCCCACAGGGTGGTGTGATGCTCCGCACCACTCCACACGGTACGCAGAATCACGGCGCTCCTCTGGTGCTGTGTCCACGCAACACAGCACTAAAAGAGCACTGTAAAATCACAGCACCACAACTATCACGCCCTTTGCCAGGCGCAAAAAGGAGCCACTTTTTGCAGCTTCTTTTTGCACCCTGCAAAAGCCAGATTGGGGCCACGGCGTGCGGTTGCCCTGGCCCTGATCTGGCTGTAAAAAGGGTGACTGGAGGCTGCCCCTTCGGGATTGTCTGCACAGCCCCATTGTAACTTCGATCCTAGAGGAGAGCTCTAAGACTCAACCTTCCATTCTTTCATAGGTAGTTAAATGAGTACCCAGCTTGTTGGGATCAATTGGCTTACACATCATAAACCTCTTAAGAAGTGCTAGTTCACTGATAAGTGGTACAGAAATATACTTGCTATTGCTATTGCAATAAAAGGTTTACACAAAGAGAGATGCTGTATTTTTCTTTTCCTCACCTCACTTTATCTTATTGGGTTTGAGGTTGGCTCACTTTCAGCTGAAAGAAAAGTGCCTGCAGTAGTGGAATAAGGCCACAGTTTTGAAAGTTTTTTGGTGGGATGAGAAATCCCTGAAATTGGACATTGGCCTTGTTGGCTGGGGATTTTGGTATTTATAGTCTAAATTAACTTTTCCAAGTTCCAAGGAATGTTTCAGACAGCCTCATGAGTGTTCATGAAAATTCGCTGCCCCTTATGTGTCTAGTTCATCCTTAAAGGTGTTGGCATACTACGTAATTAAAGCAGTTTGACACCACTTTAACTGCCATGTCTCTTTTCTGAGGAATCCTGGGGTTTGTAGTTTGGGGAGGCACCACAGCTGTCTGACAGACCAGACTGAATAACTAACTCACCAAACTACAAATTCCAGAATTCCACAGGATAGAGTCGTGATAGTCATAGTGGTGTAAAATATCTTTATTTTTGCAGTGTGGCTGCAATCCTCAGTCAAAGTCTCTGGCAGATGAGGAAGAAGTTTTCTGACACTTAAAAGTGCCCCCACCCAAGCCCTCCCTCATCCTTCTTAGTAGAGCAAATATGTTCAAAAAGGAAACAACCACCTTGACACTGGCACTGATTACAGCTGGCAGTGTTTGCTCACTACGGGGCTCCAAATGTCATCCTGAGGCAGCCATTTATGAAGTGCTTGCAATTAATTAGATAAAGGCCGTCATTCTTCCTGTGCCAATCTCAGGAGATCACCCTGGAGAGGATAGTATTTTCAAAGAGCTTTGTCTGCCCATTTGAACTTCATGGTTAAAAAGCATCACAGAAATGAAACTGAAGGGCAAAGACGTAGGTGATTTTTTTTTTTTAAAGGAACTCACAGCAAGCCCCTTAGCCACAGCATGAAGCTAAACTGCAGATCCCATTGTGAAGTACACATACCACTGGAGTAAAACCTAGAGTCCATTTGCACTATGCAGCTATAGCACTATTATTCCACTTTGTCATAGTTTTGTCCTAGGGGTTCCTGGGATCTGCAGTTTAGGAAGGGGAAGTTAGAATTCCCATCCAGTGTTTTCTGATGCTGTATGAGACTACCAGTCCCAGGATTTCATAGGATGGAATCATGGCACTTAAAAATGGAATAACAGTACTGTAGTGTGAAAGGAGGCAGTGGCTCAAATGGTTAAGGCTCTGACTCTGTTGATGGTAAAATCAGCAGGTTAGCAATTCGAGGCACAGGTGCCGCATGATGGAGTGAGCTCCCATTACTAGTCCCAGTTTCTGCCAACCTAGCAGTGTGTAAGCATGCAAATACAAGTAGATAAATAGGTACCAATTTGGTGAGAAGGTAAACAGCTTTCTATGCAGTCATACTGGCCACATGATCACAGAGTCGTCTTTGGCCCCATTCACACTATGGAAATAAACTGGTGTAGAATTGGTATATTTCTGTGAAATTCACACTCACCCTGACTGCACTAAGTGCAGGGGTGATTTAATTCTGTAGCATTATCAAGTGCCCATGGAACCAGCCTCTCCAACAGAGAACATTAAGTACCAAACTAACCATTAATTGCAGGATTCCTGAGAATGAAGCCATGGCAATTGAAGTGGTATGAAACTGATATAACTGTGTACTGCAGACACAGGTCCAAAACACACTGCCATAATAATCTGGTCTGAGACTACTTTAACTGCCCTGGCTCAGTGTTAGGGAATCCTAGGGATTATAGTTTATTGTAGCACCAGGGCACTCTGACAGAGAAAGCTATATGTCTCAAAGAACTACAGTATTTCCTCGCATTGAGGCAGGGCAGTTAAATCAGTCTCAAACTGGATTATGTCTGCAGTGTGTTTTGGACCACAGTCTTAATATCAAATGGAGTATGTATCTAGGAATTGCCACTATTTCTGCCTTCTCATTATAGGAGCCATCCTGTAAGCCCATCCTGGTCTGAGCTTCCCTGGTCTGTTCATTTCAAATATTTTTGTTCTCTTGGTCATTACAGTTTTTTTCCTGGACTGGAAAATTTGCAACTCCCATCTACATCAGCATATCTAATGGTTAGATTATTCTAACATATTGAGTGGGTGCTGTAGGGCATTTTTAATATGGTTCACATGGGACACATAAATTACAGAAAGGCTTGAAGCTATTTCTTTGACATGCTGGTGGTATGGTCCAGATTCTTAGTTTATGGACTGGATGTTAACTGTTAATAGAGAGGAAGAGAAATCTTTCTTATTTTGTCATACATCATCCATATTCTACTGTAATTTTTTTCATGAAAAGAATGCCGACTTTCCAAGATAAAGAGCTTCTTATTTTCAAATGAAAGGGAGATAATAACGTTTTAGCAATCACAACAACATTTATTTGTAATGTCTTTTCCACCAAAGGATGGAACATCAAGCATACACATTCAGAGACAATAAAACAAAACAGATAAATATATATAAAATCCCATCAGTCACTACCCATCTCATGAACCTCAGGCACAAATCAGCACTTTAATCTGGCAAATCAAAGAGGAAGGTCTTCAACTTCTTATGAAAATAGGTGAGAGCCTCCTCCATCTGAAGCTCCAAAAGTTCTTTGGGTGCAGTGCCAGATCTTGCCATTTTGAAGGAAAAACAGAAAAGAAAGGGGGTATCTGAGATGAGAGTTCTAGGGTTTGGGAAGGGTGTGTTTTTGCATATTTGTGTACATTTGCAGTTAGGGAGGGCTTTGTGTGTGATTTTCAGAGGAATACTTTAAAAAAAAAAAAAAGATGGGTGGGGTCTTGGTTGCAGGCAGTGTAAAAGTGGGATCCAGAAGATGCATGCTGTCCACAAACTTCCCTTTCCCATTCTCTGTCCTTTGTCTTTACTGTGTTACATGAATGCTATCATTTTAAAAAGAAATTGGGAGAGGGGAGTAGTTTGAACAGGTTGTCCCCATACAGAACAAATGGAGGAGAATCAAGGTGGCAGAGAAGATGATGGTTTGAGAGCAACCTTTGCTGATGTTGTGGTAGAACGGGTAATGAGTGGCTTATTTATAGGAGTTTTAAAAATTTGATGTGTGGCCCCCAACAGGGATGATTCTTTCTATCTTTGTTTTTCCTCCTCACACCCCATTCTATTCCTTTCTATGACTTGTTTCTATACCTAAGACTCATTGGCTAGGTCTTTTCTGTTAAAATTATCTGAAGAAGAGAGTATTCCTGATCATGAATAAAACGCCCTACAAAATCACCCAGACAGAGGGTCCTGGAAACAATTTGAGGCCCAGATTTATTGTCAGTCAGAAAAGAAAAAAGGCTGCACAGCTCTCTAACAAGAAAGAACCTGTCACATGTGTGTGCATCCATGTGTGCGCATACATACATGCATACATGCAGTATTCTCACACCTGTAGAGAAGCAGGGCCAGCCTGCCCCCATACATCAACATAAGGAAGGCAATAGACTGGACCCTTCACATTTCACTGGGTTTAGGGACACAAGACTGCTAAAAATGGAAAAACTGCAAATAAAAAAAACACATTTTTTTACATAAAACAATACCTCTCTAGTAATCTAGAGTAAAATGGAAAAAATGCAAATAAAAAAACCCTTTTTTTTTTACATGATACAATACCTTTCTAGTAATCTCTTGTTCCTCCAGCACAACTCTATGGCCACCATCTGCTGGAAATTGACCATAGAATTGTTCTGAAGGACCTAAAAATGCCTAGAGAAGTGTTCTCTCTAGTAATCTCCTGGTCCTTCAATGCAACGTCTGTTAAAATTTGGCCATAAAGTTGCACTGGAGGGCCTAGAGATTTCTAGAGAGAATATATTAATCAGATCCACAACTAATCGGATCTGCAAAAGTCAATGTTGTATATGTGGAGGGTTGACTGTAAATTGATGGTCACAGTGGGCTGCACTGCACTCACAAGTTTCCAGAAATGTGCAAAACAACACAGAAATCTAGAGAAATTTTAACCAGGCAAAGGTCCCCTTATCATTTCCCAGTGTGCTTTTTCCCAGCGTGCTTGAGGGGAAATGTACACTTTTCCAGAGCTAAACCACTAATCTGAGTTCCCCCTTTTTTTAGTTTGCTGTGAACATCAGTAGGCTCAAAGAGAGCCTGTCACCCTTAAGGGTCACATGCAGCCTACAAGGTGCTGTTTGCTAAGCCTTGTATTAAAAAACTGTGCAATTTTTCTAGTTAAAATGCATGTAGCAATAAACCAGTTCTTTTTAGTGAAAGTACTCCTGAAAAGGCTTTTTAAAAAGTTCTCCCTTTTTCCCATTTTTGTTCAGAATTTATGAGGAATGGAACCTTGGGGGGAAATGCACAGCCTCAATAACAAATAATAGATTAGATCTAATGAGGTCATTTAAAAACTCTGTTCCCAGAAGGCATTCCCAGCATGGAGTGATGACTGTTAAATGGCACTGTCACCCTCTCATGATGCTTTATTAATCACCAGACTTTGCTCTGGCCAGTTTGGGTGACAGCAGGCTTCCACCTGGTTTGCTCCACAGTTGAAGATGATTGCTTCTGTTTTTATTTAAATATCAACTTCATCCATCTTTCTAAGGGAACATTTGCATGGCCACTTCGAGGGAGGGAGTGCAAGGCTGAGAACAGGAAATTTCAAGCTACATATTGAACAAATCAGTCAGCTTAATCTCCTTACTACCTAACTTGCATCTCAAGAAGGGTGGACCAAGCAAGCTCTAAGGACTGGAGTAATAGCCATAGTATGCAGTTACAGGATGGGCAGGGATTTCATTTGTTTTGGGGGGTTTTGGCAGAGTAAAAAAGATCTCACAGTTCATAACAGTTTTCATAAAGTGGGCAGAAAGATTACCTGGATGCCGTTCTAAATCTGCTTTAATGACTACATTAAAGACTTTTTGTAAATGTTTTTAATTTGTTGTGCCAGGACCTGCCTTTGGTCCCATCATGGGAGAGTGGTGTCATATAAATGGAGTAAATAAATAAATAAAATGGTTTAAATTAATTAAAAAAAATCAAGGGTTTCATAACAAGTATTGTAGAAAATCAAAGTGATACATTTTGGAAATCCAAAGCCGAGACATTTGAGTGCCAAATTCTTAACTGTATGAATGGCTATAAAAGGAACCATGTTGGTGGTAATGAATTAGGATCACTCTCTCCTTTTTTCTTAAAGGTGCCTCTTCTTTAATAATTTTGTGGGAGGCAGCTACAAAACAATTGTCTCTATGGTTAAATAGGTGAACCTGTTAAACACAGCAGTTGGGCAAACAAATTCATTCAGCTAATTTTTTGATATGATTTTCCTCTGATTAAGCACATTTTTCTTTTCTTTTTTAGGTGAGAAGGGAAGTACTTGAAATTAAAGCAGTTTGGATGTAGCAGAAACTGAGGCAAATATATCCATCTCAGTTTTCAGTTTGTTCTCAGATTTGCTGGACTCAAAATGATTCACAGATGCTAGAAGCATCCAGACTGCGAACTGGCTAGTCCTACTTAATTTTGCCTCATTTTATTTGGTTTATTTAATTTAGCTTCATTTAGTCTATTGTCAAAAGATACAGCTTTTAATTTAAATCAAAGAAGACTAGGTGTTTTCTTTGTTTGTTTTAAAAAGATTGTCACAGGTCATCATTGTCCCAAAAGTGATACAGCTCATAAAGCTGCCGTAGCAGTAATAGCCACAGCTAGTTAAATTCATTCAGCTCTTAAAAGTTAATGTTGCTTTCATTTCTAGACAGACCTTTGCTCTAGGAATTGCAAGAAATAGTGGTAGGTTTCTAGAAAATTATATAGGTTGGCTATTTTCCACTTCATATTTGCTGTTTATTTTTCTGAAGTCTACAGACTTACAATTGGCCTTCAATTCTGGAGACCAGGGTTTGATTTCCAGCTCGGCCATGGAACCCATTGGGTGATCTTAGACAAGTCCCATGCCCTCTGCCTTAGGAGAAGGTAATGGCAAACCTCCTCTGAATACATCTTGCCACCACCACTACCACAACAATACTCAGCAGTAGTAGGGCCTAAATACCCTAAAGGTACCAGTTCTTTGTTGGTTGCTCAGCTGACGGAAGCACTCATTTTGTTGAATTCTTGTTTCAGTTTTTGTAGACATGTCACTAAGTTTAATTTTCTTTTAATTTAATTCTCAGATGTTCTAAACAAAAATTATTAAATTTTTTGAATGATAAAAACAAGTATATTTAAGCATGTGAAAAGTACATATATACAAAATATAAAGAACACAGGTATGATAGTAATAAGAAAAAAATAATGTCAATATCTTGTTTTTTCAGGGTGAGCTTATCACATGAAAGGATACCAATCACTGATAAGTATTAGAAAGAAACCTGTTGGGACATTGTGTAGTTGTAAGTGGACATATGTTGTAGGAATTAGAATTGTGCAATGCCCGTATCCACTAGAGGGCCACTGAAACATAACTATGTAGCAGAGGTGGCAAAGTGACAGATGCTCATCAAGACAGAAGAGATTTGGGCCTAATGCAAGTTGGTCCACAATGCACCTGCCAGGTGCACATCATGCCACTATTACAAAAGTAGGCAGGGACAAGAGCATCATACATGTGAACTGTCTGCTCAGTGGAGAAGCTACATCCTCCACCAATCTCTGGTCTCCTTTCTCTTGAATAACCAGCTGAAGCAGGCAGGTGAGCATGGACATATCCTAGTCTCTGTCAGTGATGGGTGGTAGGTTTTAGGATGCACCTTGCATGGGGCAAGGAGGCTTTCACCCATTCCCATTGATGGGCTCCCTGCCTCTGTTCTTTGTCATCCCCCCCCCCCGAATCCTTCAGTGGATCAGCTTCAAAGGGAGATGAGGCACATGACATGCCTCATCTAGAATAATAGAATCATAGAATTGGAAGAGACTAAAAGGACCATGAAGTCCAAAGGGAGCCCAGCTTGTTGACAAATGCTAGGCACGACACCAGTGGCTTCACCACTGATGCCCTTCCCTCTTCTTTCTTCCCTCCATCCCTCCTTTTCCCTAGTCCTGCTCCCCATTCCAGCCCGGCTCTACCTCTTCCCCATTGTGAATAAATGTGTTATTTCGTATTGTTTGTAACCAACTGTGTGTGCCTGTTATTCCTCCCCACCTTGCATGTGGTGCCCAAGGTAGGTTTTGATTCACATGAGCCTTCCTGGGTGTGCCTGCATCCTCATTTGGTGGTTCTGGTGCATGATAGGATACTGACAATGGATCCGGTGCATATCGGGCAGCCCCAGTGTACATTAGGACTCTCTTTCAGGTGACCCATTGTATACCTTCACAATTCAGGAACCAGATTTCTTAGCACCTCTGCTATGTAGGATCGATACATTTGTCATTTTAGCACTCTATGGTATCCATATGTCAGGAACTTCACATGCTTTTGTCCTGCCATAATATGTTGGGTTATGCAGTGGTGGGATATATAGCAGTAATAGTGTGATTTAGAAGGGTGAGATCAGACACAGGTGCTGGGATGAGACAGGAGAGGAGGCAAGCTTGCTCAAGGTTGTTTAAGTGAAAGCATCTGGCTTTTACAACAAAGAAATCTGGTGATATGGGGAAAAGGAAAGAGAAATGTGTTTATTAATTATAATGAATAATGATTAAGCACACCTGAAGTTTGTAATTATGTGTAGTTTAATAAGGCAATTTTAACATTGGTTAATCAGTTCTGACAATAAGTCACTGGTCTGAATCTATAGATTTTTAATAAAGGTCTCCTATGTTTTAGCTACCAAAGCCTGATTTTCTGAACTTGGAAATTTCCTGTTTTAACACCATAGAACTCTCCTTCAGCACTGCATTTCAAATGAAAAACAAACACAGAACAAAACATAATCCCTGGTTGTGGCTTCTGAAACTTCTGGTCCAAAACATCTAGAGAATATCAGGCAGGCAAAGTACTGAGTGAAACAACTAGGAAACAGTTAAATACCTTTTTTCTTCTTTTCTTACTTTTATTTCCCCTTGGTCCAGTGACTTCTCTCAGCAGTCTTTAAAGGCTCCTGCTGCTTTCAGTGAGACATCTAATTTCTCATCATACATTATCCTTGTCCTTTCTCAGTTTGCTCCTCATTAAGAATTGTGAATCGAAAGGTAAAAAATAATGTCAGCTTTGTAAGTAATTGAGCCTGTTCTTTAAAATGCTTTCATTATTCAAAGCATCCTGGATCTCTATCATGGTGGAAGTTTTTAGTTTCTCTCCAAGAGATGTTGGGCTATGTTAACCCTTCACTTGAGATTCAATCTAAAGTAGAAGTCTCTGTGAATAGGTGAACTATGTTCACTGCGCAGATGAAAATTTTGTTTGGGGAAGGAGTTACACATTTCAGTATTTTCTGGGACATCCCAAAAGGAGACTTCAGTATGATCACTCAAACATGAGTGATTTCCTGGAAACAATGACACTTTCTGCCAGATGAAAGAATGCAGGAAGAGACTAAAAGTAAGATCTCATCACTCTGAGAGAAATCCAAGTTTCATCCATCTCAGCATCATAACCTTTAATGCAGCAGTCAGAGAGATGCCTCAGAGGTTTCACTGAGAAAGTAGGATGGTATGAGCTCTCCCCCATTTCATAGTCTTGTGTGTATATGTGTGCCTTCAAGCCACCTTTAGCTTATGTGACTCCACAAATTTCACAAAGTCAAGGAATGCTCAGTATACAAGGGGTTGTTCCCACTTAATACTGAACTGGTTTCTATGACCAAATCCAGAAATCAGTTCAGCAATAAGAAATCAGTTCAGCAACAAACAAACTATGTTTGTGCCGGAACAAGAGGAGCAGAGCAAAGGTAGTGGGAAGACCCAGCCATCTCCCCTATCATCAGCCTCCGTTGCCTCTCCTTATGTGGGCCACCAGCTTCTCCTCAGCCTTCTGCATCCTCCATCAGCTTCCCTGGGCTCTTTCCACTCAGCGACCTCCTTCTCAAGCTTCCACACTCTGTGACCTTCTTCCTCCATTCCCATTCTTGGGGCTTCCCCAGCTTCCCTGCAACCTTCCTGTGACCTCCTTACTAGCATCCCCAGCTGTGGGGAGGCCTGCAGAGGAAGAAGGTCGCAGAGCAGGGAAGCTGGGAAGAAGGTCGCCAAGCAGAAAGAGCCCACAGGGAAGCTGACAGAGGAAGCATAAGGCTGAGGAGAAGCTGGTGGCCCAGGTAAGAAGCAGCAAGGGAGGCAGGAGGCTGGTGAGAAGGGAGATGGCCAGGGCCCTTGCAGCTGCCCTCTCTTGTCATATCCACCTCTCTGGTTCCCACTTGCGCTGGTGGGCAGATTCAAAGCCACCTGGTTCCCACTTGGGCTGAATCAATTTATTTCCTAATAAATTGATTCAGCCCAAAAAACACCCCATTGTATCAACGTCTTTTTGACATGGGTTAAATGGGTAAAAATGGGTAAAAACCATGCCCCCCCCTTTTCAAATTGCTTCAGTGATTTGAATCAAGTGGGAACCATGGTGGTTTAAACTGGATCATTTCAAATCTTGATCCGGTTTAAACCATAGTGGGAACAAGGCCAAGGAATTCTTTTGCCATTGCCTTCCTCTGAAATATAGCCCACAATCTCTGTTATTCTTTAGTGTAATTGTAAGAACTATGAGAATGGAGGGGAACTTACACAAAAGAACTGGGAAAAGCACTGATACTTATGATACAGCTGCCACCATGCAGTTGGATCTTGGGTAAGATTACTTGTGGAGTGATCACCATAGAGTTGGGTGGGGCTTTCCTGCAGTCACATGGTGGATTTCATGTGCTCCCTGGCCTTCCTCAGTTCTGGCACACTCAGCTGCATCTTAGCCTTGCCAGGTTTGGATTCATAGGTTAAAAGTAAGAGGAGAGAACATAGTTCAGTAAAGGAATGCTGCAAAGAGAGGGGGGTGCTGTGAAAAAAAGCTTTGTTTGCTCAAGTCCCTGAAGAGCTGCTGCCAGTGAGAGTAAGCAATGTGAGGGAGATGAGATAGATTCTGCATTCCTATGCTTACACTTCTTAATAGGAATTGCAGGCAACGGGTGGGGAGAAGAGAGGGGGAAAGAATTCTAAGTAAATATTGCAATTTCATTCTAAGATAGGAGCTACCATCTCCTCACCTGCTGATTTTTTTTTCTATAAAAGCATGGTAACAAAGCAAGGATCTACTTGACCACAAGCTGAACATGAGTATGATGCAGCAGCCAAAAAAGCTAACATAATTCTAGGCTGCTGCAAAAGAAATATAGTGTCCAGATTGAGGGACGCACCCTCAAAGATACAAACCTCTGGTTTTATGATTTAAACCCTGGTAAGGAACCTATGAACCAGAACCTGTGAAGGCTAAAGTGCAGCTGAATTGGCTGGAATTGGGGAGAACTAGGCAGCACATGGGGTTCATTGGGGATCCCCCAGGAACTGTATTTGCAGAGATGTTCCGTTTAATTCTATGGTGATTATTCCCAGGTCATCACCTAGGATCTAATTGCAATCCTGCCTTGGATATTAGTGCCTGGACATGGGTCACATTTGACTCACTGTGAAGTGGATTGGACTTCTGAGCTGGCATGTTATATTGTTATTTGCTAGAGTTGCAATCCCATACACACATACATGGGGCGGAAAGTAATTCCCATGGCTTGAGTCCAGGCATTGAAGGAATTAATCTTTGTTTATGAACCCATTAGAGCTCCAAGGTTGTCTGCAAAGGACCTTCTTTCTGTTCCACCACTTTCTTAGATGCGTTTGGTGGGAACAAAGGAGAGGGTCTTCTTGGAGACTGCTCCCAGACTTTGGAACTTCCTCCCTACTGGGACCACAATGGCCCCATCCTTCTCTCCTTCCATGAGCAAGGTAAAATGTTTGTATGTCAACAGGCTTTTAGAAACTAACTAGCGTGGCTTTTAATGCAGTGCAGTGCTGTTTCAAAGATTTCTGTGTTGACTTTTAATGAATTTTAATATTTTTCATGTTTATTTTTAACTATCAATTGCTTAATTGTTTTAAAAATAATTTTCATATTTATGCTTTTATGGAAGCTTTTGTATAGTTTTAACCTAAAGTGTTTTAATATGTTGTTAGCTGCCTTGAGTCTCATTATAGAGAGAAAGATGGGATAAAAAGGAATAAGATGATGATGATGATGATGATGATGATGATGATGTGCTAAATAAAGATGATGAACAATAGTCCCAGTCGTCCCATATCAGACATCACTCCTTCCCATTTCTATTAACCCCTAGAAGTAGGTAAATATCTTGCTTTTAATCACCTGGCATGTCTGAATTGGCCATGTGGGCAAACACACAAATTTGCTAAGCTCAGGATAAGCCCCATGGACAAAAAAAAGCTCTAAGCATTAGAGACAGATGCAACAAACGTGATACAAAAACTGATCAAACCTCTGTCAGCTTAGCTATGAAATCAAGATGAGTGTGGGGAAAAGAGAGGAAAGGATGTGTGGGAAAGGGGACTCAAAAGTTATTTTCTGAGATAAAACCTTAGAGAAAACTTATGAAGGGGGATTAGTGAAGAAAAGCTCTTAATACTTTTCTTTAAGTATTTCCTTGCAGGCTTTCTCCAGATTTAGAAAGCATGCATCATCATGATGTCTACTGTTGTTGTTTCTTTTTTTTCTGAGCTGTGTTCTTTGCACAATTGGGTCATCAAGTTGTTAGAAATAACTATTTCCCCAATTACTTTTGCCCTCTCGCTGTTTTTCCTGCTCTCTGTAACCTCTGTTTTCCTCTTTCTCCCACTCCCCAGATCAAATAGATTCAGCTACAAGCATATGCTTCAGATTGAGCAAAATGGATGAATAAATGTTTTGAAACATGCCAAGCACTTAAAGTAGAAATGAGATTTAGGGTTAAGCCTTGTGTCAGCAGTTGGAGCTTTTTGAGATGGAAAATATATACTTTCCCCTCTTTAAAGAAGCTGAAATGTAAGGAAAGCCACTTACCACGTTCTTCTGTCTTTTTAAATATGCTTCTTTCATAATAAACAGGCTTGATGTTCTGATATAGAAATATGAACAGGGTTGGGCTGAAAGCTCACCATTGAAGACTGTTATACATGAAACAAGAAGGGAGATTTTTTAAAGGGGGTTATCTTTTTTAACCACCACATGGACTGTCATGCTGGAAGTGGTGGCAATGGTGCTTCCTGGGGGTTCTGACTAATGGCCCCTTCAACAGAGGTAAGGAATATACAGCTCTACACATACCAGCTAGAATACTGTATCACAGTTCTGAATTCATGACCTGGAATTGCGCACTCCCAACTGTTATGTATTAAAGGTTGCTACATAGCCCCTGCCTTAGGGGCTGCATAGGGAGCATGAAAGTCCCCCAATCTTCACTTACCAGGCTGTAGCATTGCACTAAATGAGGGCCAGTTCTACTGCTGTTTGGGAAGCAGCTGGCTGCTGTTCCTACCCTCTTCTACATATGAATTGTCTCCAGTGCAAGGGGTAATTGTGTCAAGGACACTGTTTTTGCCTGTCACACGAGAGATCAGATCCTCATTGATCTCATCAGTTGCTGGCCAGTAAATAAGGCCTGAAGGAGTTGCATCAGAATTCAGTGTGCTTACTTCTACATTAAGACTATACAAGATTCTCTCTGTTGTTGAACTGCAATCCCCAACCCTAGTCAGAATAGCCAATGGTGAATGAATATGGGTCCTCCTCTCTAGCAACAACTGGATACTGGAATATCACCTCTTCTACCTCCTTATCCTAAAATCTGTGCAGGAGGCATTGTCTTCACTCTCATTGGCTTCGTAATAAATAACTGTGATTTACTTGATGACGATAATGCTATTTATTACGAAGCCAATGAGAGTGAAGACAATGCCTCCTGCACAGATTCTAGGATAAGGAAGTAGAAAAAGTGATATTCCAGTACAGTACAGTACAGCTACCATCATTTCTCTGGTTCTGTCAATCTCCCATAATGAATTTCCCCACTAGGGTAAGAATAAGGAGAGTGGGACCGAGAAATCTCACATTATGCACAATTGTAACCCACTTTCTGTGCCCAATTCAGAAGTCAGATTGTTTGTCAAACATATGTTCAGTGTTCATTAAATCATCGTGGGCCTTGATTTATTCCAAAATCGATGTAATTGTGGAAGTATCTATCAATATAAGTTTCCAATAATGTCATCCTCTTTTTTATTGTTTTCTTTTTTCTTTTCCTTCTCTCTTTCATCCGTGTGTGTGTGTGTGTGTGTGTGCGCTAAAGGCTAGGAGTCCATATTTTATCTGGATTAATTCTGAGCTGAAATGGTCTGCTTTGGAAAAAAATTAGGGCTCTTCCAAATGTTCTCATAAGTTTCTAAAACCTCAAGACCACTTTGGAGATTTCAGAGAACACTCTCAGACGGAGACCAAGAGTCTGCTGTCATTGCCAGCCATGAGGAGGAGGACTCTGAGGACGAGGAGGAGGACTTGGACCCTCAGGTACAGGTGCCACCTGAGGTTGAGACAGGCCCTAGCTCTGCCCTGCCAGATCCCACCTCTGTTTCTCCAGCCTCAGTGATTGAGGCTCAGCCAGACCTTAGCTCTGTGGGGTCCCCTCCAGACGCTCAGCAGCCTAGGGTTGCTCCAATGGAAGAAAAAAGCATGGAGGTCCCTTCCTTTAGCCAAAGGAAGGCTGAAAAAGCTAGCTTACGGAGATCTAAGAGACTTGCAGACAAGCATTCTGCAGATAAGAAACAGCTGGGACAAAGGAGTGCTTCGCTGATTTAAGGCAGCTGGGGAACGCCGACTCTTTGCCAGAGTTTATTGCAAATCCATCATATTGGTTGCTGTTGGCGCTGGCTCCTAGAACTCCATGCTTCTTGAATCTTTGTTGGCCCTAAACCTACGACACTGGAACAGACTTGACTACTCCAAACCTTCTGGCTCCCCTGACCTTGGACTATTCTGACTTCCGCGACTTCTGTTTTCCTGACCCTGACTTTCGTTTGTGGTTCACTTCACTCGGACTATTGAAAGGTCTGTAGACTGTCTGTCAGCTGCCTAGTTTGTTTTCCTCGCTGAGCCATCACTACCAGTGTTTGTTCATGTGGGTGCTGGCAGCATTCCTGGACACCTGCATAGATCTCCATGTGTGGAGTTACTGCCTTGATTCAGCTGTGCAATATTTCTATTGAATGGCAACCCTGCATGACCAAACTGACAATTAAATGCACTACCAAATTCACATCCACTGGTGCAATGGCACCACGTGTATATACCACTTCCACAATATTGAACTGAATGCAGATATTTCACATCAGACACATACACACACAAATGTTAAACTGCTTCCAGAGATGAACTTATGTATACAGAAGAAACAAATGAGATTCTAGCCTGAGTTTGTCTGTGTCTTTATAGCACAGTGTTAGATCTCCTCAGATTCCTGATATATAGAGACAACCAGAGGAAAGAGGGAGGAGGGATATAGTTTTGTAACTGACGTGCCTACAGTATAATGTTACTGGGTTCTCTTTCTTGTTTCCAGTTCCATTGCTTTGTGGAGGGATGTAGGTGTCAACTGAACAGAAAACAAAATCTTTGAATAGAAAACAAAATCGTTCAGCATAACTCTCTATCACCTCCACTTTAAAATTCTGCAGATTGCTGGGCTAGAGGCACCTATATGCTTTCTGAAATTTTCATAATTACAACATAGAAAAACTTGGACCACAACAAACACAGGAAGATATGCAAGGTCTCTTCCCCATCATTTTAAAAGTATGCTATCCCCTTACACAGAAACCCTTTCATCTTTCATTTTGAATTTTTCCCAGGTTGCTTACCTACCAAGACTTTGACAGTCTATCCCCATTTTTCATACAAAATGGCCTCTAGCCCAAGGAGATTTTAAAAAATAACAGCAACCTGTTCCCTCCCCAAAATATTTTCACAGAGCACTTGCTCGTATGAAATCTTACCTAAGAGTAGGCTCCATTTAGACGTATTTCTGAGCAAATGTGCATTGAGCACTGAGTAAATAGTGTTTACATTGTAACCCTGCAATCCTATGCAATTTATTTGGGTGTAAAACTGTACTTGCCCTCTCTCCCTCTAACCTCTCCAAAATGAGCAAATAGCTCTCATGCAAGGCTAGCCAAATATAATTTGCTACCTGAGGCAGCATAGTAAATATTCCTGCACCCACCCATCTAATTCAAAGCACACAGTACTCAAAACCAACATTATTTTGTCACTCTGAGGCAGAAAACCCTCATCAGCTCCTCTCCCCATCTCTAGCAGTAAAAAAAAAATGCAATAAAGAATTAAATAACTAATAACTTGCTGCCCTTTTATGACCAGAAACAGAACCCTGGGGCAACTCTTTCACTCTGCTTAATGGCAGGGTTTCTCCTGCTCTCATGAGTGGGTATCTTTCTATTTCCACTGATTATCCATATTTGTTGCCAAAGGATTAGATCATAGACTCGCCCACGGCCTTGGACTGCTGATGCAAAGAGTAATTTGTCCTTCAGGCACCTGATCCTGCAACAAGGCAAAACCCTCAGGACAAATTCATGCCAGAAATACTGAAGGTTTCACACAGCTTCCAAATCACAAAACTCAGCCACTGGTCTATGGTAAGAATCATACACCCTTCCAGATATTTTGGACTGCAACTCTCAGCATTCTGTACAATTGGCTTAGTTGGTTAGGGCTGCTGAGACCTGCAGTCCAACAAAATCTGGAGGGCCATATAGTTCTTAATTGGTGTGCATTGGCCCAACTCACAAAATTTGTATAGCTAAAATGAAAAATGAATGTTATAGTGAGAAGTGGTGACCAGTGAGCCTATTTCCTCAGATGCAGCTACTTTGGATACCTTGGATAGTTTCATTAAAAGTCTGCAAACCAAGAAAACTTTACCGAAGATACTCAGGCAGAAATTCACCAGTCACCATTTAAGTTAGAGCTAAGCCCCCAACAATCCATATATTAAGCCTACATATTCTTCAACTCCACCTCCATCTCACTGGCACGAAACTATCCCCCACCCTTCTTTTCCCACAGACAAACCCCCTCCAAACAGGCCCCCTTCTCCCGTTCTCACCATTCCTATCTCCCTTATCTCCAGCCTCACCTTCCTTCATATTCCAAGCCTTGAGTTCCCAAAACATCCCAGCCATCTGCAGCAGGCCCAGCTACTACCCCACCCTCATCATCAACATCTACATCTACCAACTCTACAACTCACTTTTAACCATTATATTTTAACAACCCTATACTATTTTTAACATACGCATTTTCTGACAGAACCACAGTTCTGACAGGAATAAACTCTTCTAGAACATGGCCTCATAGCCTGAAAAACCCATAAAAAACTATGGATGCCAGCCATGACAGCCTTCAGCTTCCCATATTTTGGGCTGTTTGCCTGTTTTTTGCCTGAACACACAAAAGCAGCCAGATGATCTTAAACCAAACATGGCGAGTATGTTTGAGATGGTACAAAATATATGCTAAAACATATTCTATATGGCAGAAATGAACTTCACTTTGACGAGTGTAGGAGCACCTCAATTATTATTTTTTTACTTCATTCATGCATTGCAGTATGGCACATTTCAAATATTTCAGTGGGTTGAGTTAATTTTTTTAACAATAAAAACAAAACTAGTTCCTATCTGTTAGACAAAATGCTAAAGGACTGAATGGTGATCTTTCAGGAATATTTTGTGCATTCTGCCTTGTTCAGACCTCACTTGGAATATTGTGTCCAATTCTGGTTACTACAACTCAAGAAGGATGTTGACTGGCTACAGCATGTCTAAAGAAGCGGAAGCAAAATGGTGAAAGGTCTGGAAACCATGCCCTATGAGGAGCAGCTTAGGGTGCTGGGCATTTTTAACCTGGAGAAGAGAAGGTTAAGAGGTGCCATTATAATCATGTTTAAATAGTTGAAGGGACGTCATATTGAGGATGGAGCAAGCTTGTTTTATGCTACTTCAGAGACCAGGACATGAAATAATAGACCCAAGCTAGAATCATAGAATCATAGAATCATAGAGTTGGAAGAGAATGTCCAAAGGAGGGCAACTAAGATGGTGAAGGGTCTGGAAACCTTGCCCTATGAAGAACGCCTTAGGGAGCTGGGGATGTTTAGCCTGGAGAAGAGAAGGTTAAGAGGTGATATGATAGCCCTGTTTAAATATTTGAAGGGATGTCATATTGAGGAGGGAGCAAGCTTGTTTTCTGCTGCTGCAGAGACTAGAACGCGGAACAATGGATGCAAACTGCAGGAAAAGAGATTCCACCTCAACATTAGGAGGAACTTCCTGACAGTAAGGGCTGTTCGACAGTGGAACACACTCCCTCGGAGCGTAGTGGAGACTCCTTCCTTGGAGGCCTTTAAGCAGAGGCTGGATGGCCATCTGTCAGGGATGCTTTGACTTGGAGTTCCTGCATGGCAGGGGGTTGGACTGGATGGCCCTTGTGGAAAAGATATTCCATGTAAACATTAGGAAGAACTTCCTGGTGATAAGAGCTGTTTGACATTGGAACATGCTGCCTTGGAGAGTGGTGGAGAGTGGTGTTTTTAAATAGAAGCTAAATGGTCATCTGTTGGGACTGCTGTGATTGTGTATTCCTGCATGGCAGGGGGTTGAACTGGATGGCCCATCCAAATCCCTGGGTGACTCTTCCAGATCTATAATTCTTTGATTTTAGATGTCATACATGAAATTCACTCCAGTTATTATTGTTTTCATTCACATAGGGCGGTGTCTTTGTCAGACAATTGAGAGAAGCAATCTGCCCCAAGGGCAACTGAGACTGATGAGCAACGTGGAGAACATCTGAGCACCCACAGAGACAGCTGAAAGGTCATTAATGCTAGTTAATTGTTATCTTGCAAAAGCTGGTTTGAATAAACTGCAAATGGCAAACTGAGAGAATTACTTTCTGCCTGGAAAAAAAAAAGACACAACCCATGATCCCCTTTGTTCCTCTGAGTGGTCCAAATATGTGCAAAACTGCTCTAATTATACAATCCTATGCTTGCTTATGAAGCAGTAAGTCCCATTGGCTTCAATAGGATTCATTGTGCCCAAAATCTTTCTAATGTTGGATGACTAGGCCCATACTGAGCTATTCATACCCTCAGATTCAGTTTGGTTTGGTCCAGATTTTAAACACCTCTGAAGGCTGGAGAAAAAGTTTTGTTGAACTGTCCAGCTTTCTTAAATCCTGTTTCTATATCAGTTTATGTTCTTTAAAAAATGAAACAGTCAGCATGTCATAAGATCCAGAGTTATGTCATATAATCCAGAGAAGTGCAAAAACAAAAGGATAATTACCTTACAGTTTGCATATTAGTTCAGGAAGTGTGAATTAGGTACATATGAAAATATGAACCAGATGATTCCCCACCCCATGCCTACTTATTAGACAGATTGTACGCTTTCTGACAACAGCAGAAAAATCTTCCACAGAGTCAGCAGTGTTAAAAAGAAAACTGCAAATCTCATTCTCTCTCATTTTTGTTTTGTTTTATTTGTGTTCTGCTGCTGTTGCGGCATTTGAGAAGGTGGGAGGATAGGAAGAATAATGGAGTTGCCCATAATCCCATTAAACTAAGTTTGACTTCCTTAGAATGCATTCTGACATCGTTGGCACTTTATTGATGGTAACTCTAAGTCAGGAATGGTAGTAAAAATAGATTTTGTAATGAAGTACATATAAAACATAATATTGACACTATATGAATGCCGCATTTGATATTGGAATATTTCACTACTGTAACAGTAAACAAAAGAGCATTGTCAAGTACATTATTCCCCTTGCTTCCACACCATATTAACTTTATCTTCTTTGCAACTTGAAGAATCCAGCTGATGTGAAAATGGGAGGGAAAGAAAGAAATTCGATTCTTGCCATAATGTTGCAGGCAGAAAACAATTCTAGAACAAGAGGCACTCAGGTGAGAAAAGCTTCTTTCTTATCACCCTCCACAGATTTCTTCAGATTTTATCTGCCAAGCAACCAAATGCAGTCTTGCTTCAGCTTGTTGTTCTATTCCTGTAGTAGCTGTTCTGTGTATTAGGTGTGATTGCAACTATGCTGATGTCTGTATTCATTTTTACCTTGTACATAGGATTATCTTGTTGTGACCATGTTGGTTATTATGCTGTTTCTAGTATGTTTACCTTGTGTTTATGACCATGTTGATTGCTTGTGCTGCTTTATCACAACTGGTGGGTATGGAAGGGAAGAGGCGGCAGTGAGCCTGTGCCAAATTGGGAGGAGTGGGAAAAAAACATGGGCGAATAGAGGATCTGTGGAGGAGGGAATGTGCAGTTTGGGCTGATGCAGGTGACCCTTCCACCAACACTGAGCCATAGCAGTTAAAGCAATGTCAAACTGCATTAATTCTTCATTGTGGATGCATCCATAGTTTGCAATAAGTTCCAAACTTCTCCCCCCCCCAAAAAAAAAAAATTACACAGTTTTCAAAGAAAATGGCTAAAATTGCTCATTTCTTCCTTCAAGAATGAAACTAATGAGGAATGACATCCATATATGGGAATTACCAGCCCCCACTGTGTAATGGAGTCTCCCTTACTCTTCATCACCATCATGTTTAAGAAGCAATCTATCCCCATATGGCTGCAATCACTTCTATGCAAAGGATCTGTTAAACTCAAGCAGGGCTGGATTAAGACCTTTAGAGGCCCTATGCATTTAAAAGATCTTCATGCCCCTATATATACCCAATCCAAAATATAACTACTAAATCGTAAAGGACAGCTGACATGACCAAAACTAGAACAATTACATGAGCCTCAGTAGACCAGGTTACTAGTTACAGATTCTAGTTGTATTCCCAAGATTAATATATAACATTAACACCACCACCCTCTCTATATATGTATATTCATTTATTATATATATTCATTTATTGTGGGAGCCTCTTTTTGTGAAACCTGATTCAGCTGCACCGTTTGCAGTTTTGCACCATATGGTCCATAGTAAATCTGGCAATAGAAAATTTCTGTGGTTTCCTCTTAATAATAATAATAATAATAATAATTATTATTATTATTATTATTTCTATTCCGCCCCTCTGAACAAGCAATCGGGGCGGAGTACAGCAGAGGTTAAAACATCTTCCCTTGATGCCATAAGCACTTGCTTATTTTGCTTAATGGTTAGTGGGCTCAATGAAGCCTTGTCTCCTTTCTTCTGCATAGGAGCAGAGGGACATCCTTGCAAGAATACACATAGTGCAACAGGTCCTCAGTAATGTAGGAACATCCTCATGTCTATCTCGACCACTTTCTCATCCAATGCAAGTTATTCGAATTTGATACTAATATACATGCAGGCAAGAGAGAGGTTGGCATGGGGATAGAAGAGATACATAAAATTATCATCTTGGTGGTTGTATCCTAGGCCGTATCTGTACGGGCCAAAAAAATTTGGCATGCCCCATCCTCTCAGTGAGGAGTCTGGATTGGCTCAAACTCCAGTTGTGGTGTGGTGCAAACTATCCAGACCATGTGTGGCATGTTCAGCACAAGAAGTGGGTTGAATCTCACATATACTGAATTGCAAAAGTTCACTATTTGCTCCAGATCTTGCCCTCTGTTGTTGTACTGGGTGGCTGTTCAAAATGTGTCCCACTGTGCTGCTTGATGTGGTGGGTTGTTCACTCTGAGATCAGAATGAGGCACCCAGGCTTGTAACCAACACTGGGCACCTCATTCTGACTTCAGAATGGCCAATTCACTGCCTGAGCAGATGCCAGACAAAACAGTGAGACGCACATGCAAACAGACATCCATCATTGGAGGGCTGCAAGTAATGGACAGGGCTGGGGATGGTAGCTCTGGGGCCAAAATACTCTGGGCTACTCCAGAGTATTCTATCCAATGCAGACAGGGCCCTAGTCACTTGTACACTTGTGCAAAGGAAAAGCTTGAAGTTCTCTAAACTGGATTAACTGATAACATTTTGTTAAATGAAGTGACAAAGAAGATGGCTTGTTCTCTTCCATGCACAAAAGACATAGGGACTGGCACTTGAATAATTTTTCAGTACTTGTCAGGGGACAATGCTAGGACACCTAAAGGTAGCAGGCTACTTTGGGGATGTATAGTAGGACACTTAGCACATTCTGCCTTTTCTCCATTACCTTGTTGCCTAGTCTTATTGTTAAGTAGACTGAGGCTCTCATCTTAGGTGAATGATAGGTGTAATAAGACTAGCTCTACTGCTGATTTGTCTGTACATGGGTGATTTCGCCCACATCTGGATGAAAGGTTAGCCATGTTCAGATGATTTCATTCAGACACTAAACAGTTGATCCTATGTGATTTACTTAGAAAGAAGCCCCACTGAATTTAATGAGACTTGTTACTGACTGATTTGCATAGAACTGCAGCCTCAAAATGTTAGCAGCACTTGCATAAAAGTAAATACCACTGTCTTTAATGGGGTTTACTCCCAGGCAAGTGTCAATATTTACCAGTATGCACCATATCAGTAGATCTGAAACTATGTAGCATGAATTGATATATGTCTAGTTGGTAGCAAATATTTCTGTATTCAATACAACCTACTTCTAGCTAAATGTTCATAAAATTGCCACAGTGTAGTGTAAGTCAATGTTAAGTTCTCTTGAGTTCAGTGGAGTTTACTCTCAAGTAAGTGTGAATAAGATTGCAGCCTTTATCTCCTATCCCTCCTGGGATTTCAAATTTCGCTTGGATCCTGCTGGAAAAAGCAAATCAATTGCTGTTGTTACATTAAAATGCTTTGCTACCCAAAGCTTACCAAATCGAACAAAAGCAGGTGAGATTTGTCTGCCTTATTGTGCTTAAGGCTGAGATCTTTGGTGTTACTTAAGGGATTTCAATTCTCATTTCAAATTCATTTTCATGGGAATTAGGGCCCAAATCTCTTTGCGGCTTTACAAATTGAGGAATAAGCTATTGTGTGCACAAAAGAAACATATCCTCTGCTAGGCTCTCTTTCAGCTGGAACATTTGCTTAACATGTCCTGTTGGAAATTCAAGCTTTTGGTCTGCTCTTGACGTAAGGAGGTTGAACCAGCTGTTGATGAAATCCTGGACTAATACATTCATACACCATTTTCTGTTTTTCCCTTAAATGTGAACTTGTCTATCATAGTCACAGACTATCACATACGGCAGATAAATCACTAGTTCGTCCAGATAATAGTGTCTTCTATTGGTGCTTACCACATGCCATCATCACTATTCTCTTCTTGTCCAGTGGGAGACCCTTTAATAATGATTCTTTTTACTATTTAAAAATTCATTAATGGCCTCCTTTCTTGCTTCTGTCAGACTATGATTTCCTATGCAAAAGTTCAATTGTGCTGTTACGCCAATTTTGGTTGGTCATTAGGTGTTCAGTGGGCATGTGCTTTTGGTGGGATATCCAGCACCTTTCTGGAGTCTCTATTGCTACAATGGAATGATGTGGTAATTCCTCATTCTCCCCTCCTCTCTCTCTTGCACACACACACACACAGAGACATGCACATATGGACACACACACACACCTGGGCTGATGTAGAACTGCATAGGATTGGAGTGGAAGAAACATACAAAAGTTAGGGCAGGAGTTCTTGGCTTTGATTTTCTGCTTGTCTCCTTCTATGTAAGGTTACTGCCTTACACGGAAGCCCAAAAGCGGGTGGGTGATTGGGTGCAGTTTCATGAAAGAGTGTGTGCTGTGTGTAATGTACTATTTATTTGTCCTCCTTCTTTCCAGAATGCCATGACTACAAAATGTAGGGAGGAGAGATGCGGGAGACTCCTCCTCTGAAGGCCCTCAACTGGCTTATGCTTGGCACTACGCTCAGTTGGAAGGCCACTTATTGATGCTCTCTCCTCCCTCCCTTCTCTTCTCCCATCCCTAATACTTCTCAGGAACGCTGGCTCCTCCAGCTCCTCCTGGGCAAGTAAGAAGGGGAAGGAGAAGGCCTGCCCACCTGCCTGCCCTTGTTACTGACTCCCAACCACTGCAGCCACTGTGGAGGAGGTGAGAAGCCAAAAATTGCACCAAAAATTGTTTTGAGATGAGGGAGTCACCCATTGATGATGATGAGGGAAGAGTGGAAAGGGGCTTCGCACC
Source organism: Urosaurus nigricauda (assembly GCA_034509955.1). Classification (NCBI taxonomy): domain Eukaryota; kingdom Metazoa; phylum Chordata; class Lepidosauria; order Squamata; family Phrynosomatidae; genus Urosaurus; species Urosaurus nigricauda. The sequence goes on from JAOEGL010000002.1 coordinate 105,413,403, forward strand.
TCAGGGCACAGAGATCCTTAGGGTCCTGATCACATTACATTGTTATACCAATGAAAAGGGGAGGAGATAATGTTGGAGAAGAGTGGAGGCAGTCTGTGTGTAATAAGATATTGGGGCTAATGGGTACTGTAATCCCAGAATGGGTCCAAAGATGAATCAGATAAGACAGCAGTCTCAATTGCAAACATATTGTAGGAGAGGGGCCACTTGCCATAGGGATCTAAATGTCTCTCCTTCCTTCTCTCTCTCAATGTCTGTCTGCTTTTGTAAAAAGGGGGGGAAACCCAGATTGCTCAGATTTTAACATTTGTACCCATTTCTTGCATAAGTTCATACATGAAAACATGGTTTGGTATGTTGCTAGTGTTGTTAATTGCTTTTGAGTTGACTTTGACTCCTGGCAACACTGTCAGGGACCTATGTGCTTTCGTCCTGAGAATGGTTAAAGTGTTGGCATCCCAAAAAAGCAAGCAAATTCGCTAATGCTTATCACACACAGTACAAGAAGGGGTTAAAAGCATATTACTTAGGCAAGAAAGTGAGTCAAAAGTGAATTTGGGTTTCAGACAGATGAGAACAAATCCCATTTCTAGCTTGGAAATAACTTTTTGTGCATGCTTCAAACTGTCATTTCCACAAGTGCATAATAGACTTGCTCCAGAGAGGGAAGGGAAAGTAGGGAGGAAAATCCTCTTTTCTCCAGAGGCTATTTGAGAGGAAGGCAGGCTGAGGTTTCTCTTTGCAAACTCCCTTAAAACCACCCACCCACCCACCCACACAAGAAAGAGAGAAAGAGGCTGGTCCATAAACTTGCCTGATTTCAGCAAGGGCTGAAACACTGTTCTAATGGCAGCCTCTCCTAACTGCAATTTTTCTCCTACTTCCTGTACCATATTGGATACTACAAAATATATTTTCCAAGTGATTCATATGTTCCACAGCCCTGCCTCACTCTACCTTTCTGCCTTTATTTTACCTTCCTTTGACCATTGTTTCTCTCATTCAACTGCTCTCAACCCCCAAGTCTTCTGCTCTGTTAAATGAATTCACTCTTTCTTTCTGCTGCCACATACACATGAAACTCTCCTGAAAAATGTTGCTAATGACCAGGATCATTTATTGAGAGAAGTATCTAACTGGAGACATATAACTATGTCTCTCAGTGCCCATCCTCCCCCCAAAATCCTACCTTTTCAGCACACGCACCCATCAACATGACCATTTCCATGTTTCCAGAGATCAGAGAGATGAGTGAAGAGGTGCCCTGCTCTTTCCATGTAGCTGGCTGCTCTGTAACAGTCATCTGCAAAGGAGACTTTTGGTTATTGTGTTCACAACAATAACCAAGAAAGTTAATTGAGATAAGAGTGACCGTGGTGTAGTGGTTTGAACACTGGACTATGGCTCTTGAGCCATGAAAATCCACTCTCTCAGCCCCAGAAAACTCCATAGATTCATCTTCGGGTTGCTATAAGTCAGAAACAACTTGAAGGGACACAACAGCAACAAGAGCAGCAATGAATACTTGTGATATCAGACTGAACGAATAGGATGTCAATGTCTTTTTTCGACCATTCACATTTATCAACTAAAACTGTGAGGGAAAAAAGAAGTTTCAGAAATTTTTGAGAGGAGGGTATTGCTAATTTCACTTAACCTTGACTACTTTCCACTTTATTGCACCTAATTCCCATCCTTAACCTTGTCCTGTTCTTCAGCTGGCAAGTCACAATCTTTCAGTTCCAACAAACTTTGAGGAACTGCTTGCAAGGGTTTTTAATCATTTGCTGTTCTATTGACTTTACCTTTGTATTTTTAGGGAACTTGTTTCAAATTATTTTAATTCTATCAGTAGTTTAATTGCATGTAATATATTTTTATATGCTTTTACTTACACCTTTGTAAACATTTTTATGTGTTTACATCTTTTCATATTTGTAAGTGGTCTTGAGTCACAGTTTTGGGGGAAAGGAAGGATAGAATTGGATGGATGAGGAGATCACATGAGGGGCTGAAGTTTTTCTTCTGTGCCTGTCGATTCTTCCTTCTTCTGTTCAAGCTTAAAGTAAAAAAGCACTGCATGGTTCATAGCATAAGAAGCTTTGCTGCTTCTGATTGGAAACACTTTTTGTAATTCTTTGAGAAGTTATACCACATTAAACCATATTGTGTCACTCCCATGGTATTCTAGAAAGTGTGGCCAGTGGGAGGGCTTCCCCACATGTCATCTGCCACTCACATTTCCTGAAATGTGGCAGAAATGGCAACACATCACATCACATCTGAGACATTTCAGGAAATACAACCAGCAGGAGAAAGCCTCACACTTCATTCTCCTCTTTGCACTTCAGACCTTTTCAGTAAAGCCTATGAACCCATTATTATATAGCTAAAACTAGAGTGAAGATTGATGTACAAAGTATGGAGACTTACAGTTTTTTAATACAGCAAAATTTCAGGTGAGTACTGAAAAGATACAAAACATCAACTAAACTTGTACTTGTTTGTTGGGTTTGACTTGCATTTCCCTCAATTCATTTGGTGCTACTCCTGTATTTTCCTCTTTCTCCTCCCTTCCTTGACTCAGCCACTGCTGAAATTCCAGTTGCAAGTTCCTAGGGACAGTGGCCTATTATTTTTGCTTATGTGACAGAATGAGCTCTTGTCAGTAGTCCCAGCTTATAGAATCATAGAACCATAGAATCGTAGAGTTGAAAGAGACCACAAGGACCATCCAGTCCAACTCCCTGCCATGCAGGAACTCTCAATCAAAGCATCCCCTATAGATGGCCATCCAGCCTCTGTTTAAAGATCCCCAAGGAAGGAGACTCCACTACTCTCAGAGGGAGTGTGTTCCACTGTCGAACAGCCCTTACTGTCAGGAAGTTCCTCCTGATGTTGAGGTGGAATCTCTTTTCCTACAATGTGCATCCATTGTTCTAGGTCCTATTCTCTGGAGCAGCAGAAAACAAGCTTGCTCCCTCCCTCAATATGACATCCATTCAAATTTTTAAACAGAGCTATCATGTCACCTCTTAGCCCTCTCTTCTCTAGGCTAAACATCCCCAGCTCCCTAAGCCGTTCCTCATATGGCATGGTTTCAAGACCCTTCACCATTTTAGTCCCCCCCCCCCTTTGCACATGTTCTAGTTTCTCCACATCTTTTCTGAATTGTGGTGCCCAGAACTGGAAACAGTATTCCAGGTTGGGCCTGACCAAAGCAGAATAGAGTGGCACTATTACTTCCCTTGATCTAGACACTATACTTCTATTGATGCAGCCTAAAATTGCATTGGCCTTTTTAGCTCCCTCATCACACTGTTGACTGACATTCAACTTGTGGTCTACTAGGACTCCTAGATCCCTTTCAGACATAGGAGCTGTACAGACTGTCTGAAAAAGGCAGTCTGCAGACGTCGCTTTTTGCAGCGCAGCAGCAACCAGAAAGAGATGCACCACTGTGCAGCAAAAAAACGAGCTGCCTGGTGCAGCTGCTTTTTGTGACGTCATAAGGGCTGCGTCGCAGTGCTGTCTGGGTGCTGCAGCGCAACTCCACAGCTGCGACGTCCGCTGTGTGGGTGGTCCGTCGCAGCTGTGATGTCACCGCAACATCACGTGTCTAGACGCCCAGCCCTTTTTTCCGCTGCACATGCTGCCAGGATGTCACATCCTGGCAGTGTGTACAGACCATAGTCTTCTTAAGCCAGGTGTCCCCCATCCTATATCTGTGCATTTCATTTTTCTGCTCTAAGAGCAGTACCTTACATTTTTCTGTGTTTAATTTTATTTTGTTAGCTTTGGCCCAGCTTTCTAGTCTATTCAGGTCACTTTGAATTTTGATCCTGTTCTCTGGGTTATTAGCTACTCCTCCTAATTTGGTGTCATCTGCAAATTTGTTAACTAGGCCCCCAATACTGTCATCCAAGTCATTAATAAAGAGATTGAATAGCACTGGGCCCAGGACAGAACCCTGTGGGACCCCACTGGTCACTTCTCTCCAGGATGAAAAGGAGCCATTGTTGAGCACCCTTTGGGTGTGGCCAGCCAACCAATTACAAATCCATGTAACAGTTACCTTGTCTAGCCCACATTTTACAAGCTTGTTTGCAAGAATGTCATGGGGAACCTTGTCAGAGGCCTTACTGAAACCAAGATAAGCATATCCACAGCGTTCCCTTCAGCTCCTTTCAAGCTGGTAATTTTATCAGAAAAAGGGATCACATTTGTCTGGCATGGCTTGTTTCTCTGAAATCCATGTTGACTTTTTCTGATTATGGCATTGCCTTCTAAATGTTTACAAACTCTCTGTTTAATTATCTAGAATTCTAGAATTTCTAGAATTTTTCCTGGAATTGATTTCAGACTAACTTGATGATAATTGTTGGGATCCCCTTTTTTCCCCTTTTTGAAGATGTCAGGGATGATGGGAGTTGTTACACATAACCTCTGGCTGTAACTCCTCACCAACTTGGTAAAGCAGAGCTGACCAGTTTTGGTCAGTGGTTGTTGTGTTGCAAATGTAGCAGAGTTGCAGAGTAGGTGCTGAAGATCCTGACAAATCTCTTCTTGCACTCTCTCTCTCTCATCTGGATATCACCACCTCAGGAACTGCTGATCCTTGTTTTCACAGCTTGGCACTCCTGCTTCAAACAGTCGAGAATCCACACAACTTGTAGTCTAAACAATAGAACTACTTTTATTCTGCTATCTGGTTACATACAACTAATAAAATAACAAACAACTTTGCAACACATTGACTAAGCTTCTGTAACACTATACATTCACTTCAAATCCTCACACTCACCTAGTTCAAAAAACACCACCATCACCACCATTATGGACAAGACTGGCAATTATTACTATTGTTAGTTGCCACCCACTGGGTGTGCATATCCACATTGATTGGCTGACTTTTCTCTCCCCAGACCTAAATCCAACCCTTGACTATGGTGATCTTGCCCATGAGTCACGTTCCAGGTGTTTTCAATGTACATTCTTTAGTGACCTTGACTTTCAAGACTTATTGTTTTGATTATATTTGCACCTGTGATTTTGTGTATGTGCCTTGCCATGCTGGAAACTTTCTAATTGGAAATCTTCTGTCCTTTTGTTTCTCACATACATCTTTTCATTTCAATTACTGCATGTCCCATGCTCCATTTCCTGACAAGTTTGCCCTCCTCCAGTCTGCTGGGACTTCTCCTGTTCTCCAGGAGTTCTCAAAGATTATTGCCAATGGCTCCGATATTACATTTGCCAGGAGTTCTCGAAGATTAGTGCCAATTGCTCTGATGTTACATTTGCCAGTTCTTTTAATACTCTTGGATGTAGTTCATCTGGTCCTGGAGACTTATATTCATTTAGATTATCCAGGTATTCCTGTATTATCTCTTTACTTATTCTGTGTTGAATTTCCCCTATTCTGTCCTCTGCTCCATTATCCTAATGTTGGGCACCCTTTGCCTTTTCTGAGAAGACTGAGGCAAAGAAGGTGTTGAGTAATTCTGCCTTTTCTCTGTCCCCTGTTAGCATTTTGCCATCTTCTCCACACAGTGGCCCTACCATTTCCTTATGCTTCCTTTTGCTGTGGACATACCCCAAAAAGCCCCCTTTATTCTTCTTAACCTCTCTAGCAAGCCTGAGTTAATTCTGTGCTTTAGTTTTTCTGACTTTACCCCTACACATGCTCGCTATTTGATTGAATTCCCCGTTGGTGATTTCCCCCTTTTTCCATTTCTTATACATGTTCCATTTAAAACTTAGCTCAGTTGTAAGTTCCTTAGTCATCCATCCTGGCTTCTTGACACACTTCCCATTTTTCTTCCTCATTGCAACTATTTTGAATTGTGCCTTCAGTATCTCCCTTTTGAGAAACTCCCATCGATCTTGAACTCCCTTCTCTTTTAGTATTCCTGACCATGGGATCACCCCCAGTATTTCTCTAAGTTTATTGAAATCAGCTTTCCTAAAGTCTAGAATGTGTGTCTGACTATCCCTGGCTTCTCCTTTCCACTGTATAACAAACTCCAGGAGGACATGGTCACTCCCACCTAAGAATCCCACCACTTGCACCCCATTAACTAGGTCATCCCTGTTGGTTAAGATCAGATCTAAAATAGCTGACCCCCTTGTTGTCTCTTCCATCTTTTGTACAATGAAATTGTCTTCGAGGCAAATGAGGAATTTGCTAGACCTTGAGGATTTGGCAAAGTTTGACTTCCAGCAAATATCAGAATAGTTTGAAGTCACCAGTCAATACCACATCTCTCCTTTCTGAATGTGTGGTCATCTGTTCTAGGAAGGCATCATCCAATTCCTCCATCTGACTTGGGGGTCTGTAGTAGACTCGCACAATAACATCCCTGTTGTTTCCCTCCTCTTTAATAAAGTCCTGCCAACCTAGCAGTTTGAAAGCATGTAAAAGTGCAAGTAGATAAATAGGTACCAATTTGGTGGGAAGGTAACAGTTTACTGTGCAGTCATGATGCCAAATGACCACAGCAGCTGTCTTTGACAACTCTGGCTCCCTTTGCTTAGTAATGGAGATGAGCACTGCCTCTTACAGTTGGACACAACTTGACAGCCTTGTCAAAGATGAAACCTTTACTTTTTCAACTGCACTTAGCGTGTGCTGGGGAGAAGGAATATCTTTTTATTCTTTTACTTTTTTTCCTCCAGGTGATATCAGAATTAATGCAGAAAGTATTGTTTACATTCTGATTGGTCTTCAGCCATTGTTACATAAGCAGAGCTTACGGCACATGTTGTGTCATCATGATGCCAAATCAAAGGCTGCATCCTTACTGCAAGAATAAGCTAGTTTGATGCCACTTTAACCACCAGAGCAAATACTATGGAATTCTGGGAATTGTAGTCTGTTGTGGCCCCTGACAGAAAAAGCTAAATATCTCACAAAACTACAAATGTCATAATTCTATAGCATTGAGCCATGGCAGTTAAAATGGTGTCAAACTGGATTATTTCTGTGGTGAGGATGCAGCCAGAGTGAGTAAAAGAAGGATCCCCCACAATTTTGTTTAGTTCATGTGGCCAGTGAGAACTCCCTATATCATAAAAACTGAAGCAAAATCAGAGTGAAGGCTATATATCAAAATTACTCTCTACCATCTTGTTGGTAAGAATAAGAAAAATGGCACCCTGCAGGAGCAAGGAGTCCAATGTTTTACTGCTGAACCATTAAAAAAGATGGGAAACAAACATAAAGCAAGGAGAAGGAGTATTTCCCCTAAGGACTTTTTTGTTATGTTTTTGTTTGACTCTAATTAAACAAGAGAACTTATAAAAAAAGTAGAATAGTTTTGCTGAAGCTCCAGTCTCAAACTGCACTTGCACTGCAGAAATAATACAGTTTGACTCTGCTTTAACTGCTGTGCAGTACTGGGATTAGTATTTTTGTGAGATATTTAAACTTTTCTGCCAGAGAGCTCTGGTGCCACAACAAACTACAAATCCCAGGATACTATAGCATTGAGCCAGGGCAGTTAAAGATGTGTCAGACTGCATTAATTCTGCAGTGCAGATGCAGACTCAGAGAGCATGAATGCTATTCCAGCAGTATTTACTACTGCTCTGAGCTATTGTGGGTTCCTTCTCAGGTTAAAAATGGCTAAACCGGCATTGGTGGCAAATTCTTACTCCCGTTGATTCTAAAATACAGTGGTCCCCGGGGTTACGAAATTAATTCGTTCCGGCCCCTTTTTCGTAAGCCGAAAATTTCGTAACCCGGGGCCTATTTCCAATAGGAAATAGGTAATCCGTTCCGGCCGGCCGGCTGGCCTGGCGGGGGCCTCCTGGCTGAGGAAAGGAAGGTCCGATCCGGTGGATCGGGTCTTCCATTCGTCACCCGCGGAGGCCCACGCTGGCTGGGGAACGTTCGCTTCCCCAGCCAGCCAGGCTTGAGTCCCTTCTCCTCCGAGGCCAGGCTTCGGAGGACAAGGGGCGGCCTTGGGTCCCTTCTCCTCCGAAGCGAGGCTTCGGAAGACAAGGGGCGGCCTTGGATCCCTTCTCCTCCGAAGCGAGGCTTCGGAAGACAAGGGGCGGCCTTGGATCCCTTCTCCTCCGAAGCGAGGCTTCGGAAGACAAGGGGCGGCCTTGGATCCCTTCTCCTCCGAAGCGAGGCTTCGGAGGACAAGGGGCGGCCTTGGATCCCTTCTCCTCCGAAGCTAGACTTCGGAGAAGAAGGGGCGGCCCAGGCTGGCTGGGGAACGTTCGCTTCCCCAGCCAGCCAGGCCTGGGCCTCCGCGCCTATCGAAAGGAAGCCACGATCCCATGGATCGTGGCTTCCTTTCGTTAGGCTTGCCCCCCAAGCCCGGCTAGAGAAGGGAATCCTCCCTTCTCTAGCCGGCTTTGGGGCGGAGGCCCAGAGACTTGACAGGCTGAGGAAGGTCCCCAGCCAGCCAAGCCTATGGGCCTCCGCCCCGAAGACAAAGCAAGGCACTGCCTTGCTTTCTCCTCGGGGCGGAGGCCCAGAGGCTTGGCTGGCTGAGGACGTTCCTCAGCCTGTCAAACCTGGGCCTCCGCTTGGAGGGCAAGTCGGGGTAGAGAAGGAAAGGTGTCCTTCTCTAGCCCGATTTGCCCTCCAAGCGAAGCCAAAGGAAGCCGGCTTCCTTTGGCTTCGCTTGGAGGGCAAATCGGGCTAGAGAAGGACACCTTCCCTTCTCTAGCCTCGCTGCCCCCCAAGCCTAACGAAAGGAAGCCGGATTCCTTTCGTTAGGCTTGGGGGGCAAGCCCGGCTACAGAAGGGAAGGTGTCCTTCTCTAGCCCGATTTGCCCTCCAAGCGAAGCCAAAGGAAGCCGGCTTCCTTTGGCTTCGCTTGGAGGGCAAATCGGGCTAGAGAAGGACACCTTTCCTTCTCTACCCCGACTTGCCCTCCAAGCGGAGGCCCAGGTTTGACAGGCTGAGGAACGTCCTCAGCCAGCCAAGCCTCTGGGCCTCCGCCCCGAGGAGAAAGCAAGGCAGTGCCTTGCTTTGTCTTCGGGGCGGAGGCCCATAGGCTTGGCTGGCTGGGGACCTTCTCCAGCCTGTCAAACCTGGGCCTCCGCCCCTGCCTTGCTTTCTCTTCGGGCGCGGAGGCCCAGGCTTGGCTGACGGGGGAGCGAAGATTCCCCAGTCAGCCCAGCCTGGCCCTGGGAGCCTAACGAAAGCAAAGCACGATCCGATCGGATCCGCAATGGCCGTCCCTTCTTCTCCGAGGCCGCCGGCGGAGGAGAAGGGACGGCCATCGCGGGGCCGCCCCTTCTTCTCCGAAGCCTCGCTTCGGAGGAGAAGGGATCCAAGGCCGCCCCTTGTCTTCCGAAGCCTCGCTTCGGAGGAGAAGGGATCCAAGGCCGCCCCTTGTCTTCCGAAGCCTCGCTTCGGAGGAGAAGGGATCCAAGGCCGCCCCTTGTCTTCCGAAGCCTCGCTTCGGAGGAGAAGGGATCCAAGGCCGCCCCTTGTCCTCCGAAGCCTCGCTTCGGAGGAGAAGGGATCCAAGGCCGCCCCTTGTCTTCCGAAGCCTCGCTTCGGAGGAGAAGGGATCCAAGGCCGCCCCTTGTCTTCCGAAGCCTCGCTTCGGAGGAGAAGGGATCCAAGGCCGCCCCTTGTCTTCCGAAGCCTCGCTTCGGAGGAGAAGGGATCCAAGGCCGCCCCTTGTCCTCCGAAGCCTCGCTTCGGAGGAGAAGGGATCCAAGGCCGCCCCTTGTCTTCCGAAGCCTCGCTTCGGAGGAGAAGGGATCCAAGGCCGCCCCTTGTCTTCCGAAGCCTCGCTTCGGAGGAGAAGGGATCCAAGGCCGCCCCTTGTCTTCCGAAGCCTCGCTTCGGAGGAGAAGGGATCCAAGGCCGCCCCTTGTCCTCCGAAGCCTCGCTTCGGAGGAGAAGGGATCCAAGGCCGCCCCTTGTCTTCCGAAGCCTCGCTTCGGAGGAGAAGGGATCCAAGGCCGCCCCTTGTCCTCCGAAGCCTCGCTTCGGAGGAGAAGGGATCCAAGGCCGCCCCTTGTCCTCCGAAGCCTCGCTTCGGAGGAGAAGGGATCCAAGGCCGCCCCTTGTCTTCCGAAGCCTCGCTTCGGAGGAGAAGGGATCCAAGGCCGCCCCTTGTCCTCCGAAGCCTCGCTTCGGAGGAGAAGGGATCCAAGGCCGCCCCTTGTCTTCCGAAGCCTCGCTTCGGAGGAGAAGGGATCCAAGGCCGCCCCTTGTCTTCCGAAGCCTCGCTTCGGAGGAGAAGGGATCCAAGGCCGCCCCTTGTCTTCCGAAGCCTCGCTTCGGAGGAGAAGGGATCCAAGGCCGCCCCTTGTCCTCCGAAGCCTCGCTTCGGAGGAGAAGGGATCCAAGGCCGCCCCTTGTCCTCCGAAGCCTCGCTTCGGAGGAGAAGGGATCCAAGGCCGCCCCTTGTCCTCCGAAGCCTCGCTTCGGAGGAGAAGGGATCCAAGGCCGCCCCTTGTCTTCCGAAGCCTCGCTTCGGAGGAGAAGGGATCCAAGGCCGCCCCTTGTCTTCCGAAGCCTCGCTTCGGAGGAGAAGGGATCCAAGGCCGCCCCTTGTCTTCCGAAGCCTCGCTTCGGAGGAGAAGGGATCCAAGGCCGCCCCTTGTCTTCCGAAGCCTCGCTTCGGAGGAGAAGGGATCCAAGGCCGCCCCTTGTCCTCCGAAGCCTCGCTTCGGAGGAGAAGGGATCCAAGGCCGCCCCTTGTCTTCCGAAGCCTCGCTTCGGAGGAGAAGGGATCCAAGGCCGCCCCTTGTCTTCCGAAGCCTCGCTTCGGAGGAGAAGGGATCCAAGGCCGCCCCTTGTCTTCCGAAGCCTCGCTTCGGAGGAGAAGGGATCCAAGGCCGCCCCTTGTCCTCCGAAGCCTCGCTTCGGAGGAGAAGGGATCCAAGGCCGCCCCTTGTCCTCCGAAGCCTCGCTTCGGAGGAGAAGGGATCCAAGGCCGCCCCTTGTCTTCCGAAGCCTCGCTTCGGAGGAGAAGGGATCCAAGGCCGCCCCTTGTCCTCCGAAGCCTCGCTTCGGAGGAGAAGGGATCCAAGGCCGCCCCTTGTCTTCCGAAGCCTCGCTTCGGAGGAGAAGGGATCCAAGGCCGCCCCTTGTCTTCCGAAGCCTCGCTTCGGAGGAGAAGGGATCCAAGGCCGCCCCTTGTCTTCCGAAGCCTCGCTTCGGAGGAGAAGGGATCCAAGGCCGCCCCTTGTCTTCCGAAGCCTCGCTTCGGAGGAGAAGGGATCCAAGGCCGCCCCTTGTCTTCCGAAGCCTCGCTTCGGAGGAGAAGGGATCCAAGGCCGCCCCTTGTCCTCCGAAGCCTCGCTTCGGAGGAGAAGGGATCCAAGGCCGCCCCTTGTCTTCCGAAGCCTCGCTTCGGAGGAGAAGGGATCCAAGGCCGCCCCTTGTCTTCCGAAGCCTCGCTTCGGAGGAGAAGGGATCCAAGGCCGCCCCTTGTCTTCCGAAGCCTCGCTTCGGAGGAGAAGGGATCCAAGGCCGCCCCTTGTCCTCCGAAGCCTCGCTTCGGAGGAGAAGGGATCCAAGGCCGCCCCTTGTCCTCCGAAGCCTCGCTTCGGAGGAGAAGGGATCCAAGGCCGCCCCTTGTCTTCCGAAGCCTCGCTTCGGAGGAGAAGGGATCCAAGGCCGCCCCTTGTCCTCCGAAGCCTCGCTTCGGAGGAGAAGGGATCCAAGGCCGCCCCTTGTCTTCCGAAGCCTCGCTTCGGAGGAGAAGGGATCCAAGGCCGCCCCTTGTCTTCCGAAGCCTCGCTTCGGAGGAGAAGGGATCCAAGGCCGCCCCTTGTCTTCCGAAGCCTCGCTTCGGAGGAGAAGGGATCCAAGGCCGCCCCTTGTCCTCCGAAGCCTCGCTTCGGAGGAGAAGGGATCCAAGGCCGCCCCTTGTCCTCCGAAGCCTCGCTTCGGAGGAGAAGGGATCCAAGGCCGCCCCTTGTCCTCCGAAGCCTCGCTTCGGAGGAGAAGGGATCCAAGGCCGCCCCTTGTCTTCCGAAGCCTCGCTTCGGAGGAGAAGGGATCCAAGGCCGCCCCTTGTCTTCCGAAGCCTCGCTTCGGAGGAGAAGGGATCCAAGGCCGCCCCTTGTCTTCCGAAGCCTCGCTTCGGAGGAGAAGGGATCCAAGGCCGCCCCTTGTCTTCCGAAGCCTCGCTTCGGAGGAGAAGGGATCCAAGGCCGCCCCTTGTCTTCCGAAGCCTCGCTTCGGAGGAGAAGGGATCCAAGGCCGCCCCTTGTCTTCCGAAGCCTCGCTTCGGAGGAGAAGGGATCCAAGGCCGCCCGAGGCTTCGGAGGAGAAGGGATCCAAGGCCGCCCCTTGTCTTCCGAAGCCTCGCTTCGGAGGAGAAGGGATCCAAGGCCGCCCCTTGTCTTCCGAAGCCTCGCTTCGGAGGAGAAGGGATCCAAGGCCGCCCCTTGTCTTCCGAAGCCTCGCTTCGGAGGAGAAGGGATCCAAGGCCGCCCCTTGTCTTCCGAAGCCTCGCTTCGGAGGAGAAGGGATCCAAGGCCGCCCGAGGCTTCGGAGGAGAAGGGATCCAAGGCCGCCCCTTGTCTTCCGAAGCCTCGCTTCGGAGGAGAAGGGATCCAAGGCCGCCCCTTGTCTTCCGAAGCCTCGCTTCGGAGGAGAAGGGATCCAAGGCCGCCCGAGGCTTCGGAGGAGAAGGGATCCAAGGCCGCCCCTTGTCCTCCGAAGCCTCGCTTCGGAGGAGAAGGGATCCAAGGCCGCCCCTTGTCTTCTGAAGCCTCGCTTCGGAGGAGAAGGGATCCAAGGCCGCCCCTTGTCCTCCGAAGCCTCGCTTCGGAGGAGAAGGGATCCAAGGCCGCCCGAGGCTTCGGAGGAGAAGGGATCCAAGGCCGCCCCTTGTCCTCCGAAGCCTCGCTTCGGAGGAGAAGGGATCCAAGGCCGCCCCTTGTCCTCCGAAGCCTCGCTTCGGAGGAGAAGGGATCCAAGGCCGCCCCTTGTCTTCCGAAGCCTCGCTTCGGAGGAGAAGGGATCCAAGGCCGCCCCTTGTCTTCCGAAGCCTCGCTTCGGAGGAGAAGGGATCCAAGGCCGCCCCTTGTCTTCCGAAGCCTCGCTTCGGAGGAGAAGGGATCCAAGGCCGCCCCTTGTCTTCCGAAGCCTCGCTTCGGAGGAGAAGGGATCCAAGGCCGCCCCTTGTCCTCCGAAGCCTCGCTTCGGAGGAGAAGGGATCCAAGGCCGCCCCTTGTCTTCCGAAGCCTCGCTTCGGAGGAGAAGGGATCCAAGGCCGCCCCTTCTTCTCCGAAGCCTAGCTTTCATTAGGCTTGCCCCCCAAGCCCGGCTAGAGAAGGGAAGCTTCCCTTCTCTAGCCGGGCTTGCCCCCCAAGCCTAACGAAAGGAAGGCACGATCGTGCCTTCCTTTCTATTCAGCCACGGAGGCCAGGGGTCCCTTCTCCTCCGAAGCCTGCTTCGGAGGAAAAGGAACGAAAGTCCGTCCCTTTTTCTCCGAAGCCTGGCTTCGGAGGAAAAGGGCCGTTTCGCAACCCGGGGATACGTTCGTAAGCCGGGGCCATTATTTCGGCCCCGGCTCTTTCGTATCCCGGGGATTTCGCAAGCCGGGGGATTCGTATCCCGGGGGACCACTGTACAAGGATGATGCTGGTCAGGAAAGTGCTTGAAAGGAAAACTTGAATGATACAGGAACTTGGTACCATCATTATGGATCCCTGTACCAGTGTGGAGAGCCTAAGATACCCAACTGGAAGGGACAACAAAATGGGTTCCTAGCATCATCCTTTGGTAATAATGTCTAAATAATAAACTGCTCAGAAGTATGAGCAGCTGGTACTTTACCAAGCTCATGACAGAGCGTTTAAGAAATGACCAAATAAACTCTATAGACCTTCCACTTTAATGGATTGAACTTGTTATTTTTTGCATAATGATTAGCTAGATTTGCTTGTTTGTTTGTTTAAATTTATTTTTAGACACAACAGTTCCACAAATGTTTGGTTCTTACATGGTTCATGAAAGCCCTATTGGCTGCCTTAAAGGCGGTATTTATGTTCAATCAAGACAGTGTGCCATTCCTCTTTAGTTCTCTGATGTGACATCCATATCTTATGAGATATATTCAAAACCAGCCAGAAATCAGTCCACTTGTCAGTCTGAATTTTACTCATATGCATGAACGAAGACTAAGAGAGCTGCAAATCCAACCTACTCTCTGGTGATGGACCTATTTGACCCTTTTCCCCCCATCAAAACACTTCATTATTAATCTTCAATTGGCACAATAATAATGCAAAAGAAAGTATGTGCTAGCTGTTTTATTAACTTGAAGGATTATGCTTTCAGCAATATATCAGAAAGTATTTTATCTATGCTGCATTAGCAATTACATTTGCATTTGAATTTCAGCCCCCATCGTTTCATATGCAGAAACAACCCCCAGACAAAACAGGACAACATTCATCATGTTGGACTGATCTGTCACAGGAAAAGAAATTGTGGTGACTATTCTAATTTAATTTTTTCCCTTGGATTTTCATGCCCCCTTATCTATTAGCTCAAGGTGGTGTGCAAAAAACAACCTAATATATTAAGAGGGGGGTCATAAAAATCTCATGACATAACCAATATACATCTTACTAAAATATATTGACATTTACATCAACCTTCTCCTCTCCCTGGCCCCTAAAAACAGAGCTGAAATGTTAGGTGTGGGGAGGAAGCTTGCAACATTTCAGGAATGTGGCCAGGTTCACATGCTTAATTTGAAAGAAACCACTGAGAATGGTTCCTTACATATACACCTTGAATATTCTAACTATGCAAGAATGCATCCCAAGCATACCTCAGTTAACAAAGTAGAAATAGTTCTGGCCATTATTTCTTTAACAGGAAATATTGTACCAGAGGTGGAAATGACATGGAAAAAAAATAGGCATAGGTTCCTGTACCACCAAAAAGAAGAATAGTTCAACATGTGGAAGCAAACTTTTTTATTCAAAACTAACAACATGCATGTGTGGAATGAAACAACCAGATAAGTTAGTGAGAGCCTTATCACATTAGAAAAGAAAGTCAAAATGGAGGAGGAGAGTAAAAGCTTTCTCCATGTCTCTCTGCATGCTGTCACAACATTCTTAGTTTCCTAACCAGGGAAGATAGTTGTAGGAGCATGCCTTTTGCCAAACAGATTTTTCCAGCATGATAAAAGGCATGCTTTTACAACTGTCTGACTTGGAAAGGGCTATGTTGGTATGTGGACAAGCATGGAGAAAACTGCTACTCTCCCATTCTGTTGCAGCTTTCTTTTCTCATGCACCAAGGCTCTCATTTGCATAAGCCACAAAAAGAAAAGCAGTCTGAATCTTCTCAGGACCTCTCCAAAATGCTCAACCCCTCTCCCCTTTCACCAGCATCCACTGGGACCAGGCCACCAATCACCCCTCTCATATTTGATATAAGTCTAATATTAAAAGGGACACTGAGGTGAATGACCAGTGGGTGACCTGTAAAGACAACCCCATGGTGGAAACATGGCCATAAATCAGGTTGGCTCCAGCAAAGAAGCAAGGCAAACATCACAATGAAATTACTCAAGACATCAGCATAATACCTTGTGTTTCCAGAGGGTGACAATGGGAATCTGGCCAAAGGAGACGGCTATGCACACACTGACAAAGGCCACCTCTCTGGTGGTGGAGAGTTCCCTTTGTCTGAGATATTTTACACCCTAGTTTGAACATTTGTTACATTTCCTGGCCATTTTTATCATCCTGGAAAACTGTGACATAACCCTTTCATCCTAAAGAATACTGCCTTGGGCCATGATTTTGGGTATATATACCAGTGCCTGGACACTAGCAATTTGTTCTAGTTTGTAATCAGGCAGACATTCTGTCAGTTTGACTAGGCGCCTCAATAAGCCAGCCACCCCACTTGCCTAGGTACCTATTGAGTCAGAATAATGGATGCAAGCTCCAGGAAGAGATTCCACCTCAACATCAGGAGGAACTTCCTGACAGTAAGGGCTGTTCGACAGTGGAACACACTCCTTTGGAAAGTGGTGGAGTCTCCTTCTTTGGAGGTCTTTAAGCAGAGGCTGGATGGCCATCTGTCGGGGATGCTTTGATGGAGAGTTCCTGCATGGCAGGGAGTTGGACTGGATGGCCCTTGTGGACTCTTCCAACTCTATGATTCTATGAGTCCTTTCCATTCCAGACACCCATCGATTTGAATCACACTTCAAAATTGGTAATGTATCGCTGTTAGCAAAGCTATTCACTTTTCTCCACCTTTGCTTCATTATTTCTTGTGTGTCTGTTGATTATCTCCTTAATAAAACTACAAAACCCATGTGGCTGAGATCTCAAGGCTGTTCTTTGCCCTGGCCAAAACATAATTTGAGCTAATAAAATTCCCCTAAAGCATATTAATTGGTGGGTGACCACTCAGAGCTCCAGCATTTTGGTTAACACCAATTTTCAAATGATTTCCACTTTGTTGCCTAAATTTATTAATCAATGTTTTTAACATGCTGAGACTAGCTGTTGTAGTAGTCTATCTGCTTTTTTCATTTCTCTCCGATTTACTGTTCATGCATGCTCAGTAAGGGACTCTGGAAGTAGCAGCTGTTTATTTTGTCTGTGGTCGACAGGCACACAGCTACAGTAGGATGAGCTAGAGTAGAGCTCAAACTTTATGGTTTCCTGCAAGCTTTATGGTTTGCCAGCTCAAGCTTTAGGATTTGCTGCAAACATATTGTTTACTGCAAACATGCTGCTACAACACAACATTGGAAGCCTATCTTTTGCTAGCCCTCCCTCACCCTCTTCCCAATACCAATACTGCAAAAAACAGCAAAACCTTTTGAGCTAAACAGAGGACAAGGAAAAAGGGCCAGCTTGGAGAGTGTAAAAATCTTTAAAAAAAAAATCAGCCCCTTTGTCAATTATCTATCTCCATAAGGATGTTCTCTCAGTAAGCAGACATGTGAGCATATTATTCCAATTTATATATTCATTGTGTCATCTTTCACTTAGCAGAGACGGTTATTACCACAGTTTCTGTTTTTGTTGTTTTGAGATGGAAATTCCCCTTGAAACCCTTCTTAATCTTAATCTCCTCCCCAACATCTGCCAGCGAAGATCCAGCTAAGAGAGTGTTTCTTTGCCCTCCTTCTACCTGGGCTCCTCCCATGCCTTGGCTCCTGGATTTAAGTAGGAGAAATGGGCCTCTTTCCCTCCTTTCCAACATCTGCCAGTGAAGATCCAGCTGAGAGAGTGTTTGCTTGCCCTCCTTCCACCTGGGCTACTCTCATGCCTTGGCTCCTGGACTTAAGGAAGAGTCTTGTCTCTCCCCCCCCCCTCTTTTTTTTTAGATTGTGTATAGTTCACATTATTTCTAGGATTGGGGTGGGGGGGTTGAGAATGGAGATTTTCTTCTTACTTGTTTTGGTATGTTATGTATTTTGCTTTGTTAATTTTATTTTCTCTTATAATTACTATGTATTTTTGTTGTTGCTATAACTGCTATGTATTTTTGCTTTGTTAATTGTTATGTATTTTGCTTTGCTAATTTTATTGTTACTAAAATTGCTATGTATTTTTATAATTGTTATGTATTTTCTTAGTTATTTTTATTGTTAATTGCTATTTGATATTACTATTGTTATTGCTATTGCTTAACGAATTGCCATTTGTTTTTTAATTCATGTATAATCCCCACTGTTGTAAGCTGCCTGGATTCCCAGTGATTGGGCGGCATATAAATAAATAATATTATTTATTATTATTATTATTATTATTAAGCAACAAAATGGTCTGATACAGAATGACTGTCAGAGATAGGAATTTTTAGGCCCATAAGCACCAGTGTTTCACCTTTTCCAAACTTTGGCTTACTTTGAAATGCATTTGGGCTGGAACTGTCTCACTGTAGAGATGAAGACATCACCTGCTTCTACTCTGCCACAATTATGCAGTTTGACACAGCTTTAAGTGTCATATCTCCATCCTGTGGAATCCTGGGATTTATAGTTTGTTGTGACACCAGAGTTCTCTTACAGAAAAGGCTAGATATCTCACAAAACTACCAGAATTCCACAGCATTGAGCCATGACAATTAAAGTGGTGTCAACCTTCATTAATTCTGCAGTGAAGATGCAGCCCCCAAGGGCTTCTGAAAATAAGAGCTGGTATCAGTGAAGGTTTCCAGCTTTAATGCAAAGATGGGAGTCATATGAATATCCAGGACTTGTAGAACCACATCTCTCAGCATATCTCACCACTGCATTTGTTGGCTGGAGCTGCTGTGATCTGCAAAGCAATGTCTGAAGGGGTGCATGAATCCTGTACCAGCTTTAATGCAATATAGATTAACCCATAAATACATAACACACCATAAGCAGAAAGATGTTGGGCTCCTGTTCTGTTGTCCACTGTTTTCTCTTTCCTGATTGGTAACAGTGAACAACACAATAATTTAGTTAAAGGTATAATTCCTCCCTAATTTTATTCTTGGCAGAAGCAACAGGTAATTTTAGAGATTTTCTTCCCACTTTGACGATTATGCCTTTCCAAAATTTGAGGCTTATTTTGTGCAAATTTTGTTTTTTTCCACACAGAAAATAAAGCATAGCTTTCTGTTCAGTAACTCATGATATTGTAACTGCCTGGGATTCACATTTATGGTCATTGTTTCCTGCACAGACAATGCTGTTTTCTGCACAAAATAAATGTGTCAGTTTTGCACAGAAGACTGTTAAGTACATAGATTCTTGTCTGTCAAGGATTCTTCTCATCAGGGTTTTCTGATGCTCAAGGACACATTTTTAAACATTTTGGGGGTTTTAAAAATATTGCTGAATATTCTTTCCCTAACTTTGATCTTAATTCTCCAGGATTCTGTTATAATCTACAAGTCAATTGCTGATGATTCCAGGATATGGTAGGAAGCCAAATTATGCAATAACCAGTGGTTCAATCATACTTTTTGAAGAGCAGATGGTTATCATGACAATCTCCTTAGCCATATCCCCAAAGAGAGTCCAAAACTGGTAGCAGCTTTGTTGATTCATCTCAAGAAACTATTTCTAGCAGCTTTCAGCTCTGAGACCAAATGGAAAGAACTGGGAGATATTTTTGGTGGTGTACAATGAAGAAATGGGGGGGGGGGAACCTCCCCATGGCATGCTTTTACAAGGTCTAAAGTCTGAAAGAATGGCAAAATATAAATTGGGAAATATTTAGAAAGACAGATGCCTCCAGGCTTCCGTAATAGCTGAAATTCCTCTGTGCCCATTCAGAGAGAAAGAGAGAGTGGCAAGCGTGCCCACAACTCGAACAGATCCAACTGCTGTAATATTCCTCTGGAGACCCTTCCAGCCATTGAATGGCTTTCAAAGCTTGCAGAATAAGTTAACGATAAAAAGCACTGTAACTCAAATGTTAATATCTCATTAGGTTTTATGAGCATAGGGGAAGAGGGAAAAATAGAAGAGAAAAGAAAGAAACAGCACTGTAGCTTTTCCCAGAGCAGCCTGTTTAGAGTAAAAAATAAACTAGCATACATTTTCTGTTTTGGTATACTTTACTGTATGCTGTTGGTGGTAGAAATCCGAAAGGAAAGCAGTTGAGTGTGTATGAAAGAGAGAAACAGTGATATACTTTCTCTTCACAGATAGCATTGCCAACTTTTTAAAAATTCACCCCAGTGCCTCTAATAGCAGGCTGATACTCACATATTACCAAAAAGAAAATGCTCTCCCAGGCTATAAAAAGCTTCATAAGCTCCCATTACTGCAGCTCCCATTGCTTTTGAATGCACAGGAGCAGGGCAGACCGTTGTTTTTCTGGCTATTTGGCAATCTTGTTACATTAAAAGAGACATCACTTTAGACCTGCATGAAGGGGCAAGATTCATAGCAAATAAAAATATTTGCTAATTGGTGCATTCAAAATGATGTAGAGAAATAAGAGCAACATATCATACATCCTAATAACCTAAAACAGATGCTCCTGGGAAATAATAATATTAAGTTTTGAAACACACAGGGAAAGTTCATCCCTTGCCAAAAAGTAGCCACTGCAGCAAAAATCTGTGCAATTATATATTATGTTGTTGTTCTTTTATTGATGCACATCATTTTGAAAACACTGGACATAAATAGTACATAAATAGTCACCTGTAAATAAACAAGTATGACTCAATCAATCAATCATTTTACTCACATAATGCATTTTGCAAGAGTAGGACTCAAGGCAGCTTTAAGAGTAAAAAAAATAGCAGTAAAACAACATATATCTGAAATTATACAAAAAGGTAAGATTTAAATTATATTAAACTGTCTATAAAATTTAAACCATTGTTGTTAACTGTCATCAAATTGTCTTCGACTCACAGTGACCCTATGAATGAGAGACCTCTAAATCACCTTTTTATCAACAGCCTTGTTCAGGTCTTGCAGACTCAGGGCCGTGGCTTCCTTGAATGAGTCTATCTATCTGGAATGCAGTCTTCTTATTTTCCTGCTGTCTTCTACTTTGTAAAGCATTATTGACTTTTCTAGTGAGTCCCGTCTTCTCATGATATGGCCAACACATGATAGTTTATTGCAGTTCAAAATATCTGCAGGACCAAAGAATACCCACCTCTTTTCCAGAGGATAGAGCTAGGAGCAAAATACTGACACAGGAATTAAATCTTACTTGCTGAATCCCAAGAACTATCCTAATACAAAATTCAATGTTACTGTCAAATAGGGGTTATAACTTAGAACTTTCCCTGTACTGTAAAAATGCATCACTTTTTAAGAACTAGAGATGTCATTTTAAAAAAAAAACACACAGCATTATTCTTCTGCACTTCATATTATAGAAGTTTTTCAAAAGAAAAATTCCTAACCAGGAATTACACAATGAGGGAAGTAGGTCAACTATTCTTAAAGGCATAAGAATAATGGGTGAGTAAGGCAGCTTTTTGCTTTCTTTTTTTTTTAAAGATGTATCAGAGACCTTAAGGAATTTGCTCTGAGAATCCCTATGGAGTTCTTATAGGAGGTGACCTCACAACTTAATGGACAGCCACCAAGATTTTGATAGGAGAAAATAAACTCAGATATATATTTCAACATTTTGAAAGGTATACTTTAAGAGTCTAAAATTGTGCATTTAAAGATATATTTAAGTAAAAATTTATGTGATTTTTTAAATTTTAAAATGTGCAGACTCGTGCTGAAAGTGTCACAGTGACACATAAGCAAACCTGATGCAGAACAGCATTGACTGACTCACTCATCAAACCTATTATTTTGCCTGTTTCACTATTTCTTTATCTCCTTTTTTTTTTTAACAGATGAAGCTGCTATCAGACAGACAGAAACGGATACTTGTCCATCACTGAAAGTCCACGACAGTGACAGTGAAATTTCTAGTTGTCATACACTTCCTAAATGCATTTGCTCTGATAAAAAGAAAAATAAGTGTATGGCTTCCTTATTCAGAGATCATAAAGTTGTCAAGATTTATTTAGAATTACAGTGTAATCTCGTATGTCTAATCTGAAGTCTTTCATAGGAGATAGTCCCAGATAAATGGGAATGTAATTGCAGTTTCTGCTAGACTAAAGTAAAGCACAAGACCTGGTGTGAATTCAAATGAATTACTTTGGCTAGGACTGCTGCCTTAATTTGGTAGAACCCATGAATATATAGTCAATTGGTGTTTCCATTCTGGCCATGGATTCTCCTTTGCCATCTATTTCAAAATAATTTTGTCTTTCTAAGTGCAAAATATGTAGACATTCATGAACAAACAGAATCCCCATAGCCTGGCATTTAATCACAGTGGCCTGGCATTTAATGCACCTAGATTGTAAGCCTGAGAGCAGGGATCTGTCTAACCATAAGATTGTATGTACAGCATTGTGTAAATTTACAGTGCTATATAAATAAAATAACAACAACAACAACAAGAACAACAACAACAACAACAACAACAACAGTGATTTCTTCAAAAGCATAACATTGGCTTACATGACCTATCAGGGTGGCTGTCAATTAGCATCCTGTTGCATCCCTTCTTTTGCTGGTCCAAGCTGTGAAATTGCCAATGTTGCTTTAGCTGGGCCTTTAACAGTCACTTGGGAGGTGGATTGATTAGCTCCAGGCTATGAAAAGCCTCACCTTCTGCTCAGCAAGTTACTGTTCAAAGCACAAAAGCAGCCCACGCTAACAAGCACCTTCTTCTGAACAACTGGCAATCCCATCAGATAGGATGTGGGACTCATAGGTTTTGCAGTTGGGGTAGAACATAGGCTTACCCAAAGGGCAAGTGAGATAAACCCATTGAAGAGCTAGCTAATAAATCCAGCCCCTATCTGACTTCTTCATGTCCAGCACAGTGAGACAGAAGAAGAGGAACCACAGTTCAGTGGAAAAGCATCTGCTTTGCTCTAGCAAGATTCTAGATTCAATACCATTGGCATCTTGAGAGTTTCATTGACTTCAGTAGTAAGTGGTGCAGAGCCAGGAAGAGTGAGACAGTGCTTTGGGTGGTACATGCTAGGGGTGCACAGCTGTGGGCACATGTTGGCGATGTGTTGCCACACAGACTTCTTTGTACCCCTATGGTAGCCTGCTGCCCTCAGATGTTTTAGTAGTGAGATCCAGTCAGTGTCTGTATATATGAACTGGAAGAGGGACATCTTGTCTCCTGCTGATACTGCCATCAAAATATCTGATGTGATAGGAAAGACTTCTACCTCAAACCCTGTAGAACCCTTGATAGATAACTAGATAACACAATACCACTAGATAACACAATACCTGGGATCAAACATTGATAGGAATGGGGACTGCAGCCAGGAAATCAGAAGAAGATTAATAATGGAGTGGGCACTGTGAAAGAACTAGATAATATTCTAAAATGCAAAGATATAAAATGCAGAACAAAATTTAGAATCATACAAGCCATTGTATTCCCTATTACCATGTATGGATGTGAGAGCTGGACAATTAAGAAAGAAGATGGAAAGAAAATCAATTCAGTCGACATGTGGTGCTGGAGAAGAATGCTGAGTATTCTCTGACAGCCAAAAAGGCAAACAAATGAGTCCCTGAGCAGATCAAGCCAGAAATGTCTATGTGAGCCAAGATGACAAAACTGAGGCTGTTGTACTTTGGACTTACTGTGAGAACTCATTAGAAAAAAACAATAATGTTGGGAAAGGTGGAGGGAAGTAGAAAGACAGGAAGGCTTCATGCTAGATGGATGAATTCTATTAAGTAGGTAATGGAAATGTATGAGTTTATAGGAACGAAGCAGAGCATTGGAGGACAGGGGTCTTGGAATTGTTTCATCCACACAGTCGCCATGGATCAAAATCGACTGATGGACAGTTAACAACAAACAAAAGATGGCAGTCTGTCTCTGACCTGCTGTAACACAACTTCTTTGCTTTCCAGGCTTCCCAGTATCCCCCACCCAGCACAGCCACTTCTCATACTAGTTTGAGGATTCTGGACATTGTAGTCCTCTGGCTAGGGGTTTCTAGAAATTGTTCATCTGTTGGGAGTGCTTTGATTGTGTGTTCCTGATTGATGGCCCTTGAGGTCTCTTCCAACTCTATGATACTATAAATCCAAAAAACAGCTGTCCTATGGGTGTTTCCAGTTTTCATATGAATGTCTGTACTTAACATTCACCCATAAGCTTTTGAAGGATGAAGGTCTCCCTAAGGCAAAGAGTATTTGTTCTTCTTTAATTAGACAAGGATCTGGGGTGGAGTTTGCATATCACCTCCACCTGGATAAAAACATGGGGAAGACTCTGGAGAGATTTTCCTTTGTTACTAAAGTGTTATGCAGAGCGGCTCCTAAAATGAAGGGGACATGGTTTAATTCTGACCTCAGGCCTTTGTTTTTGCAGGTAACTGAATTATGGAGCAGAGTCATGGCTAGATTTGTTTTGACCATTCTTGGTGTCTTGCTTTGGGGAGCTGCAGTAGCTCTCTTGTTTGGTGGTACATTTGTGATCTTCACCTACCAGAGCTACAGGTACTTCTTTCCAAACAAATTCTTCCTTGTTCCAGGCTGTTTGACAGTTGCCACTGCCACTTTGCTGTTCCCCACTTCTGTTTTGGCAACATGTGTTCCATTAAAAGGTCCTCGCCATTTCCGTGGGATTTTAATGTACTTGTTCTTGGTCCTCTTTTGTTTGGAAGTCTCTTCCATCATTTTAATCCAGATCTATTCTGCTGAAGTGGAGTATGAACTGAAAAACAGGATGGTCCCTTTCTTTCACAAGTACAACTGGACTGATCCAGACAACTGGGGCACAGTATCTGTGGATGGCACCCATAAGCAGTTGAAATGCTGTGGAATCACCAATTACACTGATTGGATGGTGTTGCTTCCAAACCATTTCCAGGTAGGGCATGTTTTTGCCCCTGAGAGTTGTTGCAAAGAGACTTACTTGGATTGTCATGGTGATCTGAGTCAGCCAGAGAAGCTCTTTATGGATGGCTGTCACAAGAAACTGGAAGAAAGACTCCATTTTATCAAGCAGTATGTGACCTGGTGTTGTTTTGTGACTGGATGCTTGGAGATTCTAGCAGTTATCTGCAATGGAATACTTATGAAGGAGCCGCCATTCCAAGACTTTCATATTCTTGATTCTGCTGCCTTTTCATAGTCCCCATAACCAGTTGCTATTGTCTGATCTTTTTCTGTATTTCTTGAAGCTACTGGGTGCTCTCATTAAAGTTAAGCTCATGACTTTAAAATTGTGGAAAAATCTGATACTCCTCTCTTCCTTAAAAAATGCAAATATTCCTGTTACAAACAAAAAGTATATTGCTGATAGCAATCCTCAATAAACTTTTGCATGTAAGAAAAGACTACTGAAAAGGGCAATATTTATTATGCTTTATATGTAGCTGCATAATAATTACAAATACTTAAGCTGGTCAAGAAGTATGGCTATAATTTTGCTGACCCTTTTACATTATTAAGGGAAAGTGAAGCTGTCAGTCTGGCAAGAATTAAACTTCACACATATTTGTGAAACAGTCTTCTCATTAGGCAAAGAAATGCAAGGATAAGGGAGCTGCCCATTCTCCTGAAAAGTACAAAGTAAGCACAGCTGTTTTAGAAAGAAATCCAAGTGCAAAGAGAGGTGGAAGACAGGAATTCTGTGGAAAGCGTTAGATTAAAAAATACTGAATAAAGGAGAATGAAGCAAAGAAGCAGTCTGTCAAATGTGGATTAGAAACAAAATTTCCTACATTTTGCAGCTAGTGTAACTTTAATACTTGCATGGAAAGGAAATGTGTTGTGGTGGTGGTGTGCCTTCAAGTCATTTCTGACTTATGGCAACCTTTAAGGTTAACTTATCATGGGGCTTTCTTAGCAAAATTTGTTCGGGGGGGGGGGGGGTTACTCTTGTCTTCCTCTGAGGCTCAGAGTGTGTGACTTCCCAAGTCACCCAGTGGGTTTCCATGGCCAAGTGGGGATTCTGATCCTGGCCTTCAGAGTTATAGTCCAACATTCAAAACACAATACAATGCTTTCTCTCGCCAGCCTCACAGTTGCCCAGGCACAATTGTGACAACTGAAGCCACCCAATGACAACTTTGAGGCTACAAAAGCAGCAAAGAGTGGGATGGTGGCTGTTATTGCTGTCATTGGTGTTGTGTGCCTTCAAGTCATCTTTGACTTATAGTTATCACAGGGTTTTCATTACATAATTTGTAAAGAGAGGATTTGCCATTGCTTTTCTTCTAAGGCTGAGAGAGTGTGACTTGTCCAAGGTCACCCAGGAGATTTCCATGACTGAGTGGAGATTTGAAACCTAGTCCAACACTCAGACTACTACACCATGCTGGATCTCAGGGCAGTAGCTAGATTGTATATATTGATGGCAACTAACCAGGCAGTGCCTTGGATGTAGACTGCTAGCAAATGTTTATTTTAGCATCTGCAATACTAAAGCTATTGAAGTAAGTGTGAAACATTTAAAAGACAAGTTCTTTTTGTATGCTTCTTAACAGCCCCATTTTTTTTTACCAGGGATCATTGCCTGCCTAAGCATCCGTACACACAAACATATTCACATGCACATCTGCATGGCAGGTGAAAAACAAAAAAGTCATCAACAGCCTCCCTTGCTCTGGCTTTTGATACAAGGTTGGATGATTAAAGTGTTCATTGTTTCCTCTCTTTTTTAATAGGAAAGAAAAAGAGGGAATGTAGTTCTAAGTATGCAAACCCTGACATTTAGAGGAATAAATTGATAATGCAGTAGACGGGCCTATACTGGCTTTGGAGCATATTTACTTTGTAGACTGATCAAATACAGTCACAGGGACATAAGTCATGACAAATGAATCTCAGCACAGCGAGGTTTCTTTCAAATGAGGATTCTTTAATCTTTGTTACTTAACTATTTACAAAGTTTACATAGAGTATAAGACATCCATCTTGAACACTCATTAACAAGTTACTTTACCAATCAACCAGCCGTAACAACAGCTTCTGAGGCAGTTACAGTAACACCAACTGAAGAAGTGACAGTTTCACCAGCCTTCCCATGATGCACTGTTTCAAAATGCAGACTCGTGTAACTGCCACTGGAACTGTAATAAGTTTCACTACAGCTCCACCTAGTGGCCACATCATTGTCATTTTCTCAGACCTGTTTACAACATGGTCTTGACATAAAATGCTCAAAATACATAAAAACATTATACCAACACCCCATCACATGCCTTAAAAACTTTCCATTTTAAAAGCCTGTTTAAACAAGTAGGTTTTAGCCTTCCGTCAGAAGGATAACGAAGAAGGGGCCATCCTGGCCGCCCGGAGCAGGGAGTTCAAGAGTCTAGGGGCAGCCATGGAAAAGGCCCTCTCTCTTGTCCCCACCAGCTGTGCTTGTGATGGTGGTGGAATGGAAAGAAGGGACTCCCCTGAGGATCTCAGAGCCTGGGCCAGCTGATATAGGCAGATACAGTCTACTAAATATCCTGGACCTTAGCCATATAAGGTTATATATTATATATTCCCTGTTATCATCATAATATTCCATGCATTGTGTACTGTTTGAGGGTTGGACTTCAACTCTTGAGACCAGAGCTCAAATTCTCTGGGTGAACCCACTGGGAGAAGTCACACTGTCTCAGTCTCAGAGACAGGCAATGGCAACCCCTTCTGAATTAATCTTGCCTAGAAAACCCTTAAGACTACAATTAGTTGGAAATGACTTGAAGGCACACAGCAACATGCCCTCCCACCCACTTTCAGCAGCCTCGGTGCCTTCCCTGAGTCTTCACAATCTACACTTGTTAAAGAGAATTTTAGATCAGCCACTATCCTGAAGAATTTTGCTCTAAATTGGCTAGAGCTTTGAAGTAATGTATTATAAGTAATATGTTGGACTGACGACAATGTTGCTTTTAGTGGCAAAGGTGTGGTGTTTTTATTAAAACAAAACAAAACAAAGCTTATGTAAAAGCAATAATGGAAGATATTCTATTAGTGTCTAATGCCTACTTGTTACTCTCAAAATGTTGCCTGGCTATGTTTTAGAAAAAAATAGTAACACATTATTAACTTACCACCCTTACATAACAAGTAATACTAGTGAATGACTTTCAAAGTAGGGATGGCGTTCCAGGTATTGTTAAAGTGCAGCTCCCAAGATTTTCCCTATTGGCTATGCTGACTAGGCCTGTGATTGTAGGGCTATATGGCATCTTGAGGGCTCTGTGATTCCCACCTCTATTTTTAAAAGGAATGAATAATTAATTGCTTTAAAATTATTCCAAAGGCTGACAGAAATTAAGGATAAAATTCCAAGATGTTTCTGATTCTTAACTTCCATGAAAATAGATAGCCCCCCAAAATTTTGGTAGTGGAAGAATCTGTCTATGCAGAATGTTGGGGATGGAATAAGGGCAAAATACATTTTGGATAGAGAGCCAGCATGGTGTAGTGTTTTGAGTGTTGGACTAGGTCTCTGAAGACCCGTGCTTGATTCCTCACTCAGTCATGGAAACCTACTGAGTGAGTCACATACTCTTGGCCCCAGGAAACCCATTATAAGATTGTCATAAGTTTTTATTTTTAGAATTCCTCCACAAAACTCCCTGGGGAAGAAAGTGACCACTGTGATCAATGAGGAACTGTAGCACCTCCATGGTAGAACATTTGACATCTCAAGGTAAAAATGAGAAAGACTCTTGTGTGAAATCACAGAGGGCCTCTGCCCACCTGAGTAGACCACCAAACCCTCCAGATGTTCTTGGCTTCAGCATCTGTTTTACCTCCCATTGGCCATGCTAGCTAGGGCACATAAGAGTTGTACTTCACATCTGGAATGCACCAATTTGGGTAAGTCTGGGCTAGGCAATACTTAGCTTCAAGACCCCCCTCCCCAGCTTCTTGGGTTGTGGTGAAAAAAGTAACTCCTCTGAACATAATGCCCATATTAGTATATTCTTCAATATTAGAATCTTAAAAAGCAGAGAAGCTGATATTTGTCAGTTACTGTCCAAGGGGTATAAGGCATCAAGCCTCTGCCCTTGGGCAACAAAAAGAGTTGGAAGACATATGCATTTAGACCAGTAATGTGTTCCTCACATATTCCTTTTTAATTAAAGGGATTTTATGTGGGTGGCAACTGATCACATGAGTGCCTGGAGAGAATGCCATCCTTGTAGGAGGCTGCCTCATCTATTGCTTTATCTTTTTGAGCGTGCCAACAAGTGCATCTCCTAATGACAACAGCCAGCCACTGTAGCAGCAACTTATGCCTTCTTTTCTTATTAGTTTTGAAATTCTGTTAATTTCTTACCAAGACTTACATGGCAGCTTCTAGAAGGATTAGCCAGAATCCTGCTTTCTTTACTGCTAGATTTGCAAAGTTTCTGCATCTTCGTTAATTAAAGGGACTTTGATGCTTCGTTGCTTGATCCCCTCTCTTTTAAAATAAAAGAAAGAAAAGATCCACTTTTTGAAAAGTGAGAAGAGGCAGCTAGCTGAACAATGTACTAATCTGGTCCTCAAGGCTAATATTTTTAACTCTTATTGTTTTCTCTTTTCCTTAAAACTGTTAAATAGATGTAAACATACAGTCCATTCTAAAGTTTTTCATGCAAAGTGCTTTTATTCACTTCCTTCTCACTGGGGCAAATGCAAAAAATTGATTGACACCAAGCTACAACACCTCCTGCTTTTGGAGCACATGGAGAATCAAAAAGGAGAAGTCCTACTTACACAATATGTCTGTTCACACTGTTCCATGACCAAGTGTTTCTGCTTATGGGGCTTTAGAAGGAAAGGTACCAAAATCCGGGTACACATAGGACCTTCTCTGTCTTCAGAGCCTTGCCATCTCTCTGCTGCTAATCTTCTTCTTCCTTCTGTTTGCTCACAGACTTACAAAGAAGAAAATAAAAACTCTTAGCTTGCCCCTGTGTTTTATTTCAAATAACACTTTAATATGAACTTGCCAATAAACATCAGCTCTGTGCAATGAGAGAAAGAAAGGAACTTGGATTATGACCAACTAGGACACTTCCCAACTCCACAAAGCTTCAAATGTGTGTATGCCTATTGTGAGAAATTTATAACCCACACACCTCTAGAAATATATACATATTTGGTTGTTTGGACCTAGGGTACACAGGACAATTGAATCCAAGAGGATCAAGTGTGAGGGCAATGGAAGCAACAGAAAGCAGGACACACTTAAGTCAAACTATAGAATATGCTTTAGTACATATTTAGATGATGTCTAATTTTGTAGTAAAAGCTGTCCACTTTGTCATAGCATATGATTTTTAAAGCACACTTAATTTTTTTAATTGGCTATTAGTTGGTTAACATGGGTTTTAGTAACAAGTCATAAATCATGGACTTGTGGGGTTGGGTAGGATACCAAAGGTTGCCTAGTCCAACCCCTGCAAATGGGGGGGAAAAGCATCCTCAACAGATGGTCAACCAATCTGAGATGCTCTGGATTAAAAATCCTGCATTCCTTTAACATGGATTATGCTGAATGGGGCTTCTGGAAATTGAAATGCAAAATATTTGGAGAACCAAAAGTTTTCCACTCCTGTACTAATGACTGTCAATTAAACTATAGAAAAATCAGGAAGAAGACCTGCATATGTGAAAATAAACAAAGAGGGAAAGACTGTAGATTATTTGGTCTCTTCCAAATAGTTTGGGCAGTTTTCTAAAATCCCCAATCATGTTGGCAAAAGTATATCATAGCTGTAGTACAAAATATCTGGAGAGCCTCATATGGACTAGAGAAAACAGTGAGGAGACAAGCTCTGAGATGGGCAGCTGTTTATTCAGTAGTTTTTTTTTTTTAAAAAGCCCAATACATTTTGGGCAAAATATGTTGGACTTTTTAAAAAAAAAATACTGGACCACCACATAGCATGTGGAGCTTTCTCCTCTCTGTTTCCCCTCCCTCCCTTTCAACATGCTTTTCAGTACTATCACAGCAGGACTGACATGGCATTCCACAGAAGTACCAACAGACCAGAAGGTAAGATGACAGAAAAGGGCCAATATGGGATAAATCTCAAATGTCAGTCCCACTGTTCACTTACCAGTTTTGTCTAACCACACAGCACCACACCTCCTTCTTCCCCAAATCAAACAAATGAGGGCATCCCATTCCTCCCCCCTCCACTGGGATTCAATGAAACACATGTAAAAACAGACAGACAAGACCAGGAATAGAGTGCCAGTGAAGCATGTCTGATGCATTAATCACAATACTCAGCTTTCACCTGAGTAATCCCACTTTTCCTTCCAGTCTCTGCCTCTTAAATAAGGATTCTGGAGGTAGTCCCTAATTTGAGAAGGAGTTGGTTCCCCTTCCCAGTGCCTTCTGAAACTATCTTTGAGCTTAACTCATACAGGGTGGACTTACCAATGACAGTTGTTTACACTACCTTATACAGTTGGCCCTCCTTATCCATGGATTTTTATCCACAGATTTGAGCATATTCCCAAAAAGTATAAATTCCAAATAGCAAACTTTGATTTTCCATTTTATATATGAGGCACCATTCTGTTGTGCCATTATATTTAATGAGACTTGAGCATCCACAGATTTTGTTATCCATGGAGGGTCCTGGAACCAAACCCCAGCAGATAACAAGGGCCCCAGTGTATTATTCACCAACCAGAAAGGTGAAGGACCAGGGATAGGAGGAAACAACTGCATGTGATCAACAGTCAGTCTTGATCTTCCAACAAACAGCTATCAAATCCACTATCCTGCAGGGAAGGAAAAGAAAAAGAAATGGAAAAAAGCCTTCTTCTTTCCCACTCCTCCTGCGCCCACTGCTGATAAGTTTATTTAAAAAACCAAAATATTTATTAAACTATTTCTATCCCATCCTGTAATTATAGGGTAGGGCACAATCCACATTATGCCTTATTCATAATCCTAATTCATAATTTAATTATAGGGTTAAATTTAACCTGCCTTAACATCATTTGTTTCAAAAATTAGGAACTAAAGAACATCCAACACAAATACATATTTTGTCTTCTTCCTCAGCTGATTCTTTTCACTGGCAGCTCCATAAGGTACTTGGTTGCCAGGAGTCTGTAGTCTTCCAGTCACCATTAATTGTCTTTGGCTGACGAGAAGGATTGTGTTCATTAATACTCGATTTAGAGAAATAATAAAATGAAAACTGAAGATGAAGCCCCATCTATGAAGGATGACAGTGAAAAATGACTACAATTCTAGGAATATATCTTAATGGTTTCAACAGCCACTCTTCTCCCTTGCAAAAAACTTT
Organism: Urosaurus nigricauda; assembly: GCA_034509955.1. Classification (NCBI taxonomy): domain Eukaryota; kingdom Metazoa; phylum Chordata; class Lepidosauria; order Squamata; family Phrynosomatidae; genus Urosaurus; species Urosaurus nigricauda. Next base: position 105,445,162 of record JAOEGL010000002.1, read on the forward strand.
TAAAGCTGTTATTATGCTCTGCCCTAATCACAGAATCAAAATGTTTCCCCCAGCAATTGAGGATCTGAAATCAGTGCTTATTCCTCTGGAATGAATTTATTCAGCATGATGTATTTCTATTGTCATGTATTTATAATGGGCACACTTAATATAAAATGCCAGCTTTCCTGCTTGAGGAGCTGAGATTTCCTATCCACCAGGGACAGTATGGTGCGAAGTAGCTCTCAGAAAGCTCTTGTGTGATTTTCCTCACCTGTCTTGTTCTCTTTGTGCCTGATGTGCTTCTGCTTCTCTCCTGAGTGTGCTGTGATAGGGAAAGATTGTCTTTGCTCAGAGAAATCTGTTGAAGTATGAGTCACAAAAGGAGTGGGGAGTCTTTGACCCTCCAGATGTTTAGGACTTTGATCCCCAGAAGCTCCAGTCAGTATGGTCAAGGATAAGGGAATGCGGCTCTGGTGGCTTTTAGGTTATTGAAGTGGTTAAAATATTCTGATTTTAATCTGAACTTTATATAAACAAAACACTCTGCATTCCTAACCTCTATTTCACTTATAGGTTCAGCACCTTGGATAGTCCAGATAAAATCCAGATTGATGATGATGTTGTTAATTGTCATTATGTTGATATTGATTTTTGGTCACCCTATGCATGACAAACCTCCAAGCCACCCTGTCATCAACAGCCCTGCTCAAACTCAGGGCCATGGCTCCCTTGACTGAATCAATACATTTGGAACACAATCCTCCTCTTTCCTTACTGCTTTTTACATTATTAAGCATTACTGTCTATCCTAGTGAGTCACATCCTCTGATGATACGAGCAAAGTGAGAGAGTCTCAGTTTAGTTATTTTGGCTGTTAGAGAGAGTTCAGGCTTGATTTGCTCTAGATGGTCTAAATCAAGACCATTTATTGATCTTTTCATCATTCCACAGTTTTTGTAGATTTTTTTTTCCTGTCAGCTTTCTTCACTATCCATCTATCACAACATACATAGATATTAGAAATGTCATTGTCTGGACAATCCCAATTTTAGTATTCAATTACATATCTTTACACTTTAAGATCTTGCCTAGTTCCTTCACAGCTGTACTTCCAAGTCCTGCAGTATCCATTCTGATTAATGACTGAGTCAAGGTATGAAAAATCTTGAAATAGTTCAATATTTTCATCTTTGATTTTAAGTCTAGATAAAAACCCAGACAGAATTCACTGACATCAGCTGCTACTGGGTTATGGGACTGGATTCCAAATATGAATAATGGAGATACGGTAACTGAAATAGTTAAAGATTTCTTATACCTTGTCTCAGTTATTAACCAAAATGGAGACTGCAGTCAAGAAATCAGAGGAAGACTTGGGGGGGGGGATATAGACAGGAAAAAAGGGATGGCTTAGATCTGTCCCTTTTATGCTGGATTGAGTCTAGGGCAAACAGATGCCCCTCCCCAGTCCAGCCATCTTCTGCTTCTTTTGGGGGAGGAAAGAAGCTGCTCATTCTCCAAAAAAGCCAGCCTCTCCCTGCTCTGGGGCAAGTGACATCTAAACAACATGCTCCCAAGAGGGAGAGAAGCCGGCTGGCATGTAATAGCTGGTCCAGCTTCCCTCCCATTTGGGGACATGGCATGTCTAAACAGCACACCCCCAAACCAACCTCAAGTGCACTAAATGGGCTGTCTGTTTTGGCTCTTCCTCACATATAATAAGATCCTCAAGTGTAAAGCTTTATCAGTAGATACAGTTGGTTCTTTCTATCTGTGGGCTTGCCATTCATGGATTGGAACATCTGTAGATGGCCCCACCCCATCTCGCCAACAGCACTGTGCACACACCACCATTAGGAAAAATGGAACTTGAGGTCCTGCAGGTTTACCATCTACAGGGGGCAGGGTCTGGAACAGAACTCCCAGGGATATAAAGGGCCAACTGTACTAAACTAAACTGTACAAAACAAAACAACACCAGCACATCCGAAGTGCTGTTCTGGAGGAGAATTCTACTATGCCCCCCCCCCCCCCAAAAAAAGTCTACTAAATGGATCTTAGAGCAAGCCAGGTTTGAACTCTCACTAGAATTCCAGATAGCTATACCAAGATTGTTATATTTTGGACCTATCATTAGACAAAACAACTTATTAGGAAAGGCAGTAACGCTTGGCAAAGGAGTAGGAAAAGAGAAAGACCACATTACAGATGGATAGCCCTGAATTAGCCAATGCCCTTCTTGAAGGTCTCTCATTCATAGGATCACCATAAGTCAAAGTAGGCTTGATGACGAATAACAACACATCATGACAGTCTGCATAATTTCAAGAGGAATCTCATACTTCCAGCAGATGTGTTGATTCATATCAAGAAACCAGTTCTAGCATTTTTCTTCCCCACCAGGAACAAACCTTAGGCAAAGCTAATAGATCATAAATGCTTATTCAAGACCAATCACATTAAATATTTGCAGGTGCGTTGACAACACAACAGGGATCACTCGCAAAAAAATATATTGTTGCTGGGGGGAAATATCCTCTCTCCCCAATCATTTTGTGCTAAGCTCAGGAAGAAAAGAAGATGATTGCATTCTCCCAGAGTGTCAGAACATTCTTGTTCTTTGACCATGCGAGCTCTGACTTCACTACACAACTAATGGTTTTTGCGCTGGCGTACAAGATCATTACTACTACTAACAACAATAGCAACCATAAAAACAACAACTAAAATGTTATATAATAATAGCAGAATTTTCAGGCAGCTGTCCAGAACTCATCAGAACAAGCAGGAGAGGCCCTAAATATAATAGTCCTGGATCACGTTTCAAAGTGCTGTAGTGCCCATTAACATCTAAAGGGGAGCATTCATGGGTGTGCATGAACATGTGCAGGAAATGATAGGCAAGCACAAGTCCAGAATCCAAAATGACCTAACAGCACTAGATAATACGTTTACATCCCCTCAGTGGTGATACAATAGTTATAAGGAAGCTTCCTTAAATTGAATCAGACCATTGGTTCCCACAAAATTGGGTCCTCACTGCAAGTCACTGCCTTCTGATCAAATAAAAAACATCACCACTCTTTATCTAAGATAAACAAAGAGGGATACGGTCTGATCAACCTAAGGAAAGAACATCATAGATGGGGTATCACCACAGGAGATACCCTGTCTTATGGCCTGACCCACATGGAGTGACATGAAACAAGACCTCATTCGAAGACTAAAAAATATGGAAAGGCTCCTGAAGAGGGAGGTAATCATGCCAGTATATTCATTTTTGGCTCAAATGTCAGTGAAAGAAGCAGAATTGTTTTAGACAGGGAGGGGAGAATCATCCAACAGTCAAGTGTTTGAAGAGTTTCATTCTTACTTAAATACAAAAGGGATTAAATAGCTCTAAGTCATCCACTTTTGTCAAGCCTATTCAAAAGGATGGCTTTTTTCATGTCTCTCTCTCTCTCTCAATCACTTTTTAAGAAAAAGAGTTTGCCATTATATTGGTTAGTTCTGGTGTCAGCTCGTCCTTTAATGGCACCATTAGGACACAATTGGTCTAATAAAAAAGCATGCAGACCCTAGGATGAGATGACTCCCTCTGCTTTGTTTATAACATGTAATTTCCTGATATCATGTAAGAACTCAGCATCCCATTAGAGAAGATTCCAGCAGTAATAAAAGAATTGTCTGCTGTCACATGGGGATTTCAAAAACCATGACCCATGAAACCAAGACAGACCTTGATAGATAGATATATTAGAAAGGCATTAGCAAGAAAGCTTCCTTAATTTGACTTTGTCTTGCTGTGTGCACGGCGAAGAAAAGACCTTGTGTGTATGTGTGTGCGTCTGCATCTTCATTAAAACTGACTCCCCACACACAAACACATTAGATGAAACTCCAAGGAAACAACCTTTCCCCACCCACAATTAATCCAAAGAGTGAGCACAGGACAAGACAGATGGGGTATAATTTGAGTATGGAGAGGAATTGTCAGCATCTCACTTTAATTAGCATTATAACGTGGCTCTTCTCTTCAGATATAAGCAGACATGACAAAGACGTGTTCCACGTATTCAAGAGGGTAATTAAACTGCCACATGCTCAAACCAATATGCACACAGGCCTGATTAAAAAGCTGGGGGAAAATGTGATGGATGGGCTTTTAATGCACATGGTGGGGAGGAAGGGAGGAAGGGAAGGAGGGATTAAGATGAATCAATGTTTGCTTCACTCTGGGAGGAAAAAAAAGTAAAATGAATTAACATGCGGCAAGAGAAAGCTGGGACAGGGAAGAATGAATAAGTGAGGAAGCATGGTTTAATACAATTAAGTGTTAACTAGCAGAATCCAGGTGGAGATTAGCCAGGACTAGGGAGCCAAGGCTAGGAATATAAGATCTCCACTAGATCAGACCAAGTAGCCGTCCGCAGGCCAAATACAAGCTTCTGGAAGTTCACAAATAAGAGTGTAAAAGAAGCAGCCAACACTACAGCCATCAAGTGCGCAAATGTACCTCCCCTGGAATCTAGCATTTCATTTTTGATTAGGTATTCTAGTGAATAATTGGGATGGGCGAGTGTAAAAAAAAGCTTTGTTAAAAAAATGAGGTTCTTTGCCAAAGGCTTTATTAATCGAGTTATGACTATATTATAAAGAAACATGTGAAAATATTTTTCATAATGCTTAAAAGACATCATTGTTGGAGTTTGATGCATCTTTCATGACAAACGTGTTTCCGCAGAGTGGGTGCAAGCAGAGGCAAAACGGGAGATCAGGCTTGGGATCTGAACTACAGTTTCCACAATATCTCAGAATTGGTTATCCTGGTTAGGGTTGCTGGAAATTATAAGTCAATTGCTTCTGGAGGGACACATATACTCACCTTCACTCTCAACCAGGGTTTATCATAGCATGCCCTGTGGACTCCATACATCTCCAATGGCTGTTTTTGTACCTCGAGGCCCTCACAGGGCTCAAAAAATTTTTTTTTAAAAAAAAAATCATCCAAACATCATCTAGGGGACATTTTCACTATATCCTGCACCACCACCATTTTAGGGCCGGAAGAGCCATTTCTGCAGAGCAAAAATGCCCTCAGCAACATTGAAAGCATGTTTGGGGACATCTGGGAGCAAAAAAACAAAACCCACAAAAAACCAAGATTTTTTTGTAGAAGGCTGTGGCTTCATCTACACTGCAGAAGTAATATAGTTTGACTCTACTTTTACTATCTTGGTTCAATGCTATGGAATTCTGGGATTTGTTGTTTTGTGAGATATTTTGCCTTCTGTGCAAAATCTCTAGTGCCACAACAAATTACAAATCCTAAAATTCCATAGGATGAAGCCATAACAGGTATAGCTGTATCAAACTGCTTTAATTCTGCAGTGTGGTAGGTACATATGTTGGGAAAAGCAACCCGGGGGGGGGGGGGCTCTAGCCACTTATAGACTTCAGGGATAAAACTTTTCAGATTTGATAGTGAAATGTGGCAGTGATTTTACTGCAGATGGTGGGGGAGTATGCCATGAGGTACAGAAGTTTTGGAAGTCTTGTATATGTATTAGGTATCTTGGCACAAGAAAAGGGGGAGAAAACTATCAATCAGTAACCATTAAAGCGTTGATCTATATCCTAAAAATTAAACATTCATTTCTCCACCCTTTGCCACCTGCCTGAAATAGAGCTGGCAGCTTCTCTGAGTTCTGTAATTTGCTTGCGTTTGCTTTGATTATGATTTATCCTTAAATAATTTTCCCATTAGAACTCACCAATTTGTTGCCTTTGGTGGTAGGAAATAATTCCCAGCCAATGGAAACTAGTGGAACAAAACCAGGAGCATTGCGTCTTAGTGAACTGGTGATTAACAGATTAAGTGTTTTGTAGATGATGGAATTGAAGGGATTTTGGAGGATTTTAGAGTTTCTAGAATGGTATACCTGGAGTATCTGGATTTGTGGAGTGGGAGGAATAAGAGATGATCTTGAGCTTCAGTAACATGTTATTCAGTGGGAAACATTTTGTTAAATACCTAGCATTCTCATCTCTTCCTATTCCCATGCATAATGTCATGACCTCATACTGAAAGGATATCTTCTTATTTGAAAATAAAAATTCATATAACAGACCGCAAACCTGTAGGCCCACAGCAGGGTCACTAGTGAAGGTATTTCTGAGCTGAACCTAAACTTGCCTTCGGTTTTGTTCAATGTGTACCAAGTTACCCTCTTCTCAGTGTCATTTGTCAGTGTTCTGGGGGGAAGGACCAAATCTGTCAGAACTGGGGGCAGGGAATCTGTTAGAATTGCTATGATGAAGTCATGAAGGTGAGGAAATCATGACTTGAAGCTATTGGAAATTTTCTGCATAGCTTTATGAAGTTTCTGAATTCCACATTGTAAGAGTGTTCATGATCTTTTTAAAACGTTTCTAGCTCACATGTTTACAAAGCAGAATAGGTTTCTTTCCCTGTGAGGTTACTTCAATCTGAAGCACCGAGGGAGACAAGGGGATGTAGTCTGTGTTATTGTGCAAGTGACATGACATTACAATACTGTATATATTTTAATTTCTCCCTCTCAAACCTTTAGGAATTTCAAAGTGTGTGGGTGAATGGAAACCTGCAGTTTTAGTTTATAAATTCCCTATTCCCAAGCTGGATTCATGAGCCTTGATGTCTCCATTATTTGGAAGCAGGAGAGTCATGTAGGAAATTGGTGAGCCTTTGCTCCTTACACCCCTGTCTTTATCCTGTGTTTAACATACAGAAGAGAACAGGAACTTCCTCCTTGATTTACAAGTATTAAGCATGATTCCTTGCTTAAGCGGCAGACTTCTTGTTGCAAATGTCCAAAGTTCCTTTTGACTGCATTTCACATACTAACTTGCTTTTGATAAACAGATTGGAACAAACATGGCCACGTCCAGGACAGCCCAAAAATATTAATGGATGGTAGACAAAGAGGATGTCTTTTGATCTAAGATGTTCATCTAATTGTTTGCAAGCTGTATGCATGATTCTGAAAACTACTCACTGTGAACTTTTAGAGTGTGAACCATTATTTCTGCTGCAGAAATAAACTTGTCTTTTTCCTGTGTCTTGCTCACATTGCCTCTGCCAATTTGGACTGCTTGGCAATGAATCTCACTCTTGTGACAGGTATTTTCACTGAAAAGCATTATATTATTTTTAAATATATTTCTCATGCTTATGTTTTCATTTATAAGCTATAGAATTATGAAGACAAGTGTACACATATATTAATGTAGTGAAAATGTAATTGTATACATACAGGAAAGAATGTTTCCCCAGGTGTGAAGGCAAATCAAGATTTGTAGAAATATAAAAATTTTCAGGAAACATCCATTCCAACCCCCCCCCCCCGCCCCAAATGTACATACTCATTTCTTTTGTTCCACTTCCATTTCTGATTAAATTGATAGTTCAGTTTTTGAACTGTTCTAAAACTTGAAAAGCCTGCTTGACCAAAGGTAACATTGGTATACATATGCACAGCATGAAGAGCAAAGGCGCAACCACACCACTTTCTGTCAGCAGGACAAACTATCTTTATATGAAGATGTAGTGAGATGAACAGGGAGCTCATGCAACAGAGGATTAAAATTTGAAATTGACACTGCATTAAAGGCCATGGCATTCAAGGCATGCCTTGAATTATGTTCATTTCCTGGAGAAAGCACAATAAAAAAGCTTGTGCTTTTTGTGTGTTGCTGATAGCTAAAAGTTTTATTATTAGCTGTTATTGTTCTTAAAGCAACCATTAAAATCCTTTAAATGTCAAAGCTTTGCAAAGAGAGCAGTCTTTTTCTTTAAGCTATATAATTTTGGGCCAAAGAATTATGTGCCAGTTAGACATTTATTACACTCAGCTAGCAGCCCAGTGGCTTTATTTATCTGAAAAACAATAATTGTGGGATTTGCTAGAAAGGCTGGCTGTATAGTGTCTGGGGGAGATATGAGGGCTGATGGGGGGAGGTTTGGTTAACTCACCAAAGACTATTCATTTAAAACACACAAACATACATGCGATTGGACAAGGACAGACTTTTGAGAAGAAAATCTTATTTGGCATTTTCAGAAAATATTGGTCCTTCTCTAGATCTAGTTGTGGTTGCATGTGGTAACTACTGGAGTCTCATAGAGATTTTCAATTCCTCCTGCACAACCCTCTGTCAAATACAACTGTGTTCTGGTTTGTAATTTGATTCAGAAAATGTGCATTAGAGAATTACAAATTAAAATACGGAACTGATGACTTTCTCTCCCTAGTGAAGGTTGTGAGGTGTGATAGTCACAGAGTAGAATATCTATCTGCTGATATCCTACTCTGTGCACAAAATGTACAAGTACTCCCTGACTTGACAATTTTTAATTGTATCCCACCACACAGAGAGAGAGAAAGAGAGAGAGCTAAACTAGATATAAATATTGGCTGAGGAGACAAGCATTCTGGGAAGATAAAGGCATTCTGTTTTCTGAACACAAAAAGTGAGCTTGTGATGGCAGCAGGACCAGGAGAAAGTCTTCCTCTGTAAATCTTAGGACCCTTGCAGGTTGGTATTAGGTTTTCAGATAGTCTTGACCTCATTTGGCTTTATGGGTCATGACCAGCACTTTGAATTGTGCCCAGAAACAAACCAGTAGCCAGTGAAGCTTTTCCAACAAGGGAGTTATATGTTCCCTATAACTGGCCCTGATCTGCATTCTGTCCACAGCATTCTGAACCTGCTGAAGTTTCTGAACAGTTTCTAAAGGCAAACCCATGTAGAGTATGTTACCAGTAGTCCAACAGGATGGATATAAGGCATGTGTCAATGTAGCCAGAGCTGACAAGGAATGGGCACAACAAATGCACTCCTGACCACTGCTGAGACCTGGGCATTCAGGCTCAGAGTTCAGTCCAGAACATCCAAGTTTCAAACCTGAGATTTGACAAGGATCTGCATTTGGACTGACTAGGAGTACCTCTGTCTTGTCAGGACTAAATTTCCATTTGTTTGCCCTCATTCAGTCCCTTACTGACAGCAGACATTTGGTGCAATATTGAGACAGCTTCCTTGGAGTTGGGTGCTATTCTAATTCTAATGCAAGAAAGTGTATCTCCACTATGCTGCTATAGCAATTTTATACCATTTTAATTGTCATGTCTTGATCCTACAGATTCCTGGGATATGCAATTTGGTGAGAGAATTCTCTGAGAGCCAATGTCAAATAGTGGTTTGAGCTATGACTCTGAGACAGGGTTCAAATATCCACTCAGCACTAGACATTCATTGGATGACAATGGGCAAGTCTCACACTCTCAGCCCCAAAGGAACTAAAAGACAACCCCTCTCTGGAGAAATCTTGTGCAGAAATCCTGTGATAAATTTCCCTTAGAGTCATCATAACTCAAAAAATGACTGGAAAGCACACAACAACAACCAGAGAAATTCCTCCTAGATAGTTCTACTGCTAAAACTCAGCTATTCTAGAAAGAAGTCTAAGTACTTGTTCTCACCAAACTACAAATTCCAGGGTTCCATATGAGGACGCCATGGCAATTAAAGGTGTATTTAAGCTGTAGGGCAAATATTTGGCAGACAGGATCTCTAAAATTTATATATAAAACAATTTTTGTGCAAATGTTTCTATCTTAGATTCTCTCTTCCCCTCCCCTACAAATTATATATGAAGAGAAGGTCAGTATTGCATTTTTGGCTTATTGAAATAAACCTGCTGAATAGTGTGTCAACAGGTATGCAAATCCCATTGATTCAATAAGTTTTCTTTAGTTGGCATTACTGATAGGCTTTAGAGTGGGTTAGTTTTTTTCTTCCAGTTCTGTTTTGGTCTATTTGTAGGGAGGAACATTTCATCCACTGCCTGCAGTCTAATTGGAACACTTTGGAAACAGATGCATTGGCTGGGAAAATTCTCTCATCTCTTTTATCTCTGAGAGCAACATTAGATTTGACATCATTGTGTGAATGCAACAAAGACACTTCTTTGTTATATAAATAGCTGCCAAAGAAATATCTGAACAGCCTCAGGACTCCTAGGTGAAGAAGGAAAGTTTAACTTTCTTGGCCTGCTGCATGTTCCCCAAAAACACCTCTCTTAAACTACAATGGTTATTTCAAAGGTAAATTTCCACTGAAAGATTGTTTTTCACAGATCCCTTGTACAGAGCCACTGCAGCCATTGACAGTCCAGGAGGGAGACAAGGCATCACTGCATGACTTCTTCTCCTCTACAAATGTGCTCCCAGGCTACCAAGAGCACAATTTATATTAGCAGGCAATTATCCATTCCTATATACTGACACAGGGTGTGATAAATGGGAGTCCTTCCATTTATCAGAGCCTTCTCCCCAGATAACAAAGGGTTAAGAAATACAGTTACATTTTAATGAGGGTCAGTGTCACAGGTTACAAGTTAGCAACTGTCCAATGAGATGGACAGATAGGCATAAGCATGAACCTTTGACTGGATTGTGCGCAGTGTCATCTGAAAAAAAAAATTGAAATTGTCACTAATGCCCTAGATGACCCTGCACTGTGACCAGTTTAACCTTCCAATTTTTCCCATGTGATAAAGTCCATAGGTCAGTAAAATGAGGTCAGTAAAACAACCCAGCTTGTTGGGAGCAATTCCCTCATAGATTGTAAACCACTTAGAGAGTGCTGAGTTCACTATGAAGTGGTACAGAAATGTAAATGCTTTTGCTAAAATGCTGTTTGTGATTGGGAGCTTATCGACATTGGACAGAACCCTCCCTGCTGCTCCCAGAGTATTTTGGCCCTGGAGCTGCCCTGGATTCCCCCACTACAGCCACATTCCATAATGATGCCAGGTAGTTTTCTACACACACATCCCACCATGTTGCCTGCTGCCACTGGTGGGACCCACTCCCTCTAAGGTAAAAAAAAAAAAGTGCCCAATGTCAATTAAATGGTTGGGCGTTTCATTGTGACCTCAGATGGAGTGACTTACACAAGTGGCCACAGCACCAGGCAGCACAGCAGCCACCTAGAGTCACGACCAAGTTCTCCAGATTTCCCCGCAAAATCTGGAGATAAAGGTATTTTTTTTTAAATCCTGTCTGGGCAGGAATCGGGTGGATTCAATGCAGAACTAGCTTTCCCTTGTGAAGACATCCTGCACTCAAATTTGGGAATTTGGCTCCACATTGTGTAGACAGGCTATACTGAGGGCTGGGGAAAACAGATTTAAATGGACTGTGTAGACATGCCCTGAACAGCATTTGGGTTTATGTTCATGTGAATACAAGAATGTGGTGTGTGCATGAATGCACTGTGTATGAGGACATGTGCATGTAGGGATGAATCCTCTGACTCATCACACATCAACCCACGTGGACTAAAATAATGCCAATGGCAGAGCTATATCCGTCTCTACTGCAATTCACTCCGCATGCTTTATTGGATTGCAGCTCCCATCAACCCCGATAGCATGGAAATGCTTAGGAGTTATGGGAATTGTGGGCCTTCAGATAATTGTGTACCTTCAGATATTCTGTGAAGGAGTGACGCTCTAATAAACAAAGAACAATTTCAGGGACTACTACATCCCTGTGGTCATTAAAATTCTCCCAGTACTAAGTAGGAATACTTTCTGCAGACTTGCTTTTTGATGGCCACCACTGGGATAATATATATAGCTTTCAGTTCCTTGCTGAGCAGAACTTGAAAGTGTCACTATAGTGATAACACAATGACATAAAATTGCTAGCAAAATTGAAATTAACTTTGGAGCATAAAATATTTCTAAAATCAATTAATTGCATTAATCATTAATAGAATGTTAATCATTAAATAAAAGTAATTAGAAATTACTTTTTTAAAAAAAAAGCCTGCTCCCACTCCAAAAAGTAACATGTTAAAAAAAATAGCAAATGTTAATTCTTCATATAAATTAAAGTCATTGAGATTTAACCATTAACATAATGAATTTTAAATTTAGTGTTGAAAATGTTATTGAATTAGGAGTAATTAAATGCTGGATGCTCTCGATAAGAGCTTCCTTCCATGCAACCATCTCTGGAGTCCTTTGGCTCCTCTTTCAAGTGGCTTCTAGTTCTATATCACTTAGCATCCTTGAGCTGACAGGTCACTATGCAATAACAAAGTCACTTTGCTATGCCCTTTATGTTTCAGTGACAAGCTGTGGTGTTGTATAACATGGACCTCTCTTTATTGAAGCATACATCTGTCATCTAGTATGGGACACATCTGTTTTTTGTGTGTTGTGTTCCATAAAACACAGCTGAGTTATTGCAAGTCCTTCCAGCTACTGCTGGTTAAAGGTATGCTGAGCTTGGTCATTTCATATTTTCTTCCTCTGAAATCAATTCCTCCCAACACTTAATAAGCACTGACCTTTTCCAGCCTCCTTTGTGTCTGACAATCTTTCTATCAGTGATGTGCCAGCATTCAAATACAATCCCAACAGCTGTGGCTTTATGAGTGCAGGAGGGCGAAAGGTTATCTCCCTGCTCAGTAATTGGAAACAAAAGTCTGTTTATACAGTACAAGCTCAGTGCTTCAGCTCTTGGCTAATTGTACACCTTTCTGGACTCAAGAGGGAACCCCCTGACCTAATGAAAATTCCTAATGTGACATTCATGGGCATGCTAGCAGGACTGTTTCTAAGCTGCAGATAAGCAAGGCTGTATGTACTCTGCACCAAAAAGAAATTCAAGTACAGTACTATGCCTGGACAGTCCAAGCAAAGTCAAAATCTTCAAGCTGCCTACGTTTCATTAGGTGGTTGATTAGCTAGTTGATTTATATTCTGTCTTTCTCCCAAAATGGAAACTCTGAACAAGAATATTTTTTTAAAAAAATAAAAGATTTAAGATTTAAAAAAAACAGCCACAACATTAAAACACAAATACATTACAATATTTAAAAGCAACTGAATTGAGAAAAATATAAAAGCACCACAATAAAATGCAGCAATGACCCATTAAAAGCCTCTTACACAAATGATTCCCATCATCTCTTTACTCTTGCATAATTTATTCTGCAATTTGTATTTTTCGGAATAGTTTATTCACACTGGCACATCATGGAGAAGTAGACAAAGAGTGAAACATTGGAAAAAATTATTTTCAGCTTCTGGAATCTCCTAGCCAACATGACTGCTACCAATGCTAGCGGGCAGATTCTGGGGACTGTATAGTCCAATACCCAGGAGCCACACCAGATAATGAAACCTCTCCCCTGGTAACTGGGAATGGTATTAATTTACCCCTATGATGTATGAAATTTTACAGGCCCTTGTCCATGATTTTCATACAGCTGCAAGGCCTAGAAGCTGAAAATAGCAAAGAAAGCAAAACTATTGTTTTATGTAAGCAACCTTCTTCACATTCCCAGTTGGAAAGCTGCCTCTTTTTCAGCCCTGCTCCATAACTGCGGCACTCATTCAGTCCCACAGAAAAATCATAGAAAATTATAGACAAGGAAGACATTAGTTGATTAATCAGACTCAAGGTTGAGCCAAAATGTCCCTCCCAACTTTGAAAACTACTGAAAAGTTGAATGTGACATTTCAGCAGTTCTGATGGGAATAAGGAAAGAGAATAGGATGGGAAAATAGTACTTAATCTGAAATCTTCTAGCATCCATCAAATTGGAGGATATATCATAAATACAGAACCTTCAAACCATTTCTGGGACCATATTTTTGAATGGATTCCATTTATCCATCAACATGTTTCATCAAGGCCCAGTTGTAGGAAGAGAATGAATGTAACAGTTCCAAATGACAAGTGATTTATAGTAACAAATAACAAGGAAACTCTAAAAAATGAAAAGAAAAAAAATATTTCATACCAGAATACACTCTCTTGTGCAAAAGCTTTGCTTTCTGTACTCAAATATATATATACATTTTTGGCAAAAGTTCCCACAAATGCAAAAAAAACAAACAAACAAAAACCCTCACACAGCTTTCATCTCTTCTCAGTGGATGCCCTGATCTCCTGAAGCATTTATTCAGGAAATAAAAAATGTCCTTTGTGCACATCACTAGGTGCTAAAAACAGATCCATCTCCATACATACAGGTTTCAGAGCAGGGTACTCTCTGATAAAATACAGCTCTTGGGAAAAGATCAAGCTTGGAGGATGCCTTCTATTGAAAACGTTGTTGATGATGATGATGATGATGTCGTTGTTGTGTGCATACAAGTTGTTGTTGTTGTTTTTTCTGACTTAGGCAACCCTAGCATGTAATTTTCTTGACAAGATTTCTTCAGAGGAGGTTTGCCATTGCTCCCTGAAGCTGAGAGCATATGACATGCCCAAGGTCACCCAGTGGGAATTGAACCCTTTCCTTCATTGTCCTAGTGCAACACTCAAAGGAGTATGCCATTCTGGCTCTCCTGTTAAAAACTTCAGAACTTTTTCCCCCTCAGTTTATTTTTCTCAAACTATGTACTGATGAGTTATCCCCATTAAGCTGTTAACTGATTTCCTACTTTTTTGTCTCTTCCAAGAAGTCACTTACTTCATTTATTACATTTTCTCTTGCTTAATGTGAAAATGTACTCAGGCAACAGTAAATGGGAAGGGAAGCATCCTTTGCTGACTTCTGGAGTTATGCAGCATCCTAGTTGCCTGCCTCTGGCAGAACTAAGGCAATCAAATGAATGGATTCTGGGGAGCTTTCTGTTCTGTTTGGTGTCCTGTGTATCAGGATGCTCGAGTGGGAGGCCTATTGTGCATTTAACTGCAATGCTGTTTCATTTTACCCATCCTTTTGTGAATGCTGAGGACAGGCGGGCAAAAGAAAACAACAGTCATCTTTATTCCTTGACACAACTGCTGAAGTGCCTAGGGTGAGGATTGCAATTGCAGCTCATTTTATTGGAACACTGCAGAGCTAAACTTTGGATTCAAGATACTGCTGAATCTAATCTGATCCAACTCAGCTCTACCAGATTTTTTTTCTTTCCTGATATGTTGGCTTCATGGCTGAAACATGTGGAAATGATGGCGACTGAAAAGTTACCCTTTCTAAACTTCTTTAACAGTTAATTTCACTGGAAAACAAGTACGTTGAGTTAGTAGACATGCTGTCTCAGCTCTCACCCAGGGCAAAGAATTCAGTAGGGTCATAAAGCTGCCTTACCAGAGCTTCCAGCCCAGCATTTAGGGTTCTCAGTGTCAAGCCAGCTCAGGTCAACAGAACAAGGTAATAAACTGGGGCAACAAAGGAATATGCCAAAGGAATATTGGTATCAAGCAATGGCATCACTAGGAGATGCAGTGGATGTGGAGCTCACCAGGTGACTTCCTAAGGAAGGGCGACACCACTGCTCCAAAAGTATCTGCTTTTTGGCAGACACAGGCTGTGGTGTTCATCTGTGTTCCTTTCAAATGCTGAAGAGATGCTGTCAGTGGGGTGAGGCATAGTGGGATGAGAAAGGATAGTGCCCATGTTATTTTTAAAAATTAAAATTAACATTAATTTTATATGCACAGAGGGAGAGAGACAGACACAGAAACACACACAGAAATGTCAAGAAACCAGTCTTTTACAGAAGAAAAAGCACTGGAAAGTTGTGGTATTTATGCAATAATGCTGTTGCTGCTACTGTCCAAGATGAATCTAGGAAGACAGACAGGCAAAGAGACACAAAGATGGTCTTAAAGTAGTAACATTCCCCTTGGCCTAGCAAGCCACACATGCTTGGAGCCACACCAACAGTTGAAAAACTTCAGATATTTCCCACCTTCACTAACAGGATTGCAATCAATATTGCTACGTATATTGCCTTCCATTTTTTTTAGACACCAACACCAACCAAAACATGTATATCTGTTTATAGTAAATAAATAACAGGTATCCCAAACCCAGCATGGTGTAGTAGTTTAAGTGTTGGACTACAGACTTGGAGACCAAGGTTCAATTCACTGCTCAGCCATGCAAACCCACTGGATAACATGGGATGAATCACACATTCTCAGCCCCACAAAACCCCATTAGGGCCATAGGGTTGTGATAAGTCAGAAATGAGTTGAAGGGACACAACAACAACAACAACAACCCAAAAGCCACAGTTGTTCATTTAAGAAAACAGTTTCCAGGAATCAGTTTTCCCCAAGGAAGGAACATCTTAGTCATTAGCGATAATTTGGTCTAATCTGCACTGCAGAAACAATGCAATTTGTAATGGCTTTAACTGGCCATGGCTCAGTGCTATGGAATCCTGGGACTTGTATAAAATGGGACAGTATCATATAAAGTGTAAAATATTATCTTGCAACCTGTTCAGTTATGTTTTGTCATGAAAGGGTATTTCTCTTTTCTTTTTTCTACCCCGCACACTATTGTCAACATGTTCACTTCACTTGCCCTCCAAATGCCTTATTTGTTAAAGGTTATGATGAAGTGATATAAATGGTTAGTATGGAGTGTTATTCATTCTATCTAGAAGACAGAGAGCCACCTCAAGTGTGGCATGAAGTTCATAGTTGCATTGATCAGCCAGTGAATCAAGAGTGGAGAATTCTTAATCAGAAATGTTTTGAGTTCCCCCTGAATACATTAAGAAAAATCTATTTTTTTTCTGCAGAACTGATACTGCATAAATTCTGTCTCCCCACCTTTCACAAACTCCTCAAAGAATGTAATCTACTGAAAAGGAGGATGGTTGAAAAGCAAAATGAGAGAAAGAGGAAATGACAAGAGAGGGAGAGAGAAATGGGGGATCAGGAAAACTTTGCATCTAATTATCTAGATGTGCAGCATTTTATGAACAAGAATAAATGTATGCATGGACCACAAAGGGGAGGGGAAGCAGAATTTAGTTCTAAGAATATATGGGCAAGGGATGAGTTTATTTACATGAGTTTTTAGGCTCTGACATAATTGTTCCAATTTTACCAAGTCCCACAAAGCATGCGATCTGCTGAGGCAGACATGAGATGATGGACTAGCACTCTAGAAGACCTAGGTTTGAAACCCTGTTTAGCCATAGAAACCCATTGGGTGAACTTTGGCAAATCACTCAGCCTTAGAGGCAGTGGCAAACCTCCTCTGAATAGCTCTCACCAAAAAAAATCATATGATGTGGTCCTGGTAAGTCAGAGTTGATTTGAAGACACATAAGAGCAACTCAACCTGGAAAATCCTTGAGAGGGATGAATAGGGACACACACACATTGTGTCTGTATTCAGTCATATCAGGAAAGCACTTGATCAATTCCAAAGTCTATGTTCTGTGGTCCCCTCCCCCCCCCCCCTTAGAAATGAGCTGCCATGGTTTTCTAATCTGGTGCAGTTGTGAAATCAAACTGTCAAAGTTGAGTGCTTCTCCTCAAGTTTTATCATCCTGTTATCAACCAATTAATCTTAAAATTGATTGATAGATTACATCTCCCCCTTCCACCGCTCCCACACCAATGAAATTGATTTAAGTCCTAGTTATGAAAACTCAGCTTAAGGTAGCCTTCTGATAAATCCACTTGCCCTTGTCATTTTTTTTTTCATCCTATAGTTCAATATTTTTAATCACAAAGGGAGAAAAACCTACATGCCTTACAACTTCAGCTTAAATTTCAGTGCCAGCTGCTATCAAATTTAAATTAAACCTGTTCTATAAAGACGCGGTCATGGTTTCTATTATTTCCCCAACCTAGGACTTATCCCTGGAATCAAATATTATATAGGAAGAAACATATGAAGCTAAGAAGATGTAATCAAAAGAAGGGTTCCTGAATGTTCCTCCTAGGCTAGACTGAAAGAATGATAAGGAACATTTTCACATATAATCACAATTATGATTAGTTTAATACTGTTTTAAGGGAAGGGAGGTGGGTATGTTTGGAGGATTTTAACTGTGTATGTTTTTAATATGTTGTACCCCACCCCGATTGCTTGCTCAGAGGGGCGGGTAAGAAATAAATAGTAGTAGTAGTAGTAGTAGTAGTACAGGTCATGAACTCAAATATGGAGAAAAGGAAAAATTTTGATATTCTTGAAACCTTATCCACATCTTTGGTATATCTCTTCCCTTATTTTTGTCTATATTTTAGCCACTTAGAAGTGCTTTACTAAAAATGTGATAGATTGGGATTCTAATGATTCTCATTTGTAATGTATTGTAGTTGGGTGCCTTCACATCTTTTCTGACTTATGGTGACCCTGATGTGAATCTACCATGGGGATGTCCTGGTGAAATTTGTTCATAGGGGTTTGCCATTGCCTTCCTCTGAGGTTGAGAGAGCATGACTTGCCCAAGATCAAGCAACTGGCTCCAAGATCAAGCAAATAGCAAAGTAGGGATTTGAACTTTTGTCTTTTCGAACTGTAGTCTGCCACTCAAACCACTACACTACTCTAGTTGGATTACTAGTTGGATTACTAATGTATTAAAATGTACCTGCAGGGATTTGAAGGTAGCAACCTATAGGGACCGAAGCCAGTTTGGGAATACAACTTCCAGTCCTCGACAGAGTCACACTCTCCTTGAAGGACTCTGTTCGCAGTCTGGGGGTACTCCTTGACTCGTCGCTCCACATGACGAGTCAAGTGAATGCGACAGTCAGGAGTGCCTGTTATCAGCTTTGGCTGATACGCCAGATGCGCCCTTTCCTGGAAATGAGGGATCTAGAAACTGTGGTACATGCTCTGGTCACCTCTCACCTGGACTACTGTAATGTGCTCTACATGGGGCTATGCTTGTGCCTAACTCGGAAACTGCAATTAGTTCAAAACATGGCAGCCAGGTTAATAACCAGAACATCTAGGAGAGAGCACATAACAGCAGTGCTCAAAGCTCTCCATTGGCTGCCAATTAGTTTCTGGGCCAAGTACAAGGTGTTGGTTATAACCTTTAAAGCCCTTCATGGCATGGGTCCATCCTATCTCCGGGACCGCCTCTCCCCATATGATCCCCCCCACACACTCCGGTTCTCTGGGAGGAATTTGTTACATCCCTTGAAGACCAGACTGACTCAAACCTCCCAGAGGGCTTTTTCAGCCATAGCCCCCAAGCTATGGAATGACCTGCCGGATGAGATGTGTCTTATTACATCTGTTGACGGCTTTAGAAAAGCCTTAAAGACGCATCTCTTCCGTCAGGCCTTCCCATATAACATTTAATTTCCTGGCTCTATACCCACTGTTGACTCCTTCTCCTAGTTCCTCTTCCCCCTCTTCGAAATTGTTTCACACAGCTTCGGGCAGTTACTTTTATATGTTTTATTTGCACTATGTTTTTAATTCTTAGCTATTTAATTCTATTTTAAGGGGTGGGTGAGGGGAATGGGATTGTTGTATTTTAACTTGTGATGCTTTTAACTATGTTGTACCCCACCCCGATTGCCAGTTCAGAGGGGTGGGCTATAAATTATTGTTGTTGTTGTTGTTGTTGTTGTTTAGAGTATGATAATTTTATTATTTTTCTGACCTTATACTCACTGTTCTCTTCTGCATCAGTTTGTAGGGGCTTTAAAAAATAAAGTTTGTGTGACTATGTACACATATTAATGTACCTTACTTCTAACATACGTATTTGGTATGCAACTTGGCTTACTATATCTTCTGTAAGTGGTATGCAACTTGGTTTACTATATCTTTTGTAAGTGTATTTGTACACAGTGGATTTGTACACTATTTTTTTTAATATGCACATTTAGTATGCTCATTTCACTAATATGCACTTTTTGCCTACGCTGGAGATCTGCTCTGTAATATCTTGGAGAGTAAAACTATAGACTATCACATGGGGAAAATCAGTGGTTTAAACACCAAATATCCCATGAAAATCACGCAATCACAATTAACTCACACGATGTCACAATTAAAGTGCCATTATCCCAGGAATAAACAGGAAATAAACAGCAACAATTTATTGATGGGGAAATCCCGTGAATGATTTGTTGCTGTTTATTGCCTGTTTATTCCCAGGATAATGGCTCTTTAATTGTGATATGTTTGAAAGTGTTAATTGTGATTATGCAATTTTCACAGGATAATCAGTGTTTAAACCCCCAATTTTCCCCATGTGATGAAGTCCTATGAAAGAATCACTACATTTTGCATTGCAGTGTGAATGAAGTAACACCAAAACTAAAATATGTGTAGAACCATTTTCTCCCAATTATTACTCCCCCAAGCCACACTCATGCTACAACCCAGTATGAAAGCTGCTTTCACAGGCTCGTGACCCCCATTTTGAATTGTTCAAAAATAACTAATTATGGGACAATCGTTTTATTTCCTAACTAATCGTTACCAGAAAGAACATATGTACTTTTGATTTTAAAAGGAAAAAAATAATCCCTGTGCATTACTGCAGAGCTACTGCAGAGCAGGGCTAGAAAAGAAATCTGTTGGATTTACATGTCCTTAAGGTATTATCCATTTCAAGATTTCCAAGACTTGCAAAAGAGAGTACACCATGCCTCAAAATTAATGCATTTCATGATTTGTTTTTTTTGTTTTTTTAAAATGGCACAGTGACCCACACAAATCCATGCATATATATGGAGTGGGATACACTCTTTTTTCAAACATAGAGTGCATATACTTGAAAAATATGCAAATACACTTTAATCAGTGGGAAAATGGATACAAAAATGCAGACATTAGAAAAATTCATAGAAAAAATGTGTATACTTGAGGGAAATAAGGTGCACAAGCATTGTCATGGATTTCTGAGCAGGACATGACAAAAATACAAGTAGTGTTTTGAGAACTTCAGTCAAAATTAAAATGTCGCATTTTCCCTGGGACAGCTGCAATTGTAGGCCAACAACATCTGGATAGCCACTTGATTCCCAGCTGCTTGATTCCCATATTTAACACAGAATGTACAGATCTCCATTTTAATCACCTGTCAAGATCTCAACATGTAGCAGTAATGGAGGAGGATTGTAAGTGTTGGAACAGGATAGAAAGAGCTGAATTCTTCCTCATCCACATGATACTAATCCTCCTTGCCACACCCATGTCTGTTATATATGAGAAAGAAAAATGTGCATTAAATGCAATGGCACAATTAAAGGCCCATCTAATTTAGCCCAAAGCATGTCCGCAGTATAATGCCTCCAAATTTCAAACAAACCAAAGGCATATATCACTTTTGTAGCTTTTATACCTCCTCTATAGCAGCTTATTTTCAGAGTAATTCAGCAATCATTCACAGTTATGAGTTCTGTGTGCTAATCAGTAGCTCGAAACAAGTGCCCTTTTATGTAGCCTTCAAACCAGCATGTATATACCTTATTATTATAAAATAATCAGAAGCACCCGGGGGAAATGAAACACAAACTTTCATTGAGCAGCATATAACACTTTTAAAATCTCAGGATTATTTTAAACAGCATAATGAATTGTATAGTACAAATCCTTTAAGTAAAAGCTGACTTACTTTTTATCCGGGACTTGGCCAGAACTTGGACAGATCTGTAAATGGATGCATGGATCTGTAGACAGAGAAACAAGAATTTGTTAATTGTTGGTGTGTTCAAAATAATAACATGTTATTGTTACCATTATGAGGGTGTTTTTTTTTAAAAAAAAAGTTACCTTAATTGTTACATTAATCTAAAATATTTAAAGAAATCATTCAATTGCTGTTTATTCTCAATTGCTGTTGCTTCCTCTGAAAGTTTTTATATTCACCATGGTTTCCAATGAATGTTCCAGACTTTTCTAGCCAAAAATCAAATGATGCACATTGTGTGATGATATCTGTACAAAGCCAATAGAACCTTCCTCTTTAAATTGAATTCAAATGCCCATGCGACATGATTAGCTCTCCACATTTCTCTTTTAAGCCTGCAACCAGTCCTCATCAAAAATGGAGAATCCCAAGGAAGATTAAGACACTTGAAAAATTGGCTAAGAAACTCTTCCTAACACCTGCACCAGGAAAGTGGCTTAGTTTTTAAGGTGTGGATTATTGATGAATCAATGAGGGAAACAAGGCTTACTGGAGTGTGTGCACGTGCATAGCTAGCCAGACACACACAGAGAAAAAAACTCCGTAGAAATGTTTTTCCCCATTTCCATCCTCAGAACATTCACTGCTTTGCTCTACTCTACATGCTCATTTTGTCTGAGAATGGCTCTAATCCTACATATTGTGAAAATTGGAGAAACGAATATGCATATGCAAAACAGAAACATTGGAACTGATGATTGGCTGTCCCTTCCCAATGCTGCCCAATGATTCTTAAAATGGTTAAATGTTTTCTTTTGTATTTGCAGGGATTTTTACTCTGTTTCTACCTCACGCAGCAGGACCTTCAGAATTTTTTGGCTTTCTGTGCACTGCACACCTTGTTCTGTTATTTTGCCAAGGGGGTTTGGAAACCCAAAGGAAGGAGCTGTGCTTATCAGTTCATTTCAGAAGGAGGACAGAAAGATGGAGAGGAGATGAGCTGAGATAGCTAGGGATAAGAATTACACTCTTGTGACCTTAAATTAGGGCTTCAGGGTTTACCTTCAATAATGGTTGAGCAGCATACCTGGATGATTTCAACAAGTATGTTCTATGCTCATGCCTTGCTGGTTGGACAGAACTTTGGAAGATGGTATATGTGCTGGAGTCTGGATACACTATGTTATATTGTGGCCATTTTCTTTAAAAAAACTGCTTTAATTTTGCACATTGTTTAATCCATTGTGACTGTGCTTGCAGTGCAGGTTGAATCTCTCTTATCAGGAATTCCAAAATCCAAAATATTCTAAAAACTGAAACCTTTACCTGGGTAGTTGAGACAGTGACACTTTTTTTTTCTGTTGGTTCAATGTACACAAAGTTGGTTTCATGCACAAAATTATTTAAAATATTGTATAAAATCAGGATTGGGCTATGTGTACAAGGTGTATATAAAACATACATAAATATTGTGGTTAGACATGGATCCTGTTTCCAAGACACTTCATTATGTATGCGTATGCAAATGCAGATATTCCAAAATCCAAAATACCTCTCATCCCAAGCATTTCAGATAAGAGACTCAACCTGTTTACTTTAATGTGAATATGAGCCTGTTCATGCTTTACAGTTATATGAGAGGGTTTTTTCTTGGTCCCATCACCAGTCATGTATGGTAAGGATATGGGGGAGAGCCTTCCTTCTCAGTGGCTGCTCCCAGACTGTGGAATTTCCTCCCATGGAAAGTCCAGTTGGTTCACTGTCTATTTCCCTTCTGTGAGCAGGGAATTATGTTTTCATTTAAGCAAACCTTTGGGTCTTAAGTCATTGTGGCATATAAATGTTTTAATAGAGTGTGTTGCACTTGGTTCCCTTTTGTAAAACTATGTTTTATTTGTTTGAACTATTTTAACTTTCTGTTTTTAATTGAATTGTTTATTTATTAGATTTTCAAACCACTGTGTTATTATGAGGTTAGCTGTACTTTGTATTACATTTCCCAGGGAAAATTGGGAAAAGGCAGGATGTAAATTAAACAAAAAATTTATAAGAATATAGACCTAAGGGAATGGTGTACTTGCACACCAACTATGGTTGTACAGTTCCAGTCCATCACATCATCATCCCCTTTCATCTCTCAGCAGTGAGTTGGTCATTCTCTACCTTACTTGCCTCAACTCTAACAAAACATGAGTTGAAAAACAATCCTCCCTCTACCAGCCCCACTAATGATGAATATGTCAAAACTTGTTGTTGCATACCCTCCAACTGCCCTGATTTGGCAGGAACTATCCCAATTAATGCTCTGTTGTCCCACCTTTCCAGTTGCTTTTAAAATGTGCCAGATTCTCTCTCTGCCTCCCACTTTTCCCCTTGTCTTCAGCTTCTTTCAGTTGCTGCAAACTGTGTTCAAAGTGCAGAAGTAATTTGTACTCAGTACTCAATTAACAGGGAGGAGATGAGGAAAGGGGTGAAATCTTGCCAGCAAGCTGCTGCAGACTTTCCAACCTTGTGTGTTCTTTCACCCTCCTGACCACACTCTGACTGCTTGGCTGCACATTTGCTGGCTTTCATCTGTGAAATGTTGGAAAGAATGTTGTCCTTCTGTGAGAGAATTAGCTTTTAAAGTCCTTGTTTTATTGCAATCAAAACTTAATATTGTTATACCCTTGGGCAGCAAATTAACCAATAATATGCTAATTCTTACATGTTGCTGCCAAGTAGGGCAGTAAATCATTGCTTGTCTTGTTCTCCTGTGTGTGAATAATACTACTGTTTTTCCCCTATGCTCCCCTGTAAAATGGCAAGAGTTTTAGTGACTTTAGGACAAGATTATGCATGCTTGCAAGACTATTTCTTTTTTCAAATGCATGAATGACCCTACACACAAACACACATGTATACACACAAGTTATGCTTGCTTCTGCCTTATTGCATCCTTTAAAAAAAATAATTCTTCTATGCTGTGCTGCTTGTGTATGTGTGTGTGCATGCTTTACAGCACAAAAGAAAGCACAAGTAGTTTTGTACAAAGTTGTGCCGCATAAATTGCACAACACTTGACTTTTTTCAAAGAACAGGGTTTATTATCTCACTGTTTCACAGGGAGCAAAAAATCTTGCAGATTTTTTTTAGACAGGGTACTTTGTCATATTGAGACATTTTGTCTCTGTTGAGAAGGGTACATAGTTACATCCATTCTGCAAGAGTCTGGGCTGGTCCAACTTGTGAGTTCTAGAGATGGGTTTGTCATCAGCAGAGAATGGATGTAACCTATATATTTCTTCATAGGTTTTAACCAG
Source organism: Urosaurus nigricauda (assembly GCA_034509955.1). NCBI lineage: Eukaryota > Metazoa > Chordata > Lepidosauria > Squamata > Phrynosomatidae > Urosaurus > Urosaurus nigricauda. Next base: position 105,469,876 of record JAOEGL010000002.1, read on the forward strand.
GGAAAGAAATAATTCTTCAATGTGCAAAAGATTTGTTGTTGTTGTTGTTGTTGTTGTTGTTTTATTGCATGAGTAAAAGATGAAACGGAGCAGAAGAGTTCTAGCTTTCTCCATGCCTCTCTGCATGACATTCTAGCACTTCTGTTCTCTTCTGAGGGAGACAATTGTAAAAGCATAATAATAATAATAATAATAATAAATCTTTATTTCTAGCCCGCTCCTCTGTAGAGCACAATCGTAGAGCATGCCTTTTGTCACACTGGAAAAATCTGTTTGACAAAAGGCACACTTTTATTACCCTCTCCCTTGGGAAGGAGAATGGAAGTGCTCTGAAGGCATGTGCAGAGGCTTGGAGAAAACTGGTAATCTCCTGCTCTGTTTCATCTTTCTTTTCTTATGGGATAAGGCTATTCAACATGTTACCCTCCAGTTACTATTGGACTGAAAATCCTGCTAACCCTGTCTAAAAGAGTCAATAGTAAGGGAGAAGTGTTGAAGGGAAACTGAATAGAAATTCACCTATAGTTGGAGGGTTGCAGGTGGCCCACTTCTGACAAAGCAGATATTTGTTTCATATTGAAACTCGACAAAGCAAACTGTTTGTTGCACCCCTTGCATATATGAAGTCATGCCATGAAAAAGAGTTTAATCTCTTCTGGCATGTAGAAACATCATTTTTAATGACCCTAGCAAGAATAACTGAATTAATTAAAAAAATCATTTGCTGGGAAACAGAGTTTATGGATTACTTTATTGCAGAAAAAATAACTTTTATTATGTGATATAGTTTTTAGTGGATGTATTAAATGAAATTTTGGAATGCAATAGTTGAAGTGATTTACTTATAAACATTGTAGTAGCAATGGAAAGTGCAACTGAGTCCATTTTCTCAAAATGTTCTAACCACTTCAACATAAACATGCCATATTATTATATACATATAGTGTTGTTCTTGTTCAGAAAGTGCAGCTATCCCCACCTGGAATCCTCCATATTTTCTGGACTACAGACTCCATACTCTCTAACCACTATATCCAATGCCTATACCAGCTAGGAAAGGTGGTTGTTATAATCTTTCATAGATACTACTAATGGGTTAAAGCCCTGGGACATCTTTGTCTGCCAAAACTATGACATCTCCTTCCAGCCCCCTTCCTTGTACTCTCTGTTACTTCTGACTGTAATGGAAATGCTCACAGTATCTGAAGGGGAAATTGACTTTCCAAGGAAGAGTAAATGCTCTTTTAATCCAATGTGTTTGGGGACGGTTTGGTCTTGACTGAGCAAGACTCCTTAGCTTTAAAAACACCTGCTCCTGATGAAAAGAGATTAGAACAGGACTTGGAACAAAGGATGCAAACTGCAGAAAAAAGATTCCACCTCAACATTAGGAAGAACATCCTGACAGTGAGGGCTGTTCGACAGTGGAACATACTCCCTCGGAGGGTGGTGGAGTCTCCGTCCTTAGAGGTCTTTAAGCAGAGGCTGGATGGCCATCTGTTGGGGATGCTTTGATAGAGAGTTCCTGCATGGCAGGGGGTTGGACTGGATGGCCCTTGTGGTCTCTTCCAACTCTAAATTTCTATGATTCTATGAACTACACATGCAAAAACAGAGAGACAGTGTGTACCACTCTCACACTGAACTAGAATGCCAAGTGCCCAAAACTCAATAAGGTGGAGCAACAAGAGGTGTCAAACAGTCCAGTGTCAGCAATAAATTAGAAGAGAATCCAAACAAGTGAGAGTCTTAGGAGTTTATCACACAATGGGAATTGGAAGTATAATACAATGGCAATCTGAACGCATTTTTGGGCAATGGGAAGTCCTTCAGAATGCAATCATGGGGTTTCATATTATTGTGTGAGAAACTATCACATGCAATTTCGGGCACTGGGAGGCAATTTTGGGCCATTCCAAATGCGATGCTGCGTCAATATGCAATCATGTAAATTCACTGAACTAGCAAATTCACTCAATTCCGAACAGAACCCACTTTCATTTCTTTCAAAATTGAGGAAAATTCCTCCTGTGTGATAACGTCCTTAGAAAAGAATGCCCAGCCAAATGGCTGAAAATGATTTCTCTCTCTCCCTCCTTCCTTCTCTCTCTCTCTCTCTCTTAAACATCTCTCAATGTATCTAGCCCTTCAGTATTGATTTCAGCAAGCTTCTCCTTGCTATACTTGTTTATGTGATTTTCACTGTAAAAATAAATGTTCCTGTAACCAGATGACAGGCAGCAAGCTGTACCAATTCTCTCCTCAGTGAAATTTCCCAGCATATGCCAGGCAAGATTATGACATTTATAACCCACTCTTTCTTTCCAAAGATGAAAGCTGCTTACATGGAGCTTTCAGATGCTCTACCATCCCAGACACTTCCTTTTCCAAGCTATGATCTTCTCACTCATAACATCATGTACCCTCAAGGCCATGATTGTGATATTCTTCCCTGTTGATAAGGAAATCTTCTGAAGTATATGTACAGTATTAGAAATATGGCTGATATGGTTGGATACTCTAAGCTGTCCCATTCTGCTGCTGTCTGAAATGCATTGAAAGAATTGTTGAGATTTAAGAGTGATCCTTAATTGGAAAAAAGGGAAGCTATGTGAGAATAAAATTATTTTCCAAAGATGAATGACAGCATCTCAGCAGAGAGCTTTAAGTTTTGTACATCCAGATAATTAAAACAAAATATCTAGGGCAGGCTTTTACAACTGCCTTAATAAAAAGCACTTTCTTGCATATTTTGTGTATTAATGGTTGCTTAATCAACTGCCCTGAACTCCTGTTATCAGTCTGAAAAGAAAAATCTATTTTTATTGAATTTCATGCAATGACTGTAGGGCCATTCAACAATTTGCAAATGCAAATACTCATTGTTTCTGACCTTGCATCTTTGTGGGAACTTGTAAAATAGATCCAAGCCAATGGAAATTGGCAGTGGGAATAAGCCAAAGGTGAGCAACAGAAGGCATTACAGATGTTGCTGTATTGGCGTTCCTGTCCGCCTTTGCCACTAGCTGTTTTAGTTACAGCTGCACAGTTCAACAACATCCAGGGATTCAACAGTTACCTACCCCTAGGATAAAGGCATACTTTAATCGGAATTTTTCCATTGCCTTTCCTGGTTTCAGGGGCATATGGTAGAGTAGGAGCCCACTTTTCGACTCAATTTTTACTGCCAGATACCACATCTTTTTGTTGTTGTGTGACACCAAGTCAGGTTTTAGGGGGGAGGGGACTGAGAGGGTGTGACTTGCCCAAGGTCACCCAATGGGTTTCCGTGGCGAAGCAGGGAATCAGACTCTGGTCTCCAATCCAACACTCAAACCACAAATACTCATTGGCTCTCCTGGGCATCTCTTACTGGTTTGAAATTCTATGAGTGATAGTGTTGTGTGTTGTGATAGTGTTGTGTGCTGTCCCCATCACTTTCAATGGAACAGTAAGGATGGGATGACAGGTCCAATGAAAGAAAAGACCCCCATCTCCCAAGCATTCTCCTGTTAATGCGGGTGCTCCCCACAAGCCAGTCGGTGCCATGATAGGTGCATGGTACTGTCATTTTAATATACTTCTGTACTATGGAGCAATATTCCATTTAGTGCTCTGAAGGCAGGCAGAAGGGAGGGCTAATGAGATCTCATAGTAGATTTGATCCCTATTTGCCTCCATCATTCCCCACATTGGCAAAATTACCTCCTCACCACTACCACCACTGCATCTCCTACAAGGAATTATGAAATGGCAAGGGCACTTCAACTCAGCATTTTTTTGAGGACAAATATCAAATGTTGATGTTGAACAATGGGGAATGGTCATTATTATTCAAGGGCTGAAGAAGACATATTTACTGCACAGGACAAGATCTAAGCGGATTGCTTCCGACCTTATCCCATCTTATTTGCACAATAGAGAGGAAGATTATCACACACCATGTGCTTATCCCATTCTTCTCCCAACCATGAAGTGTAACAGACCCATCATTTGTTATTAATAGGACTTTCCATTAATACCAAATGACGGGTCCATTACACTTCACGGATGGGAGAAAAATGAGATAAGTGTGTGGTGTTTGATAATCTTACCCCCCAGTCACGCAAACAGGATAGGATAAGGACTGGAGCAATACACTTTGCTCCCATCCTTATCCTCTGTGTGATAATCTCCTTAGATGGGAGATCATTAAAGAATACCAGGTGCTGTAGACTAAATTCCAGAGGAATTGCCAAAACTGTCATTGAGCATTCCTTGACTAAGAAAACTCCTTGACTAAGAAATTCATGAGGCCACCACAAGTCAACCAGCAACTTGAAGGCACATAACTGTATACAAATATGGATGTGGATACGGTGTAGCCCACAATGGGTCATCAGGACAGCAAAATGGCCCCTCATCCCACAAATGTGGCCACCTCTAAAGAACCTAAGGCACCAGATCCCATCTGATCTTGGAAGCTAAGGAAGTATTCTTAGCTAAGGAGCCCTGATGACGCAGTGGTTAAATGGCTGTACTTGCAGCCACTCACTCAAAACCATAAGGTTGCGAATTCAATACCAGCAAAAGGGCTCAAGCTTAACTCAGGCTTGCATCCTTCTGAGGTCACTAAAATGAATACCCAGATTGTTGGAGGCAAGTAGCTTACAGTTGTAAACCACTTAGACACTCCTTAGGCGGTATGAAACGGTATATAAATGAAGCTGTTTGTGTTTTTTGGTTTTTTTGTTTGTTTGTTTTTTTGTTAGTATACTTGGTAAGTATTCTAAACAAGTATTGGATTGCTTAGTTTAAGTTCTGGGTAGTATTTGGATGGGAGACTGCCAATTAATACCAGGACCTGTAGGGTATATTTCAAAGGACGGCAATGGCAAAACCACTTCTGAGTATTTGCTGTTTAAGAAAAATGTATCAAATTTATAGGGTCACCATGAGTTGATAGGTGACATGAAGGCGCATACGCACATTCTGAAATGTTCTATTCTTAAAGTCAGATGATCAAGCTAGTGAGACCAGCAAAATATTTTTTTTTCATTTAGACTTCCCAGCATTATTATAAAAAAGTGTTGTTGTGTGTCTTCAAATCATTTTCAACTTATGGAAACCCTAAGATGATTTTTTTTTTCATGGCAAGATTTGTTCAGAGGAGGTTTGCCATTGCCTTCCCCTGAGGCTGAGAGCATGCTCAAGGTCATCCAGTAGATTTCAGGGCTGAGCAAGGAATCAAACCCTGGTCTCCAGAGTTGTAGTTCAACATCCCAACCATTATGCCATGCTGGATACAATGAAATAAAATTTGTATTGTGCACTTTACACTAAAGAATCCTAAGTAAATCACAATACTTACATGATAGTTAGAGATGGATGAATCTGTCAAGCCCAGTTTCCACAGGTCCTCCTTTCCCTCCATATTCTTCATTATTTTCACAGGAGGTTGTGCATTATTTTCTGTTGCTCATGCAGAAATTTGTATGCATTTTAATGCATTTTTTTTAAAAAAATGAAGCAGATTTGTATGCAGTTTGACAAGTATGCATGCTTTCAAGCAATTTTTCCCTCAAATAAAACGTTTTGCACAGTTTTTCTGAATGCAATCCATTTTTGCCCACATTGTTTCTTTTGCACCCATTTTTGTTTACTTTTTGTTCTTCCATAACACATTGCAAACTTCAGAAAAGTATGACTGTGGAGTGTTAAGTGTGTTCTGAGAATAGATGCATTCAAACAAAACTAAACACCCGTTAGTGTTTAGGTTTGAAAGTACAGATGTAATAAGTCTGTACTGAAAAACTGAAAGTCAACAGTTCAATCAAAATGCCCATTTCTCACACATTCCTCACTCCTCACTGCTGCTAGACAATACACATACATTCAAGGGTGGTAAACATTGAGGTTTTTCTTTTCTTTTCTTTTTCTTCTTCTTTTTTTCCCACTGTTGCATATCTTCTGCCTTTAGCTAGGACTCATAGCAAACCACAGCAAGGAAAGCATTGGCATTCAATTGAGCATATAGATGACAAAAAGGGTTTGTCATCAGCTCTAGAGTTGAAGCAGCAACATGGAGGCAAAAAAAAAAAATCAATCTGCATTTATAACAGTTGAAGAACTTTTGCCCGATGACAGGTCTACAGGCTCAAGAGGAAACATTTCACTTTATTAGGAAATGAGCAACCAGCTGTGGCAAAAAGTGCTCTTTTGTACCTGAGTTGCCTGCCAGCTAGCATTAGCTCAGAACCTACATTTAGTGAAGCTGATAGATAAGGGTGAATTCTTTTTTAAAAAGCGTTTAGATGCTTCACACTTTAGTGAAGGGGAAAAAATGCACAAGAAACTTTTGAGGAAGCATTTCAAACAAAAAGGATCAATAACTGAAAATCTGAGACGTGTAATAAAAAAGGGAAAATTCTCTAAATCAGCAGATAAATATCAGACAAAATGGCTTTTTAACTAGGACTGAGTTGCTTGCAAGTTCTGAAAACCAGTTACAAATAATAGTTGCTTATGAATTCTTTTTTTTCTCATTTTAAGTGTGTAAGTATACTATATTACATTTCAAATATAACTAAGCAATGGATAACATCATTTGCAGTGAACAGCAGTTACTTTTATAGTTTTCTGGTATGGCCTCACTAAGCAGCAGGTAATTTTTTTTCCCCACTTGTCCAAAGGACCAGAGTATGGCATCGGAGTGGCTATAGGCCACTTTAGGGGTATATGTCATGTGTTCCAGGCCATATCAACTAAGTGACCATCAAGTACCAAATATTAATACATGAGTGTTATCAATACTATGCAGTATCAACAAATATTTAATATGGTATCACACAGCTCTTTCACATATTCAGAAAATGCCTGGTGAATGTCCAGCATGTAAGGAGAGTTTGTGCTAAGATGGAAGGTCTATGATAAGATTTTTGTGGTAAACAGGAAGATTTGTTTCGAAAATAGTCAGATTTTAGGCTAGGATACTTTTCTTTTCATTGGAAAAAATAGGTCCTTGGCATGTGGGGAATGGGGCACTAGGACATTTGAATACATTCTGCATATCATTTGTAATGTGTCGCTTTAAAGTGTACAAAAAAAAAAATTAGAAAAGACCTTTCCCTAAAGAACTCTCATCACTAGTCATTAAATATATGAGAAATTTGTTACTAGATGCTTCCATAAGCTCTTTAAAAACCTGTAACTTTTAGAACATCTTGACCAAGGAGTAAGAATTTTTTTTAATCATTTGCAAATGAAGTGAAGGGGTGAGACCTTTTAAATGACAATTTGATGTGCAGGATTGCGTATTTTCCATAACCAAAGCAACCATTCAGTCTTGATGTTACCAGAGGATCTTACCAGAAGCTTACATTGCCTATTTCCTATTGCTTTCTTACAGTGATGGCCTGAAAATGTTGCCTTTCAGGTAGCAGTTTTAAGTTTTAAGTATTTTAAAGCTGTGTCCTTCAAGCTGGAGACACCAAGGGCCACCCAATCCAACCCTTTTTATAAAAGCATTTTCTAATTTTATAATATAATGAAATGGCATTTTCATGAGTGTGTGTTTAAGAAATTTTTTAAAACTCTGCCAGATTTTCCACTATATTCCTAAATAAAATTCATTTCTAATTCACCCTGAAATATCACACCCTCTTGGACACACACTGCTGTAAGAACCACATTAAAGATCTTGGAAATGCATCTCAGGGCAGGAATGCAGGGAGCTACAATCCAACATCTGGACAGGTGACTTTGCCTACTGCAATCAGCTCCATCTCTCTCTTTCTCTTTCTCACGCCTCCATTTGGTTTCCAACTTATGACGACCCCATCATGGGCTTTGCTTGGCAAGATTTGTTCAGAGAAAGGTTTGCCATTGCCTTCCCCTGAGGCTGAGAGCATGTGACTTGCCCAAGGTCACAAAGTGGATTTCATGGCCGAGTGGGAGTGCAAGCACTTGCCACCCTTCTCTGTTTCTCTAGCTCGCTCGCTCAATGAAGCTAGCCTGAGCAATAGGGGAAGAAAGGGAAGGCGTACCTGCCCTCCAGTCTTCCCTTTTTGGCTCATTTGAGGAAGCGAGCCAAAGAAATGAGAGAGGAGAGGCAGGCCAGAGCTGCCCCCTAACCTCAATGCTAGGATTTCTCCATGGCAGAATTCCTACATGGCAGAAGGGAGTTGCTTCTTCTCTCCCACTTTTCTTTTCTGTGAAAATTTGAATGGGAGGAGATTTTAAGGTACCCATCACCTACACTCTAAATGCTTCCTTCTTTTGTTTCTTTTGTTTTGAAAGGACAGGATCTTCAAAGGAAGCTCTGTAATTCAAATAAAATATGCACCCACAGATGTAATTCGTGTAAATGTTCGGCAACAATCAGGAAATTTGTCGATAATGATGCTCCCACTCACCCCCCCCCCGAGGGAGGAATGAATTTTTTTTAAAAAAAAAAAAGTCTTTAGAAAAGAACATCTTAAAGGGGTAGTACTGACCGCCCAAAAGGGGTGATCTGTACTCGCCCAAAGAAGTGCTGGGATGAGGCCAGGGCTTCCATCTGTATCAGCCCCCCCAAAATTTTTAAAATCTCACCTGGGTGTCAGGAACAAGACAAGAAAACTGATTTCATAAACACTACTTCACCCCCATTTCCAGATATTTGGAAGTGGGATCTTGACAGAATCTCCAAGCCAGTGGTAGTCAAAATATGACCCCAGATGTTGTTGGACTGCAATCCTTGCAGTCCTCACCCCTAGCCATACTGGCAAGGGTGAATAGGTTTCCCCATCCCACTTCATTGAGAGAACTGCACTTTGCCCACCTCTTCCCCAAACTATGAGTGCAGTTCCTTCGGGGACATAATAGTAATAATATCCTTTCCAGCATTATCACTTGTTGGATACCATTCAGTTGACTTTAGAATGGTGGATCTGATTCATTTATTTATCAGCAGAGAAAATAAAAAAAGGAGGAAAGGGAGCACACTCCCACAGACAGTTTTACAAGCAGAGCAATAATGTTTATTTAAGATAGTTCTCTCAACAAAAGCACATTTAGAGGAGAGCCTTCTCCCCTCACTTCCCTCCCTACTTCTTTCGGTAATATAAAAGCATGGCACATTTAAAGATTTACAGATGGTTGCAGGGGACGTACATTCTTAGCAGCACAAATTGAAAATGTGTGCCACAAGATACATTTCTGAATTGGGAAAGGTATTTGCTGGGTATTCTGAGACCCATGAATCTACTAGGGCTTGTTGTTAATGTGGCAGCATGTTGGAAAATAATGCTCCTGTAGAAAGAGATTCACTGAAGGGCTGGTCTTTCGAGAGTCTTCATCTGTAACCCTATGCAAACCCTATGCCCTGGGTTTCCTTTAGATAGTGCTTGGCTTACTTTCACTTTTGTTTCCTCCCACATGGACATTATTTCAATTTTTACCTCTGTGAAATAAAATATAATATACCTCTGAGAAATAAAATAGTACACAGGTGGCATTTTATTCTCAGTTAGCTCCCATTAATTAATAAAAATGAATCTTCTTCCTGATGGAGAAGATGTGAAGAGAGAGCACCTTTGACTCATGTGTGGCTATGTTACTTCAATATACTGTGTTTCAGTCTATTGTCTTACATTTATTTTATCTCAAGAAGACACACTATGGCTTATTTTCAGGATATGGTACAACCACCTACATTTATTCAAATACAGCTAAGTCATCTTCTTCTGGAACATCGTCACAACTCTCCAAACCTGGAATTCCATCCTGAATTGCCCAGAGAGAGACCCACAATGCTGAGTAAAATGGCAGCCACAGCTTTACTTCTTCTCAAGGACATACAATACCTAAAGAAGAGTGTCCTGCTCCTCACTTCACTGAGGAGAATTTTACTTTCATATTCTATGTCTCCCTCTATGCCTCAGCCATGCTCAAGTCCCATTAAATACAATGCCATTGTAAAGTGGTGTGTCTTATATAAAATAGTAAAATTTATATATTTTTTGAATATTTTCAAGCCATGAACAGTTGAATCCATGGATAAAGAATCCATGGACATGGAGCCCCGATTGTACTAGCAACCTTCTAGTAGAGACAAATGTTATGAAACTGAGCAATATATATCTATATATCCAAGTACACTTATGTAGATGTAATTCCCATGCAGGATTCTGGCCATCATGTCTAATATCCTGAGACTATACTGGTTTCAACATAAATATTGATAGGATTTGTTAAGAGATCATTGATAACTACATGGAACTATGTATCTTGCATTTAGAATACCTTCTTTTGTGATTGATATTTGGAAGGTAACCATGAACTTAATCTAGAATCCAATTTGCAAGGCATGCATCTCTGAAGAAACCTCACCATGAGAGGGAAAACATGAATTGCAGGGCGTATGCATTTTACATAACATCTAGTTTGACCATCAGAAGCAATAGTCCTGGCCAGAAAATTTTCTGAGCTAGATTTCTGAGCTCCATGTTTCCAGGCTCACATGTGGGGGTCATGACAAGAATAAGTCATTATTCCAAGAAAGTTTCTAACAGTCTCTGCAGGATCTTCATAATCCACATTAATTCAGGGCTACCCCTTTGCTGCTTTGATATTTAAAGACTAGGAAAAATATAATCTTTCCACATTAGCATGGCACCCCCTTTAAGAAAGAGCAACTTTCTCCACCCTCCATGCAGGAGACAGACTGCATTTTTTCCTCTCATGTTCCTTACCAGTTTTCACTTTTTGGATTTTCCTCTGAAGTGCACTTAAGATTGTATATAACAGGGTAAGGAACCTTGTGACTTTCCAGGTGGGGTGGACATTAACTATCACAATTCCTCACCAATGGAATTGTTGGCTACAGACTATGGTAGCTGTAATCTACCTGCAATTGGAAGGCCACCTGTTCCCCATCCCAGATATATAAACAATAGAAAAGCTTCAGTATTTTGAGTCAGTATTTTTCCATCAGCTGCTGCCTGTTATCAGACTACTGTGCTCACTTGCCCTTTCATTAACTGTATCCCTTCATCTAGCACCCAAACAGTCATCCCCATTGTTTAATTTAGTTTCTGTTCTGTTGCAGTTCTATCCCTCCTGTGCTGTTTTTCAAGAGCTATTTCCACTTGCAGCTCCTGTGTCAATGTTTCAGCTCACAATCTATAATTACACCTTCCAATAAATCCTCTCCCTCAATGGCATGTCTATTAACTTCCTTATTGACCTTTGCTGACGTTCATCTCATATGCTGAGCCACCACCACCCTTCCTACTCTTCTCATGCAAAGTATTTTCTCTTTCCTTCCCATTTTTTATCCAAGTCATTTCATTCCTCCATGATCCTCAGCTGTCTTCTTCCACACTTCCATCAATCATCTATTACTTTTTCCCTTGCCTTTTCCCAAAGTTTATCACACTGGGGCTAATTTTGGTATTAAAGAGACATTACAGCAAAGTTAAACCACCCCGCAAATAAAGGGGAAATGGCATGCAATTTCACAAATGAGGATCAAACACGTTTGCTTTCTGTGTGTAATAAAATGAAAAGGGGGGGGGGCTGAATTTGCATTTCATATTCAGTGATGTTCACAGCAGAGATAAAGTTGAAATAAAGGAGAATTGGATGCACATGTCCACAAACAGAGAGGGAGTTGTTCCATAGCTGGAAATCATGGAGCCCCACAGCTTTTACTTCCTTTTGTGATGGCTAGGAGGTGGGAGCTTTGGACTCCCCCTGAAGTCCAGTCCAACTAAATTTTGGGAAAGAGCAGGCACCTAGAGATCATTATAGTGTCCTCCTCCCACCCCAACAAGGCAATCTATGCCAGGATTGCAAGTAGGTTGGAGACATATAAAGGTGCCTTTATCTATCTCCTTTATCTATCTACCTTTATACACATAAAAGGTGTCTTAATCTATCTCCCCATTACACAACCTGTCTTTGTGTGTGTGTGTGTGTGTGTGTGTGTGTACACACATGAAAAGATACTACATGTATACACAGCGCTGTTCGAGTAAATATATGGTTTCAGAACCCAAACATGTTCCCATACATTTTGTCATCCAGCATCAAGTCCCACCAAACACTATCTCCCTGAGGAGATGGGCAATGCTGTGCCTAACCTCCCTTTCCAAAAGCAAAATAACCACATACCAAAACCAGACATGATCTCGGGCAGGAGGGAGGGGCAGCAGCTCTTTCTCCAAGGCACCAACAGCAGCAATCCTGCCCCATAGAACCATGGGAAAACCAAAAAAACAAGGGTTATACTGAAGATAACATGGATTTGGCGATCATACCATCTCAATTTCACAAATAAAGTGAATTCAAAAATGCATTTTCGTTAAAATTCCAAAGTTAAAAAGATGTGGATTAATCCTATGTTATGTCTCATTTAAGTGCAGTCTTTGTGCGATGTCATCTGAAATTGTGCTACATAATTACGCATGGGGGGGGGGGTATTTCTGGGATAACCCCTCAGTCTCCTTCATGTGATAAACTCCCTAGGACTCAAGGCGGCTCATTTCTGGGCAATTGTTGAGGTATCACATCCCCCTTCAGCCCAGAATTGCCAGTTGTCTGATGAGATCAAATACTATGGCTTGTTTCACTGTGAGCCCAAATTTCTCATTGGCACATCATATCCAACATTCCAAATAAGAAGTACTGAAGTTACCATCTTCAGTATGGGTCCAGATTTGGTAAAGGTATCATGTGAGGGACATACCTCCAACTATATGGACACACCTTCCCTGATTGCCTCCCTCCCTTACCATTGCCCCCAATATCATTATTTGCCTTCTTCCTTTACTGGCCAGAAAAGAGGGCAGATGGAAAGTGATGTTTGTACTTTCTTCTCCTTGCCTTTGTGGCAAGGACCAGCAAACAGAGGAGACAGAGAAACAGAAGACAAGTAATAGTTGTAACTCTTTCTCCTTACCTATTTGTAGAGGACCACTAAGCAATGGATAGGAGGTGCTAGAGAAGCAAAACTACTAAACACTGTTAGGAGAAAGTTAGGCTGAACTCTTGCACCCAGCAAGCTAGATTTCTGCATGCAGGATATTTTTAGGTGCAGGGAAATACTTAAAAAGCACAGCCCTAGAAGAGGTTGGGACTAGAGTGCATGACTACTCAGAAGTCAATACCACTGAATTTACTTTGGTGCACTTCCAGGTGAGTGAGTATATGATCACTGTCTTACACTGGAGTCCTATTCCAGTAGCAGCTGCAGGGGGTGGGGAACCATGGGCACAGTAGCATTAAAAGAAATAAAACACTGGAGCAATAGGGTGTTCAGAGCTGGCAGGTTTTGTCTACCCTCCCTCACCAGCACTGTGCAACTGCGAGCATAGTGCATCAACTGGAATTTAGACTAAATATTTGCCAGTTCCTGAGTATGTGCATTGTGAAAATTGGAGGTATGATTAATTTGTTTCACAGATGATTTCTTTTAAAGCTAATATAAAAAAACCCTGCACCAAGAAGGAAATCATGCAATGAATTAATGATCACCAGACAATGTTAGCAATGTTTGTTAACTGCCTTCAAGTTGACCTCAACTCATGGCAAAGCTCTGAATGAGACATATCCAAGGCCCGATACAGATGGGCACTTCAGGGTGCCTCCGTCACAAGTTAGGGGTGCCTGGGAGCTGAGCCAATAGACGCTCTGCAACCCTAGCACATAACGAGGGCATCCTGGCTCCACAGCATCATACAGACGGTGCATGGAGTGATGACGTCGCAGGTGTGCAGCAACTAAACGTAGCTGCACACCTGTTAAATCATGAATGCACCAGCCAGAGATTCATGCGTCACAGCTGCGACACAAAAAGGAGCCTGGTTTCATCACTCCTTTTTCCGCCGCACCTTCACCGCTTCATCTGGTTGCTGCAGCAATGATGCAGCTAAAAAGGAGGTGGCTTCAGCCCTCAAGATACCTTTTTCCTCAACAGCTCTGCTCAGGTCCTGCATTTTCAGGGCATTCTCTGAGCTGTGATTAGCTGGCTCCAACCAGGCTTGCCCAGCTCCTCTCTTTGCAGTAGTTTTTATCATGGGTGGCCAACTTAGTAGGTCCAGAAGGTCTCCTTCAGGACCTTCCAAAGGCCTCAGAGACTGCTACCATTGTTGCAAGACTATCAATCCCAGATCTATGCAAACATTAACTTCTGGTGTTATATATATATATATATATATATATATTCAATAGTGCAGAATATAGCTGGAACCTATGAAAGCCTCAAAAGGTGCATCTACATTGTAGACATAATGCAATTTGACATCACTTTAACTGCCATGGCTCCATGGTGCAGAATCCTGGGGTTTGTAGTTTTGTAAGGCACTGATTGGCAGAGAAGGCTAAAGACCTTGTAAACTAAAAATCCCAGGGCTCCATAGGATGGAAAGTGTCAAACTGCATTATTTCTATAATGTAGATGCACCCTGATGGGGTCTTTCACCTTTTCCCCACAGAAAGGTATCAGTCTAGAGACATCTGGAAGTCAAATGGCCACTTCATGGGACCTCAGGGCCACCTTTTGTATTACACCAATATTTATTATTAAAACATACTTAATATTACACTTAAACTAATCTTATATGTTAACTTTTCTTCTTATGACTAGAGGCTTAACAATGAGTTGTTAGGTCAGCAGCAACTCTTAATTAACTTTCATTTACAAAATGATAGAGGACTAAGGCACTAGTCCACCAGATTTCTATGGCTATTTCCATAACCACTTCTCATCCCCTTTCCTTGTTACAGCTTGCCCCCTTTTTATAAATCTTTTCCAGCAATTATAATGCACAGTTATTGGGGAGATTTATTCAGTCTCAATATTATTTCCATTTCATAATATTTCATTAAACTTTATTTGTGTGTCATTAAATTCACACCCTCTCCGTTCCTATGCTGTAGTTATCTTGTCATCATAAATCCACCCTTAATGGGATTTTATTTCTCTACTAACAATAAAAAGTAATGAAAAAAATGAAAATTTTGCAACAAATGATTGCAAAGTGCAGAAACTGAGCCAGTGGGCTGGAAAAATGAGAAGTATTTTTCTTTTCCTTCACTGACGCAGCAATATATTAACAATTTATGTGCCACCCATTCAAATTGTCTAATTGGATTGGAGGAATTTGGACAATAAGTCTGAAGGACTGTCTCTGAGGAGCCATTTTCGGTGATTTTGGAAACATTTTTTAAGTTCTTCAGCAGTAAAAAAAGAAAAGAGAAATAACCTGACTTCCAAAGACAATGAATAAAAACACATTGCCAGTATAAATTAGGTACAGACCGCATGCCCTGGCTTAGCCCTTGACTGATCTCAGCTGATAAGCCCCAAAAGATACTGGCTGTAATTCTGTATCACCTAGGCTGCATCCACATGGCAGAAATAATCCAGTTTGTTGGGGATGATGGGAGGTGATGCACATTACCCAGGCTCAGGTCCTCACCATCTGGTCAAACTGGGCTGATCAGAACTGATCAATGGTGTGATGTGTTGCAGGTAGCAGAGTTGCCCATGAAGCGGCTCAGGAACAAACCATCAGCTCTGGAACTTCTGGAATCACTGTTGCTGCTTCCCCCTTCATGCAGTCAACAAAACACGCGAGCTGTTCACTAAACTATCTTTATTCACTACTTGAATAATACAAACTCTATAGTAAAACAATAAACATCTTGCAACACATTTCTTGCTCTTGCTAAACACACTCTGGCTATGCTAATCAAGCTATATACATACTCATCTCCTCCTGCACAAAAGCTTAGTTACAAGTTCAGGTTCACCTTCTAGTTCACATTGTTGTTGATGTTGTGGAGGATGGTGCAGGTCTGGGGGTGCAGAGAGAAATGGCTCACCAGAACAATACTGAAATAGTTCAACTTTTGTTACCACCCACTGGGTGTGCACTGGGTGTGTACTGGGTGTGTACAATCAATACTATTGGTTATTTTCACACTTTCCCATACTAATAGTCCAACCTCTTACTATGACCTAAACACTCATGTGATGTTTTCAATGATGTCGTTGTTTACCTTTTCCATGACCTTCCTTTCCGGAACTTGTGTTGCTATTCCGTGTGTGTTATGGCTATACTCACATCTGTTGTTATTGTGTACGTGTCTCACTACACTATCTCACCTCGTGCTGGAAATTTACAGACTTTGGTTCTCACATACAGCTTTGCATTTCTATGACTATAATTCCCATGCTCCTTGCCTTAACATAAATTAGGTACAGACCGCATGCCCTGGCTTAGCCCTTGACTGATCTCAGCTGATAAGCCCCAAAAGATACTGGCTGTAATTCTGTATCACCTAGGCTGCATCCACATGGCAGAAATAATCCAGTTTGACATCACTTTGAGTGTCATGGCTGAATGCTATGGCACCAGAGCTACCTCACCCAGAAGGCTAAATGTTTCACAAAACTATAACCCAAAATTCCATGGCATTGAGCCATGGATGTTAAAGTGGTGTCAAAATGGATTATATCTGCAGTGTGGATGCAGCCCTATTTAGCTACATAACCACTTTAGTTACAGAAATAAATAGTATCTCCTGGCTCAACCCATCCAGTCCTTACTTACTGGCCTGTAGCCACTACAAGTGACAGAGCTCTATATTCCCCTGTCAATTGAGAAGCAGCTTACTGACATTCCTACCTCCTCCTGTGAGTGATCTCTGGTACAAGATCTGAAGCATGGTCCCTGTCACAAATCCCCCCTCCTGGAACAGATCCTGTTGTTTGCAGCAGCTGCTGCTTGATGGTGAGACCTTCACTGTACTATATTACCCAACAAAGGTGAGTTGCTCTGTTTATACACTGAATATACCAATCAAAAATAAACTAGATGCACTATTCCCTTACTGCAAGTTTTACCCTCTTCTCCATGTGGTTTTTGTAGCCTTCCATGAATTTGTCAATGAATTAATTGATGCTGTGTAATTTGATTTATGAATTAATGGTTTATGAATGCATTTATCCATGAATTGATTGAGTCAATATCCCTGATGTATATAAACATGTGTATAAACAGTCTGTTGTGGTCTTTTCTTTGTAATTAAATTGTCTTTTCTATGTCCAAAACATACTGCAGAAATAATCCAGTCTGAGATAGCTTTAAATGCCCTGGCTCAGTGATAGGGAATCCTGGGAATTGCAGTTTATAATGACAACAGAGTTCTCTGATAGTGGAGGCTATATGCCTCACAAAACCCCAGTTCCCAGAATTCCCTAGCATTGAGCCAGGTCAGTTAAAGCGGTATCAAACTGGATTGTTTTTGCAGTTTGTTTTGGACCTATGTGGCTTTTGATGTATTTTATTGTGAATTTTTCATGCCCTGTTGATTTAATGTTTTTGAGACACACACACACCCACACACACACACAATTGTAGAAACATTCTGTTATATGCAGGATCACCCATTATTATGTCTGAATAGATATCCATTATACAATTGGCCCTCTGTATCCATGGATTTCTTATCTGAGGATTCAACCATCCACAGCTTGAAAATATTCAAAAAAATATAAATTCCAAAAACCAAACTTTGATTTTGACGTTTTATATAAGGGACACCATTTTACTATGCTGCCATAATTTATGGAACTTGAGCATTCACAGATTTTGGTATCTGTGGATAATCCTGCAGCAGATACTAAGGGCCCACATTAAGTTCATCTAGTTTATTTCTGATTGGTATATTTAATGCATAAACAGAGTCACTCACCTGTGTTAGGTAGTATAGTATAGTGAGTCAGAGTCTTGTTGTGGCTCTTTCACAAGGACCTTCACTGTCCCTACTAAGGAATGTTTAGCAACCACTTTATGAGTTCCTCAGACTAGTAAATACATAGGGATTATAAATATAAACCAGTCACAAATCTGTAACTCTAGGGTATGCATTTGTAACTGAATTCTAGCTGTCATCTCCTTTTAATGAAATATTATACAAATTCAAATATATTTAAAATGAATGTGCATTTTATATATTTGTAAAGGTGTACACTATCTTTCTGCCAACAAATGGCACTTGATGCAGCTAGCGGCATTACCATAAAATAAAATAGTACATGCAATTAAAATATAAAAACAGATTTAAACATATCAATAAGGAGAAGAAACAACATGGCAAAACCAACTAAAGTCAATGGCTCACAGATATGGGTGCTCATGTACAGCCAAATGAGTTGATGTAGGTCAGACCTTGACTATTTCACGGTTCCCATGCAAGTATAAATAATCATGCCAGTTGTGGAAAAGACCCTCCACACTTTTCTCCCTGTATCTGTATGTCCCAGAGAGTTGCAGTAGTCAAAAGCCTGTACTGCAGCCACTCACTCACAAACCATAAGGTTACGAGTTCAATACCAGCCAGGGCTCAAGCTCAACTCAGGCTTGCATCCTTCCAAAGTCACTAAAATGAGTACCCAGCTTGCTGAGGGCAATTAGCTTACAGTTGTAAACCACTTAGAGACTGCTTAGGTGGTATGGAGCGATATATAAATGAAGCTACTATTGCTGCTAATATTCTGCAGAGAAAAATATATTGGCGGGGAGGCGCACAAAAATCTATTTTCTGCATAGAAAACAGGTTTTCTAATTTTTATTTATTTGTTTGCTTAATTTCTAAGCTGCCTTTCTCCCAGGAAGGGACCCAAGGTGGTTTAAAAGATTAAAAAAATCATTTCAAAACATCATACTGTAGTAAAAAAATTAAAAACAATTAAAATCATCTATTTAAAATGATATAAGTTAATATAAAAACATAGAAAAAGTTAAAACATAACACAGACATTTTGTGCACAAACATTTTTATTTCTCCACAGTATTGAAGATATTGAAATATGGGGGGAAAGAAGTGCCAACAGGATCCAGCCATTATTTCCACCAAAGTACACAGTGGATGGAGGTACATTTGCTAACTAAATATGCTAACTATTCACTCTCTCCTATATACGATTTCTATCAACTGTGGGTGTCCACCAAGTTCAAATATGTCTATGTAGCATGGAAGAAAAGCATATGTCTTTCTGTAGACTGGAGATAGGATAATTACATTGCTTATGTAAATAATTTATGAATTATGTGTTTTTTATGTAATTTTGTAAACTGCTTTGATCTTTTTGGAAAAGCGGTATATAAATTATTATTATTATTATTATTATTATTATTATTATTATTATTATTATAGCGGAGGTCAACTTAGCTGAGCATGACAAGACCAACCAGTGATTATCAACCTATCTTCTCCTTTTTTTTGGCAAGAAAAGTTCCTCCTGACAAACAGGGAAATGCAATGGAGAAGTACACTGTCTCTTCTTTTATGGAATGAGACATCACTTCAGAAGCCTTTGAAGGCAATCTCTCATTTCTTGCTAGTAGCAGCAATAGGCAGCAGCTAGGGATGCTAGAAAATTGTGTGTGCATTGCATTTTTAAGTTAACCAGCCTAGCTTGCATTCCCCAGACTAATATGTGGGTCAGAAGAGAGCTATCCATCAGATTCTGCACTTCCCCAAATTTTGAAATGCATTTCTCTTCTTTTAAAAATGCTGAAAAGTTATCTTTTGGGGGGAAATGTGTATTGTAAAAATATACAATAATGCATGTGTGAAGGAAAAGACCAACGAAATATTAAATACCCTATCCCACCCCCACTGACACTTTCTTATTGCTTTCTAGTTCATCATGGCCAAAACATTATATCCAGAAATAAAATCATTTTAGGCTTTTGTTTTCCATGAAAATGCTAGTGGGGAGAAGAAATAAGAGGAGGGTTGACTGACAAGTAAATCTTCGAGTTTGGTGACATATTTTACCAAGGGACCTCAATCACTGTGCTTTTGAGAAGAAGTGTCATTCTGCTTCTATCTTTGCTCAGTTACTCAGTTCTTCTCTAGCAAGTGTGTCTTGTGCTAGATTGTGGGTGAAGTAATTTCAAAACCTGTTTGTTTACGAGTTCAAAATTCTTTCCCTTCTTTTCCCTAAGTATTTCTCATTTTTTTTCTACAGTAAAATATCATTATTTTATTCCTGATTATATGCTTATGTTTGTTGCCTTTTTACTTTCTTACTGTCCATGATGTTTGCTTCTTTGTTTGTGTATCTCTCTATTGTGTAACATTTAGGCAGTGAGTCCATGCTTGCATCTCCTAGGCAGGATAAATAAATTGTTCATCAATATGTGTTCCTATCCTCCTTCATTTGTGGATGTGCTTGAAAGAGAAATTAGTCATTGTTCTTAGAGCTTGGAATGTTACACAAGAATCCTAGATCAACTGCTTAGTTAAGAAAATGTTATTCAGGCTATTGCCACACTGCAAAAAATAAAGCAGTTTGACATGGATTTAACTGTCATGGCTTCATCCTATGGAATCTTGGAATTTGTAGTCTGTTTTGGCAACAGGTTCTCAGATAGAAAAGGCGAAATATCTCACAAAACTAAAAACCTTTCCAATGGCACGGTTAAAACCTTTCCAGTGGCATGCAGTAACAGATACATAGCTGAGAATTTTTAATTGAATTTCAGATCCAAGTCAAATTAAGGCCTCCAGATGGGTCTGAGCCAAATGAAACCATTTTCTGAAGCCCCAAATATATTTAGGGGCAATCCCTAATAACAGATTAGGGATTTCCAAATTTTCAGCAACGGGTGAAGAACGCAAGCATCACTGTAAATGTATATTACATACTAAAAGGGTTAGATGGTGTGAATAAGATATAAAGTAAAATTGGTTACTTAAAATTAGATTCATCTGTAGTTGACTACTTCAGTGGCTTCTCCTCTTAGTTGTCAGGATTTTGCTATTTTAGTTGTTTTCATTAAAGTCACAACCAGAATTTCATTCTATGACCTTTCTTATCTCTATTAACTACCTAGGCCTTCTGTCAAAAAGAGCTTTTATACCCAGATAAATACTGCATCTCACCTTCTAGCTATAGGAATAATAAGGGTGGAGTAAAAATAATTAAAATTTACAAACCCTTGCCTATGAACCCAATGATATCCTTTACAAGGTTAGCATCAGCCATCAAGAATAAATGCTAGATGTAGGTATGAGCACAGATTGTTTCATCAGATAGTAAAGAAACAGGTGCTCAAACAATCTGCAACAAAAATCTCAGGATATAACTATTTCTTTTAAAAAAAATCCTGTTATTTGAACACTATGAAGATCCACCTGGCTTTTCCAATAAGTTAGTTTCTATTACATCTCAAGTCTATTCATACAGTGTCAACCCAGATATGAATTTAGAAGCACAGAATTACAGTACCTTAGAGCTGGAAAGGATGACAAGGGCTTTATAGTCCTTGAAATGTAGAAATACACAACTGCAACACCCCTGTTGTCCATCCACTTTCTATTTATATACCTCCAAAGAAAGAGAGTCCACAAATGTCTATGGGGCTGTACACACAGCGGGATCAAGGCAACAACACGCCGTGGCCCCAATCTAGCCTTTCCAGGACGCAAAAAGGAGTTGCAAAAAGTGGCTTCTTTTTGTGGCCTGGAAAAGGTGCCATAGCCATGGTGCTGAGGCTTTATGGTGGTGTGTCGTGCCCGGAGGAGTGCTATGACACCGTGTGCCATGTGGTGTGGTGCAGTGCATGGCATCACGCTACCCGGGGGGCGGAGCCAGAGCCAGGACGTGAGTCATGTAGACACTCCGCCCCAACTCTGCCCCCCAGCCAGCCTTTCAGGCTGGTCTGTACAGGGCCTAAATCAGTCTATTCCACTGCCAGCAGTTCTTTCAGTAAAAGGTTATTTCTAAGATTTAGGTGAAATCACTTCTCCTAGACTTTGAGTCCATTGCTTTGGGTTCTAATTTCTGAAGCTGCAGAAAACAAGCTAGATCCATTTTCAATATGACATCCATTCAAAGATATTAAAAGGTGGTTGGCATGTCACCTCTCCTCATCTCCAAGCTAAACATAACCAGCTCCCCCAGTTGTTCCTCATAAGTTTCCAGACCCATGATCATTTTTCTTGCCTTTCTATTGACACATTCCAGCTTGTCAATATCCTTCTTGAACTGTGATGCCCAGAACTAGACACAATATCCCAGGTATGGTCTGACCAAAGCAGAATAGAGTGGCAATAGCACTTCCCCTGAGATAAACACTATGCTTCTATTGCTGCAGCCTAGAATCTAGATGCTAGTCATCCTGTACCCTGTGTTCAGGATTGTGAGGCTGATCACATACCTTCAAGAAATAATGGAACAATTTTGGCAAACATATTTGAATCAAACATTCCTGAAGCAAGTAGGTGCCAATGATTGATTAGAACCTTGCAAAGGTGTTATGTCAATTATGTACATTCTGTCTGGGTTTTAAGACAGTCCTATGAGTGGCTTAAGCTGTCCATATTTCATATTTATGCCAAAATACACAACCTCCTAGTAGTAAACCACATTTCCTTTCTCAATGATGGATAGCCCCATGCAGATTTCACAGCTGGCTATAATAGGAACCATTTAAAAATGATGTCACAAACTGCAGCCACATCAACTCTAGGTGAAGATTAAACAGATGCTTCAGTACATATTATATCCAAACAGGAGGTTCAGTAATGGGGCTGCCTAATTAGATCTGAGGACAGAGCAGAGCTAGAGAAAGTCATTTTTGTACTACAGCTCCCAGACTCCCCCAGTTGCCAAAGAATTTTCCCAAACAATCCACATCTTGGTTCATTAAAGAACCCTGCTGCCATGCCATGAGCAGAAATCACACTTTAAAATAGTAGAGTGGGGGACTACTAGCCACTATATCTCTGAAGTCTAAACTCTTAAGTCTAAACTCATGAATTTAATACCGTAGGAATGCTAAGAGCCGGTTTTGTCAGTTCCTTCCTTTGAAATATAGCCTACAGAATCTGGTATTCTATTGGCAGTCTCCCAGCCAAGTAATAACCAGGGCTGACCCTGCTTAACTTCCAAGATCAGAGAAGATCAGGTGCCTTTGGGGTATTTAGTAATGAAATACCCTTCCCCAAAGACTGAGACTAGAGTTTCTCCCCAGCTTCCCAGGCAGGAGTAATTGCCTTGCTTATAGTTGCAGGTATGATCAAGTCAGCATCTGAAACTTTTCTCTATGTTTTCTAATAATATTGAGGTGCCAGGCACACAAAACAGGGCCTTGGGGGCCATGGAACCATTACTATGGAAAACTATCAGGGTCAGTAATTGTTTGCCTTTCCCTGAGCAGTGAACACATGATTGTGCCTTCTGGGCATGTTAATGTATTGTTGCTACTACTGCTAGATATTGGCTAAGATCTTATTCCATGCAAAGAGTATAAAGATGCTCTGTGAGATGTAAAAATATCTTTCAGCTGAGGGAGTTGGGACTTTCTGGTTACCGTTTTTGGTTATAAAAGGGGTGAGCTGCATCTTCACAATCACTGAACTTACTATGGGCTGTTTCACAGCAGATGAATGGGGAAGCACTTGCATGAAGAAAGTTGAATACAGTACTATCTTAGGTCAGTGGTCAAAAAGTTTTAAGAACCTGATGGTGTAACCAAATATTATACCAACACAATACTCAAGTCCTGTGTTTGAAATTATTTTAGTGGTTTCTCATTTTGATTTTACCTTTAATTTATTACCCTAGTTATATGGAGCTGTTTTCCATTGTTGTTAGTTTCAGGTTCAAGGTTAGCTGTCTGTGTTTTTTACCCTGATCTTCAAATTAATTTACAAGATTTCCTTATTGTATATATGATAAGAATACAAGACATACAGTACCAGTCAATTTGAGAATAGTTATCACAGACAAAAATGATGAGGTGAAATGCAACAAGTTGTACTCACTGTAATTCAATATTTTAAGTTTATGAGTTATTAAGCAACTGGGAAAGGTTCAATGTCCAACACCAAAAGGATGACACTGTAGCAACAGGGTGAGACTCTCAGGTAAGTGTGATGAATGTAGATCTAAATGGAATTGTAAGCTGACCCCAAGTCATTTGGGACGAAAAGGTGAGGTGTTGTGATGGATAGCAGACTTCCATGGCGTTGGGACAGGGAATCTGTTCTGATTTTTTGTCCAGAATTCAAGTGAGCTGTCCAAGGTCCTGAACTCTGTCCCCAAAATAGACTCAGAATAAAATCTGGAACACTAGCTGGAATCTATGGTGATATGTGAATGAACATAAATAATAAAGACTCTGCTTCACCTGTGACCAGAGAACTAATTTTGATTCAGCTCACCATGAAACCATTTGAGCATGTCCAAACTTCAATTGTAGTGAATTTCTGAACTGCATATTTCATGCAAAGGACCCCAGATTTTGCCCTGTGCTAGATCCATACGCTTTGTTGTTGTGTACCTTCAAGTCATTTGCAACTTATGGTGACCTGTCTTGGGATTCTATTGGCAAGATTTGTTTAGCAGAGATTGGCCGTTGCTTTCCCCTGAGGCTGAGAGCATGTGACTTGCTCAAGGTCACCCAGTGTGTTTCATGGCCAAGCTGGGAATCCAACCCTGGTTTCCAGAGTAATCTGACACTCATACCACTATACCACAGTAGCTCTCAGGTGCCTTTAGGTTATTTATTCATGAAATACCTCCCCCATAGAGTGGGCCTAGATATACTATACAATATGCTACAATCTATATAAAGCTACTTCAATTTCATGATTATAATGATGCATGTAAAAAATTCTTATTTCATACATTCTGTTCAACCCAGCAGGAAGATGTATGTTTCTCACATTTGCAAAATGTGTGCATTACAAAACAGTGAAACCTATTCTCAGAATCCATGCTAGGACGCCATTTAGTTGACGAAAAGAGAGTTATCTTTCACAGTGCAGAAATCCTTCTCCAATCACACACACTGGAAGACTACCTCGCCCAGAAAGAGTCTCAGAGTTAATGGCCAGTCACATTTTATTTGCATCAAACAAAGAGCCATTGTGATTTTAACAAGTACAAGAGATACCACAAACATGACCATCTTAAAAATACTCCAGTGCCCTCGTAACATTGATACTAAAGCAATTTCAGATCAAAAAGATATCTCTGACACAAAAACCAATAAGCTTTGGAAAACACAGAAAATCATTCTATTTGTTTAAAAGTGTAATTGCACCATGTAAAACTCATTATTTTAGCCTGTTTCTAACAGTAATTGCTTTTTTAAAAAAAATTACATGTTTTCAATGTAAGCACAGAGTCATGGTCCTGAATAAATAAATTTTCATAATAATTGGTTGAATGCTCTGAATGAGACAGCAGTAAAATGGCAATTCACATGAGTCTCTATACATAGAACTCAGGAGTATAGTGTGTGTGTGTGTTTGTGTGTATGTGCCTTCAAGTCACCTGTCAGCTTATGGTGACCCTATGAATTTCATAGTGTTTTCTTAGGTGAGGAATCCTCAGAAGTGGTTTCATCCATCCCTGCCTCTGAAATAAAACCTACAGCACCTGGCATTTGTTGGTGGTCTCCCATCCAAATACTAACCAAGGCTGATTTTGTTTGGCTTCCCAGATCAGACAAGATCTGCTACAGATGTGCATATTGATTTCATTCAGTTATTTAGAATTTGAGGGAGCCATCGATGGAGCCTTTGGCCAAAGTGTGGGAATTGGTGGCCAAACAGCATAAAGTGCACATTCCTAGAGGGATCATTTGTGTAAGGACATGCAAAATATCTTTATAGCATGCAGCTCAGCACTATCTACACACTGACTAGCCACGACTGTTTTTGGTTCCAAATGGAGTCTTTCCAAATTGTATTACAGGATGCCTGGGATTCAACCTGGGACTTTCTGCCTCTGAAACATGTGCTGTGCCATTGAGCTAAGGCTGTCTGTCGCTTTAAAAATTGTGAACAAAGAGGAAGTTAGAAAGAAGGACCATAGCCTGTACTATAACCTTCTCTGGAAGAATGTGAAGACAGAGAGAGAGAGAGAGAGAGCGCTTCTTAGGAGTAGAGTCTATCTCTGAAGCATTCCCTTAGGCCAGCCAGTTCCTCACAGGACTCTTGTTCATAGACTGAATCTGCTAGTTTGACGTTGCTTCCTTGAGACTCTGATTCATTATAACTAAATGAGCTCTTCAGCTCCTAAGCAGTTGTCCCACAAGGAAATACTTCTCTCATCAATCATTAAATTGGAATATGAATTCTATCTTCTCCTCTGCAAAAGTTAATTCTGGGGAAATAATTTAATTATACTGAGGGAGGACATCCAAGTTCTTTGTAATTTAAAATGAGCATGCTTTTCAAAAATCCATCGAGTAGCAGAACTTAGCAAATTTGGGGAACATGGGAGAGATGATAAGGGTTTAATTTACTTTTCTTACCTAGATTCTCAGATCAATGTGACTGGGAAGGAAAATTGTTCACCCTACTCAATTATGTAGTGACTACCACATTCTCACCACTCTGCTTGTAAAACTGGCAAGTGTTAACTCCAATGACAAATTCACCATTGGTGGATTTTTGGAGAGAAGAAGGTTGGCCCTGGAAGCAATGAGTAGGGATCAGCCTTATGCTTGATAGTTCAGAATTCTGTTTCAGTTCAGTTTTGAAAAGAAGTTTACACTAGAAAAGAATAAGAAAGGAAAAATTGCAAATATATGAGATGAAGAGAATGGAAGAGCTCCTAATAATTAGTTCATAAAAGTACTTAACTGAATCCCTATGTTTCTCAGTACTGAAATAGAGCTGACAACCTTTTTTTCTGACAGGTTCCTCATCTTTAACAGGCATTAACATGATTCCCTCCATTCTGTCAATAGCTATATTTGTTGAACTTGGCCATGTATAGACGAATGAGATTTCATTAAAGTTTACTTTTCATAAGAATATAAACACTTCAAAATTTCTTCATGTTCAGAATGGGGGGGCTAGTCACTTAAACAATCTTAAGACGGAACAAACAGTTTCACCCATTCTTAATTTTATCTCAGTATTAAAAAACATGGTTTGTATTTAGAAAATCCCAGATTCGGCCTTCAATACATCTAGGTATGTATCTGCAGTCAGACATCCTGAACACTTGCCATTCCTTCCCCCAAGACATGTGACTTGCCCAGAGTCACCCAATGGATGGCAGAATCATCCAAAATGATGGAGAAGGAACAGGAGGAGCAGGAGCAGGATGGTGCTGCCACTTGTGATCAAGGTTTTCAGGTGGGAAAAGCCCATTTGCAAAGCATGGAAAGTATTTAGTGGAGAAAGGAAAACTGAAAAAAAGGAAATATTAATAAAAACTAAACTCAAAACTGATAGATATTGCAAAGGCATATTTTATAGGTTACATGCAAGTCAATAAACATATAGCATTGCTTTTTGAATACTTTGATTGACCGGTATCCAAAGTAGTGGGCAAAATGAAAAGAAATTCTATTTTTTGTTGTTTTCACTGAATTATCCAAACCTGCAAGATAGATTGTTGCAATCATGCAATGAAATGCAGCAGAACTAAAGTTCATTCAACAAAGATTACTTCAATTCTCTGCTGAGCTTGCAAAGAGGGGAGAGATAACATAAACTCAGTCCTCCTGTAATTCCAAGCTGGGACTTCCTTTTGGCCAGTTAAAACTGCATGGCTAATCACAATATAAGAAATGCCCCAGCAAGGAACTATGTTGCTTGTAGACTGGAACCAATTGCACATTAAGTTGATTGTGAAGTGAGTTGGGGCAGACCTGTTTAGTTAAGGCTTCTTTCCTTTTTGTTCCATTAGGTTGTACAAAGTACCCCTTCAAAAACAGTTCTGTTCATTTCCCAAAATTATTTGAAGATAAAATGCATTATTGAACATTTGCATTAGTAGGACAGTTGGTTTGGTTCCCACTAAACCACCACCTCCTTTCTTTTCCAGTCCATTAGATTTCAAAACTTTCTTTTATCTGCTTGGGTCATTTATTGAAATGACAATAGATCATATGGGGCTAGTTGCTTAGCAACTTATTGCTGGCAGAATCTCCTTAGAAGCAAGTGCAATGCTCAAACCAGAGGTCACAAAAATATATAATACAGGAAGCCAACCAGAAAATGTGTTTCAACAATAAAGATTTCTTAAGAGGGCTCCAATAGCTCTTAGAGAGGGTTGCAGATTTTCTTC
Organism: Urosaurus nigricauda; assembly: GCA_034509955.1. NCBI lineage: Eukaryota > Metazoa > Chordata > Lepidosauria > Squamata > Phrynosomatidae > Urosaurus > Urosaurus nigricauda. The sequence goes on from JAOEGL010000002.1 coordinate 105,497,957, forward strand.
TGAGATATTTCTCAAGCAAAATGGAGAGATGTGCTTGGAATTTTTTGTTTCACTGACTGCTCAGTTTCTGCAGTCAAGAGTCAGGTGTTGCATTTAAATTGTTGTGAAATTAAACTCCCCACCCACTTCCCATTCCCCATGCCCATATTGCTTTTGGACCACTTTACTCAAAGTAGGGTTGCAAGTACTCAGTGCAGCACTACCACTCCAACACAGAAATGGGAAGGAGTCTTCCCTCAGGTTATTCTGGCCCAAACAATCCAATATCCCTCCCTTTTCTCTTGGATCACAATAATCATCACTCCAAAACTCTTTCCTCAGTAATTCTCAGCCTCGGTTTTCCTTTGTCTTACATTCTTTTTTTCCCCCTTTTTTTTTTTCATTTCTCGACTAGGAATGTGAAAATCCCTTTATCCCTGCCCTTGTTTAGTATCAAGCTAGGAGACTTTGGGGCTTGTGTGATGTCCACATGACACATGCCCCAACTCTGCCCCCCAAGCCAGCGTAATGCTGCGCACTGCTCCACATGGCGCATGGTGTCAGAGCGCTCCTCTGCCACTGTATCTACATGACGCAGTGCCAAAGGAGTGTGGAAAAGCTGTGCACTGGTAGGGCACAAAAAGGAGACACTTTTTGCAGCTACTCTTTGCACCTTGGAAAGAAGAGATCAGGGCCACAGCATGCGGTTGCCACATCCCTCATCCGGCACAGATAGAGGCAGCTGCAGGCCACTCCTTAGGGGCACTCCTTAGTCTTTTCCTTCCTCTACTGTAATGCAGGCAATTTTTTCATAGTTACTAAAGCAGTGGTCCCCAAACTGTGCTCTGTAAGAGATTTTGGACTTCAGCTCCCAGAATTCCAGACTATTTGCCAACATGGCTGAGGATTCTGGGAGATAAAGTCCAAAATCTCTTAAAGGGAACCGTTTGAGGACCACTGGACTAAAGTATGTCTTTGCATATTTTTTCCAGTTATTCTCATTTTCTGACTTCACGGTTTAAAACATGCACATTCTTTTGTGAGTATTTCATTTTTCAGTAGTGTCAAGCTGAGGTATTTTCTTGCAACACCTCTCAGGACTACGTGAAACATTGGCTGAGCGGGGATTTGAACCTTGGTCTCCTCGTGCTGTAATGCAACATTCAGACCACTATACACATTGGCTCTCATTTAATTCAATCGTATTTTAATATTACATTTCTTCCACAGTATTCAAATACCTGTTTCATGGTATTTTAACACAATCACTGTATGTATATTTTTATCTGCATCTGGTTTCATTTGTTTCTGTCTGTTATCTTTTGTAACATCATGACCTAGTGCTGAGAGAAGGTTGGAATAAAATGTGGTTTTTAAAAATAATTTTTCATTGCCGACTTGGCAATCTTCTTTTGGTCTCCTTGCCCTTTCTTTTATCTACTCTTTCTTCAGCAACCCCTTCCCAGTCTTTAGCCAGTCCCTGTGTGGAATACAATCCATACTGACATCTTCCCTTTGCCTCCAAAACAAACAGAAAACTGAATAACTTAGCATTTTGTGCCTTAGGAAAACTACAGTCAATCAGTGGCTGTGGTTTTGAAGAACACTAGTGCTCTACAGTAAACTTGTCAGACATTTAAAACCATTCCTTAGCTATTTGTTCTTATACTCATTTTTCCACATAAATTCAGTTGACTTTCATGAGCTATTGTTTCCAGGTTTTATTCTTGGTATATGAGGCACATCCAGACTCTGACCTTATGACTTCAACTTCAAATACCATTTGATATTTGTGAAAGTGGCTGGTCACTGCATGGGATGATATGGATAATATTCCCAAATGAAAGAGCTCATAAATGGGAAACCTGCTCAGACGACATGTTAACAGTACATGTTAATTGTGCTCATTCTTCTGAGGAATTCAGAGTAGGCACAACAAGTTTAGAAAGAAAAGCTAAGTGGAAAGAGAAGTAGAAGACAAGAATTTTGAGGAAAGGGGCAGATTAACAAAGAATGAATAAAGGAAGGCTAAGCAAAGAAGCAATCTGCTAAAGGGGGGTTAGGACTGTATGCAAGGAAACAAAAATTCCTACACATGGTAGCTGGTGTAACTTTAAGACTTTCATAGAAAGGAAATGTGTGGTGCCAGGGCAATTATACCAGGACAACTGTGGGGAAGACAGCATGATATAGTGTTTGATGCAGATATATGACTCCGAACAACTCAGAGTTCGAATCGTCACTCAGTCATGGAAACCATCTGGGTGGTCTTGGGGAAGTCACACACTTTCACCCTCAGAAGAAGGCAAGGTCATCTGAACAAACCTCCTCTGAACAAACCTTGCCAAGAAAACCCCATGCTATGTTCACCTTTGGGTTGCAAGAAGTCAGAAATGACTTGAAGGTACACAACAAAAATATACTTGCATTCAGAGCTGACAAAAAGCATTTTACTGCCTGGTCCAAAACAACAAATGGTACCTACCAAACCCAAATCAAAGTGGGTAATACCAGAAGGCACCTATGTTTTCTAAACACATGAGGCAGAATGCACCCCCCCCCCGCCGCCATTATAATAGGCAATCATAATAAATTAGACAACTAAAAATTTGCTATACTTTCATGACGTTCATAATGTGAACAGACTAAACTAATAACAGACTCATGAACAGACTAAACTAATAACAGATACAGTGACACTGCCTAGGAGGACAGTATGTCCAACAAGCAACCTGATTATATAGTTGTTTTAATTGTTTTTAAATTGTATTGAACCATGTAATAATTTTTAACGCTGTTGGAATCCCGCCTCAATCCGAAGGGAGAGGCGGGAAATACAAATAAATATTATTATTATTATTATTATTATTATTATTATTATTATTATTATCTGCTGCCTGAAATAGCCATGTCACTTTACCTTATGTTAGAGCTGGCCCTCACTGTATCTACTTGGTTGACTTCTTCTTAGGGGCATAGGCACACACAAGTTTCACATACACTTCCCTGTGTCCTTTTAGAGGTTCTGGAGGTTAATATTCCCTCATTCCCTCCACAGCACTCAAATCCCCCTTACTGGAGCATGTCCAAAGGAGGGCAACTAAGATGGTGAAGGGTCTGGAAACCATGCCCTATGAGGAACGCCTTAGGGAACTGGGGATGTTTAGCCTGGAGAAGAGAAGGTTAAGAGGTGATATGACAGCCCTGTTTAAATATTTGAAGGGATGTTCATATTGAGGAAAGAGCAAGCTTCTTTTCTGCTGCTCCAGAGACTAGGACACGGAACAATGGATACAAATTGCAGGAACAGAGATTCCACCTCAACATTAGGAGGAACTTCCTGACAGTAAGGGCTGTTTGACAGTGGAACACACTCCCTTGGAGTGTGGTGGAGTCTCCTTCCTTAGAGGTCTTTAAGCAGAGGCTGGATGGTCATCTGTTGGGGATGCTTTGATTGGGAGTTCCTGCATGGCAAGGGGTTGGACTGAATAGCCCTTGTGGTCTCTTCCAACTCTATGATTCTATGATTCTATGATTCTACTGTACAGCCTTTGAAGGCCCTTCTGTCTGTGTGCCCATTTCATGCCACATGTGGAACAGGCAGGCTCAGGGAAGTGTCTGGCTATATCTCCATTCATGTAAACATTTCACATCTGGCTATATCTCTGTTGTCAGAAGTGAAATGATTGCATCAATGCTGAGACGTTGTGAGGATTCCAATAGATCTCAGTGCTGCTACAGTCATTTCAGGTCTGACTGTAGAAACATAGCCAGATCCAGTGGCATCACTTGGAGGGTGCAGTGGTACAGACCACACCGGGTGATACCCCGGGGGGTGGGTTACCTCCTGGTCAGGTAATACAGGGGGAGGTGTGTGACTGTCTTCTGGGTCCTGTGCATCCATAGCCACATGGGACTTGGAAGGGTTGGGGGCAGCAGCTGCCGTCCAAGTTCAACACAACCATTGCCACCTGGTGCACAAAAGGCCGGGGGGGGGCTGCTGAGAGGGCTGAGTGTGGCCCCCAACTTGCTGCTGCAGTGCCATTTTAAGCACTGTGGCAGTGAGGGTGGAGTGCCCGTTTGGAACCACCCTGGAAGCTCCTTACCAGAAGCCCCACTGCCCACACTGGGTGACACCCCAGACAGGAATGCCACTGGCCGGATGCTTCCTTGATACTGCCCCCTCCCCATGTGGAATAAAATGGTATGTCAGGGCATGGGGAGTTCAAAGACTTTATGGTAGATGCAGAGGTGGTATATGGCTCTGGCTAGTATAGGTCCACACACGCAACTACTATGCTACAAACTGAAATTATGAGCCTTGTCTGAATTTCTTTAAAACAGCAATCATCATGGGAGGAATTCATCAGGGACACAGCTCATGGAAGAGGGAGTAACCTTTCTTCTATGCATACATTTTGTGGTTCCCCTAAAAATCCTCCCTGCATGAGCTGTCACTTTCAGGACAAAAATATCTATTCATAGCAACACTACTACTGAGGGTGAGTGTTTCCTCAGGACTGCATCCCTCTCTTCCTGCTGACTCTGTAGCCCTGATTTGGGAATGCTGTGACTGCTGTGCTTTCTAAAAATCAAACCAGACCCATTAAATGAAACCATGCATTGAGTGTACTATATTATTTGTTTCTTAATATCAGTGCTTGATTAAAGAGGGGTGAACAGAATTAATAGCAAGTGACCTTGAATGTTTGCTGCTATGGCATGCTGCTTTCCTATTGCAACTGCAAATTTCTCTCTTGAGAAGCCAGCTTGCATGGGCCATCAATGGCACAGGAGAAGAACCAGATGCCAATCCTGTGGGATCTTTATCACATCTGCCATCTGCACCAGAACAGCATCTTATAAACATACTGTTCCACACTTCTTCAAGAAGCCACACAGCTCTTGATAGCAGCAATAATGCAATGTTCATACAGTACAAAGTTGAATCATGTCCCTCCAGATTCACATTGGTCCTTCTCAAGTTTCCCATTTGTGAAACATTAAAGAAAAAGAAACACCTTGGGCTAAAACCTTTCAAAATGTATTTGGAACTTGCTCTAGGGAAGTCCCTTTGATACCCTTTCAAGTGCAATATCCAGGGCAAACAACATGGACCAGTGTGCCTGAGATGTCTTTCAACCAAGTTCTAACCTCTAAGGATGGGTGGTAATTTCATTTCAGAGTATACTGTATCTATGATAAGAATTTGCTGCGATTCACAAATTATTGTATATTTGGAATGAAAAATGAGCTTTTAAAAATGGATTGTGGGAGAAATCAAAATCAAATCATTTGTTCAAGCCTAGGGCTTTGCATCTTAAACATGTGAACTTTGTGTATTCGATCAGAAAATCCACAAAAGAATGATACTTTAATTGGGCTGACCAAAATGCACAAAATACATAATGCAAGTTTTTAATGCTTCACTGGCAAAGGTATTAAAATCATAGAGAGATTGGGAAATGGCACTGTTATAGTAAGAGGCCTACATATTGACAAGATGTTGTTCTCAGTTAAGATGGTATGAAGGGATATCCACATAGGTAGATGCCATTCCTTTTGGCCATGTAGATTCTGGGAGACAAAGAATCTTACAGTCCAGGAAATAAAATTTAGCTATCTCTGTTTCATGGATTTTGGATGTTGTTGTACTTTGCTGCATGGATATGTTATTAAGTACTGGATTAGGGTTGCTCCTCATCTTTCACACCTGTATGGCACACAAGCACAATTTGGTCCTTTCCATGCTGGGAAGTTGTACCTATTGAATTTGGATGGCTACGGGATCCTGAAAGTTGTAGTCCAAGATCAAAAGAGCATCTCTAAGTTCTTGTCTAGTACAATCATTGTGGCCAAGCAGTTCCTTTTAAAAGCAAACAACCAGAACATCAGTGGAACACTGCCTTCCATCTCATGTTGCCCATCAAGAATTATTCAAAGATTTGTACCATACAAGATGACATATATAGTCATCATGACTGCTAGCCATTGGTAGGTATAGGCTCTAATCCCGTTAAAGATGCCCAAATTGATGATTTTAGGATTGTAGTATTCCATGGGTTTAAACTGCACTGTGTGAAGTATTTATTTTTGTCTGCTAGGAACCTTTTACAATCAGCTTCATTCAATGACTATAGAAGTTCTATGTCTGGAATATCTCCCTATCCATTTTTTCTACACTATAATTATTTTATATGCCTCTATTATATCCCCTCTCCCTTAGTTGCTTTTTTTTCTAACCAAAAGGTCATGAGCTTTGCAATGTTTCCTCACAGAGAAGTCCCCCTTGATTAATTTAGTTGTCTTTGCTGCAAATTTTCCATGTTTACAATATCCATGTGAATTGGGGTGACCAGAATAGTCCATAGTATTCCAGATGTGCTTGTTAGTTGGTCACTGTGGGTTATGAGACCTTGGATCAGACAAATTTCTGATCACACCCACTCAGAACCAGCATGGTGCAATGAGAGATCAGAGTTCAAATCCCTGCTCAGCCATGTATATTGGGCAAATCATACTCTCTCTGCCTCAGAGCAAGGCAATGTGGTTCTTCATTTTTGTCCAATGGGGACCAGCCATATTCAGTTCAAAGTGGCAGATTTGGCACCTTGGGCAAGTCACATTCTCTCAGCCTGTGAGGAATGCAACGGCAAACCTCATCTGAATCAATCTTGCCAAGAAAATGCTAGGATAGAATTGGCTCAAACCAACCCCAAAAGATTGTTGTGAAGGGAAATGGACCAAGCAAATAATATACTGGCCTGGATCCCTTAGGTGGAACAAATGGTCTCACCCTCGATCATTTGCTTCAACTATCAAGGCAGTTCATAAATTCCTGGAAAAGCTAGCTCCATATTGCCTCTCAGACAGAGAGAGATCTTCCTCTGACAATAAAGTTAATGATTACCCAGCTTTCAAAATTGCATCAAAGACTCTGACAAATGTCTAAATAGATGTAAGACATGTCAAAATAGAAAGATAATGTCAGTGAGTGGGATGGTCACTGGATGGATTAGAAGGCTTCCATGGTTTTGTCAGAACCAAGCAAAACACTGATATGGTTCTTTATCAGATAATGAGCTAAGCATTACATCTGATGGATGTTATCAGATCTGTAATAAGAAACCAACAGGATAAGAACTACAGTTGTGGGTCTAGTCCACTGAGCACTTTGCGATTTCCTAGCTCTGAATAATACTCAGCAGAATTGAATGCTTCATATAGCACAGTCATCAGACAGAGTCAGTGTGCTAGTGGTATGAGCATTGGATTACGAGTCTAAAGAACCCGCACTCTGTGAATCCCACTCTGGCATGGAGAACCATTGGGTAACTTTAGATACAAAGCCCCTCTGAATAAATCTTGCCAAGAAAAACCTGTGATGCATTTGTGATAGGATGCACAGCCACAATGCACAATAAGCAACCACAATGTAAAGTATAGGATTGCAACAACAATGCAGAGTACAGTTGGCCCTCTGTGTCCATGGATTCTTTATCCATGGATTCAAGTATCCACAGCTTGAAAATATTCCAAAAAGTATAAATTCCAAATAGCAAACCTTGGTTCTGCCATTTTATATAAGGGACATTATTTTATTATGCCACTGTATTTAATAGGACTTCAGCGTCCTTGGATTTTGGTATCCACTGAGGTCCTAGAACCAAACCCCAGTGATAACAAGGGCCCACTGTGTAGAGTGTGCAACCATATAAATACAATATGGAGTGCACAATAACAACATATAATGCACAATGTGCAACTTGCAAAGGCAAGACAGAGATGAATATGTTTTCTGGATAACTGCAATTTTGCCTCTATCAGCAGAATATGTCCATTGCACAATGGTGACTTTGGCTTTGCATATATAGAATTCTGGTCAGTATTTATTTGCAAGTAACTGATTATTTGTAATTGGTTCTTTCCATGTGCTAGTAAGAGAACATTATCCAAGCCTAGTGTCATCCTAGGTAAATACAGCACAAAACACTGATGGAGGCAGAAATTAGAAGCACCAGTGAACTGCAGTCTGAGTATGGGGTGTGTTTGTATGTGTGTGCATACACACACACACACAGAGAGAGAGAGAGAGAGAGAGAGAGAGAGAGAGAGAGACTATAGGCTGCCAATGGCTAGCAAACAGGAAGACTTGTTTCTGAAAATCAGCATATGATATGTAAAAGGACATGGCACTGTCTATCAGCCTGACCAAAAAAAACCTTAACTCACATACAAGTTTGTCTCATGTTCCATGCTGTTATCTATTGCAAGGGCTGGGACCCAACCAAGATACTCTACTCTAAAAAGCTTTTTTATCTCAATGCTTTTGTATGGCTCTTAGGAACTTTTCTTTCATCATGACAGCAGTTCTGTCAAATATCTGGTAATCCCTTTGGAATGGGAAAATAACCTGGGAGCTTGGATGCCAATGGAAATAGGGCTACCTTAGAAACACAGCAAAGCCTGTGCCCCCATTTGTATTGAGGACACTTTCAAATAAACAAACAAAAAAACCCCCACAAAATTATCACATAGTATGTTTTTCTGTCCTAAGTATAAAACTGATCCAATAAATCATTAACCTTGAAGTTTCTGACTGCTCTTAGAAGCACAAAATAGTACTTACTCTATGGAATACTGTAGGAAATACCATGGAGAAGGATCTAAAATATACGGGGGAAATCCAAAGTCTCTTTAGCCTACAGAAGTCAACTTTTAGCATTCTCATTTCCAAAAACACAAAAACATTTTTAAAAGCCTGCTCAGACAGTTACAAGGATGTTCCTTGTCCTGAATAAATGACAATCCCATTCTGCATTCTAGATGTAAGTTAATTTTTTATGTATCTTTTTAAAGGCAGTCTTCTTGCAAGATGTGCAATGTTTCGAGTGATTAAATTCTTCTACATTTTGTGTTTCTTTTTCAATTATTAAGATTATTTCATTCCAATCTTTCCAATAGGCAGATACCTGCAGAAAGGAATTGCATGTTTGCTGAAAAGAAACATGAACACATGACTGACTGCCACAAACACTTTAGAGGAATAGTGGAGCATATCCAGACTACAGACTTCAACTAGTCCAATGGTTATTCTTTCTTCCCAAGAAGCCTTTTAACACTCTTGTAAGAGAAAGGGATTAGGATTGTCAAGTGAAAGTGTTTCAGCATCTTCGATGTCTACAATCCTTAGAAGCCTTTGGGGAAAGCCTTGAAAAAATTAAAAGTTTTACAGCACTATGATGGGCAACTCAGTCCATTGCCTGTGGCATCACTTAACATGTCTTCACTCATATCTCCATCTCATCCCACTCCACATTCGTCTGAGACTTTTATTTTTAACCAAATAAGTGTTTGTTTGCTTTCCTCCAAAATAAGCATTTTTAAAACATAGGCCATGTCTGCATTGTCCTGTTTGTATGAAGCATGGCCCAAATCAGCATGTCCTGTATGAAGCATGGCCCAAATCAGCATGTCCTGCACCAGAATTGGGGAATAATAGGTTTAAATGAATTTTTAAAACATATAAAAACTGTTTCCATGCCACAGAGGCTGTTAGCACAGTGCATCTGTCTTTGCAGCAGGTCACTTGCTTCTGAGGTCAGAATAAGCCCCCAGCAAAGGTAACACTCCTGGGCACTTCATTCTGACCTCAGAACAAGTAATGTGCAACAATAGTGGATACATCAAGTGGCCCAGAAGGATGCCTGTGCAGACAGCAACCACTGCATGGAAATGGATGTGAGGGTAATGGGGGGAGAATGGGACATCTGTGGAGTGTCCTAGCCAGTGCAGACAAGCCCCCAGTTTCTCTCAAAATAGTGTTAATGGATTCCGCACCCTTAAATAATGCATTTCTTTCATACATTGGCACTTATCTAAGCTATGATTGTGTGCATGGAACAAGATCCTTTTGTGTTTCATCATCCTGTTCAATAAAAGTTTTAGGGTAAAGGAGGAATCAGCAGATCATCTGAAGCTGGGGAATTGTCAGGTTCCTCTTTTTTTCCCTATAAAAACCTGCACGTTTACACATACATGTCCTCATTTTATTTCTCTGAATTGGTTGTTTAAGCAGGTACGATATTGCTCAGTGGTAAAACACATACTTTGCAAGCAGAAAGTTGAAGTTCTATCCCTGGTAGAGATGAACAACAATCTTTATCTGAAGCCCTGGGAAGTGGTTGCCAGTAGACTGTACTAAGTTAAATGGGCAATAAGTCTGGAATTGGATAAAGTGGTTTCCTTTTTCCCTAGTACCCAACTGAATAATTTAACTCAGCTGGGGTGTGTGACAGCCATTGTATTACTAAATTGTGATTACACAGGAGATCTTATTTCTCAAGCAGCCCTATCAAATGGCAGTACAAATTTGTCATCTAACAGTGGCCTGGGTATTAATTTGTTAGATTCTGCGTGGCCAACACAAACAACACTGCTCTAGAAAGCCTCTGTGTTATAATTATGGCCTGTGGCTTTATTAAAGCCTTGAAATTAGAATTCACAGAGACCCTGGTTACCACACTAGACCACTTAGACTGATACAATCTAAACAGGTTGATTTAAAATACAAAAAGAAATGGACATAGGCCTTCGTGTACCACCATTTGTTTGTTTTTGTGTACCATCTATTCTCTTTTCATTTCAATGAGGTTCTTTAGTATATTGCTTTTAATTTCTTAAAAAAAAAAATCAGGGTTCACCACACAGCTAAAGTCTGGACATACAAACTTACCAGGAAAGCAATAATGAATCTCAGCATCACTGAGAATCAAATTTATTTTCCAACTTATTACAGCCTCATATAAAAATGTTCACCCCCTTCTCTGTACAGCATCTTTGGTTCCCTCAATGGTGTCAATATCAACACGTTTTGTTAGGAACATATGCACCAAGGAAATGGGATTCATCACTGATGCAATTTCTCTCTTTGCATAGAGGCCACAATCAATGATATAGTGGTACATTTTGAAGTGCAAGAGCTGATCATGGCAGTACCCCTAACCAGACATCTAGGGAAATTGAAATCAGGTATCCGTGTTGATCTATATCAACAAACCTATTCCAGCAGTTTCCATCCTTACAGGAGCAGGTCTTTTGCAAAGCTAACAGGTCTTAATTGATCATTTGAGACTGAATATGTTGCACTGCAAGAGGAATAGTGTACAACACTATATTGCTCTTGTGAAAATCCATTCCACTTCACCCTCCCCAGTAACTGCAAGGATTGCAAAGAAGCACAGAGAAAATACAGAAACCTGAAAGGAGTGGCAAATTTTGACTTGATCTCTGGAAATGCCTCCATAACATTTAACTGGGTTTTTTTTCTCTGAAAATTGTTTAGAGAAGAAAAAGTTTCTGAGCTCATGCAGACTATTTCCATGTTATCCAAGTATTCAGGTGGAATTCAGGTGTTATACCAGTGTAACTCCTGGTTGCACTGTTGTTGTTGTTGTTGTTGTTAACTGCCATCAACTCAGCTTATGGTGACCCTATGAATGAGAGTCACTCTGTCATCAACAGGCCTATACAGGTCTTGCGATCTCTGGGCAGTGGCTTCTTTTATTGAAACTAACCACCTGTAATGGGGGGCCTGTACAAATGGACAGAAAGGGGCGGCAAGACACTGCCCCTTTCTCCCCCAGATCCTGGCTGCACCAACCAAATGCCAAGATGCAGCTGGAAAAAGGAGCTGCAAAACACAGCTCCTTTTTGCGCCACTGCCAAGGTGCCATTAGTGCCCTGGTGCAGTGCAGTGAGCTCCTGTGAGCTGTGCCATTTGGATGTGGCGCACAAGACATGTCATCGGCATGTGTGCCGTGTGAACACACACATGCCAAAATGGCACCGGGACAGCATGAAATACATGGAGAGCATAGAGTTCTCCCTGAGCCCTAAAATAGGCCCCAGGCCAGCGCTTTGTGCCAGTCTGCACTGAGCCAGGGTCTTATTCTTTTCCTATTGCCTCGTATCTTGCAAAGCATTGTTGCCTTTTCTAGTAGCATGATATGTTCAAAATACTTCAGTCTCAGTCTCTTGGACCCATTTATTTGGCTTTTTGGCATTCCGCAGAACTCTCCTCCAACCCCACATTTCAAATGATTTGATTCTCTTCCTTTCTTCACACTTCAGCTTTCACAACCATACACAGAAATTGGAAATACAATGGCACAGACAATCGTGATTTTGGTATGCAGTAATATATCATTGAATGCAACCCCAGCACTATGGAAAGGCGATGTCACAGTGGGAGATTATACTGGCATTTGTATCATTTAAACATTTGATAAGGTGGTATCTAGTACTTTCTTATACAAGCTGCTTCTCCATTCTCCATTCATCCTTACCATGACAAATGGAGGCAGATTTCTAACCATTCAACTCTTATCTGGAACAGTTCCTGGAATGGCCTATAGAATGGATTTGAGCACTTCCAACCACCTAAGTATGTCGATAGCTTTAGGCCCCACTGGCATTAAACAGGATCTCAACTGATGGATCCTGAAAATCTTTGAAGCCCTTTTATATTGCAACAAATTTCTTGGTATCCCACACCCCACTCAGAAAATAAAGTGGGGGGGGGACTCACCCTACTTATTCTAGATATCTCTCTAACTCATACAGTCTTTGGGAAGATGCCAATCATGGAAAGTTTCTCTCACTTACACGCACTGTCAGCTTGCTTTGCAATGTTTTGTAGTTGTTCAGTGCATACATGAATTTGGAAGCACTATCCTCCACATAAATTATGTGAAGAAAGAGAGAGCATTGCCTATCTTGAATGTGCATTGGCTCCAGTTTTGAAAATGAGTAATAATTTGAAGGTACAGGGTATTGCAGTGTGCTATTATTGAATATTTACTATCAGGGAATGAGAAAAGAATTTGTGGGGGTTTCTAATCAGGATGCAAAATCATTTGGCTGCCTATGAATACTGTGTAGATCAATAGGTACTAGGGAGGTGCCACATGTTTTTTTCTAGGTAGTCAGCAACATGTCTCCAGCTAGCATTTGGCTGTAAAAATGTGATTGTTCAGAATTCTAAATAATGGGGAGGTGTCTTCATCAGTACGTACAGCACAGTCCTCTTTACAGCTCTGCCCTAACAAATCAGGCAGTGCCACTGAATACAATCCTGCTCTCATTCTCTATACATTTGCACACATATAGGGGGAACAATAATGGTCAGAAACCTGTTAGCAGAATACAAAGATGTAACCTGGATCATATGTTTTTCTGATGATGTGGAAGGGGGTATTCAATATCTCTTTGTGCGATATCCTCCTCCACCACCCTGCAGACAATTTCCAAGTGCTCAATATACACTGTCACAGCCATTTATTATCTAGTGGGGCAGGAGGTATTCATACATAACTGCATCCAGGTACTTCCTGGGCATGCACTTCCTCCAAGCACTGTGAGGCCTTGGAAGCTGCCTCCTAGGGGCAGGGGGAAAGTACAGCTGTTCCAATGGAAGAGTACACTCTCCCCACAAAATGTAGGATGCCAGCCAATGTCAGAAAAAGGTAACACATTTCCACATATGACCTGAATCTTTCTGATCAAGGACAATATCTGAGTAACAAAAACCAAAGAATTTTTAAAAGAACAATGCAAGAGTTGATTCAGGTGGGATTGTTCTTTGAATTGTCGGAGGTGCCTAGTTCAACAAGAAAAGGGAGAATAATTCCAAACAAAGCTCAACTAATATGAAACCTAAATACTTAATTAGATGGGATTGGGCTGCACTTTAGAATATTAGCATTTCAGAAAAGCTCTTTCCTTCCGTGCAAAATCTCTTAAATGTCAGCTGAATCCCACAGCTTGGAGCAATACATACAAGCTTTGTATAAGAATTTGGCATCCCAGGGACGTGTGGGTCCTTTTCATAAAAGCACATTATTTCTTCACTGCTTGGGAATTTGACAAAGCTGCTGTAGCAGCAGCAACCAGCCAAGATATCATTAAGAGATTTCCCATCACATTAAATTAATTAGATATTTTCAACACAGGGTTCCAATGAGCTTGTATAAATCCAAGAAATAATAGATTTTAATTATTTATTAAGCCCCTAAACACTGGTTCTGGGAGAGAGGTGGGTTTTTTCCCCAAATATAATATTAAAAATAGATTTATTTATACTTCATTGTCAGTTTGTGGACAAATTATCCCAGACAAGCAGCTATTCATGTTATTAAATCCACTGGATGAGTTCTTAACAAGAGACCTAAGCTAATATTTTGCCTCATGGAACATAAGAAATCCTTTTTGCTCAGGTTGGATATGAGGCCTTGGAACAAAAGGCTCAAAGAGACCATGGCAAATTTAAGGTGCAAGCTTTCAAAGTTACACTGGTTTCTTCACTAGGTAAAGATGTTAAAAATCATACAGTCAAAAGAAAAATGTGATGATGTCAGAGTGACAGGTCTACATTTTGTCAAGATATTGTTGGTGGTGGTGTTCTCAGTTAAGATGGTATGGTAGGATATGCAGGCAGGCAGAAGCCATTCCTTCTGGCCACGTGGGCTCTGAACAGCCCCTTTGTCTCCTAGAGCTCACGTGGCCAGAAGAAATGGCTTCTGCCTGCCTGCATATCCTTCCATACCATTAAGGCCAGCCTGGGGACAGAGTCAAGGCATCATGTCCATATGACACATGCCACGACTCCATCCCCATTTTTAATAGCCACTCAGCTTCACAATTGAGAACTCTGGATCTTCTAGAAAGATCAGGAAGAAATAGAGAGCTTTTAAAAATGTTTTAATGTTATAATGATGCTGAACTGACCAGGCATCATCCAGACTGTTTGCATTAGAACCAAGGACTGGGCCATGTGTGATCTAGACTCCTCGCCAAGAGGACGGTGTAGTGGTATTTTATTTGGCCTGTGATTTATTTGGCCTGTACTCTTCCCCTTCCTCTCCTCCAACGAAAAACCTTCCAGCTGTGCAGCAGTAAGCATTGGGAGAGGAAAAGGGTTTCCATTGGTGCCATTGGGAGCTTCTTTCTTTCCACTGCCTGATGGGATGGTGACTTTTGTTGAGATCATGGCTCAGAGAAAAGGATACTATGGACCAACTTAAAATTCCTCCATCTGTTAGCCTCAAGTAATCTCTGTCAAAAGAGAAATGTGAGAAGCAAGGCCAAGGATAATGGAGTGGGCTCCTCATCCTCTTTCTATTTCTATTCTAGGTGGTCATTATAAGTATTATGGTAATAGTATTATTATTTGCCTTTTTCTTACCTCCTCATCTTTTGCTCTTCTTGTGGCTTTTGCAGACATGACAATCAAGTTGTCAAGATGCTGTAGCTGTGTAGTGTGGCAACATGTTAGATCTCAATCTTTCCAAGGACAATGCTATGGCTACTGCACCACTCTGTGATGGTCACACAACAGAGCAGGAGACACAAAACAGCATTATGATCAGTGGCGTAGAAGATTTCAGCTGCATTTTTGTGACTATTAGAATGGAAAGGCAGTCAGTCCAGACATGCCACTTCCTGCTGTCAAAATGCTAATAAACACACTGGCTATGAAGAGACAAGTGTGATCACTATAATCTTTCTAATAGCAAAGTGAAGCGGTGAGTGCCAATAAGATGGTAGTCAAAACAGGACCAGTGAGGGACAATAGAGATGTGAAATGAATGTTTCAAAGAATGTAAGAGACAAAATGAGAAACAACAAGAGGGAAAATAAATAAATAAACCCATATAACAAGGACTGAGTGTGATAGCACCCATGGAATGTTGAATGTGTTGGAAAATGATAGAAAACCAGCAGGCAAAATGGAATAGACTATTCTTAAGAAGAACATGGCTGAGTGGGTGGTCTCCTGAACAAGAGCACTCCGACTCCTTCCCATTTGGAGGCAAGAATAGATTGGAACATTTTGTTTTGAATCCCACTTGTAAAATCAGTCGTTCTTGTTGTGTCCCTTCAAGCCCTTTCTGGTTTATGGACACCCTAAGCTGAACAGGGTTTTCTGGGGCTGAGAGCATGTGACTCACACAATGTCCCCCAGTGGGTTTTCATGACCAAGCAAAGAATCAAATCCTGGCCTCCAGAGTCATAGTCCAACACTCAAACCATTACATAACACTGGGTCTCTTGTAAAATCAGTCCCACTTCTAAGCTGCTCTGTAACCATTTGCTATCCCTTCCTTTGTTGTGATCTCTTTGGGTGACATATAAACACATAATACAGAGTGAGGAAGTAACAGAAATCTCTTTCACTTGAGCAAAATGGGGCATCCAATTTTCACAGAATCCTCCCTCTGCCAACCACCACCCCAAAAAATGCCAAAGAAAATTTTGGGAGATCTTGTTCCCTCGGCTTTGCTCAAAACAAGATCGTCAATCAATCATGTAGCCATGGTGTCATGGCTATGATCTATCTCCCAATCCAATCCCATCAATCCACCTTAAAATCCAGGCAGCCACACCAAGAGACAGAGTTCTGAGGTGCTGCTGAGTGGCGCTCTGAAAGAGGTCTAATCTGCACTGCAGAAATAATACCATTTGGTACCACATTAACTGCCATGGCTCAATGCTATGGATTTCTGGAATTTGTAGTTTTCTGAGATATTTAGCCTTCTGCACCAGAGAGCTCTGGTGCCACAACAAACTACAGATCCCAGGATTCCATAGGATGGAGCCATTGACAGTTAAATTGGTGTCAAATCACATTATTTCTGCAGTGCAGACTAGATTGGAGAGTGCAACCAGCCCCTCCTGCCAGTGAGGAGTTGTGATAGGATTCTATGGGGTTCCTCACATCTGCTTCTTGCACCACAGCATGCTGGCAGGAGAGAACTGGATGCATGATCTTTCTGCACCTCACTCCCCAGTGCCACAGAACTCTGTTCCTCATCCTGGATTTTAAAGTAGGTTTGGAGAGCATTTACAATTGAAGCATTGTTACCATTTTCATAAATTTCATGGTGAATAGGAAACAGTTACAGTTACAATTTACCGTATGCCTAATTCATGCCATGGTTTGACTACAACTCTGGAGATCAGGGTTCCTGGCCATGAAACTGACTGGATGACCATGGGCAAGTCACACTCTCTCAGCCTCAGGAGAAGGCAATGGCAAACTTCCTCTGAACAAATCTTGTGAAGAAAACCCCATGATAGGTTCACCTTATGGTTGCCATAAGTTGGAAATGACTTGAAAGCACACAACAACAACAACAACAACAACAAAGTGCCTAACAGGATGCCAGTTTAACTGACTCTGAAATTTAGCACTCTCAATGCAAAGCTGCAAACAGCTATGCAAAAGGCCTTGCAAATGATAGTGCAAAACTTCTGGAGAAATGTAAAACAGAAGAAAAATTCAACTTTTGATATAAGGGTGAAATGTATGGTGGGGGAGATAGAAAAAGAACAAAGAAAAGCAATAGACTGTAGATAATATCTGCTGGCGAGAGTACTCTGACTTTGAATAACTGGTGATATTACTGTCTTTCGATCATGTTGCCTTTCCAAGGTGGATTACCATTATTCAAATTTTTCTTTTTCTTAGGCAGACTGTGTAGTAATTTTTTTTTTTCAGCAGGAAAACCAGCAATTTCTTAGGAATAATCATTCACATGCACAAAGGAATGGAAAACCATCATTGTAATGTTTCATCTTTTAAACCCAGCAAGCTTTCTGATTACCCTTATAGTGTCATATTATTTTTATGACTGCCATGTTCATCAGTGTGTGCACCAGGTAGTAAACATTGTTCAAAGGAACTGTCCAATTTCTTTTCTTTCTTTCTTCTTCTGGTGGGGGGAGGGAGAATGTGAACTTTTTCTAAAACATTGCACTTGATAGCTATAGAAATATGTGTCACTCTCTGAAATATTTAAATCGTGTTTTTTTTTTTATCTCAAGGACCTGGATGAGCAAAAAACTGGCTGCCTTTTAGAAAAGTCTACTGTATTTTGCCATGTAAGAAAATCATTAAGCAGACCAAGTGATCTGTCTCAGGTGGCAAAAGGTGGGAGGCAAAGGGAGACACTGAGAAGTATAGCTGGATGTGCCACAGCCTGCCCAAAAAGCATAGGTGTCCAGGACAAAAAATATTGGCTCACAATTATTGATGCAAACTGTCATTTCAGTCAGCTTTTGTGTATGGGATGGGATTGAGCACACCATCTTGATATTTGTTTGAGGCACTAAACATTCTGAGGCTGTTCCTGATTTGGAGATTATTTGTTGTTGTTGTTGTTGTTGTTGTTGTTGTTGTGCCTAACAGTCATTTCCGACTTACAGCAACTTTAAGGTGAACCTATTGTGGGGTTTTCTGGCAAGATTTATTGAGAGGAAGTTTGTCATTGGTACCCCTTTGTCATTTTTTCTCAAGATGACTAGGCATAATTGTGTGCTCTTTGGGTCCTATTAGTCAAATCCTATTAGTCAAATCCTAACACTAGCATTGTCTAGTCCAGTTGTTACCAGATCATTCACAAGAATATCACGGGGACTTTGATTTCAGATAGCCTTCTGAAATCATGACACACTACATCCACAGCATTCCTCTGGACTATCCTCAATAATGAGAGAAACAAGATAAGATTAGAATTCAGAGGCATAGCTGGGTGAGTCTGGTATATCCTTATGCAAAGGGACTTTGCAGCACATTTGAGACTGAGTGAAAAACATTAACATTAACATTCAAGATCCACAAAACAGTCATACCTTTTGGGGGGGGGGGGGGGAACCAAAAAAAACACAAAATACATATTGCAAACTTTTGAAACTCACTAGCTTCTTCATCAGGCAAAGATATTACAAATCATATAGGAAAAATAAAAAAATATGACAGTTAGCATCACAGACCTATATTATGTATAGATTTTGTTTTTCCTTAATTTGGCATGGATGGATATCCAGGTATGCAACCTACTCCTCCTTATGGCCATGTGGATTCTGGGAGACAAAGGTTGTAAAGTCCAGAAAATAAAATTTAAACTCCATTAGCAACATAAAAAGATAGTTCCTTTGATATCTATGTTATCTCTGTCTTTACGATGCCACAGACTCCTTTGTTAGGCAGCAAAATATGTTGCAGCATAAACTTTCATAGACTTTGGCCCAGTACACTGGTTTGCAGTGGTCTGGGGCCAAAATTAGGGTTCACGAGCACACAGCAACTGCACACTCCCGAAACCTAGTCCAGAACAGTGGCACCATCATGGCGGCCTCCCATCCACATGGGGGCCGCGAGGATTACATAAGCATGGTGCAGCGTCCAGATGTCACTGTGCCACACTTACATCATGAACGCACTGATGGCATCCAGACCACACCGTAAAATGAACCTGCTTTCACAGGTTCTTTTTACTGCAAAGGGATGTTGCACGGTTTGGCTGCTGTGGCATCCCTCAGGACAGTCTGTTGAGCCCCTTTGTTTATTTCCTCAGACCCTCAGAAGCTTATCAGATAAAATTAGTCAGACATTACTTGCTTTTGAGAAAACCATGCTAGCTCTTAGTATTAATCACATTCTTATCTAATTGCTCACTCTTAAATGAGTTGGCTAATTATCAGTTCTAAGAGTTGTAGTTCAAAAAGTAACTTTTGTAAGTTCTCCTTTACAGAATGTCAATACTGCAAGGAACCTATTGTTGCAGAAGAGTTATTTAATTCCCACCACATACTGCCACCAAGAGTAAGATTTATGGCTCTTCACATTGGTGGAAAAGGCAGTCATTTGTTTATAGAAGATCATTTGAAAAAGTTGATTGAAGGATATCACCTGAGTGAGAGCTAAACCTAGAAGGAAGGTTTTCAAGAAGACAGGAAATTTTACACCATTTTATTTTTGAATGAAGCATGTCTGGAAGAGTTGTGCTAGCATTACATTATATGATGCTGGCTGTCAGAAACAATAAAAAGGGAGCAAGGTCTGCATAAATAAACTACAATGAATTCTTATGACATGGGTGCCTTCATCTGGAAAACCTAAATGCAAAGGCTCACCCATACTCGTAAACCCTCTCTCTGACCCTGCAGTTTTTTAACAGTTTAACATCAAGCCCCATGAGTCTCACTTCACCTTCTGGCATATGATTAACAAGGAAATGTGTAGTGAAGTCAGTGATCCATCTAAAAAGACAGGTTAAACTCTCCCAAATCTTTACTAGCACTGTCTAAGAGAGATATTGCATATTAAACACCAAGACCTGACACAAAGTAAGACCTGGAGGCATGTGAAACATCTGGAAGACCATTAAACATAGTGCATGATCTGCAGTGCCAAAATAAGATCAGATCCAATCACAGGTTGGTTGGAAATTGGAAATAATTGATCTTTTCGGGTTTTTTAATCTTATTTTTTTATTTATTATATCCTACTTAGCTTCCAAAGACCTCATGCATGGCCCTCTCCTCCACCCATTTTTCCTCCCACCAGTATTGTGAGGTAGGGAAATAAACCTTTCTCCAGTAATTCTCCAATATTCTCTATGATGGATGAAGCACAAAGATGTTTGTACGATCCCTGATTGCCTTTGGGGTATTATTTTGACCTGAAGCCTTCGGGGGAATTATTTTGCGAAGAACGTCATGGAGGTTTTACCAGGGGAGGAAACACATTTTCTGTGAAGAAAATAGGATTCTATGTGGGATATGCACTGCTTCCTGCACAGGAAACATGATACTTGTGCAAAACAAAAAACAAAAGAACATGTTCACTGAACAGAAAAAAGAGATGTATTTTAACACAGACAAATGATTGCCAAAGCCTGAAGAGTCTCACAACAGCCTCATGGGTACCTCTAGCATTCCATCCACTGAGTGTTTGGAAACTCCTTTCTTGGTAAGGAAGTTATTACAATAGAGCCATGAAGACCAGCCACCAAAAAGATGTCTTATATAGATCTGCTCAAACAGATTTAATTGTTGCCTGAGTAGGATGGGCCTATCCAGAGTCTAAAAGTACATCACTATTAGGAAGATATGAAAGGCCTAAATACCTTAAGGGCACCAGATCCTGTCTTGGAAGATAAGAAGGGTCATCTTCTTATCTTGGAAGATAAGAAGGGTCTCCTTGGATGAGAGACTAACAAGGAATGTCAGGAACTGTAGGCTATATTTCAGAGGAAGGTACTAGCTAAACCACCTCTGAGTATTCCTTGCCTAAGAAGACCTTATGAAATTCATGTGGCCACCACAAGTCAAGAGATGACTTGAAGGCACAGAATCACATTTGTGCAAAATCCTGTGTTTCCACAGAAACTTTTACATTATGTTCAAATGTAACCTATTCTTCTGCACACACAGAAATATCCAAAATGCAGAATAAACATATTTTTCAATGAAATTGAGAAGCTTTGAGAGTATTCTTCAATTCTCTCTTCACTACACAGCCCAGTTATGGAGAGAGCCGAAGGTTCCTCATTCTAGCCCTAGCTCTCACTTGTTACGAGGGTGTTGATAGGAATCAAGCTATGGATGTCAAGCTACAGGTTCAGGTATGTAGAGTCCCCAAATGTTTCAGCCCTGGTTTCTGCTATGGGCACTTTCACATTTTTCAACCACTGCCAAAACAGTCTTCCTGATCTGAAATGACCAGAAGTGTTTTGGATTTCAGATGTTTTCAGATTTTTGAATATTTGCATACAAACACACACACACAGAGAGAGAGAGAGAAAGAGAGAGAGAGAGAGAGAGAGATCTTGGAGATGGGACCCAAGTGTAAACATTGAATTCGTTTATGTCTAAGATATACACATGATGAAGGTAACTTTACACATAATATTCTTAGTAATTTTGTGGATGAAACAAACTTTGTGTGCACTAAACCATCAGAATATTGTCACTATCTCATCCACCCATGTGGACAATTCTGGATTTTGAATATTTTGGATTTTGGCATTCCAGAGAAGAGAGATGTTTGGTCATACATCTATTTATTATCTATTTATCAAAATTACTAGTAGTATTAGAATTAGTATTGGTATATGTACTCATAAAAGCTACTTCCCCAATGTACTATAGCTGTAGCATGGCCAAGAACTGGAAATCAAGGCCAGAGTAGGCATTTGAAGGAGTGAGGCTATGTACACAGATTTCTCAAAAGCTCTTAGCCCTAAATTTATTAAGTTCTATGGTGTAAAGTGAGCGGCCTGGAATATAAGGGGAGCTTAGAAAAATTACTTTGGAGAATGTAACTCACAGAATTGTCCAATCAACATGGCCATTGACCATGATTCTCCATGAGTTGTAGCCACCCACTGATTATGAGATCAATCTACACATGTTCTAACTGTCCTTGAAAACCAAGAGAAGGTGGGGGGGGGGGACAGCTCTCACACCCAGCAGAAAGCTATACCTTCCTCCCCAGGTAATCAAGGACACTTGCAACACACTGACCACACCCAGAGTAGCCCTTCCATGGCCCAGGGGACGCAGATATAGCCTGCCTGCTGTTGTTCACCTGAGACAAGATGCATGATGCCTTCTTCTGCAAAAGAAGACACATTGGCATAAGTGATGGTTATGCCACCATAAGTAATTAGCAGGATCCTGGCCCCAAAGAACTTCCCTCAACACTTTTCATATGTTATAATGATCTTTTTCCTAGTGACCTTTATTGGAAACATTCTTCCATGAGGCCAGCAGAAGGGGGAAAGCAACAACTTCTTGTATAAAAACATCTGGTCTAGCCAGTGGTGTAGTGGTTTGAGTGTCTCTTAGGGATGCTTTGATTGAGTATTCCTGCATGGCATGGGGTTGGACAGGATCGCCCTTGTGGTCTATTCTAATTCTATGATTCTATGAGTGTTGGATGATGACTCTGGAAATCAGGATTTGAATCCTAGCTCAGCCTTGGAAACCCACTTGGTGACCTTGGGCAAGTCACACTCTTTCGGAGGATGGCAATTACAATCCCCCACTGAAGAAACATGCCATGAAAACCCCATGACAGGTTCAACTCCATAAGTCAGAAACATCAACAATAAAAATTCTTCATATGTACAGAAGAGAAAGTTGCTTGAAAACTGAGAAAAAGAGATAATTGTTTGGCTTCTGTGCAAATATACCTGGTTTGAACCTTCTGAACATATTCAAAGCAGAACATATTTCCACATGGAAATGTGCATTTGTGTTTCCTAGAAAAATACATAGAATCATAGAATCATAGAGTTAGAAGAGACCACTAGGGTCATCCAGTCCAACCTCCTGCCATGCAGGAACTCTCACTCAAAACATCCCCAACAGATAGCCATCCAGCCTCTGCTTAAAAACCTCCAAGGAAGGAGACTCCACCACTTTCCAAGAGAGTGTGTTCCACTGTCGAACAGCCCTTACTGTCAGAAAGTTCTTCCTAATGTTGAGGTGGAATCTCTTTTGCTGCAGTTTGCATCCATTGTTCCGCGTTCTAGTCTCTGGAGCAGCAGAAAACAGGCTTGCTCCCACCTCAATATGACAACCCTTCAAATATTTAAACAGGGCTATCATATCACCTCTTAACCTTCTTTTCTCCATACTAAACATCCCCAGTTCATACATCTATTATGGGAGAGTGTTAATGAACATGTTTACATTTGAGGAAATTACACATAAAGTCTAGAAAGGAAAAAAATCACTTTCAAAAATAGGCACCTTAAGAAAAGTCTATACAAAAATGCTTAAATTAAGAAAAGTAATTTTGTGTTTGTGTGTGTGTGTGTGTTGAGAAACTACAACAAAAACAAGCCAAGCAAATGTAGATTCAGGGAAACAAAAATTAGAATAGAAGAAAATCAAAGTCCAGAGGTTTGCCCATCCCCGCTCCTACAAATAGTGGGACATTTTTAAAAATGTTAGGATCAGTATTTAAATTCTACAGGCAGATACTCCCAATGCTATGATTTTAAGAGTGAAGAAAAAACAGAATTGCCAGTGAGTGATCAATTACTACAGTTGACATTCAAGCTCACTCAAGACAAAAGCTTTCCCCTTCAGCTTGTATTCAGTTCAATTCAAGGTTTTCTTGTTATTATCACTATTATATTACTGACATTATGCAGCAGAGATTCTTCCCTGAAGACATGTGCTTAGGGCTTTGGGGACTGAGAGGAAAGAAGGTATGTGCATGCTTTATGACTGTAATAAGCTGGAAGTCCTGCAATGCCTAGGAATACTTCCATAGGGTGGCAAAAGTGCAAGGATCTTGTATATGAAAGAATGAAATATCAAAGGTGATTTCCTTCATTTCATAGAGAGTAGGGGTTATTATCATTTCACAACCTTCTGCAAAAAAGAGGAGGAGAAGTCGGTCCACACATATACACAACATTTACAAAATCCAGAGGTCATACGATTTGCATTTTTCACAATTTGCTTCCTAGTGTTTGCATTTGTTGGCTGGCTCTGATCATTGCTTGTTCCAATCAATTCCTCCTTTCCCTGAAAATGAACAATTGAGCCTGGTGGCTTCTGCCAGTCAGGGGAGATGAGTGGCTTCAGTGTCAGTAGACCAATGAATCCATTCCAGCTTTTAGACCAGATTTTACTAAATGGTTCTAAATGGTCCTATTTTGATGGGTAAGGGATCAGCACTTTGGCTAGTTCCTGAACACTCTTAATTAAAACCTGAATTCACCACTTGGCTATCATGGGAGCCATCTAGCACTCCCAGAGATAAGAGTTAGAATGAACAGCCTTTGCCAACTTAAAAGTTGCTACTTTCTATATCATTCTATAGCCTCAGTCCAACATGCCCCTAGGAGTCTAAATAACAGCATGCACACATACATCATAGCAACACAACGCCCATGCAGAACTACAACATTGCACAACACGTGTCAATAATGCAATGCCATTGCACAACACACAATACATGAAGTGCAACAACAGTTGCATCTGCACTGCAAAAATAATTCAGTTTGAAACTGCTTTAACCTCCATGGCTCAATACTATGGAATCCTGGAATTTCCAATTTGTTGTGGCACCAGAGCTCTCTGACAGAGAATGCTAAATATCTAGCAAAACTAAAAACCCCTAATTCTATAGCATTCACCACGGCAGTTAAGGTGGTATCAAACTGTATTTTTTTTCTGCAGTGTGCATGCAGCCAACCATGTAAAGTATAGGATGAACAACCAAAATGCATTATCAAAATGCAAAATATAAGATGCAGAGCCACAATGGAAAGCATAGGATGAACAAGTGCAATGTATAATCACAATGCGAGAATACAATGCATGAGCAAAATGCAAAGGTAAGATGCACCACTACAGTGCACAATGCACAGTTTGCAATTGCAAGGCAGAAAGAAACATGCTTTCTGCACAATTCTGCCTCATACATTTTATCAAAGGAGACGAGATTTGCTTTTCATTTCCCTGCTAGATCCTATGTGGTGTTGAGGAACTCCCCTTTAATAAGAGATGTCTGATACTGTAATTGACTATCTCAAAAGGAAGTGGTTTGTAAACTGTGGTTGGATAGATAGCTGATGGTCCTGCACTGGCAGGGTGTTGGATTAGGTTCTTGCTAATTTCATTCTCAAAGGAAGCAATGAGTAATTTTAGCAATTTTCCCCCTAATGAGAATGTCTTCAAAAACCATGCCATTTTCAAAGACAGTTCAAGACATATTCTGTGCAAAGTTTGTATGTGAGCTTTGTTTTTATTTTTGTTGTTTTGCACAGAAAACCGAATTTTCTACACAGAAAATAAGAATTTCTGCATTTTTGCATTCACAAACATACAAACAAAATACATGTTAATTTCGCACACAGTAAGTCCCAGCAAGATCATTCCATGAGCAGAAAGCAGATTTACTGTACAGAAACTAACCCTTGTGTGCTGATAATTCTGTTTCCTATTCAGGAAATGCAATTTTCTATATAAAAAAAATGTTCACTTCTTTTTTTTCTTACAGAATAAGCCTTGAACTATAAAGAGCCTTATCTGTCCAAGATTCTTCTCATCTGTATTTCCTGACATTTGAGAAACAGGTTTCTTCGCCATTTTCTTAATATTTTCAGATATTTTTTCCATCTCTATAGATGACCTTTAATGTCCTTTGCAGCTCTGCATTTCTGGTTCTCCTGTTTTGTTTTGGACAGTTGTGGGACCGCAACTCAATCCTAACCAACAATGAAAGATGTGTTACCTTCCCCAGTATAAATTGAACAAGCAAATAAAATAATAAATTAGGGATCCAAATATGATGTTAAAGAACCAGATGGGGCAGAATCAGCAGATTTAAACTGGCCTGATAGTGCCTAGTTCAAGGCACAACCCAGGTGCACTGAAACATATTATTGTTCACTGCTTGCATCTCTGGTTTATTCCTTTCTAGTAGCAAAATGTTTCAGAGTCATGATGTACACACACCAGCACCACCATAACATACAAGTGGGAAACAATGAAGTTAAATGAAGGCAGGAAAACTTTGAGCATACTAAATCTTACCTGCAGGGAGACAACATAGGTTGCAGATACATGCCAACAGTAGAGACATGTCCTCCACATATTGCCTGACAGTGCCACAACTGCATTGAAAAGGAGCCAGGCATTTACCGGTAGTCATCATTTTATCACTTTGAATGCTTGCTTTCAGGGTATAAATAAAGTTACTACTGCTAGTAGTTCCCATCATCAGCTTCATCATCAAACATTTTTTATCTTTTTAAACTATTTGATATTTTAATATGTAATTTATTTTTAAGTATTGCAGTACTTTAATTATGTCGAATGCTTCTAGAACCTGGCCACATAGCCCAAAAGCTCCACAAAACAATAAATTATGTTTTAATGTATTATTTTGTATGCTTTTAATTGTACTGTTTTTAAAGTTGTAAACTGCCCTAAGTTCCAGTCTTGGGAGAAGGGCGGGCTATACATCATCATCATCATCATCCATCTTGACTAGGAAATAAATGAATATATGGTCCAAGTGAGCCAAAATGAAAGTCTTTTCAATCCTATATGCTTCAAGTATACAAGTCATTGTAGAGTACTCCTCTTTCACCCCTCAGTTGTCACTTGGCAGCCATTCCATCAGGTTACAACAGAAACGGAAATAACATGGAGCAGTTCTGTTGGGAGCCCTGAAAATATTTGGCTTCTTCTTTCTATGAACTAATCCCATTCAAACTGGCCATTGAGAGAATTATTGGTGCATGAGTGTGTACGCTTTCTTTTTCCTTTTTTGCTTCTTACTCCTTGACCCCATTCCCCACTTTTGTATCGTGTCTTTTGGCATGTGAGCAAGAACTGTCTTGATCTTATAAATCATGTGTAAGCTGCTTTAGGAGTCATTTTGGTTGAGCAGTGAGGTAAAAATGCTTTCAGCAAATAAACAAATGGTGCAATCCTGTATAGACTTAGCTGTAAGCAAATCCCACTGGAATCAGTGGAACCTAATTTTAAATACTGTAGACTTGGAAAGCATTGCACTGGCCTTCCATGTCATGGAATCCATTCACCCTGATCAAATTTTATTTCAGCTGGGTTGTCTTCATTGAGAGTACAGTTTCTGCTAGAGCTTGGAAATACCTTATTAAATGCAAGCTACTGCCTTTTCCATTATAAATATAAGTTGCTGTTATTGCTGTTGCTGTTATTTTTGATGTGTCTTCAAGTTGTTTTCAATTTATGGAGACTCTAAGGCAAACATATCATGGAGTTGTTGGGTTTTTTTGGAGGGGGGGTTGGCACAATAGGTCCAGAGGTGGCTTGCCTTTGCCTTTCTCTGAGGCTGAGTGTGACTTTCTTATTGTCGTTCAATGGGTTTGGATGGCCAAGCAACGATTTGACCTCTGGTCTTCCAGTGTCTTAGCTCAGCACTCAAACCACTACACCATGCTGGCTCTCAAATCTCAGTTATCTGTAATTAATTCCATTTATCTAACCATGAAATTTTAACTGTGTTCCATTACTGTTCTAACTTCACTAGTGTGGATCATTCATTTAGCAGTGTAACCTATTTTAAAGTATTCTTTATAGATACAAAGCTGTGATGTCACTAAATGATGGAGGAGGAATATTCTAAGGTTCAAGTTCTGATGTGACACAACTGCTTTATGCTCTGTTGCAGGCAGCCATGGGTGGATGGGAGAAAAGTTGTGCTTTGTATCACAATCCAGTGGTTTGAAGTGAAAGTAACTATTTAGTTACTTTTGAGAAATGGAAAAGTACGGAATTTTTAAAACTGGAAATCTGCTAGCACATTACATTGATGTAATTATACCAGCGTAAGGCAATGGCAGTAGGAGAGAAAAATGCTGAAAACACAATGGCTATAAAAGTAGTATAGGCTGCTCAAAGCCATAAGATGTGGCCTGCCTTAACTCGTCACCACTGTGTGGCCATTGAAAATGTGCAACCTCTAGCATAGTTCACCATAAGAAGTATGGCATAACTGGGCAACTACTATGGTCACTAAATATTTGTGTGTGTGTGTGTGGTTTGAGCATTGGACTATGACTCTTGAAGGCACACAATGACAACAACAACAGGTAGGTAGAAAGATAGATGATTGCACATTAGGATTTTAACAGCAACTAACTATCTTTCAAAATAAATAACTTGCCAAGCTTTAAATATTTCATGGTTTATATCAGTATTTTTTTTAAAGAAAGATAGGAGATAGTATGCTATGCAGAAAGAAAAGTCCTTTAAAATGAATGGTTATTCGTGCATTTAATATCTGTCACAGCTATACTGGGCAACCTCTAAATGGCTAATTTAATTTCAGGGACTGCTAGGTTTTATGGATCAGCTCTCTCAAACTGCATGTTGTTAGTGGTCACTTTTACCACCGGAGAACCTTTTACTTTGTGCTATAATTTAATAGTTCATTTCAGTCACTCTCTCTTACCCCAGATTATGTTATGGGCTTTGAGCATAACACAGAGGGTAACCTCTAACTTCAATTGCAATGGAGTAAAACACTGATATCTGTGAGCTTTTGCAGCTCCTCAATTCTTTGCCATTGTTCTTATCTATGACAAACATATTAAAATGTGCTGTAAAAATGTGCTGCAAATTTGGAGAAACTGTGTTTCATTCAATATATATTTTAGTGCATGTTAATGCAGAAACAGGACACAACAGATTTAAGAATGAACATATGCAGAAATGTTGATGAAGAAGCCAGAGCAGCTTCAAAAGCTTACATCATGTATTTTGTGCTTTTTGGCTTGCCAATAAAGATGTTACTGTTTTGTGGATTTGGTGTGTTAGTTTATTTTGCTGTATGGCCAACACAGTTATCCTTGGATATGCTTTCTAGATCTGAGGATAGCACATTTTAGCCATAAGAGGGGAATCTTAAAGAGGAAGCCTAGGGATTGGGACATGACTCTTTGAAGTTTCTACCTCCGACAAAGTAAAACTGTGTTCATTTGAGACTGCATTTCACCTGTTGTACATAAACAGACTCTAAATGTTTCCCAAATGCAACAGCAGATGCTTCTTGAGAAATTCAATGTTCTCTGACTAATAAGAGGGTGGGTAGCCTCACAAAAGGCAGAGACAAACTGGATCTCAAAGAAGCATCTCTTTTTGTTGCTAATGGAGTTTAAATTTTACTTCCTGAATTATAGAATCATAGAGTTGGAAAGGACCACAAGGGCCATCCAGTCCAACCCCTTGCCATGCAGGAAATCTCCATCAAAGTATCCCCAACAGATGGTCATCCAGCCTCTGCTTAAACTTTAAGACTTTTTGACTCCCAGAGCCCACATGGTCTGAAGCCTGCATGAATATCCTTCCATACCATCTTAACAACAACAATATCTTGAGAAAATGTAGACCTGTCACTCTCACACTGTCACATTTATGGTATGATTTTTAATATCTTTACTTGATGAAGAAACCAGTGCAGCCTTGAAAGCTTGCATCATGGATTTTTTTTGCTTTGTATTGTCCCAATAAAGGTATTGCTGGTTTATGGATTTGGGATGTTATTGTACCTTGTCTATCCCTAATTATCAAACTGCCCAACCTCCAAGAAGTTCTTGCTTTTAGAAAGCCCTACTCACACAGACAGGCATCACACATGCAGACATATGCCTCAATCTCTGTAAGGATATATGCATACAAGTACTTGTTAGAAGCCAGAAACCATTGGACTATAATGGGACGAATGAAGCATGCACATGAATGCCATTCAGGAAAATACTATGCAGATAAGATTTGTATCCGCCAAGCAAGTGTCATGTTCATTCTCAGTATAGTGCTTGAATGTAATACACATTTTGATGTCCATTTGAAAGAGCAGCACCAACATGTTGTTCCATAGCTCTTGATACATAAATATCTTCTTTTGTGCAACTAAAGCTTGGTTCATACAGTGCAGATAAATTTGGGGAGTTTATTCAGAAGGCTGACATTGAAGGAACACAAAAATTCTAGTCACTTTCTCGCAAAGATTTCTATATACCATCGATCATAGAACCCAATGACCAGTTTTTCAGGTTAACAGAACTTCTTAGTTCTCAACTAACAAGGTCTGTAAAATCTCAAACTAATCCGAAAGAGAACTGGAGGTTTTCACATGGGCAAAAGTGGCAGGAGCATAGTGGGATGCTCCTGTCACTATCGTACAATTGCATGAAGATTATCAGACAACATCATGGTAATTGTGTCATTAACCCGTGAATAAAGAGGAATTCTAGTATCACTAGTCACAAAACTATGCCCTCCCATTCCCCACCCAATGTTTTCTTTTGGTGGAGAACTTAGTAAGAAATGTATCAGTTTTTGGAGACATGCAGGTCTGAATCCTGACCATTAGTCCCAGCTAGAGTAGACTCACTCAACTGTTGAAAGATGAGTTATTATGCAGATATATCCCATTGATTCAGTGGGTGCTATTCTTCCTGAAAGTGAACAATAGCATTCAAGCTGTGTCTCTGTGGCCCTTCTGACCAAATCCGTTAACATATTTCTAGGAACCTGCAGATTTAGATTTGGTCTTGCCTTGGAGGAGTCCTCCGTTGATTAATACCTCTTCCATATGAATCTTTTCCATTATGTTCAGGTGTGATCCAGTTCCAGCAGAATTCAAAAGGAATCAGTTCCATCCTTCAGGATTCATCAAAACATAAAGCACATCCCTCGTATTTGAGTTCTTATGCAGGATTAATGGATAGAATGAATTTTAAATTGTTTCAAAAGTTCAAATATTTATGTCGTTTTTTTTCTCCTGGGTGAGAAAATTTCTGATTGCAAGTGCAGGTTGAGTGGCTACCATCATGTATCACTATAATTCATCTTTGACTGACATCCTGTATTACGGTGATATCTTCATTTAGCTTTTTCCACCCTCACCCCAGTCCCCACCAACCCTCAGGGCAAGTAATTGAGAATTTATCAATGTATATAGTTACATTAATTTGTTCCATCCCATTTACATTATCTAGCAGCTGTCTCCAATGAAAGTAATTTACCTTCATATTGCCTAATGACACCATTCTGCCAAAATCCCAGGAGATTCCTACAAAACCTTCTTAAGCAATTTTGTATTCTCAGCTGCTTTGATCCTTAGCTGCATTGACCATGAAGTATAAAGATAATGAATAGTACTGGAGCTAGATAGAAATAAGACTTATCAATCAAGTAAATGATTTTAACACCTTCTCCTAAAGCACATGGGACTCTTTGTTACATGCTGTAGGATGCTGACCAAGGGAGATAACTGATCCAGTATGATTAATCTTTAGCTTTTAACTTTAGCTGTGGGCCTAGTCATTTCTTTGATGGAATTGATTTTGAAAGTATTTGCCACCTATAAACATATCCCATGGTGTTAAAAGGCACCCTGTGAGAATAATTTACTTTAGTATAGTGTACTTTTACTTTTTCTTTTTATATACTGACCCACATTGTTAAGATGAATATTTTATAAAACAAGCTCTGCAAACGAAGGAAAAAAGAGATGAAAAGTCTGCAAGTGTGGCACTAGCATGGAATTCATAAGACTACAGGGGCATTCAAAAATGTGAATTAAAAGTAGTTTTAAGTTCTTCTGGGACATGGATTGCATCATATCTGTCAAATTCAGATGCAGAAAGTCTGAACACATAGCTGTTTGATCCTGTTCTTCCTTCTGCTGTGCTCCAGCTATTTAATATAAACTGTTTTGAAGTCTGTTTCCATGATATTTTCATTGTTCCAGAAGTAAATGGGAGCAAGGCAGAAAAAAAGACTGTTGTGATCACCTTGCTTGAAAAATACTGCCTACAGAATATGATTTGTGGGGGCTGATGTTTCCCAGTTGGGAAGTATATCAGTTTTGCATAAAGCCAACTGAATACAGTTCCCTTTGAGTCACTTCAAATGCTTCCTAAAGTGAAGTGGGCTTCCCTCTGAAGTAACCAGACCTGAAGTTGGATCCCACAATTTGCAATTCATGCTTCAGTACTCTGGGGGGTGGGGTGGAGTTTTATTTCTGTGAAAATGCCTATGGTGGGGGAGAGGAAAGAAATGTGAATGTTTTAAAAAGCCTTGTGGGACTTGCTCCCTCCATTACTCATCAGCTGCAGGAAGGCATTTTGACTTATTTTTTTTAAAAAAATCTCCACCTTAAATTTAGGGGTCTGGGCAGGGTTAAGGAATGCATGTGACCGGCAGGCCACAGTCTCTCCAATTTGTTGTTTCTGCTCCCAAAAAACAGCCTCCATTAAACTATGTTGTGATGGTTCCTATCCTGCTTTATGTTCCTACTGTCATGTTCTCATTTTTTACCTGTAAAATGTTGTCTTTTGAATATTAGGAGATAATTGCATATGACTTTTTAACCATGATTATAGTAATAAAACACTGCCTTTTGCAATATCTTTATTAATGACTTGGATGACAGAATTGGGGGCATACTTATCAAATTTGCAGATGACACTAAACTAAGAGGAGAAGCCAATACTCCAGAAGACAGGGTCAAAATTCAAAATGACCTGAATAGACTAGAAAGCTGGGCCAGTGCTAACAAAATGAAATTCAATGTGGAGAAATGTAAGGTACTGCACTTAGGGCGCAAAAATGAAATGCACAGATATAGGATGGGGGACACCTGGCTGAATGAGACAACATGTGAAAGGGATCTAGGAGTCCAAGTAGACCATAAGTTGAACATGAGTCAACAGTGCGATGCAGCAGCTAAAAAGCCAATGCTATTTTAGGCTGCATCAATAGAAGAATAGTGTCTAGATCACGGGAAGTAATAGTGCCACTCTATTCTGCTTTGGTCAGGCCCCACCTGGAATATTGTGTCCAGTTCTGGGCACCACAATTCAAAAAAGATGTGGAGAAACGAGTGGGTCCAAAGGAGGGCAACTAAAATGGTGAAGGGTCTAGAAACCATGCCCTATGAGGAACGACTTAGGGAGTTGGGGATGTTTAGCCTGGAGAAGAGAAGGCTAAGAGGTGATATGATAGCCCTGTTCAAATATTTGAAGGGATGTCATATTGAGGAGGGAGAAAGCTTGTTTTCTGCTGCTGCAGAGACTAGAACACGGAACAATGGATGCAAACTGCAGGAAAAAAGATTCCACCTCAACATTAGGAGGAACTTCCTGACAGTAAGAGCTGTTCGACAGTGGAACACACTCCCTCGGAGGGTAGTGGAGTCTCCTTCCATGGAGGTTTTTAAGCAGAGGCTGGATGGCCATCTGTCGAAGATGCTTTGATTGGGAGTTCCTGCATGGCAGGGGGTTGGACTGGATGGCCCTTGTGGTCTCTTCCAACTCTATGATTCTATGATTCTAATACTTATCACACAACATCACCTCTGGCCTGTAGCTGCTGTGCATGCCAAGTGTGGTTAGTGCAACTTTTTTCATTGACGAGTGAAACCGGTCAATAGTTCCCAATCACAGGGCAGCCCCAGGTTACCATAAGCATGAAATGTCACTGCTGCAGCAGTTGCAAGATTGCCAGTCATGTGGTATCAGTCTCCTCTTCTCTCCTATTGCCCATCCTCCTCACTATTCCCAGGCAGTCTGATTAGTTTGGGGTATTTCTTTTCTTTTTTAACTTAAATCATATTAGCAGAACTACAGAATTGCATTTCAAAAAGTTTAAAAAATAAAATAAAAGGCATGCTGGGTAGGGCACAGTGAAGGGAGGTGGAGTTGAGGGGGAGTCCGTAAGAGAGTGCCATGGTGGCAGCCCCAGTTGCACGATTGCAAAGGTATGTTATAATGGCTATAAAATGATATGTCAGTATTTTCATTAATTTGCATGATTGCAGTGAAAATAGGCCTCATGTGATAATGTCCTTAGTCTCCATTTAGCTCCCAGATTCTGTCACTTGTGGCTGTGGACTATAGCATGAATCCTTCTGGTAGTCCCAACCATAAGAAGCAGAGCCATCCCTCCAGTCCATCTGGTGCCATCTGGCCATGGAGGGAGAGATGCAGGCCCAGCTCCATTGGGCCCAGCCTAGATTATGAAGCAGAGCCCTCCCTCCAGTCCATCTACCTTGGTCCAGGCCTTGGAGAGAAGAATTGCTGGACCCGACCCTCTTCCCCACCACCATTCCCTTCTCTTTTTTGTCATGTCTTTTAAGATTGTAATCCTGAGGGCAGGGAACCATCTAATTAAAAATAACAGTAATTGGAAGCCACTCTGAGAGCCTTTAGGGCTGAAGGGTGGGGTAAAAATACTGTAAATAAATAAATAAAAACAGACCCACTGGGATCAGTGAGATTTACCTATGTATTCACTTACCATTCAGTAATTGATTCAATGGGTCTGCTCTAGTTGAAACCAGCCTGTAGGATTCAGGCTTTCATATATATATCTTTCTGCCTCCTTCTGATGCAGAACCATAGGAATAGTGATGGGAAGAAGTACCACCACAGTTCATGTGTTCTCACTGCCAATGTGGTACCAAAGGAATGCTAACTGTCAATCGAAATTGCTTCTTTTCCCATGAAACTCCTGGGCTGAGTAATAAAGGCATTCGAATGCTGTCAGATTATGCAGCATGAATTTATTACAATGTGGAACTGTTTTTTACCATCTGAAGTGCAAACATGATAAGTAAAAATGGACATCATCAAGCTGTGGCATGAAATTGATTTTTCAAGGCTTACCATTTCCATACATAAAAACAGCACTCATGTTTTGCACTGAAGCATCTCACCTTGGTAACTACGCAGCATGAGATTGATTCACTTTGCAGCTTGAAAGGACAAATCTTAATTTAGAATTGTCAAATAAGAATCCCTTTCTTCAACAAATGGAGACCAAGGTACCACTAGGCAAATGTTTCCCTCCAATGAAACTCATGTGCACCTCCTTCTCCAAATCACACAACTTGAAGTATGATTCCCCCGAAGTACATTAAGTGATGTGCAGAGTGTGCAGATCCCACTGAAGCCTTTTTCAAGGATGAAACCAATTCTGAAGATCGCATCAGCTTCTAATGGCATCCTGAACCTAGAGGCAGCAAGTACCATGACAGGCAGCCTATAGCAAGGAGAAATTATTACCCGAGAGTTGTCAGTCGGTCTCAGGATCCATTGCCAGAAGTCAGCAGTGAGGTGAACACAAGCTAAAAGTGAAAGGCAAAGAAATGTAAAACTTATGCCACTCTTTGTCCACAAGCACAAAGAGTGTTGAAAGCCAAGCTAAATGAACCATTGTGAACAACAAGAACTCTCGGCAGCTGCTGGCAGATTTAGAGCCACCTCACCTTGAGAAAGTGGTTCATTGCTCAACATTTCCAGTGTAAGTTTCTGCAAGAGTAGTCACTCCTTTAGATTCTGCTCTTTTTCTTATCAACACACCACAAAGGATGAAGGTGTGTCTTCAGTGTCCACCAATTCTGGCTGAGATGGGGGCCCATCTTGCTATAGTTCCTCATCAGCTGTATCCACTAATAGGTGCTCATATTCACGGTGGGAGTTATTAACTGGAGCCAGAGGCCTTTCCACATTTGGCTCCTGGACCCCCTGTGGGTACTAAAATCTGTGAATGCTCAAGTGCCACTAAATACAACGGCATAGTAAAATGGTGCCACTTACATAAAATGGCAAACTGAAGGTTTGCTTTTTGGAATTTATGTGAATACATTGGCACTAGACATTACTTTTCTCTCCTTATCCATTCTACAACAATGTACT
Source organism: Urosaurus nigricauda (assembly GCA_034509955.1). NCBI lineage: Eukaryota > Metazoa > Chordata > Lepidosauria > Squamata > Phrynosomatidae > Urosaurus > Urosaurus nigricauda. The sequence continues at coordinate 105,534,004 of JAOEGL010000002.1, forward strand.
TCCCAACAATGTCCCAAAACACCTCAAATGCCACACTACATGAATCCAAAAGGAGGATTCATTGAAGGAGGAGGGGGGACACTGGACATATTATGAGCAAATACAATTGGCCCTCCTTATCCATGGATTCTGTATTCATGGATTCAGCCAAGGCTTGAAAATATTCCCCCTAAAAAATGAACTCCAAAAAGCCAACCTTAATTTTGCCATTTTTAATAAAGGATGCCATTTTACTATGTCATTGTATTTAATGGGATTTGGACATTCATGGATTTTGGTATCCATGGGGGGTCCTGGAACCAAATCCCAGGGAATATTGAGGACCTGCTGTATTACTCACTACATGAAAAGAAAGAAATGATGTTAAAGGCCATTATATTACTTGCTAAAATAACAACCAGAATCCTCCATGACAGTTATGACTGCACAACCTGGAGATATACCCTTGTGGCTGTTATATATTTATGAGCTCTATGTAGCCCCTAGTTTAGGGATATGTAGTGCTTGTGAAACATGAGCCAGCATGGCATAGCAGTTTGAGTGTTGGACTATGACTCTGGAGACTAGGGTTTGATTCCTCGCTTGGCCATGAAACTTATTGAGTGGTCTTGGGCTGGTCACATGCTCACAACCTCCAAGGAAGGCAATGGCAAACCTCCTCTGAACAAATCTTGCCAGGAAAACCACATTATAGTTTTGTCCTAGGTCGCCACCAGTGAAAATTAGTTGAAGGCACACAACAACAACAGGGGCTGTGAAAATCCCTCAGTCCTGACTTACAGGGCATCAGCTACAGTGACTGATAGGGGTCTGTTCCCCCTGTTGACCAGGAAGCAGCTGGCTCTCATTCCCAACCACCCCTCACATAAATTAGCTCCAGCATGAAGCAGAATTGCCACAGGGGCCCTGCTTCTGACTGTTGCACTAGAAATTGCACACAGGAGCGGGTGGAAATATCAGTCAGCTGCTTCCCAAGTGACAAGGAAAGGGATCCCCATTGATTTCTGCTGCTGCCATGTGTAAGTGGAAATTTAAGGGGTGGGGGTCTCAAACCAGGATTTACTCCACAGCACTATAACTATGGTGCTTATGCATACATGTCTCCCATACAGGACCCCAGCCAATATCATTATTCCCCTGATTCTGGAACAGTAACATATTACTGGTAATGTTGCTGCTTGTTACATTGTAGTTGTTGTTGTTGTGTGCCTTCAAGTCATTTCTGATTTATGGAGATCCTAAGGCAAACCTATCATGCTTTGTTCGCAGCAAGGTTTCTTCAGAGGGGGTGACTTCAGAGAGTGTGACTTGCCCAAGGTCACCCAGTGGGTTTCCATGGCTGAGAAGGGATTCAACACTAATCTCCAGAGACATAGTTCAATGCTCAAACCACTACACCACAGCATTTGACAGGTGACACTTTTTACCCTACAGCGTTTGACAGGTATAATAATAATAATAAATATTTATTTATATTCCACCCCTCTGGGTGAGCAATCGGGGCGAAGTACAACATTTAAAAATACATACAATTAAAAAACACATCAGTCTACCCTCCCGCCCCTTAAAAATAGATTAAACTAAGAGGTGACACTTATGGCCAGGAAATATCAGACTTTGGTCAATATAGCACAAGGTATTAATGAAAAAGAGTGCCCAAGCTAGGAGAGGCTGCAGCACTTAGCCTGAATCTACTAGGAAGGTTGTGCACACTTCTCCCTTCTCTGTCTCTGCTGAGTTAGGGGCTGTGCACACCTGCCATTAAGACCAGCCTGCGGGCAGAATCGGGGCATGGCATCCACATGATTCACATCCAGACTCTGCCCCCAGGGTGGTGTCATGCCGCACACCACTCCACACAGTGTCCAGTGTCACAGCACTGCTCTGGTGCTGCGTCCACATGAGGCAGTGGAAAAGGAGTGCCTTAAAGTCACAGGGCCACAGCTATCACACCCTTTCCAGAGCACAAAAAGGAGCTGCCTTTGGTGGCTCCTTTTTGCTCCCTGGAAAGATCAGATCAGGGCCACGGTGTGCGGTTGCCATGGCCCCGATCCGGTGCAGCTGGAGGTGACTGCAGGCTGCCCCTTAAGGGCATTCTGCACAGCCTCTTAATTGAGTGAAAATTAATTTGCACACTAATTCCATTCGCAGGAATTTAATAATTCAAATGCAGTTGAAAAAGTAGGATGACAGAGGATTAACCAAAACTGTCCCTGCCAGACCAGGAGAGTAGGTGGGTATGTTGTTACACCCTTGTCAAAACTCTAATGAGAAGCCTCCCTGAGCATGGCCCTTAGATATTGCACATCCCTCACAGTCCCAGATGGAGCAGTTTCTTCACCTTGAATTATTTTGGAATAATTATGGGCTGTGTAATACTCCCATCAGCTATATTTTCATTTGATCTGACTGGGGAATTCTGCATTTTGTTTCAGCTTAGTCTGTAAAATCTCCCTGGTTTATGTCTGCATGGCTTGCTTGGGGATGTCACTCCATAGCTAACTCAAAAGGAATATCTTTTTTTGAGGATCTCCTGATAAAATTGCCAAGAAACAAAGCCCATGAAGCACCATAGTAGCAAAAGGAATTCTCTTCAGCTTCTATTTCTGATGCTGCTTTTGTTATAGAGGGCCTACAATTTTCAGAGCAGTTTACAGGGATAATTTCTACCTACAGGCCTATCACTTGATAGATTTGCTTTGGGCCCCACATTGAAAGATAGAACAAATAAATCTAATAAACAAATAGAAATGATGCAAAAGTAAAGCAAGGTAGTGTCTGCCAACAGGAATACCATCTGATCTACTTCATATAAAAGAAAATATGAATGATGAGGGCAGAGGAGAGCAGTCAAATGGAGATAGATTGTTTTAGTTATACAGTGGGTCCTTGTTATCCACTGAGGTTTGGTTCCAGGACCCCCCGTGAATAACAAAATCTGTGGATGCTCAAGTCCCATTAAATACAATGGCATAGCAAAGCTATATAAAATGGCAAAATCAAGGTTTGCTATTTGGAATTTACACTTTTTAAAAATAATTTCAAGCTGTGGATGCTTGAACCCGTAGATAAAAAAGCCGAGGATAAGGAGGGGCAACTGCATAATCAATCTTATCCTGAGCAACTGAAATAGACACCAAGAACAAAATTCTGACATTCTGGAAGAGGAGGAGTCCAAATGGCCATTGGTCCTTCCAACCTTGATGAAATGGAAAAACTTATTGTCCACCTATTCCCTCTGATGATGGAACCAGGAGGGAATATGCTGTCAATCCCTAGTTCAGCACTGTAATCAACCACACTCAAGGCACCATGCCAGTTTTGGGGATACAAGACTGATTGTGCCTCCCACACAGTACTTACTCAAACAGAAGCTCATGGCCAGCAAGTTTTTGTGAAGAGTTAGGGGATTAACACTACTGTCTTCCTGCATGTGTTGCCTGAAGTGGTTGTGTCATTCTGTGGAAAAGCAGAGCCAGTACTAGTCTCCCTGAGTTAAATGTGTAGATTTGAAGTCTGAATGATGAGGTTATAGCAGATAAACTCCGAAAAGGGAAATAAGAAATACTGGAATTAGAGCTAGAAGCCATTATTAAATTTAAGTATCTTCTCTTCTGTGGCTTGGGTATATTAATGAGATTTGTAATGGCAGAATATAGGTGATGGGCAATTAGAACTGTATAAGTCTCTAGTGTATACATGTTCATGGAGTGCTAATCTTCAAGATAATTTATTCCCTTGGTTTCTTTCCCCTTTTTGTTCTACAGAGAGAGAGAGAGAAATAAAAGGCAATAGAAATCTTGATAGAAAAAAGTTTTTCTCTGAGTCTGTATTTCTCCCAGTATCATCTGGGACACCTGAAAAGCTTTGCCATGTTGTTTTTATCCTTGGTATTTTACCTACAAACAGTGGGATGCAGTAAAGCTGTATGTCTTCTGGCCTTCAAAGGTATGACCCAAGTTCCATACACATTTGCTGCAATTAATGTAAAACCTCATAGTCTCCTACATTTCACAGATGAAAACCAAGACACATTTGGCTGAGCAATATCAGAGAGTCGCAAAAATAGCAAAAGTGATTAACAAGGAAGAACAGAAAAGCTAGAAGAGGCTGCAGTTTGCTTTTGCACATGCCTACAGGGAAGAAGAGCAAGATTCTACCTCCTCTGCTTGACCTCTGCTTGACTCATAATCCAACTATGTTTACACAATGAATTCAGTTTGAAGTAATTGAACTAAGCTGAGGACAAAGGGGGAAGGTGGGAAGAGGAGAAACAAAGGCCCCAAACAAAGGCCAAATAGTGCAGTTTCCGGCCAGTTTGAGGGCTTGGCATGGCATGCAGATGATGCATGCCTCCGGATTGGCTGGAAGCAGCTTCACAACTGCCTAAGGTAGCCTGAGGCCCACCATAACCCATTCAGCCCTTTCAGAGCCCATTCAGGACTGTAGCAGCAGCCATCTTCAGGACCGCAGAGTCCAGTTGCCACCATAAAAAGCTGATCGGATCCTTGCTACAAGCCAGCGGTCTGCTTCCAAAGTGGAGCATTTTAAAAGCTGGTGAAAAAGTGGGAATCCTGAGGATTAAATGGGACTGTCCCCACCAAATGGGGACAGGTGAATTATACCAAATGGGGACAGGTGAATTTTTCTTCAAAAGCATCACATTTTAACCAAATATACTGTGATTTAAAGGTACAATTTTAATTTTGTTAGTTGTTATGCCACAACTATTAGCATTACATTTAGTGGTATATGGGAATTACTATTTATAAGTACCATTCATGCAAAAAAGCATTACTAAGGATTCTGTATGGTGTGAAATGGGAGGAGATCAGGGGGGTGACACCATGAGTTACTGCATGGGTGATACCAACCCTAGGGACACCACTGCTACAGTGTGCTAATGGGTGTTAATTAAATTCAAGCAAAAAATAAGTCAGTGGTGTGGGTTGTGCATTCTGAAAATAGGACTGTACAAACCCAGCCATATTGTACCCTCTTTCCTCTTTCTTTCTCATATATTTACTGCTGTACTTTTGCAAATCAGTTTTCTTCATCATTAAGAGCTTTCTAGCGGTTAATTTAGAATGTATTTTAGTGCATTTTTAAATGTCAAAAGAGGAAAAAATCCTCGCCTTTCATTGAAACAATTGGATGCCTTGCCACCACTTTTTAGTGAGTTATGAAGTCAAGCAGGGAAGCAGCAGTAGTTTGTCTGCTTTCAGAAGGAAAACTATAATAGAGTCAACATTTCTTGCTAGACATTTTTCTGATATTCTCTCTTTCTTACTGCCCTAGAAAACAGATCCACTTTACAAAATATTTTTTCAGAATATTCTCTTTCTGGTAGCTGTGAGTTTCCTTTCACCATAACTGAGACTAAGGCCAAATCTTCAGCATGATGGAAGATGCAAAATGGTGGCCAGACTGCCATTTTGAGGATTATCACTTGACATTGTAGCAGCAGCCAAAAAAAAGTTATGGGAAAATAAAAGCTGACACTGATATTTCTATTGATGAGCATATTATCCAAGAAACTATTAAAGAATTTCTCCTTCTGCTGGAGTAATTCAAATCGCCACCCATCTATTTCTCTGTGAACAAACAGGATAGAAATTTTAAAAGTGATTTGCAGAAAGCTTTACTGAAAATAACTCTATATTTCCTTTAATATACTGCTTCCAGTTTAAAATCCTGAAGTAGTTTACAATAAATGATAAAATGATAGTGCACTATAAAATGCAAAAATGCTACAAATTATTCTTTAATACAAGGCTTAAAACAGTTTAGATCAGTGAATGAATATGGAAAGACAGACCAAATCATTTCATAAATGTCAAAAGCACAATTGTCAGTACCTGATGTATTATGAACAGGAAAGTCATTCCAAAATAGTTTGGCCAGGGCATTGTCTCAGGTTCAGAGGAGCTCAGGGCAAGCAGTACTGCAAAAGGGGACGGTTTGGTTTTTCTGTGTAGGATAGGGTTGCCACTTTAGAATTGTCCCAGGCACTGAAATTTCCAGGTCAAAAGCTAGGAATATCCCACTAAGCAATAAGTAGTAATCACAGCTGTTCAGTTACACATAAACACACACAAACACAGAGGGAATATATTTTTCTTGTTTGGAAATTAAGAAAGAAATCTTAGCTAAAGCAGCGGTTGCAAGATCGATGTAAAATGAAGAGATTATTCTTTAGGGGAATAGGTTAAAGAACATTTCATCTAAATTGCCTGTAGACAAGAAGGTGGCTGCAGAGCAGAGGGTAAGCCCTGTCACCACAACAAATAGAAGGGAGGGAGGTAGCTAAGTGCGTAAACCTGGAGAGTCTCTTCAAATTGCTGCAACAAATCTATTAAGCCTTGCAAATTGTAGCATGCTGCTACTTTATTAGGAGAGCTGGAGGTATGCACCCAGACCTTTCCTCCTGTCTGATAGTTTGTTCCCTCATCTCCCACCTGGAGATGAACTATTAAAAATGGAGACTCAAGGCCAGGCCTCAGTGGCATCGCTAGGAGGTATAGGAAGTGCAGCCTAAACCAGTTGACACCCCAGAAGAAGGGTGAAGGGTGACACCCAGTTGTGCCTTTCTCCTACTGCACCCTTCCCAGCTTGCTGTGGTGACCACTGCCACCGCAACAAAGGAGCAGACCCAATGCCTCTCTCCTGGCTTGTGGTGGTGACAGTGGCCTCCTTATGAGGAGACCTCTGTCCCTGCAGCAAAGGAGCAGGCCGAGCAGCCCTCTCTCAGCTTGCAGTAGCAATGGAGGCCTCCTCGCAAGAAGACTTTCACCGTCACTGCAAAGGAGAGACCCCAAAGTAATATTTTGGCCATTGCCCCCACCCTGCACCAGGTGATACCAGGGGTGGGGATGCCACTGCCAGGCACTGAGATCTGGCAACACTAGTGTAGGGTGGCTTTAAAGCCTAGACATCCAACTCCACCTGCTCTAAGGTTTTTATGTGTATTTTATTCACAGCACATTAATGTATCACAAAGCCTAGGGTTAAGGCAAAGACTGGGAAGAGCCAGTTTCTCACAATTCTCAGCTAGCAAGAGTGCTAGGTGTATTTTTTTTTTCTTTTTCTAGGTTGAATCTTCCTTAGAGTTTTACTCAAATTCTATGCCCATTTATTCAAATTGCCCTATGCCAAATTCAATAGTCAACTCATCCAAGTAGCAGTTCTTCCCTGTCTCCTAATCCTTGCCTATCCTGCTTCTGTGACATAATAGCTTACGTATCACATGATAGGACAAGGCACCTTCTCATGGTTTCAGTTTTTGGCCTTGAAATCTCAGGCAATGGGAAACTACTGATCTGACAACTATTTTCTAGGGAGCTGGTAACAGTACAAAGAAGATCCATTGTTGTATTTCCACAAGATGGAATTCTGCAGAATGTGAAATGGACAATACAGCCTTCCCTGAAGCCCACTCTGATCTATTGGATCTCTACAGAGGAAGGTGATATTTCCATCTAATTAGTCTTAATACAGTAATTTCTCCCAATCATGGCAAAAACAGTGACTGGAATCTTCTACTAGAATAAAGAAGTTGTGCCAATGTAACTATTTTTTCCAATATTGCCTAAGAAAGTATCCAGTATCTCTTTATGCAATTTTACACACAGTGCAATAGAAGTCAGATAGTGGCCAGGTTCAGCTTCACCCTCAAACCATAACAGCCATCATCCTGAATCTCCATGAACTTTCTTTCAATGGACTTCCATAGACTTTTCACTCCAATCACTTCATATAGAACCTTAGCATTACTGTAACCCTATACCTTCTCCCTACTCCCATATGCCAGTAGATGCCAAAACTCAAATAGTTTTTCTTATTTTGGATTTGAAAACAGACCCATAGACATTCTATCCCCAAGAGGAAGCAGACAATTATATGTTCTTGGGTAATTCACAAGACACAACTGGGTTTTTAAAGACCTCATTGAGCTTTTTCTCATTGAGGTTCTCATTTTAACAAGGCCATACTCATTCTGATGCATATCCACACTGGTTCCCAAGCCTTCCTTCCCACCACTTTTCAGAAATTCATATGTATTAAAAACAGCCACAGTGATAGCTGGAAAAAAGATCATCATTGTTATCTAACATCAAAAGTCCAGCAGAGGCTACAATAGCTGCCAGTGAGTTCTGGAAATTAATTATGGGTTTTGGTCATGCCTCCTGGCCACACATGGCCGGCATCAGCCTGATGGTGGCTTTACATATGCATGGACATACTTGCATAAAACTCCCTTCTAATCCCAATTGACCCTATGGAGGAAAACCGAGATGGCAGTTTAAGACAATCAATACCAAAGCACTAAGAAAGATAGGAATATTATACTTCTTAGTTTAAATAACAGAACCGACTATGGGCAATACAAGTGGCCATCCCAGTAGGTTTGAGTCCTGACACCTGTATGCCTCATATCCATGAGTTAATTTTTTTTTCAACTTTCTTCCAAGAAATTCCAGGAGAAATTAGGAGGCTGGTGAATCAGGGGTCCAATTTTATTGAAAGAAATGCAAACATTCTGACAGAGAAGACTCTAAACAAAATGGGGGAGGGAGGGCTGAGTTTAGTGCCTCAGTTCAATCTAATATAGAAGGTACCACATCACCTTACATTTCAGGCATATGAGTTGTAGTAACTTTCTTTTCAACTAAAATCCCTGATTATATGTTTACATTGTCTTCCCAGGCTAGACATCAAAACTGACATTCTACAGATTTATTCTAGATTCCTTGCTACCACATGGCTTTTAACTCTTATGTAGCGCCATTCCACACACAGAATTCTTGCACTACATTCAATAGCATAGGATCTCAGCCACTGCATGATTTCCATTGTTTACCAAATGCAGAATTTGTCACTTTCTTGATACAGAATTTGGGTTCCTTAATAAAGAATCTGGACACATATTGCACAAAATGGCCAAGTTTGGATCATCCCAATAAAAGAATAGCTCTTAAGTGGAAGTACAACTGGAAAAGGTAGAATCAGAGAATAAGCCAAGATTCAGGACTGAAGGAAACATCAGGCACACAGAGATAGGCCAGACCACTACATTGCCCAATGAAACCTCCACTGAGACAGGGAGCCTTCTGATAGCTTTCCCGGTTTAGGAGAAGCCAGTGGTCAGATTGACTGGATCTAGATCTACAGCCTGGATGTAGCTACAGTGCCATAACTCACTAGAGGAAGCCATAGTCAGCAGCAAATCTCTGGTCCCATCTTGTATGGCATCCCTTGTGTGGATTTCTAAACTGCAGTTCCCTCAGGAGAGATGCCTGTCCACTGATAATTGATAAAGCCCTGTATACTACATTTGGGTTGCAGAAAAATAACACTTTGAAAGATCAAAAATATCACCTTGAACTGGGCCCAGCAGCAAAGCCTCTTCCTCTACCTGTTAGAAAGGTAGTTTCCAAAAGTGGGCCAGATCCAAATCAATCTTACCCTCTGATGTTCTGTAGCTGATCTTGAGAAAAATCAAATGAGAGGCCATCACCTTCTTGTGATTCAGGACAGGCATGGGAAACTACAGCTGATCCACTGGTCTATTCTCTGGATACCCTCAAGGCCAGCCACATATTGATGGAAATCTTACAACCAGGAAGTGGAGGTGATAGACTTCTCTTGTTTCATCCCAGTTCCTTGTGTTCACTTAGATACTGGGGTACATTTTTCAAATGGAAAAAAAAAAGAACCTGAGAATTTATCAGAAGTCAATCATATTTTGAACTATACATACATACATACGCACACAAACACACACACACAGTGCAAAGGGGCTGCAATCTGTTCAAAGATGACCTCTTACTCCTGGAGAATCCCATGAAGGAACATTTTACCCCGTCTTCACTTTAAAAAAAAAAAAAAAAGGAGGGGGGTTAGGAGAATAACAAAAAGAACTACAGGGAATAACTTTGCCCACCTCTGCAGTAGGGCAAACACCCAGGAAAGAGGTAATTCTTGGACATTCAGGCCCTAGAAACCAAAGCATGTTAACTGAATAGCCTTTCACATCCTAGTGCTCACCCAGAGCTTGGATAAGCTACTTTTTATAGACTACAATGCACATTGTCCATGCTGATTTGAGTGGGTTCTGGGAGTTACAGCACAAAAAAAGTTATCTTCCAAAGCATGCAGAGCCTGGGAGGACAAGTATCCTTCAAGCCTTTGGACACTTCTGGGAGCCAAATCCCACCAATCTCCTCAGCTGTCATGTCAATTGCACCCTCAGCTTTCTGAAAGCATTCCAGCAAGCTGACTTCTCAAAGACTCATATTGCACTTCAGCTCAAATGAGATGTTACACTGAGAGGATAACAACATAGTATTAGCTGCATGAAGCAAATAGAAACCACCCTGTAGTTCAGTGATTAATCCCAGTTTGCAGTATATGGTACAGATACAATAAAGCTACAAAAGCAGATCACACACAAAGAGTGTCTGCCTCGCTGCACAGAATAGACACCATGATAAACCATCCAGAGGGCCCTCTCCAAATTCCCACCTCAAGGCCATGGGCTTCCAAATAAATTGGATACTGCATTATGCTCTTTCCATAGGGGAGAACAATACATTAAGAAACAAACGCTTTAAGATCGGAACCAGTGCACAGATGAAAACAAAATGAGATGGAGAAGGCAACTCCCTCTCCCCTCCAAAAACAAAGAAAAGAAAAGAAAAGACTCCTCCATTTGAATCTCCCTCTCTATAAGCAACCATTTTGCAGAACTTGATTAAAATGGTATTTCTTCAGAGGCCTGGCTTGAAAGAGAAATATGAGAAATATATATTTTCCCCACAGTTAGCAAACTTCCTTTCCCTTCCTTTTCTTTCCTTTCCCTTCCCACTCTCACTCTCACTCCCATTCCCACTCCCCACTTGTTTCTTCTTTCCAAATACAAAGAGAAAAAAATTTTCCTTCCAAGGGAGAAACAGCTTAATTCTCCATTGATATTTCTTTACCCATGGCTGGCAACACAGGATGAGAGCATTGTGACACTTAGTGATGGCTCCCCTCTAATGTCTGGGGAATAAATTGGTAAGTAAACAATGCAAGTTGAAAGCAAACCAACACCATTACTTAAAAAAAAACCCGTTTTGCAGTGAAAATGCAGTAACTGGTAAGTCTCCTTTTTAAGGCAGGTAATGGGGCTACACAGAACCAATTTGGCCATTTCCTTTATATTTGTTTCTGCAACATTTTTTGTGCAGGCAATGGAGTTTATCATATGACGGAAGTATTATCCAATGGCAATCTGAACGCAATCGTGGGGTTTCGTGTTATTGCATGAAAGCCGATCACATGCATTTATGGGCAATTGAAAGTCCTTCTGAACACAATCATGGGGTTTCATGTCATTGCATGAGAAACTATCACATGCAATTTTGGGCACTGGGGGGCAATTTCGGGCAGTTGTGAACATGGTGCAGCATCAGTACGCAATCACGTAAATTCGTTGAACTAGTGAATTCATTCAATTCCGAACTGGCCCCACTTTCATTTCTTTTGAAACTGAGAGAAATTCCTCCCGTGTAATAACGTCCAGTGGACTTTCTATGGGAATGAACCATCCCATATATAAATGCGGATGGATTTTTGCAAATTGAGAACTTTGAATTCAATGAGAAGCATCTCTGCTTTTCAGTTAAGTTTTTTTTTTTTTTTTTGGAGGGGGATATGAAAATGATGTTTGTCTGAAGTATTTTTATAATAAGAAATATAAAAATAAAAAGGTACATGAAAGAAAGGAAACACATTCTCTTACTCCCACCCGCTCCCTAATGTTCCGCATCACTTAAAGTAGGTTAAAAAGGCAATGGCCAAGATCGTCTGGATGCACTAGGAAGGCATAACCATGTTCGTGATGATGGAGATGGAGATCGCAAAAGGGGAAAAGGCATGGATACAGTGGCTGTGAGGTAATTCAGCATACCCTCTTCTTGATTTGGCAAGGAGAGTCCCAGTTGATTCTCAGTCTTTCCACTTTCTCAGAAATTTACAAAATGTGGCAGTTTCTTTCTCCTCTTCCTGCTTTCTCTTTTTATGCTCACCTTAATTCAATTACTGCAAACTGAGTTCACAGTGGAAACTAAGGCCCGATCTAGATGGGTATGAAGAGGCGCCTGGACGGCTACATTAGAATTCGGGAGCACGCATCATACACACGCTCCCAAACCCTAGCACGTAATGGCGCCGGTGCCATTATGTAATACCATTTTGACAGCGTATGTATTGGCGCCGTGGCAACTGCGCAGCTTTCGCACAGTGAGCAGTTGTGGCATCGCAAAGGTGCCAAATGGCGCCTCTTTTGAAAATCGCACCGCAACTGCTGCACAAAAAAGGAGTGCGGTTCCCCGCTCCTTTTTTGCGGCCAACTGTGCTGTAGCATCTAGCTGCTGCAGTGCAGTTACTCCTCAAAAAGGAGTGGCATCAGACTGCCCCTTTTGGGTGGTCTGAAAAGCCCCTGAGTTTATACTCAATTAACTCAGCAGAAGAGGAGTGGGTGGGACTGAGTCTTTCCTTTCCTAATCAAATGAGAAAAGAAAGTTAAAATGGAGCAGGAAAGTAGAGGCTTTCTTCATGCCAGTGGCATCCCACACCAGGGTGTCACAAGACTCACCCAGTGCAGATGGGGCTTCAGGGGGTGGAGCTTGGGGGAGAAACAAAAGAGGTCCCTCCCTACCCTATGCTGCTTTACTTTAGAATAAAGCTGCAGGGGGCGGGGAGGGAGAGGGCCCAGTGCCCCCCATCTCTGCTCTGTGTGGCCTTTTCTCTCCCTTCCCTGCCAGGCGTGAAAGTCAAGCCTCACAGGGAAGATCTGGGAGCACTATGGTGCATGGCAGGGAGTGCTCACCGGGTGTCATCCCTTTCAGAAGTGTATTCAGCATCAGTATTCAAAGGATGATGAGAAAACACAGACCATGTGTCTGCAGTAAACACTGCAATAAAACCTGAGCTGGGAAAGAATGAGATTTTATTCTAGCTGATTCTACTTTAGCTGTGTGTGCTTGGCTTCAATGGTCAAGGTAAACAGCAGTTACATCCACAATTCCTTTCTGAGCGTATTTGAACAGCTCAGGGAGAAAGGGGAAAAGTAACTCTCCCCCACATATTAAAGAAGCTTAGATTTACATATCTAGCCACCAAAGGGCAAATTGCAAAAAATGTAGTAGGTGGTGTGAGATTAAGGACTCTTTCAGACGTGGGAAATTGGAAGTATAATCCAAGGGCAATCCAAACGCAATCATGGGGTTTCACGTTATTGCGAATTAGAGCTTCTCACACAATTTCGGGCAAAAGGGAAGTCACTCCAAATGCAATCATAGGTATCACGTTATTGCAAATTAAAGCTTCTCACGCAATTTCGGGCAAGGAGGGGTCATTTTCGGGCAAGGAGGGGTAATGGGAAGTCATTCCGAATGCCTTCCAAATGCAATGGGGATTCACGTAAATTCGCTAAACAAGCGAATTCACATGAATTCGCATTGGCTGCATTCGAAGTTGGGAGAAATTCCTCCTGTGTGAAAGAGTCATAAAAAAATCATCCCCAGATGCATTTTGGAAGAAGTTTTCAAGTAGTCAATGGAAGGTTTAAAATATTTTTCTTTACTCATGGAAGACTTACTTCACCTGGTTGCTTTCTTGCACATATTGTTCTGAATAAAAGGTTTGCTGAAATGTGCAGAACTGCTCTGCTTTTTATGGCGTAAGAATCTCTCTCTCTATTTTCTCATATCATTTCTGTCTCTGGTAGCAAATTTTCTGTTGTAAGTAATGCCCAGGAACACATCTACTTCATTAACTGAGGTATGTTGTTGTTATGTGCCTTCAAGCTGTTTCTGACTTATGGCAACCCTAAGGCAAACCGATCATGGGGTTTTCTTGACCAGTGTCTTCAGAGGGAGTTTGCCATTGCCATCCTCTGAGGCTAAGAGAGCGTGACTTGCTCAAGGCCACGCAGCTGGTTTATATGGCCAAGCTAGGATTCAAATCCTGGTCTCCACAGTCCTAGTCAAACATTTAAACCACACTAACACTGAGGTATACCTCTATAAAAATTCTGTGGCTTCCATGTCTAAAATAGTAGTTTTGTGTGTTCTCCCAGCTGCATAAATAAATTGTACTGCTGACAGGCCTTGTGAAGTTCTTTGTGGGGGGTGTCCTTGGTGGCACATGAAACCCCTGCTGACCCCCTGGCACCCATCAATTTTCCCCCCCACTAAGAATCATTTCTCAACTGAAAAAGGGCATGGCTTTTAAATCCCTTTTCAAAGGCTTTTGAAAACTGTGAGGCTGGAATTTTATTATACTTTCCTAATAGATAATTCATTGTGCATTAGAGTATTTTTGGATGCCATAATACACATAGATAAAGCTGACTCCATTTAAATGGGGTCTTTTTCATTAGGAAATAGTATGTAGAACTCTCCATTTGGTATAAGCTTTCTAGACATAGCTCTTTAGCAGGACAGTGGGCCCTTGGTATCCACTGGGATTTGGTTCCTTCCAGGACTCCCTGTGTATACAAAACCAGTGTACCCAAGCCCCAGTATATATACACTGGCATAGTAAAATGGTTTCCTTATGTGAAACAGCAAAAATCAAGGTATGCTTTTTAGAATTTATATATTTTTAAAAATATTTTGAAGCCATGGATAAGGAAAGCTGCCTGTGTGTTAGGAGACCAAAGATGCAAGTAGGCATTCTAAGACACAGTGAGCTGCCACCACTAAATCTATTTTATACCAGATCTTCATAATGTTGAAGTTAGGGGAGCAGAAACGTTGACCCAACAGGTAATTTAGATGTCAACTCCCATGATTCTGTAGCATTAAACCAGATGGTAAGTCTTCTAGCAGTTGAAATTCAAAATGCTTGGTGGACAAAAGGTCCCCCACCCTTGATCTAAAAAGTGGGCAAAGTGTTACACTGTGCCACATTTGACGCCATGGCTACTTTTGGTAGCCTGCCTTGGCTCCTCTACACTATCCAAACTATCTTTTTTCCTCACCAAAAGTAAAAACAAAGGGAAAAAAGATGAATTGTTTCTCCTTTAAAATTGTCTGACCATGGGAGTTTACCTGTTAAATAATTTGCAAGCCACTTCTGTAGTGTTTAACACACTTTTCAACTATTTGGATATGGCAGAGATAGTCCCAATTAACCTTCTGTCAGTCCACTTGTTCACTGGCTTTTAAAGCATCCCAGTTTCTCTCTCTTCCTGCCATCACCCTTTGTCCTCAACTGCAAACTCTGTTCAAAGTGTAAAAGTAGTTTGTGTTTAAATAACTCAGCACCAGAGAGAGGAGGGGGCAAAATCTTGCAATTCATACAAAAGTTCATACAAAAGCAAACTGCTCCAGCCTCTCCTAACTCACATGTTCTTCCACCTTTGCCATATTGACCATATTCTGATGTTGCCTAGCAACATGTGTCCCAGGTTTCATCTGTAAAATATTGGGGACTGTATGTTTTAAAAGCTTTAAAAAAAAAAACCAGAAATGGACTTCAAGCCACTTCCAGGTTTTCTTCCCATTTTTTGCAAACTGTGCGGCCTCCACGACATACTCGGTGCAGAAAATTGGCCCCTAGACCCGCCACAGTTGCTGATCTATCTCTTCTAAGTAAACACAATCCATGGTGTGATGTCACTGCACTGTGTGTTGCTCCGCCACTCAAACTAATATCTAAAGACTGAAAATGGGAATGGGATATCACATAGCACAAGCCAATGGCAAACCAAGCCTCTAATCTGATTAGAAAATTCTTGACCCAAAAGCCTCTGGGTTTTGGTTCCAATTTCAGAAGATTGTTTGCTCAAGCTGATCCTCTGACGGAAGAGTGGCCTGATTTCATAACCACTATTAGCATACATCAGAGAGACATTTACTCTCTTATCAAGGGGTGCATCAACACTGTAGAAATAATGCCGTTTGATACCCCTTGAAGTGCCACAGCTACATCCTATGGAATCCTGGAATTTGTAGCTTTAGGTCTTTAGCCTTGCCCAAGAGTGTCACAAAACTACAAATCCCAGGATTCTTTAGGACAGAGCCATGGCAGTGGTATCAAACTGCATTATTTCTACTGTGTAAATGTACCTTTTTGCAGAGGCTGTGCAGGCATGTGTAGCATGGCTTAGTGCTGTTCTTATTCTGGAAGAGATTAAACCTCTTTGTCTAGGAAATGTTCAACTGTTACTTTGTCTAGATTATTTCAGGGTATATGAGAACTTTGTTCATTTGTCCCTTTTTTTGATAAGAAAAACAGTCCTTTATAAACGGGGTGGAAAGAACATGAGAATTTTTAGAAAGTGAATGTGGAAGGAAGTATCCAGTCTATTCAAGCAGATGTGTAGCTTTAGGTCTTAGCATATTTACAATGGTCTGTTCCTATTGTCAGTCATGGAATAAAGCTAATGAATCACTGTTCAACAACCGATTCAGTTGGTCTACACTAATTGGGGCTAACCAACAAATAGTGTTTGCTGTACGTGTTCTTGCTTCAGCCATGCAGATGTATGTGAGAACAAGATTATGTTACTTCTTTCCTTGTGGCAAGATGTGTATTTGCAACTATCCATTCATTTTCCCCAGTAATATAGTTTATAATTAATTCCACTACACCAGGGATAATTGCTCATGCAGATGTAGATCAACTTTTAGTCCTACTGTAACTCCCAGAAGGCCGAATGATTCCTGCCCTTCACGCTACTGGAAATTAGAAATAGATACAATGAGCTAGCGTAGACTTATTGAATTAATGGGACTTGTAAAGTCAACACTAATGTAAGTCCCTTGATTTAATGGGTCTCATCTATTCTAATCTTTCTGACCTATTGTTACTCAAAATGCCAGGGTCCCAGAGGGCACTCACAACCAATATTTAATAGGAGAAATTTTATTAGCTCAAGTGAAGCTAATGAGAGGCCTTTGGGCAACTAAAAGCACAGACACAGCCTATATATAATTGTTCCAAAAAAACAGAACTCCAGAATGTAAAATCCAAATGTAGCTTCATTTATAACAGCAAAAGGGAAAGCACACTCACACAACCTTTACAAAAATACAAAAACTCACACACACATACAAGAAAAAACATTCATTATAAATAGGATGGAAAGAACATGATAATTTTTAGAAAGTGAAAGTGGAAGAAAGCATCCAGTCATCTATTCAAGCAGAGGACTTTCTTAACATATTTACAATGATCTGTTCCTATTGTCAGTCATGGAGTAAAGCTAATGAATCACAATTCAACATCTGTTTCATTTGGTCTACACTAACTGGAGCTAACCAATGAATACTGTATATAAAAGGTGGTAGCAGATAGTGATTTTTAGGAGGCAAAGGGTGATACTGTACCTGATTCCAGAAGCAAAGGTTCCAGTCTGGGGGTTCTGTGAAATGAAATAGCTCAGCAGCTGCCAGAAAATGCTGAGGAGTCAAGCAAGATACAGAGAGCATGTCTGCCTGGCCACAAGACATGACCAAATTGGTAGTGCCTGAGCAGGAATACTTATAGGTTAAAATATATCCCTGGGCAGTTTTGAGATTAAGGTGAAGTTCCCAGATGGGAAGAATAGAACTGGAAATCTATAAATAGATGGACAATTGCCATGAATGTCCCTTGACAAAGGAGTTACCTCCCAGAGGTAACTCTTGGACTTCTGTTCATTTGCAAGCCCAAGGTCTATCACCCACCATCACTCCTATCAATGAAGGGATTGTGCCGATTTTGATCTTTATTGATTTTTCCTTGACATTTCCCCCAATGCTGAGCCAGCATGATCTCCAAACAGGAGTCCTAATATAGTAGTTTTCTTGGCTACATGCCTAAAACATCCCCATTAATATCAAACCAATATAAAAAAAAGAGGGTGTAGGCTAGACCTTGGGGGTAACACCATGCTGAAGGAAGCAGGCCAAAAGAACAATTGCAATTTCCCAGAGAAAGATGTCCAGTTCTCTCCCTAATTAGGAAATCTGTAAGAGCGTAAATATGGTTTGTGCGAGCAGAATTATAAAGAAAAAGCTAACCAAAGTGAACTTTATATAATGTAGTTTAGAGTTAATATGCCATAATGTAGTTTACTACTATAATGTAGTACAGAGTTTATGTGGGGTAATTTAAGTTTCCTAAGGATTCAGCCTTTACAAGGAAAGAAAAATATTGAAATATCAAAAATGCCAAAGCGAAGCTTGTTAGGGTCTAGCTTTAAAATCTGCAGAGTAGCAAAAAAAGTCTCGTTATCTAACTATACTCCCCTAAGAACGGAGAGTGACTCAAAAGCACATAACTTGTAGTTTAAAACAAAAGTTTACTAATGGCTTTAACCTATACATACATAAAGGCTATATCCTAATTGAGCTAGTGAACACCGTATATACTTGTGTACAAGTTGACCTCAAGTAAAAGTCGAGAAAAGGTTTCAGGGTAAAAATCATGGATTTGACCCATGGATAAATCAAGGATAAAACTTAGAGGGCTATAACAAAGGATGGAAATGGGAAAACTACACTTCCACCCTTCCTTCTCCTTCTCTGGACCTCTGCTGACCACCTGAAACCACTTCCCAGGTGCTGGAGGAGAGGTTTGAAAATAGGATTGGGGATAAAAAGAAGTGGAGTTAAATGGGGTGTTTCTTTGATGGGAAGAGAAGGTTTTAAAATCATATTGGGAAGGGAAAGAAGTGGACTTAAAAGGGGTGTTTCTTTTATGGGAAGAGAAGGCTTTAAAATTGGATTGGGAAATTCGTTCACACACACACAAAAAAAAAAAACCTCCTGCCTCCAAGCACAAAGAGTGAGCATCACAGCAGTGCTCGTTTCAGGATCCTTTTAACCAGTGTTAGTGTACTGACTAATATATAAGTCAACCTAGGATTTTAGAGTCAATTTTGGGACATAAATTTCTTGTAGTTGAGTATATATGGTACTTCAGGTAAAAAGAATTATTTATCTCATTATCTTTCAAAGAAAGTTGAAAGAGGAGGAAGATGGAAAACCAACAGTTCATCTGCAAATCTTTAGAGAGAATGTTAGTCCCAAAGGGGGAGTGACTGAAATCACATGGTTAGTTTGAATGAGAGAGAGAGAGAAGAGTTTGCATGCAGGAAATCCCTATCAATCTAAGTATGGGGGAGGGGGGGAAAGAATGCAAAATCTACCATCAGTTTACATTTTGAATTTTTAATGGAAGAATTAAAAGCTTTTCATAAATGAAGAAAGTACATATGAACAAAAATATTTTATCACACCTGGCTGAAGACCTCTCAGAGGTTAAACCGATAACTTTCCCATTCAAGGCAGAAAAATCACTTCCACTTTAAAGCAATCCTTATAAGAAGCACAGGCACTTTCATATTTTAATTCCTAATTTTTTTCAGCGCTTGGAGGTTCCAGTACAGTTGCATCAAAGTCATCTTGGGTTTGACATGATGTAGCATTATTGTTTCAAGTGGGATGAAGGTGCCATTTGCCATGGCTGGTGATGGTGTGGAACCTATCCCCACTTCACTACTTAATACTTCTGCATTGCTACTCTGTTTATGTTGTTTCACGAAGCTTTTATCTTCAAAAAGGTGGTGAATGTTCCATAGGAGAAGCCACGGTGAGTAGTGCTGATTCACCAGGTTTGTTCAGGGAAAGAAATTACTTGTTTTATGAAGCTATTGTTATGCCCCATTACCGCACTACAGTCATATAGTGCTGCTATTTCACGTTTACTACTCTGGCTGCCTCCTGTTGAATTCTGAGATTTGTAGTTCACTGAGGCCTCAGAACTCTCTGGTTGAGGATTCTAAATGCCCCTCCTTAAACTGCAAATCCAGATTGCAACAGGAGGCAGCCCAAACAGTTAAAGTGGAATAGCAACACTACAAGAGTGTAGTGTGGCAATCTAGAAAGTAATGATTGTGCACTCAAGAGAAGCCATGATGAGGTGGGCTACTAAGGAGACCCAAAGAGTTTTATATCCTAATGACTCAGGTCCTAGCATTCAAAAAGCTACATATCCTAAAGACTTGGGTCTGGTAAGGGCAAAACTTGGAAAAGCTGTCTATATTGGCTAGAGGATTCTGAGAGTTCAAAAAGCAACTTTCCCAAGCTCTTGATGAACTGTTGGATCACCATCCCTGAGAGGAATAAATATCACATTTGATGCCATAATAATCAGCCTATATGAAATGTACATGAGGATATTCATAGCATTAGCTCTTCAAAATCCAAATGTCATGTTAAGGCCTTCCAGAGTTTAAGGGATACCACACAATACAGAGAGGTATTTTGCTCTGTTCTCTGAACAGACATAGAGATTAAGAAAACTATATATTCCAGGTGCTTGCAAAACTCTATAACTGAATCTTATTGTTTTAAATAACAGTTTTGTAGACACAGTCTGACAAGGTGTGGTTCTTGTTGTTCAATATTGGAGAATAAACCTTCCTTAAATCTTGTAAACAGGATACATTATTTGATTTTCACTTTGGCTTCTTTTTAACCAATGCCTGTAGACAAACTCCAAATGAGTATTGTGCCTTAACTTGGTGTTTTGACCCTTAAGCAGACAAATAATATATTGCCAAGCTGAAAAATAGTTCGCTTCTGATTAAAAGCCTACAAGCCATTCAAAAGTAATACTGCTAACAAAAGATGCCTGCCAGTTGTCTGGAATATTTCTTCCTGGGAACTGGAATGCTTCCAAAGTCACGGATCTTGAAAGGAGCTGAAATCTGGCCAATTTTGATGGTGTCTTCCATGTCAATAGGGTGGTGAGTCTGCTCCAGGTATTAGTGTCACTTAAGATGGTGGTCTTTCCATGCAGGTAGCATTCAGCACCTAGGAAAATTCTTTTAAATTTCAGACTACCAGCCAGAGCAGTGTCAATGGACATTAAAACAGGGAGGAATTTCTCTCAATTTCGAAAGAAATGAAAGTGGGGCCAGTTCGGAAATTGAGTGAATTCACTATTGATGCCGCATTGCGTTTGGAATTGCCCGAAATTGCCTCCCAGTTCCCAAAATTGCGTGTAATAGTTTCTCATACTATAATGTGAAACCCGACGATCGCATTCGGAAGGACTTCCCTTTGCCCAAAAATGTGTGTGATCAGCTATCATGCAATAACATGAAACTCCATGATTGCGTTCAGATTGCCATTGGATTATACTTCCAATTCCTGTCTTGTGATAAACTCCTAAGTCCCATTGAGACAGAGGTCACCAGCTGCTACTGTCTATGCCTGCTGCCTTTCTGAGGGCTTCAAAAGAGGAAGCAAAATGCCCAGGTCAAAATTTCAGTGAGTTGGATTCAGGATCTGCTTCCCATAGATGAAAGGAATCTGCTAGGGGCCCTTTTGCATTACAATTCCACTATGTATCTCATGGAATCCTGGAGAGCTGTAATTTGGTCTTAGAGGAACTGCACATCACAGAATTCCCTAGGATGCTGCCATGATTGCTAAAGTGGAGTTACAGCGCTATAACAATGCGGTATGACAGGGGCCCTGTATTCCCTTCCCTTGAATCAGACATCATCCCATTCAGTCAAAGAGAAGAAAGGGAAGAAAGAAAAGGAGGAAGTCCATGGTAGAAGCACAATGAGTAGACCGGAAGAATTTTGGTGTTGACCTCTCTCCCCATAGAATCCAGAACCCTGCAAATGTTGCTATTTTTATTTTATTTTTAAGAGGGAGGGAATGAGGGAAGAGGAGAGAGGATGAGAAAGAGAGCATAGAAAAGAAGAGAGAAAGAGAACCAAAAATGGGAGACCACAGCTTGGAACTGAAACACAGGACTGAAAACAGAATTCCTCTTCCATCTTTTGCACAGCAAAAGCAGCATTAGAATCAGAAAAAGGAGGAGTGAAGATAGGAGGAAGCAACATTAACAACCTAAGATATGCAGATGACACCACAATATTAGCAGAAGACATTCAGGAACTGGAACAGTTAATAAGGAACATCAAAAATGAAAGTGGAAAGGCAGGTCTGATGCTGAACATAAAGAAAACAAAAATAATGGCCACAGAAGAAATAGACAAATTCAGTCTAGACAATGGGGAAATTGAAATAGTTAAAGAATTCCCATATCTAGGATCAAACATTGACCAGAATGGAAATTGCAGTCAAGGAATAAGAAGAAGACTAGATATGGGGAGGGCAGCTATGAAAGAACTGGAAAAGATACCAAAGAGCAAAGATATACAACTGAGCACTAAAGTCAGAATCACTCAGATCATTGTATTCCCAATTACCATGTACGAATGTGAGAGCTGGATAGGGAAGGAAGCAGATTAAAAGAAAATCAACTCATTTGAAATGTGGTGCTGGAGAAGAGTACTTAGGATGCCATGGGCAGCCAAGAAGACAACAAATGGGTTCTTGAACAGATCAGGCCAGGGCTCTCCTTGGAAGCAAAGGTAATCAAGTTGAGACTATCATATTTTGGCCACATAATGAGAAGGCATGGGTCAATAGAAGAAGAAAAAAAACTTAATGCTAGGAAAGGTAGAGGGTAGAAGAAAGAGAGGAAGACTACAAGCCATATGGATAGACTCAATCAAGGGGGTTATGGGCAGGGGCTTGCAGGACCTGGGCAGGGCAGTGGAGGATAGGGATTCTTGGAGATGTCTCATCCACAAGGTCAGCATGAGTTACAATCATCTTGAGGGCAACTAACAACAACAACAGAACTAATATGTACACATGTATTGAATAATGTGTGTCATTATCATACACTCTTTTTTTCTGGAGGCATTGCAGTACATTAAATAAGACATAAAAGAGACAAAAAGCCAAGCTCGGCAATTTTGCAAGGTTTCTTAAAGGAAAGTGTTCTGAACTCTTTCTGAAGACATTTCACAGTCAGCATATTCCCCAAGCCTAAACCTTGTTATTCTGCTTAAAACCCTACTTCCAAAGCAAAGCTGCTTAAATATTCAATCTGATGATTGCAGAAAGCAAAGGACATGAAGAAAGTTATGGAAATAGCAAACTGTACAAGGACATCAGTGGACAGACATTGTATATTATCTGCATTCAGCTTCTAAAAGTATTTATTAGCACTTGACAGTGCCTCATTGCCTTTCATTTACATCATATAATTTCATTTCAAGGCTTTACACTTTGAATACTTTGCATTAATTTGTTGGACATTTCATCTTTATTTTCTCAGTTATGATTATAGTTCACACTTCTGTCTGTCTGATCTCCTTCCCAATCTCCCAAATCTTTTGCACTATCAAGTCTATCATATCTAGCTTCCCACGATGCATGCTTCTCACATCCTGTGCTCCTGCTGCATACATTGTACAGCCTCTGACTTTTCTTTCACTTCTGTTCATGTCAGTAGCTGAACAACCTTTTAGCTTGCATCCAGTTGCATCACTAAACACAGTACTACTTGAACTTGTCCTCTGCTCTTCTCTGGCAGCTAGTTCAGTGCCTTCTGACCTGGCAGTCTCATCTTCTGGCATTATCCCTTGCTTCATTTTGTATTGTTTCATCATAGGGCTTTCATGGCAACAGACATTCAAGAAGTGGGTTACTTATGCCTACTCCTGCAAAGTACTAACAAGTGCTAGCTATAGTATCACTGCTATTGTCTCTGAGAAATCCTTTGCCATGTCACCCACCCACACACATTGCTGTTGCCTTTGCTCAGTAGCTGTTCATTCGCGGCACATTATGGGATTTCTAGCATTTCTGAGTCAAGTGTACAATTAAAGCCTATTGTTTGGTCACAAGAATCTGAAGCCTTTAGGGATTCTTTGGACTCTTTGGATTTTGAACTCTTCACAATTAATCCTTGCACCTGATATCTTTGAGATAAAATTTTATCTCTGTTCCCCTTCCCAACATATAGAAAATCAGAGACAGCAAATGAACCAATATAAAGGTGCTTCCTTCCTGAAACGCATGACCAAAATTCAATGGCCACTCCATAATAGAGTGGACCTACTGAATCAACTGCTGAGTTATAAGTCAACATTTGAGCAAATCCTGTTGATTCTATGGGTCTACTCCAGTTTGAACTAACAACTAAATTGACTGTTGAATTGAAATCTGTCACTGAACAGGATTATCTGAAAACAAATAGTTTGGTGTCACGTTAGCTCTGTGCCTCTGTGGTATAAGCCATAAAGGCTTTACACAGAGTGGCAACACATTCAAAAGAATAATAGAAACATAGACTGAAGTAGGTCTGTACTCGCTGTAGAACAATTAGCAACACTGCCTCATACTTCTCTTCCTTCTGCATCATGGTGGAGTCCAAATGAATAAAAGGATTGATTTTTAAGTACGTTAAAGAGCTTTAACATGTCAAATAAACCTCATTACTGAGTCAAACCACCCTTGCAGCTTACAGCTCCAAAGTGGTTTAAGACTGATGTTTACGTTGTCCAGATGACTGGCTACTAAATATGGAAATCTTCTTCAAGTAAAGAAATTGTTAAAATTGGCTTTGTTCTTTCACAAGGGCTATTTCAAACAAATGGGGTCACCAAGAGCAAGGTGGGGCTCAGATGAAAAAAAAATGAGGTCCTCTAGCTAGAGTTGCCCTCTCTGTTGTCAGACCATAACAAGATTAGCTAGTACACATGAGGTAGACCTACATCAAGGCTACCTCCACTATCGTGAGAGGAAGGCCTCTCAATCCATGCTCCCTTGAGGTTAGAAATATCATAGGAGCCCAGAACTCTCATGAGAAGCTCTCCTCTTATGAGGCTTGAGGAAGCCCTGTTTCACACTTGCCTGGGCCTCTATTGCTGAGAGCAATAAGAGTTGGTGCAAGCAGCATTTGGTATACAATTGGAGGTGGTTTTGCTGTATATCAAATGCTTGAATATTAGTGTCGTGTGCAGACAACTGATGTCTGCTCTTCTTGCTCTTGCTTTTCTTTTTGATTTGGGGACACTCTGTGCAAAATCATATGCAACATAGGTTATTGGACCCCAGTGAATAGTACCAGCTTCCCTCATCAGCCCCACAAAGGAAGATATTTCAGAATCTCACATTCTGCTTGCAGGCAGTATCTGAAGCACACAAAATGACTCTCCTTCCAGCTGCTGACCACACAGTTCAGCCATACAGAAAAGATCCCTATATCTGTGAGTGTTTGGGCAAACATCTCTAGAGCAAGCAAAAATTCATCAGGATCGAAGTCATTGACCTAAATGTAGAGTCCTCTAGGACTGATTGCTGCAACTCCCTCCTGCTGTCTCTTACTTCAGCTGGCTGGGCTACTGCAGGGGAGAATATCTCTGAAATCAATGTGCCATTGCCTCCCATCAAATCAATACTATACAACTTTAATTTACCATTGCATCCTTCATACTGAGCGAGCCCTGCTCAAAGCAGAATTTAAAGGGATTCACTTTGCCCTCTAAAGAAAAATGTTTTTACTGTGAAGGACTGAAAACAAAAGAAAAAAGAGGTGGTAACTTTACCAACTGCATTTTCTTTCTGAGTACACGTTCAGATTGTTTCTGGTGTTCCTATGTCTGATTGGTTGGATTAGGAAGAAGGACCCTCCTGAATACATGTGTATTTTTACAAGTAATGTTAGAATTGATGGTTTCCATCTCTGACAGATATTTTCTCCAGGCTGGCTTCACAGTTCCAACCTTTGGGCACAGATCTGATCTGATCTTGCCCTTTTGCTCTCAATACCAGGATTTTGTTCTTAGGCCTCCAAGTGGCTTCTATAGTGGATTTGTTGATCAGGGGGTTCAGTGTGCTGTTGTGTGCCCAATTATCCTTGCTAATCATTAACTTAAAATATTAAGACAGAATTGTATGAAACAAAAATAGTAAAAATTTATTGTTTTTGTTATTGTGTGCCCTAAAGCAAATGTATCATGAGTTTTCTTGGGTGTGTGACTCACTCAAGGTCACCCAGTGGGTTTCCATAGCTGAGAAGGGAATCAAATCCTAATCGCAGAGTGGTAGTCACGCACTCAAACCACTACACCACACTGGGTCCTTCATAAAATATTCCCTGAAATATAGTAAAGTTCTGCTATAAAGGTATAAACATTTAACCTTATTCTGGTTCCACACAAAGTACACAGTGATACCTCAGTTTCACACATAGCAACTCCCTGAACTCCTTCTGTATGCTCCTATCTTCCTAATAGCCTGAACTCTTTCTGGATGGCTATAACTCCATCTCTAACTGGCCTTATCTAACACCTTTCATAGACAAGCCTCTAGGCAAGTTGCACTCATCCTCAGAGAAAGGCAATGGTTGTCTCTGAACAAATTTTGCCAAGAATACCTGTTGGCAGGGTTGCTGTAAGATGGAAATGATTTGGAGGCACACAATAGTATCTTATCTAGATTGTATCTTTCCCCCCATGGCCCCACCCCACCGTGTTACATGAGCTGTGGTTGACTGGTCTACCCAAACCTACCCTAAAGACACCAGATATCATCTGATTTTGTAAGTTAAGCAGGGTCAGCTTGAATGGAAGACTGCCAAGGAATAACAGATGCTGTAGGCTATATTTCAAGGGAAGGGACTGGTAAAACCACCTCTGAGTGTTCCTTCCCTAAGAAAACTCTATGAAATTCAAGAAGTTGCCATAATCCGACAGGCAACTTCAAGGCGTATAAACACACATACCCATGCTTGCCCATCTTCTCACCTCACAGTGCCCAAACATTGCTCACAAATTTTCTCAGCTTCCAATGAAAAGGGTGGCTTGACACATCTAGGCACCCTGTAGAGGAAATGTTTATTTGCATATCAGTACCTTTATTTATTTATTTTTGACCCATTTACTTCGAGTCTTCTGCCAACATTGCTTTAGTCTCCATCTCACTCACTATCAATATCAACTTCCCGGAGAACCAGGGGGCTAATTTGGTTCCATTCCGTAAGACAGGACACTCAGGACTGATTGTGTCCACCACCCTGACCATTTCCTCATTCCAAAGGGTTGGCCAGAGCTTCAACAAAATCATCTGTGGAAGTGACAGGAAACTCCCCAAGAGCCCTCAGGAATCCATCCAGATCCATCAATCCAATACCCCTGCAGATGTTCCAAGTCCCAGTGAGTCTAAACCTGACTGGATAATGATCAGTCTATGACAATGGAAATGTGGAAAGTTTCTCCACACCAAAACAGTTGAAGTGGAATCATAGCAGCATAATTGTGGAGTGTGAAAGAGCCCCTTAATCAATATTTCTCTGTGCTTCAAAAGAGAATATATATAGTTACAAGCAAAGTTTTCTGTCCAGGAAGCACATCAAAGATTAATTATTTTTTTGCTGATAAATTCCTGGTAAGGTAGGAAGCGGACCAGCTGAGGAAAAAGAGGAAGGGATAACTGGAGACCAAAACTAGCATTACTGAGAAAGCCATTTCTGCACCTGAAACTGAGAAGTAATCACACAATAAATTATTCTGCTGATGGTTTTTCTTAAAGGTCTAATTTCTCCTCTATTGGTATGGCCATCCCAGAACCACCTTCCAAACACTGCCCAGTTGATTTTTGAAAGGGAAAATTTTCCTCTTCAGGCAGCCAGCTTTTATTCAAAGGGCCCATAAAACACAAGTCTGAAAAAGAAGCAAGCAGGATTTTTGTATCTTAATACCAGATCTATGTACTTTTTGAGTGCAAATCTACCTACTGTTAGGTTTTATCTGGGAGGTATAAATGATTCCCCCCCCCCCCATCAATTGCACATTATAGAAAAAGATATCCTTCTCCTGAGTCCAAGGAATTTTCTTCAGTCAGTTTTGACAATACAAATTTCATGAGTCAGATGGAATGAATCTTCCACTGGTGTCACTGAACTGGGATTTACATCTGTGCATAACCCATGGGATTGCCCTGTTAGCTAATGAGCTAAGCCAGATTTATCAATGAATTGTTACTGCATGGTAGACAAGAGCTGCTGATGCCTGCAGAGAAACTGCCATAGGTACAGGTTATAATTAAAAAACGTTTGGCTTTTGTTTTTTTAATGTAGGGGAACTTGCACAACAGATACGTTTTGATGTATGTATGTATGTATGTATGTATGATTATTTACTACTCATACATGGTAAACAGTTGGAGGAAAGAATGTCCTCCATGTGAAGTCGAAGGCTTTCATGGCTGGCATCTATAGTTTTTTGTGGGTTTTTCGGGCTATGTAGCCATGTTCTAGAAGAGTTTATTCCTGACGTTTCACCTGCATCTGTGGCTGGCATCTTCAGAGAATGCTGGCATGGAAGAGAGTTGGATATCTAGATAGATAGATGGATGGATGGATAGATAGATAGATAGATAGATAGAGATATACACACACTCATACTGTGTGACCCTAGGTAAAGAGGAGTGAAGATGCCGGCCACAGATGCAGGCGAACTGTCAGGAATAAACTCTTCTAGAACATGGTCACATAACCCAAAAAACCCACAAAAAACAATGTTTTCCATCCTTTCATTCCCATGGCTTGATTCAGAAGCCCTGGAAGTTATAATAAAAGTATGAAAGTATATTGAAGCACACCGAGCCATAGCCTATTTATTTCACTTAGGCCTTTATCACAGCAGCCTTTTGTATCACTGCAATTGCATTAGTATATAAAAGCAGAAAAACACCGGTTTGGGAGCATTCATTTGGAGATCTGTGGTCCTGCATGCTCTCTTCCACATAGCTTCCATAAACTCACCTTCCTGCCCTGTGCCCTACCCAGCATGCCTTTGGTTGTTTGTTTTGTTTATTTTTTATTTTTAATGCAATCGAGCATTTATGGCAATGCAATGTAAAAACAAAAATAAGAAAAGTAAAGGAAAAAAATGGAAAACCGCCTGCTTGGCAATAGTAAGGGGGAGAGTGGCAGAGGAGGAGAATCATGCCCACAAATGCCATGTGACTTTGGCATATCAGAAATGCAGCAGAAGGAACCTATCATACCTGAGGCTATAATGGGAAAGCTGTGATATTGGGAGCCACTGGCAGAGTTCACTCATCAGTGAAAAGATTGTTTTATCACAAAAGCAGCAACGAGAGAGAAATGCAAGCAGCAATAAGAGAGACATGACACCATGTGATATGTATGGCCAAAGATGCTATTATCCAGCCATAATTCTGATTTAAAAGCCTCACATGATAATCTCCTATTAGTACAGAACCTCATTAGTAGAACTCAGTATCTTTGTTTATCTTGGGCTTTGCCCGCTACATATCTTTTACCCAATGGCACCTTTAACAGATATCTTTTAGCACGAGCTTTTCTAAAGGATGATCCAGTTCCTCAAGAGCATTGAAGGTCATGGGTTGTAATCCAGAAAAACCCACGCTAACTAACCTTCCTAATTCTAAAGATGCTGCAAGATTCCTTTAAAAAAAAACTCCACCACATGCTGCCATCCTTTTATATTGGAACAGACTAGCAGAACTATCCCTTTGAAAATGAGACTGAGGTGAGGGCCAGTGGGTTGCCTAGCAACCTTCTAAATTAGCCACATGGAGTACTTAGCACCTGCTTCTCAATTTCTAATCATGCAAATAGGTGTGGGGAAGATGAAAGAAACCAGAAAAGTGTGCCATGTGAATGTGCACATACGCGCACACACACACAGGCATAATTCACCCATCTATTTCCTTTCCCCTCTTTCCCTTGTTTTCTTTTTCTCTCTTCTTAGCCCACGACACTCTACTGGCTCACAGATGCAGGTTCTCCTGGCTTCTGTAATTGCCTTTGCCCATCTCTGCCAACCCTATTAAATTCTGCTTGAGGTGAGAACAACAAGTCTTTTCGGAAATCTAATGTTCCTGTTAGGATGCGGTTTTGGTTTACGAGTTTTGACTGGGGGACGTTCTTCTCCAAAGACAGATTTTCCGTCTTGTTGTTGTGTGCCTTCAAGTCGTTTCTGAGTTAGGCAACCCTAAGGTGAACCTATCAAGGGGTTTTCTTTGATTTCTTGCCATTTCCCCTCTCCAGGCTTCTTTTTAAGGAGCACATCCATGCCACACTGCGAGGTTGGCGTGGCACTGATGAGGGGTAAAGACGTGCAGCATGGAGCCACCTGTCTGTACAGCCCCTCAGTCTACTGGAACACCGGTGTAAACTACAAAGAACAATTGAATACAGTAGCACCAAAGGTGCTACAATCTTGTAGCACCTTTGAGACTAAGGCCTTGTCTGCACTGGCCACGATACTCCAGGGTAGCCTGAAGCTTCTTGGCCCCATAGCTGCCCTGTTCTGCCCATCTTCTCTAGGCCTCCAATTCTTCACTGCCACAACTACCTAAGTGGGCATCCTGCTGGGCTTCTTAGTGCATTTACACTACCCACCGCCATGGATTGCTCTCTTCTGAGATCAGAATGAGGCAGTCAGTGAAGGTCACATGCAGGGCACCTCGTTCTGACCTCAGAACGAGTGAGCCATAACAGTTGTGGACATGACGAGCACCTCATGCAGAAACCCAATGTAGACAGCCGATGTGGAAGATCTGGAGCAACAGGTATGGACTTTTTAGTTCATATTAATCTTGTTATGCCCTGTTTCTAAAGCTGGGTGTGCCCAACGTTCTCTGGATTGTCCACACCAGTCCCAGGGTTTGGATAACTGTCACTAGATCCCACTGCCCATCTCTAAGCTACATAGCCAAACGCATGGGTGGTTGTCTGATGGCTTCCCTAAGGTCAAAAGTCAGTTGAGAAAGACTGAAAGGCACAATGGCAGACAATGAAAAGGAAATATGCAAACTTTTTTTCCAAGCAGTGCTGAAACTTTTTTGAAAACAAGCAGTGTTTTCTGACAGTGCCAAAAATGTTCTCAAAAAGCAGTGACTACTTTTGGCTCCGGCTTAGCTACTGTCAAACCTGTGGTGTCTGAAAATTATAATGTACGAGCATGATCCATCTGTGAGGAAAAGGAAATAATTAGCAACTTTTAAACTCCACTTACTGAGCCAGTCAAATTTCTTTCAACAATAAGAAATGATTCCTACCTAACTTATTATTTCCAGGCACAACTTTTATAATCAAGCTTAACGGGGAGTAGAATGATTAAAATTAAATAGTGAAACCTCATCAGCATATCTGCATGAATGAATCTTAGCTGTACTTTTTTTTAAAAAAAAATGACACTTTCAGCTATATAACATCTTACCAGCAAACCTATTCAGCTTCTCTTAATATGGTCACAAAACCCCAGATGATCATGGATTATAAAGCTGGAAAATACTATCATAGGATTATTTGTAGCACAAACTGAGGTTTATGGGACTGCTGACTTCTAAGTCTTCCATGAATTCTTTCTTAAGAAAAACCAATACTGTGTTACCTTCCAGCTCTGGATTTACCTCAATTATTCTATAATTTAAGCCTTTCTTGAAAATAGAAGTCACACTTGCCTAAATTAGTCCTCTAATCACTTCCTTATGCACAAGTTTTATATGCAAAAATTACTTTGTCTCCCAGCTCCTAGAGAGAAAAATAATATATAGAAATATATCATCAAACTGAGGGTGAAATGAAGTAGAAAATGCTGCTGAAACAGGAGTGGGCGGGGAGCAATGTAAGATTCCCTGCCCATCTCCAAGGCTACTTCACCTATATACTTTTATGTATTTTTTTCTTGGGGTGCAGTTCTCAGTTGAAATTATCATTTCTCTGCTCCTCAGCTGCAGAAGGGTAAAAGTTGCCTGAAAAGAAGAAGAGCCCTTCCTCCATCCACCATCATCCAGAGGGAGGGAAGGGCAGGCCAACACCATCAGATATTGCTTGAAAAGAAGAAGAGCCCTCCCTCCCTCCCTCCCTCCCTCATCATCCAGAGGGAGCGAAGGGCAGGCCAACACCATCGGGCCTTGCCTGAAAAAAAGAGGAGCCCTCCCTCCATCCAC
Source organism: Urosaurus nigricauda (assembly GCA_034509955.1). NCBI lineage: Eukaryota > Metazoa > Chordata > Lepidosauria > Squamata > Phrynosomatidae > Urosaurus > Urosaurus nigricauda. The sequence goes on from JAOEGL010000002.1 coordinate 105,565,872, forward strand.
CATCATCCAGAGGGAGAGATGGTCAGGCCAACACCATCAGGCCTTGCCTGAAAAGAAGAGCCCTCCCTCCCTCCATCATCATCCAGAAAGAGAGAAAGGCAGGCCAGCTCCATAGGGCCTTGCCTGAAAAGAAGAAGAGCCCTCCCTCTATCCACCATCATCCAGAGGGAGAGAAGGGCAGGCCAACACCATCAGGTCTTGCCTGAAAAGAAGAAGAGCCTTCCCTCCCTCCCTCTCTCCATCATCATCCAGAAAGAGAGAAGGGCAGACCAACTCCATTGGGCCTTGCCTGAAAAGAAGAAGAGCCCTCCCTCCATCCACCATCATCCAGAGGAAGAGAAGGGCAGGCCAGGTCCATCAGGCTGGGCCTGAAAAAAGAAAGCCCTCCCCACTTCCATCCACCATCATCCAGAGGGAGAGAAGGACAGGCCCCCTCCATTGGGCCTAATCAGTGTAAAAAGAGCCCTCCCTCCAGTCCATCTGCCATGGTCCAGGCCTCAGAGGAAGATATGATCTGCTGGACTTCCCTCCCTCCCTCCTTCCCTCCCTGTCCTCCATGTTGTTATCTTTCTTTAATGTTCTTACTTTAGAATAAAAAAAATTTCCTTTAGTACTCAGCCTCTCTCTTCATTCCTTTTAACGTCCTTAGCTCAGCTAATGTCTGTTCTAGTTGTAGGTTACCAGTAGAAGGCCCAGCAATGTCCCAATGCATTGCTGGAGTGTAACAGGTTAATCATTGTGGGGTGGCAGCAAGTTGTTTTGGGGATTAAGGTGGTCTCAAAGGGTCCCATCCAGCTCAGCAGAATGGAATGGGACCATAGAGAACCTTCCCATGTTGGCATCGGATTCCTCTGCTTCTGTCTTATTCCCTGGGGGAAAATTTAAGGCAGGATAGGAAGCAGAGAAAATCTTTACTCTCAAAACAGTGGGTCATGTAGGAATAACATGCACCCTCATCCAAAGGGAGTTCCTTCTGCTGTTTCTCTGCATTTGATTCCTTCATCCAATCATACCCAATTGAATGCAGAAAAATGCTCTGCTCCAACAAACAGAAGAAGGCAAAGATGAAGCAGTTAATCATAAAGTGCTTCAGTGGGCAGCCTCTCCTGTGAGTGAGCACTTTTAGCTCAGAGCAGGTTTTTAAAATATTTATTTATTTACTGTAGTGCATTACAGTTCTTATACAACCATACCATTACGGGAACACGGTCTTTGCATGTTTGTTTGTTTGTTTGTACCTAATTGTCATTGCTCCTGGAAGACATTTTTTTTTAATGTTAAGTATGTGTAGACTGAAGCAATTGTAAAATAATAAAATACAGACAGTATATTTTGAAACTGTGGCAGGGAAGTCAAAAATACCCATCAACAAAATGGTGTCTCCTAACCTCTGACTTTCTTAGTTGGATGTCACATAATTGGGGAAGGTAGATGGCGCCAGAAATGTTCTATCCAAATGATATTTTCAGTTACATTCCTTAGGAAGAAAGGATCAGGCATCACCTGAAAAAAAAAATGCATATTTATGAGCCAGATGGGAACCTGCTTTATTAGTGTTTGGGCTTTTCCAAAATCTACACAAGGAGAATAGTTCATTAACCTTATTGACAAAGATTAACATTAGCTTTTGCAGATGTTCATGTTCTTAAAGTTGGCAAAGCTCCTATTGCTTATTATCCTCTTTGTGTGCCTTATGTATGTTGTTCCTTGACAAACTGAGTATGTGAAGATCTTTACTGCCCTGACGCCAAACACCAAATATTTCTCTCAAGCAACTTCTCCAACCATTTTGACAGGTCTTGTGCTATAGTAGTGCTCAAAGGACTCAACCCACAGAGACATCAGTAGAATGTGGGTGTGTTGGCTGGGATACTCAATAGTCATCAGCACACAGAAGAAACAATTGGATTTTGTCTTTACCAAGCTCTAAGACAGATGATGCACTATAGCTAATTAATCATTACAGTTCTCTATAGGCATAATTAAATTCACTGTCTTGTTTCCCTCCACACACACCTCTGTGTACATGCAAAGAATTCTTATGCATGTTTTAAAAGACCAATTAACATCCCAAAGATGCTATGATTAAAGGCAATGTAAACAGATTTACCCTAATTAAAACAAGTGAAGAAATAAACCAACAAACCATATGGGTAAGATGGACTGAACTTATTTAGCTAGATCCAAAATGGCTCTTTTTCTTTGTTGCATTTTGAACACTCCAGTGGATTAATGTTCTCTGAGCTGGCATAAAAACCTTCGAGTATGTGGACAAGCACTGTGAGCACTGTCCCGGTGGGTCTTAAAGCAGTAAATAATTGAAAATGGAGGACATAAATCAGAAAAGTACATTACACATGACAGACAGAAAGATGAAAGCAAACTGCTAGACAGCTGAAACATGCTCTACACTTTTGTGACCCTGAGGTCTCCTGACAGGATTCAGAAGAATTCCCAAGGACTTCACTTCAATGGCAAATGATGTGGATCTTAGAGGAGGAAAGTAAGCCCGCTCGCCGTCCCTTGTCTCTATGCACTTTCCCCTTGAGTCTTTGAGCTGAATCATTAGTAGCCATGAAGGACTGATCCAACCATTAAGTATAAACTAGTAGAAGCTTTTGGGAAGAGATGACACAACGCCACTTCACATAAAAGTGGGACATTCAGTTTATAATATTTTGAAAAGGGCTGTTGAGTTTCTGTAAAAACTAGGTTTGCTTTACAGCAGGGATGATGTCCTCCAAAGTGGTATCTGGCAAGTGAGGCTTTCCTGCACATTTCTGTCATCACGAAGGGAGTAAGGAATAGGTGGAAAAGCAGGACCAAGGAATGTTATACTAAGCTGCAGGCATACAATGGGCGATTAACAATGAAGCATCTACTGGCAAGGTTCAAACTCCCTGTGCAAATGTAATAAGTCCCATCTTATTCCAGGAGATGCCTCTTTTTATCAGGCTTAAGACGAGTTGTTATATCTCTGTCCTCTGATTCTTAGAGAACAGATGTGGTGGCTTATTCTACAGGGCTCATTTCAATTTTGCTTTCTTACCCTCAGCAAACTTCAAAAGATGACTGTGACAACCCTGAATCATCTGTATGTGAAATTGAAGGCAGAAGTTTTCAGATCATGGTCTTATCATGTTCCCTTCAGTCACAAAAACTCACTAGGTTCCTTTCTTACATGAACTTAACAAGGCCTTCTCTACCATTAGGTACACAGATGCAGCTGCTTAAAGTTGCAAATGCTATGAGGCACAAGGTAGTTAGCCAGGTACTGAGGAATAGCACTGCATGCACCATTTCTCTTGCCCTGCACTCCGTAAATTAGGGACAAAACAGACGAGCACAAAGGGGTGGCTTGAAGCCACCCCTGAGAAAGCTGGATTGGGGCTGCAGCAACCATATGCCATGGCCCCAGTCCACCTTTTTGCCAGCCCAAAAAGAAGTGACAAATAGCCCCTTCTTTTCCACCCTGCCACAAATGAGAGCTAGCTTTCAGGTGCCCTGGAGGTGTGTGGTGTGTAAATGCTGTGCTGCCAGAGCACCCAGAAGCCTGACCACTTGTGAGTAGCCAGGCTGTGTGAAGTTGGCTTCTGGACAGCTTCAGAGCGTGCACTGTTTTGACACCACACTCTGAAGCCATCCAGACAGCAGTGCAAAGGGACGGTCTGTTTCGTCCCTTACTCTGCTTTTCTTGGGTACAGTAGAAGAGAGAAACATGTAAGGTTTACCACCCCATATCTTTAGATTGGGGGACTTTGTCATTTGTCAGCAAAGCTGTATCTATTTAGAAGTCCCTTGTGTCATCATGTGGTCACATGGACTTGCAACTCATGATCAGTGGCATAGCCCAAACAGGCAGAATTAGTTTTTTTGTGGTTTTTATGGGCTATATGGCCATGTTCTAGAAGAGTTTATTCCTAACGTTTCACCAGCATCTGTGACTGGCATCTTCAGAGAATGCTGACCTGGCAGAGAGTGGGTGTATGTGTGTACTGTGTGATCCTGGGTAAGGAGGAGTGATTCTCATGTTAATCTGTGTATTGTTCTGTTGTTGATGGCATGGACTCAGGGTGGGAGGATATGCAAAAGAGGAGAGTTAGCATCTTCAGCATTCTTAAATATTGGCAGGGCCTCAGGGTAGGAGGATATACAATAGGGGAGAGTTAGCACTTCCACATTCTTAAATATTGGAAACATGGGATATTAATATAGGAAAATGAACAGGTTTCCTATTAGACTTTTAGGACATGAGGAGGAACTATATCTGGATTGCTTGTGACTAGAACTTTTCACATGACTGAGCATGAAGAGTCAGGGACAGTCACTCTATTAAGGTCATATGAGATGGATTCCTATGTGGCTTTAGGTAAGTCACTTTGTCTTGGTCCTCCATCTGGGAACTGAATGGCTTTCCACAGTGGATTAATTCCAACTCGTCCTCATCATTGATCAAGAGAGATAGGAAGGGATCACTGTGGTCAGCAGAAACAAGTCAGCCCCGACAAAATCCAGGCAATAGACCAGCAGAGGAATGAAAGCAAATGGACTGTTGGTTTAATTACATAGGGCTCATTGCAATACTGTTTTCTTTTCCCCAGCAAACACCATTGGAACAGCATTGGAACCCAAACACCATAATGGATAACTAATACCTGCTGTTGAGTAATTTTCACCTGAGATTAAAGGTAAGGTTTTCAAATCACAGGAAGTCCTGGATCTCAGCCTTTAATTTTTGAAATTAAATGCCGCTTTACTTATCAGGATGTCCAGCCTAACCTAATTTTCCCAATTCCTATTGCTTCTCTTTCGGTATCCTCAGACTCAGGAACATATTGCACAGAGCCTCAGGTGCTGTTATTTCAAGAGAACAGCAAAATTAAGTTTAAGTCTGAAAAGAGTGAAATAAAAGAGAACCACAGCAAAGGAGAGAGGCAAAGGAATTCCCAGGAGAGCCTTGCTTGGATAAAGAGTATATCTACCAATGAACTCTCCTTCCCAGGAGGACTAACAACTTCTGAGAAGTTATTGTCATCATTCACTCCAATTTATTGAAAAACTCCAGATAATAATACCTTTAGAGGGGTTTTCCCCCCAGAGTGTGAAATCTCACTTTAAAACATGCCAACCATGAGATCACACATGAAGATGAATGACAGAAAGGCTTGTGCAATTGAGCAAACCAATTCAATTTGTTTGTCCTTCCCCTTACATGCTTTCTTGTCATCAATAATCAATCTGAATTAAGAATATTTGGTGAAACAGCCTTGTTCAGGATTAATGCATGTATTTATAGGAGGAAATGTTGTCTTGCAGAGAAGCATGGGCTCAGGACACATTTTGTGTAACCTGTGATAAACCATCCAATATTTTAGAAATAAAATTAGGGCACATGGGGCCAAGATACATCAAAGTGTACTTAAAAACCTGAGGTTTAGCAACAAGAGGCATCACTGAAACCTGGTGTAATGAGTATCACGTATCTCAACTCATGGCGACTCTATGAACGAGACATCTCCAAGACCCCCTGTCCTCCACTACTCTGCTTAATTCCTGCAATCCCTTACCTGTTTAAAAGAGTCCATCCATCTGGCATGTGGCCTTCCTCTCCTCCTACTTCCTTCCACCTTTCCCAACATTATTGTCTTTTCCAATGAGTCCTCCCTTCTCATGATGCTTCTGAAGTACGCCTCAGTTTAGTCATCTTGGCTTCCAGGAAGGTTTCTGCTCGATCTGCTCTAGGACCCATTTGTTTGTCCTTTTGGCTGTCCATGGGATCCTCAGCACTATTCTCCAGCAGCAGATCTCAAACGAACGGATTTTCTTCCTATCTTCTTTCTTAACTGTCCAGCTCTCACATCCATACATGGTAATAGGAAATACAATGGCTTGTATGATTCTGACTTTTGTGTTGAGTTGTATATCTTTGCATTTTAGAATCTTTTCTAGTTCTTTCATAACCACCCTTCCCATTCTTAATCTTCTGATTTCCTGACTGCAGTCCCCATTTCTATCAATGTTTGATCCCAGGCATGGGAATTCTTTTACTATTTCTATTTCTTCATTGTCTAGGCTGAACTTGTGAAGGTCCTCAGTGGTCATTATTTTTGTTTTCTTTATGTTCATCATTAAGACTGCCTTTCCACTTTCTTCTTTGATCTTCCTTAGCAGGTGTTCCAGGTCTGTAAGGTTTTCTGCTAGTACTATGGTGTCTTCTGTATATTTTAGATTATTGATATTCCTTCCTCCTGTTTTCACTTCTCCTTCTTCTGTGTCCAAGCCTGATTTTCTTATATGTTCTCCATACAAGTTGAACAGATAGGGTGAAAGGATACAGCATTGTCTGCCAACTGAGAACCATTCTGTTTCTCCATGTTCTGTTCTGACAGTAGCTTCTTGTCTTGAGTATATATTCCTCATCAGGATTATCAGATGTGTTGGCATTCCCATGTCTTTAAGGGCATTCCATACCCTTTCATGATCTATGCAGTCAAAGGTTTTGCTACAGTTTATAAAGCACAGGCTGATTTTCTTTTGGAATTCCCTGGTGCACTCCATTAGCCATTGTATGTTTGCAATGTGGTCCCTAGTGCCTCTTCCTAAACTGAACCCTGCTTGAACCTCTGGGATTTCTATCTCAGTGTGTTGTTGGAATCTATATTGCAAAATTTTGAACATGATTTTGCTTGTGTGGAAGATCAGTGCTGTGGTCCTATAGTTGCTGCAGTTTCTTGTGTCTCCCTTTTTATGGATGGTGATATATATAGATCACTTCCAATCTGTTGGCCATCATTTTGTTTTCCATATCTGTTGACATATGTTGGTTAGCACCAGAGCTGATTCTGTCAGTGTGGATTGCAACAGTTCAATTCAGATATCATCTGTTCTTGGTGATTTCGTTTTCGCTATTTCTCTTATTGCAGTTCCCACCTTGCTTTTTAGAATTTGGGGTTCATCTTCATATGGCTCTTTGCTCCATGTGTCCTTCATTTTTTTCATTTCTTTTGTATAATTCTTCTGTGTATTGCACCTAACATGTTTTTATTCCTTCCTGATCTTTGTTATTTTTACTGTCATAGAGTGTCCCAGTCCATGGCTTGAATTTTCCTTTGAACTCTCAGATCTTGTGAAATAGATTTCTTGTTCTTCCCTTATTGTTGTTGTCTTCTATTTCTCTGCATTGGTCATTTTAGTAATTTTCTTTATCTTTCTGCAAAAACTGTTATACTGTTGCATTCATAATTCTTAGTTTGTACATATCTTCCTTTTGTTTTTCTTCTCTTTTTTTTCTTTATTGTTTGCAGTGTTTTTTCTGTCATCCATGTTTTTTTTCTCTTTCTTTTTATTTATTGAAAGTGTCTGTCTGCATTCTTCTTTTATTATGTCCCTGGCTTCAGACCATAGTTCCTCTAGTTCTCAGTTTATTATGCTTAGTAATGCAAATCTGTTTCTTATGTTGCCAGTAAATTCTCTTGAGCTATTATTTAGATCATATTTTTTTATAATGGTTTTGTTTTCTACTTGAGTCTTACTCTTATTTTTGATATGAGTAATATATGATCTGTGCCACAATCAGCTCCTGGTCTAGATTTGGCCACCACTATAGAGTTCTACCATCTTTTACTTCCAGTTATATAATCTATTTGATTTTTGTGTTGGCCATCTGGTGATGTCCATGAGTATAGCCTTCTTTCTGGTGTTATGAAAAATCTGTTTGCAATGAATAGGTTGTTGGCTTCACAAAAATCTATCAGATGCTCACCTGCTTCATTTCTTTTGCCTAATCTAAATCTTCCTATTGTTTTTTATTCTTCTTTGTTTCCAACTTTTGCATTCCAGTCTCCAATGATCAGCTTGACATCTTGTGTTGGTGTGCTGTCAATTTCTTCCTGTACTGCTTCACAGAATCTATCAATTTCTTCCTGTTCTGCCTCTGTGGTTGGTGCATATACTTGAATTATAGTGATATTCATAGGTTTACCATGGAGCCTTACTGAAATAATTCAGTCTGATTTTGCATTGTATACTCTGACTGCTTTTGCCACATCCTTCCTTAGTATGAAAACCACCCCATTTCTTCTTGTCTTTTCATTCCCTGAGCAGAACACTGTGTGGTTGTCTGATTGAAAGTGGCCTATCCCTGTCCATTTTAACTCACTCACCTCCAATACTGCTATGTACACCCATTCCATTTCCATTTTCACTATGTCCAGCTTCACTTGGCTCATGTGTCTCACATTCCATGTCCCTATTTTATGTGTAATGCTGCTTTGGATGCCATTTCCTTTCCTAAGTGTGTTTGCTGTTTTACTTGGTATCTTTCTTATGCCATTGGCTAATTTTGCAAATGTGCTATCCCTTTATCTCTTCCCTCCCTCCCTTTCTGCCAATGCTCATGTTAATGAGTACCATGATTTGAATATACAAATAGAAAGGTACAGCCTATTCAAAGAAATAGGCCAAAAAGAAAAGTAGGAGGGGTAGCATTATATATCAAGAATGTGTACACCTTTCATGATTTAATACAAAGAAAACAGGCTGAGAGCATTTAGGTAAAGAAAATAAAAGGAAGAGAAACAACAGTGGCATCACTGTGGGCATTTATTATAGTCTATCCTCACCCAAGCCCAACTGATAACTTAGATGATTCCTTCCTGGATGAAATGGCCAAAAGTTGAAAAAGGAAAGATATAGTAATAATTTGAGACTCCAACCAACCTAATATTTCATTGCTCAGAAGTTGGAGGAGGGAACAAGGGGATTGCCAATATTCGATTTAGTCCTCTCCAAGTGGGATGTACTAATCAACGGAAATGTAGTAATGGGAGTGGCCATGTTCTTCTGGAAGTTGCTATACAAAAAAAAAAAAATGGGAAGACTTAGAGAAATACTGGGTAAGATCTCATAGTCAGAAATGCTCAAAGGGTGGGGAGGTCACATTACATGATAGTTTCTTAAAATGAGAAAGTGGAAAATGTCTAAATGGACCTCCCAGGCTAGGGTATGTTGAGAGTTGAGAGTTTATTACGTTGCCTTTGCTCCTGTGATAGATGCTGGATATAACTCTAAGAATGCAGACCTTACCCCAAGAATGCAAATCTTACTGGATTTTCCTGTTCTTGAGAAGCTGCAGCCAAAGCCTGGGTTGCATACGGATTGTGTCCTTCCCAGTGTCAGGGAAATGTGGCAAGGTCCGCCTTCTTAAAGTTAAATCCCACGACTATCACAGGAGCAAAGGCAACACAATAATCTCTCAACTCCCATCATACCCTGGCATTGGAGGGAGAGAAGAGGCAGGCACAGCTCCACAGCCTAGCCCCAGAGATAGATGAGAGCCCTTCCTCCATTCCATCTACCACTGCTATGGCCTTGGAGGGAAAGAAGGACTGACTGTATCTTCTTTACTTATCCCCTTCTCCACTGCCATTCCCTTCTTTTTTGTGTGTCATTTCTTTTTAGATGGTAAGCCTAAGGGCAGGAAACTGTCAAATTATCTATCTGTAAGCCACTCTGAGCACCTTTGTGGGTGAAGAGCAGGGTACAAATACTCTGAATATATAAATAAACGATATTCTTGCAGACAAGCTAATAAAAAGTAGCTAGACAGTGCTATGGTTAGGCAGATTTGTAATTGGTTGACAGAATAAATCAAAAAAGTATTTGCCAATGGTTGCTCTTCCTCCTGGAGAGGAGTCACGGGCCACACGATTCTGTCTTGGGGCTGTTGTTGAACATGTTTATAAATGACTTAAATGATGGAATAGAAAGCATGCTTATCAAATTTTCAGATGACACCAAACTGGGAAAGGTAACTAACACACAGCAGAACAAGAGCAAAATTCAAAATGACTTTGACAGATTGGATAGCAAAATCAATTTCAACAGGGAGCAATGTAAGGTTTAGGCAGGAGAAATGAATTACACAAATATATGATGGACACCAGGCTTGGAAGCAGTACTTATGAGAAGGATCTAGGATTCTTAATGGACTAAAAGCTAAATATGGTAGCCAAAAAAGCCAATGCAAATGCAGGCTGAATCTACAGGATCATAGTGTCCAGACTGACAGGAAAGACTCAGTCTTCGTTTTGGTTGGTCTTCACTTGGAACAGTGCTTCTAATTTAAGGCACCACAGCTCAAGAAAGATACAGAAAAGTTGAAATATGCTCAGAGGAGAGCAACCAAGATGGTAAAAGGGCTAGAAACCAAGCCCTGTGAAGGATGATTCAGGAAACTGGGGGGGATACACTTTGTGCTGGCCTGTGATAGCTTAGAGTCCTCATGTTTGATGCCGTGACCCTGCCCCCATGGCACCATTTTGGTGTGCACCCATTTACACGGCATGTGCCATGATGATGCCACTCTAGCACTGGATTTACACCATGCTGCGCTGCCTATGGCACCGTTTCTGGGACAGAACCGGGTTGAGGTGTGGCATGCATTTGCCGCGTCCCCAACCCAGTGCTTCCAGGGGCAGCATACAGCCACCTCTTACAGGTGAAAAGCCCCTGTGTATGTTTAGGTTTAAAAAGAGAGGCTTAAGAAGTGAAATTATAGTATAACCATGTTTAAATATCTGAAAGGATGTCATGTAAAAGATGAAGTGAGCTTGTTTTCTGCTGCTTCAAAGACTTACCAATGGATTCAAATTATAAGATAACCAATTCCACCTAAACATTAGGAAGAACATCTTGACTATAAGAGCTGTCCGAGAGTGAAAGAGACCACTTTAGAGTATGATGGAGTATTCTTCTTTGGAGGTCTTAAAAAGAGGGTGAATGGCTTTAGATGGGATGCTTTGGTTGTTTATTTCTGTATGGCAGGAGGTTAAATTGATAGCCCCTGCAAGCCATTCCAACTATCAGCATTCTATATGAGTGCTTTCTTAGCTATGAGTGTTACTTACAGTAGCTATAAATGGAACCTCCATGTTCAGTACAGCATTTCTGAAAACACCAGGTGATAGGGTAATGCCAATAGGGGATAATTTCTGATTGTTTGGATACTACACACTGCTGAGAGGAGAAAATATGAAAAGAATGACCTGGGGGTTCTTTGCATGGGATGAGTTGTGGTAACTGAAGTGGAAATTCAGAGATTCTAAAGTAAAAAAATATCAGGCTGGAAATGTTTTGAAGTAAAGAAAGTAAAAATAATAGCGAGTAACTAGCATACTGCACATCCATTGTGCCTGAACAGAAAGTCTATTTTTAAAAAATCACAATATGAAGTAATAAGAGAAGCCCCACCATAACGATAATAGCATGCATCATTTTGCAGACATTAAACCTTCTGTGGCTGTTGGGGGCTCTTCATTCCACATTTCTCATATTCTGCCAGTCTTTCTGTCTCTTTCTCTCTAGAACCACTGATAATCCCTACAGTTATTCCTAATCATTGATTGGAGAATATATTGGAGGTTCCTGTCTCCCACCTCCTGTAGCCTACCTGAGTGAGACATAGGATTTTATCACACAGGGAAAATTGGTGGTTTATCCAGTTAATAACCCATGAAAATCAAACAGTTGTGAAGATTTTCATACACATTGTACTTAAAGAACCATTAACTGGGAATAATGAGGGAATAACCAATCAATAAACATTAACAAATCATTCACAGGATATCCCCATGAATGATGTGTTGTTGTTTATTGCCAGATTATTCACGGGATAATGGCACTTTAATGTCAACGTCGTGTGGAAATCTTAATTCTGATTGCACAGTTTTCATGGGTTAATCACTGGTTAAACCCCCAATTTTCCCTATGTGCTAAAGTCCATAGCCTTATCACATTATTAAACAAACCTGGCAGGAAAATGAAAAGATGCTTGTTTGTTTTTTTTCTCCCGCTGCAGGATGTCGTATTTTTGGGGTTGTAAAAGCGTGGGAGAGGGTTGTAAAAGTGTCATAAAAGTGTCCCACTTGCCAAACTGAAATAATCTGTTCAGCAAAAATGATTTTGCCAAATGCTCTTATATGGTTTTACAACCTGAAGTGAGTCATGCAGAGGGAGAGAGAAAAACACACATCTTTTCATTTGCCTGCCCAGTTTGTTTAATAATTCTGTAAGGCTCATGGAGTGGGTAGAATGGGAACCTGGAGTCTCTCTGAGTCAAATTTTGATATGAGATGGAGGTTCCTCCTGATTTTAAAAACACAATTCTTAAACAGGTCAATAATGAAGAAGGGTTTCCTCACTAAAATTACTTTGTCAGGTGCCAACTGTCTTTGGCATGGAAAGCTATGATTTATCTCTATCCCTCATTCTCAGATCAGTTTCTGCTCCTCCTACTTTCCTCCTTTGTTCTCATCTTACTTCAGTTGTTGCAAATTGAATTCAAAGTGGAAACATGGTTTCCACTCAATTAACCTGGCAGGAGAGAGAGAAGAGGTGGGGGCAGAGTCTTGTCCTTCCTATATTCAGTTTTTAAATGCCAGAATTTCTCTGCTTACAATAAGTAGTTTTATATGTTTCTCCTGATTAATAAATTGCACTCCATATCCCATTAAAAGTATTCAGACAGGCTGATTGTTCCATGCAGGACCTCTGGCTGTCTGATTCTCTTTAAAATATTTTTCTCCAGGTTGAGTTACAAGCATTCCTTGGCTAAGAAAACCATGTGAAATTCATGGGGTCACCATAAGTCAACAGGTGAATACTTGAGAGCACACACACACACATAATTAAGCCTGGATCTGACATACCATTTTCTCGGTATCGCTTAGCTTCAAAAACCAATTGCTGAATAATATGAAATCTCATTTAAAAGCCATCTGAACTAGTAGTAGGGATGTTAAGAATATTCACAGATTTTCTCACCTTTAACAAGAAAAAGTGTTGACACATTATGAGAACTTTTGTACATTTTTCAATGATTTTTCCTTCTTTGGCAAAAAACACACACAGATACACAAGAACAACCCAAACATTTCTGCAAAATGAAATGTATTTAGCACAAGGTCCAATGTTTTTGCATAAAGACTTGTTGCATTTGCACAAAATACATTTATAGGTATCTGTACATATTTTTTTTTCTACAAATAAAATTTTCAAGGAAAAGTAAGCCTCACATGCAAATTCCCAAATCAAAAAATGAGCCCAAAAATTGCAATCTCTCTCTTGTGATTTCATCTATCAGGGAGGGGGAAAAATGGCAATTTTTCAGTCTTGTGTACAAGAACAAAATAAGTAAAGATTTCCATACTTAGCTAGCAGCTAATCTGGAAATTGTCACAAACCATTTGTTTGGTAATGGACATCTGGAGAAAAGATCTCAGGTGCCTAGTAAAGAGAAAAGATCAGGAAATGACCAAAAAGCCTAAGTAAAGTCTAGTTGAGCTGAAACTAGTATGGCATACTGGTTTGGCTGTTTGACTAGCACTCCAGAGACCAGGGTTTAGGTCCCTGCTCCTTTCTGAAGAAAGGTTCGAAAATGACCATAAGGTCTAAGTAAGATTTAGTTGTGATGAAAGAGCCAGCATGGCATAGTGGTTTGGGTGCTGGACTAGGAGACCAGGGTTCTAATCCCCACTTGACTATTGAAACACACTGATGGCCTTGGGCATCTCACATTCTCTCATCCTCAATGGAACGCAATGGCAAACCTCCTCCGAAGAAATCTTACCATGAAGAAATCTTCAAGTCGGAAATGACTTGAAGGCACACAACAACAAAATCATTCTGAAAAACATGTCTGCTTAGATGTAGAAACCATTGCAAGCTCTTTGTGATTTCAAGAGAAGTAAAACATGTAAATTCTGACCCATGTTCTAAACATGTTGATGTGTTCTTCTAGAATGCCAGTGTAAAATATAAGGAACAACTGTGTGCAAAGGGATCCTGTAGCATCTTTGAGACTAACTGAGAAAAAGAAGTTGGCAGCATAAGCTTTCATAGACTTAAGTTTTCTTCATGAGAGGCATGGACTTAAATGCCTAGAAGCAGACTTTTATAGCTATGAATAAACTGATTGTGAGTATGAACAGCAGTAGAAATGCAAAACTTTTGGATGTGGTGATGAGGTGATAGATTCAATGGCAGCTAGGGACAAAAGAAGGAGGAAAGATGTGGCTTAAAACTAAGGTGAGGAGATAACCATTTTAATGGTGGAAGAAAAGAACAACTGTGACATACCTACTTTGTTTGCTCTGTTTTGTGAGTTTGTATGACTGACATAGCCTTTAAAGATATTTCATCAAATGCATGTTTTTTATGATAAATCCATATGAAATTGGTTTAATTGTTTCTTTGGGGTTGGCCCTGGGTCCACCCGGCATTGTTTAGTCAAATAAATTAATGTCTTCAGTTCATGCATGCCTCCCTTTTTGAACACTGAAAAGGGCAGGTGTCCCCTACTCTAGCTACATATTTTATATTATCAATTGATAGAGTTCTACTACGTTTGTCTCCCATCAACCTTACTATAGCAAAGTACAAGGCTATCAACATCATCAAGACTATTAACAACTGATCAATAGTACAGACTGCTGATGTTTAATCCATGTAAACTACATAGGTAAAGAAACCTTGAATTTGGACTCTTCTCTGATTCTCTTCCAACCAAATTAACTTTGTCATTTGGTATACACTGAAAACAAAAGTGAATAACCAGCTCACATGCACACACACGTGTGTGTGTACACTCCTTAGGTGACTGTGTACACCAGTTTTTCCCAAACAGGTACTCTCCAGATGTTCTGACTGTGATTCCTATCTTCCCCAGCACTGCTAGTCATGGGGTTGGAGTACAATATATATGGAGGGGTGTGTGCACAGTCATATATTAACTGCACCATAAGATTCTGTTTCTCCAGGAATAGTACCAAATACTGTATTCCTAAAGTGTTTTGATAACACATTAATCTGTTGTGTTGCTGTACAGTTTTACTGGAATTTTCCTGATTTAAATTGCAGTTTACTTGGAGTATAATGTACCGTTAGAAAACATCTGATGAGGAATAGACAGGGAGCATCAGATTGCACTGTTGAACAACACTCGTCAATTATGAATTAAATGCATTGCTGTTTCCACTCCACCCACAATACAGTGACTTTTTCATTCATATAATGCAGGAAAAATCAGTTGTTCTACCTTTTATAAAGGTGTCTTTAGCATTAGTATTTCAATAAGAAATTATTTTATCCATGGCAAGCTGAAAGCAAATTTATTCTAATAGGAAGCATGCTGCTTTGCCTGAAAATGCCAATAAAAATAATGGGCAGATGATGACATTCCCTTTCTTGAGCATCACTGTATAGAAAATCCATCTGTCTTTCCAAAATTTATTCCAGTGTGATTCTGTTATTTTCTGCATTTAATGGCAGACCATTTAGAGGCAGAAAACCAGCACAGTACAGTGATTTTGGATGCTGGACTAGTAGACCTGAGTTTGAATCTATGCTCAGCCACGGATACCCACTGGTGACCTTGGACAAGTCTTACTCTCTTAGCCTTAGAAGAAGGCAATGGCAAATCTCTTCTGCATACATGTTGCCCAGGAACCCCTAGGAGAGGATTGCCAAAAGACAGAGTTGAAATGAAGGGACTAACAACAATTTTCTGAAATATAAAAATTGATTGAAATTGCCACCAGGTTGTTCTATTCAAATATCAGCTCCCTTTTTAGTTATTATTCATGAGCCATCTTCCAATGCGTGTGCCCAATCTGGTGAACAAAGGCAACCTATTAGAGGTTTTGATACATCAAGAGAATGGTCACATCCTTCTGACATCATCAAGTCTGTGGCACTGTCCAAGGAGCTAAACCTGCCCAAAATAGATATCTTGACCATTCTTTTAAAGTTTTAAAACCTTGAGTAGATTCACCTAACTAGTGGCATGGGCACCACCAACCAACACTATTCATTCTTGGAGGTTGATGTGTGCCGAGCCAAAAGCTACAGCTCAGGCTTGGTTCCGAATATGAATTTCTCAAGTACAGTATTATCATCTATTCATTCATTCATCCATCCATTAATTTATACCTCTGGCATGGGACCCAACACACTTTACAACAAGGTTAGAAGAAAATAAAAATAAAACTCTGATATAGGTAATAAGATTAACTATAAAATAGCTAAATAATAATAATAATAATAATAATAATAATAATGTATCTGCAAGTAATTTCTGACGTATGGTGACCCTAAGGCAAACTTATGGAATTTTCTTGACAAATTTCTTCAGAGGGGGTTTGGCATTGCTATCCTCAGAGGCTAGGAGTGTGACTTGCCAAAGGTCATCCAGTAGGTTTACACGGCTAAACTGGGATTCTAACGCTGGAATCCAATGCTCAAACCACTATACCACACTGGCTCCCCCAAATAATACAGTTGAAAGCAACTAAATTAGCTGTTAATCTTAAAACACCATATTAAAACATCATAGAACATTACAAAATTATTATTTTTAAAAAAACATTACAGTGGTCCCCCGGGTTACGAATCCCGCAAGGTACGAAAACCCTGGGATCCGAAAGAGCCGGGGCCGGAAAAACGGCCCCGGTTTCCGGAAAAAAAACCCGGGTTACGAAAAAAAAACTGCGGGAAATTCAAATGGCGCAAAGTTTTTTCCTATACTTACAGTGGTCCCCCAGTTTGCGAACATTTTTGGCTTACGAAAGGGGTGCTGGAACGAATTACTTTCGTAAACCGGGGACCACTGTACAAGGATAAAATACATTGCATACATATCCTCAATAAAAAGGCATTCAGGCAGGTTCATATAGGAAAATGTGGTTCCAAAACACACCACAGAAATAATCCAATTTGAGAGCGCTTTAACTGCCCTGGCTCAATGCTAGGGAATTCTGGGAAGTGTAGTTTTGTGAGGCATTTAGCCTTCTCTGTCAGAGAGCTTTGGTGCCACAATAAAGTACAATTTCCAGGATTCCCTAGCTAGAGCACTGAGCCAGGGCAGTTAAAACAATCTCAAACTGGATTATTTCTGCAGAGTGTTTTGGAATACTGTTTCAAAGTCAATGGACTCTTTCAGATGTAGGAAATTGGAAGTATAATTTAATGGCAATCCGAACGCAATCATGGGGTTTGACGTTATTGCGAATTCAAGCTTCGCACGCAATTTCGGGCAAAAAGGAAGTCATTCCTAACACAATCATGGGTTTTCCGTTATTGCGAATTAAAGCTTCACACGCAATTTCGGGCAAAGGGGGGTCATTTTCGGGAAATGGAACATTACTCCAAACGCACTCCGAACACAATGGGAATTCCCGTGAATTTGCTAAACAAGCAAATTCACAGGAATTCAAATTGGCTCAATTCGCAGTAAAGAGAAATTCCTCCTGTGTGAAAGAGTCCATTTATTAAGCACTTAGCACTATTTACTCCAAAGTTCTTCTCTGGCTTTGAAAATATAGCAAGGCTCTTTTCATGTAAGAGCAGCATTCAGCAGCCTTCAAAGGCAACTGCAGATGGAATCCACATGGGTTTGGAAGGGTTTCAGAAAGTTCAGCCTCTTCCTTTCTGGAGGATGTGGGTGCTTTGTGACTCTCTTTGGTGGCATCTCTCCTTCTATTGATTACATTCTGGACTAATTTCCATTCCACAATATATAATTGTTCTGCAGTGTTGTTGAACTCCTTTGAATTCTTTTAGTACATTATTCACACAGTGCTAGTCTGCACTCCATCTATTTATACTGAGGGATTCCGGATTCTTTGCCATCTGTCAGCTACACTGTATCTATTTGCAAGTCTCTTTTATCACCGTTTGCTCTCCTGGTCTCCCAACTCATGAACCATGGTAAAGTCCAAGCAGGCAGAATTAGCATTAATACTACTTAAGCACTCTTAAGTATTGGATTCTCAGTGTTGTAATATAGAAAAATAAGCAGCCTCTGTATTGATTTCAGGCTCTGTTATTCTTTCAGGCCAATTGTCTAGAGAGGTGATAAGATCTCCTTCTTTGGATGTCTTCAGAAAGAGGCTGGACAGATACCTCCAATGCTCTAGCTCAGTGGCCCCCAAATTGTGTTCTTTAAGGGATCCTAGACTATTGGCCAACATGGCTGAGATTTCTGGGAGCTGCAGTCCACAATCTTTTAAAATTTGGGGACCACTACGCTAGCCGGAGATCCTGCATCAAGCAGCAGGTGGGGGCCTCTTCCAATTCTATTCTTTTGTGTCAAAGACAATTGCTTCATCACAGGATGGGGAGAAGCTAATGCCTTCTTTGTCATTTAGGTTTTACTGAGCTGAGGATACTCTATATAACTGTGTTCTGGCAAAAAAAAAAAAAAAATGAAATTGCTAGTCTCAGCCAGAGTAGATACATTCTGTAATTGGGATCTAGATAAATGTTGACCAATCACCCAGCATTTGACTCTATGGGTTTGCTCTATTTAGGACTAGCACTGGATTGAGGCCTCCCTAAGAATGAGTGACAAGAATGAGCAAACAAGATGAGCAAGCTGGGGAGCTTTATGTGGGACTGCTTTAGCATAGGAGTTTATCATACAACAGAATTTGGGGGTATAATGCAATGGCAATCCAAACGCAATCATGGGGTTTCACATTATTGCGTATTAGAGTATCTCACGCAATTTCGGGCAATGGGGGGGTCATTTTTAGGAAATGGGAAGTCATTCTGAACACAGTCAGATTTCATGTAAATTTGCTAAACTATCAAATTCACGTAATTGCGAATTGGCTCCATTTGCAATTGAGAGAAATTCCTTTCGTGTGATAAACTCCATAGAAAGAAGGGTTTGAACCATGTTTGTGACTGGTCTGAAGGTTTTTTTTCCCTTTGGTTTGTTTGGTTTGACTTTGCTGGTTTGGACTAAGTCCCGTGACTCAACCTCCTATGGTTTCTCTTTGGTTTGGGCTTTTGTGCCCAGTTACTTGCTTTACTCCCTCTCTTTACATGACATCCAACTGCCATTGTTGTGTTTTTGTTGTTATATGCCTTCAAGTGACAGCAGATTACGGTAACCACATCATCTGTCTTTTTTGGCAAGATTTATTCAGATGAGGTTTTCCATTTCCCTGCTCTTAGACTGAGAGAAAGCCATCTATCCAAGATCATCCAGTAAGTTTCCAAGGCTGAGTGTGGGATTCAATCCCTGGTTGCCCAAAGTCCTTGTCCAACACTCAGACTACTACACCATAGTTGCATTCTTTCTAAAACTGCATCCCCTCTTCAGCCTACTTTTCTGGAAAAAAAAATTGGAGGCAAACCTTCAGTTGCAATGGCCAGAGCCTCATTAGTATATTATGGTTGCACTTCTTCCAGAGTCACTCTGCAGCAAAATCCCATGAGAAGCCTGTTGATTCAGTCATGGCTGCTATACCCACAGGTCTTTACGTCTTGCCCCCACAGCCTCCATCAGCATAGTTCTGCCAATGCAGTGCCCAGAATTCCAGGCTATGGTTGCTGGATTAGCTGCTTCAACCTACTGGCATGTAATTCTGGCCATTGTCCATATATGGCCCTCTGTTTCAAGGTTCTCTATAATAATAATAATAAATAATAAATATTTATTTATAGCCCGCTCCTCTGTGTAAAACAATTGGAGCTCGATACAGCACGAATTAAAACATACAAGTTAAAACAGTACTACAGCCCATTCCCCAGCCTCCCACTCCTTAAAATTAAATTAAACTAATAATGAGTTTAAAACAATGAGTTTTCTATTTCCAGTAGAAAAGCCAGTTCCATGGATTTTGGTGTTAGGGAGGGGAAGGCCTGAATGAGCTTGCAGCTTATGCAGAAAATAATTTTTTAAAAAAGTGTTGACTATGTTAGGAGCATGAAAATGTGTAGGAGTGATGCTTAAGAAATTTTTAGCTGGCCACCAAGCTGCTGCAGTTCAGGGGAGTGTAGTTTCCAGGAGAAAATTCCAACTGGTTCACTGAACCACAAATTCCAGAGTTCCCAAGGTTAAGTGGTATCAAATGGCTCTAATTTCACAGTGTGGATATGCACTATTTTGAACTTAGTGTGCAGCTACACTGTAGAAATAATGCCGTTTGACACTGGTTTAATTGCCATGGCTCCATCCTACAGAATCCTGGGATTTGTAGTTTTGCAAGGCATCAACACCTTTTGTCAGAGAAGACTAATGACCTTGTAAAACTACAAATCCTAGGATTGCGTAAGACAGAGCTACAGTGTTATCAAACTGCATTATTTCTAAGAATAGATGCACCTCTAGAGATCCCAGAACAGTTGAATAGGTGTTTAGAGAGCACCTGACTGCTTCAGAAGAGGCATTGTCACGTCTCCAGAGCCAGATAAATTACCTCCTGAGATTTTATTTCAGAGCTGCTGTCTGCAATCTTTGAGAATTACTGGAGCACAAGTGTGGTGCTGGAAAACTGAAGATGGGCAATGACTATCCCTACCTGTAAAAAGGTGAAAGGGTGAATCCAGGTACCTACAGACCAGTCAGCTTGTTATCAATAGCAGTCAAGTCTATTGTGCCTTATTGTACTCACACTTAGCATAAATGCAAATGCAGGCTGCAACCCATCATGTTTTATTTGAGCAAAGTCATGGAAATGAATGAAAGGGGAATTGCTGTAAATTAAATGTTGCTGTCTCTTCAGGCGTGAGGTGGAAGCTCTGATTTATTTCAGCAAAGGTTGCAAACAGCAGCAGCAGCAAAACAAAGCATTTCTTTGGTGAAGATATTTACTGGAAACTGACAATTAAAAATGAAGGGTTTCTTTTTTTCTAAAAAAGAAACCATCACCACAAATCATAGCTGCCACAATTTGCTGAAGACAAAATGAGATTATCTGCAACATTCTGGGATGCTTCAACGATTCGCAGCACAATCATATGCATGTTTACCTGAAAGTAAGTGCTACTCTAGTCAATAGGTCTTATTCCTAGGAAAGTATGATGCACTGTAACGTGGTTCCTGGACTATATTTTGCAGATTGCAAGTGAGAGAATACACAACAGAATGAGTCTTCATATTAAAAACTTCCTTAGGCATTTGAAATTAGATATTAAAAATGTTGCAATCAACCCTTGTAATGGAAATGCTTGTTCTATACTAGTGGGGTTCCCTGTGAGAAAGCATGTGAGATAGTGTGATTCAAGGACACTTTTACCAACTCTTTTCTCTTTGCATGAATGTCAACTAACTCATTAATAATTGAAGGTCATACTGGTGCATTTTCAGAAGATGCACCACCCAAAGTGAAGAAACATGTCAATTTGTCATAGCACATGGTTTTCTCCACCTTCATATCTTGCTTTTAGTGTATTGTGATTTGAGATTGTTTACTGGAAAGTAAACATGAGCTTACAGTAATTTGCAAGATTGATTGCTGAGGCACATATATGGAGGGACAACAGGTGAATCATAGGGAATACACATTACCCTTTATTTATTTATTTATTTATTTATTTATTGCCCGCCCCTCTGAACGAGCAATCAGGGCAGGTTACAACAAGGTTAAAAAAAACAATACAATTAAAATATACCATCCCATCACCCAACTCCCCCCCTTAAAACAGGATTAAATCACAACAACATTAAAATCAATAAATGAGCATATAAAAAAAATAAAATAAAAACAGTGACAGAAGTTCCAATCTGGAAACCTTAGCTGTATAAGGGTGAAGTAATGCTGGAAAGAGGGATGGAAAAACTCAAAAATGCATTTCATGTCCGGGAGGTGTTTCTTCTGGGAAGGCATGCTGGAAGAAATGCATCTTTAGGGTTTTTTTAAAGCCTTCAGTGGATGGAATAAGACGCATCTCATCCGGCAGGTCATTCCACAGCTTAGGGGCGACAGCTGAGAAGGCCCTCTGGGAGGTCTGGACCAGCCTGGTCTTCATGGGCTGTAGCAGATTCCTCCCAGAGGACCAAAGTGTGCGGGGAGGTCGTATGGGAAGAGGCGGTCCCTCAGATAGGATGGACTCAAGCCATGTAGGGCTTTAAAGGTCAACACCAACACCTTGTACTGTGCCTGGAAACTAATTGGCAGCCAGTGGAGGGATTTAAGCACTGGTGTAATGTGCTCTCTCCTAGATGTACCAGTGACAAGCCTGGCTGCCATGTTTTGAACCAATTGCAGTTTCCGGATCAAGCACAAGGGTAGCCCCATATAGAGCACGTTACAGAAATCCAGACGTGAGGTTACCAGTGCATGAACCACAGTTTCCAAGTCCCTCATCTCCAGAAAAGGGCACAGCTGGCGTATCAGCCAAAGCTGATAACAGGCACTCCTGACCGTCGCACTCACCTGACTAGTCATGTGAAGCGACAGGTTGAGGAGTACCCCCAGGCTGCGAACAGGGTCCTGAGAGGAGAGTGTGACTCCATCTAGGTCTGGAAGTTGTATTCCCAAAACTGGTTTAGGGCCCGTAACTGTGAGTACTTCCGTTTTGTCTGGATTGAGTTTCAATCGATTTTCCCTCATCCAATCCATTACCACCGCAAGGCAGTCATTCAGAGGGGAGATGCCATCTGAGGTCTGAGCAGACGATCTGGTCACGGAGAAATATATCTGAGTGTCATCAGCATACTGATGACACTGAGCTCCATGCCTCCGAATGATCTCTTCAAGTGGCTTCATATAGATATTGAATAACATCGGGGACAGAATGGCGCCCTGAGGGATGCCACAGCTAAGCTCAATTTTAGATGAGCAGCTGTCCCCCAGTCTCACCCTTTGGGATCTGCCAGAGAGAAAGGATCAGAACCACCTAAGAGCAGTGCCTCCAATCCCCAGTTCTCTCAGACGATCCGAAAGGATGGAATGGTCTATGGTGTCAAACGCTGCTGAGAGATCCAAGAGCACCAACAGGGTCACACTACCCCTGTTGATGCTCAGGCGGAGGTCGTCAGTCAGAACAACCATGGCGGTCTCCACTCCATAATCTGCCCTGAAGCCGGTTTGGAATGGGTCGAGATAATCGGTTTCATCCAAGACGTCTTGGAGTTTGGAGGCAACTCATGGCAACTTATGGTTATGGTTGAACCTATTTTTTCTTCTTCTGGCACTGCATGTCTTTCTTATGCTCCATATGTAGACTTTGTGGGATATTCATCAAGGGGATGGAGTTAGGGTGCTGGGGAGGAATTCTCTGAGTTCCCCTTCAGCTACATTGAGACAGGTGACAACCAGAAAATGAACTGCTTTCTATGGTGGCATTGGGATCAAGAAATTTAAGCTCAAATTGTGCAAACATGGGATTTACTGAAGCACCCTTGTTGTCTGAGGTAAGAAATCTGCCAGATCAGCAATGATCCTAAAATAGATTTTAAAATTGATAGGTCTTTTTTTTTTCTTTTTAAAAAAATGGGAAGGTCTGAGCCATGAATGCAGCAATTCTAGTGTACTTTCATAAGTGCTGTAAAGAGTTAGAAACTGTTGTAAGTTTAGCTCTTGGCAGGATAATTTAAACCATAACATTTCATTGTGTTGCAGATATGGGGTGCAAATAATAGAAACATTAATTTATTACAAGACGAGAGTAAAATACAGGAAGGCTGAATGAGGTGGAGTATGAAGTGTATATTCAAAGGAGGCAGACAGAGTTTCTCTCCCTAGGACCTAACATGGAATATATACATTGCAATTTGTAAATCATTTGTTATGTTTCTTTGTGACTCCCCAAATCATGGGGTTCAGTGATCTCTGAAGTAGCTTTACAAGCTGTAACAAGATGTTTAATACTTGGCTTTTGATATTCAGGTATAAAATTACAGATGATGTGGTCAGGTGAATGAAAGGCAATAGGTTACAAAGGAATTCCAAAATTGAGGATTTTGGAGAAAATTGGCCTGTGTCTGATCAGTGGCATTTTGCTAATCCTTTCTGATCAAGTCAAGGATCCAGGAATTCTAACAGATGCAGTGTTGCCTTTTTGAAAAGCAAGTCAGAGAGGGTTCTATTTCTATGTATGACTCGAGAAAGTATATTTGGGGTTTCCTGGAAACTTCTAACTTTGACACACTGATCTATGTGGCTGTAACATTCAATGAAATGTATGTTGCTCTGTCCTGAAGTTGACTTTATATCCTTGAAGACAATTTGGCCCAAGCAGAACATTCTGCATGCCCTCTGACAAGGACTGGGAGACACATTCCTGTTAAATCACTTTGCACTGGCTAAAAAAAAGTCACATTTTAGAACCAGTTCCTAGTGGTTTAAAGCCTTTTATAACTTGGGGCCTTCACATGTCAAGAATTCTCTCCCCCCCCCTCTCTCTCTCTCTGTGGCTCGACTCCTGGGTTCAAGTCCAGTCAGCATGATTCATGACTATCTTTGCAGTAAGTACAAGCAATATAGAGTATAGGCTACACATAAACCAGAAAAAAGCTGTGTAGAAACTCCTTCAAGTACAGTATAAGAGATTATGCTGTACAACAGTTGTTATCACACTCTAGTCCTTCAAATATTTGGAACTTCAATTCACAGAATTCCTGAGCACTGGCCCTACTGGTTAGGATTTCTGGGAGGTGAAGCCCAAAACATTGGAAGAATCAGAGTCTGAGAACCGCTGCTATGCAAGATGGTATTTTCCCTCCCAGTCCATATGCACATATAGAAAAAGCTTGAATATGTTAATTGTTTGAACTACAATTGCCCCCATTTCCCTAGCCACCATGATGACTATGGTGGCTGGGGATTCTGGGAGCTGCATTCCAAAAAAGTAACATTTCTGAAATCTGAGTATAGGTGAATTTAGGCATTTTTGTGCAAATGAAACTGCACACTAAAACTGTGCACATAATCTCTACCATTCCACAACAAATGTACACTAGCAGCCATCAGAAAACAATTTGCCCCACGCTTAAATGCCTATCAGGAAAAAGAAAATCCATTATTTAATGTGCACCCTTTAGAAATGATAAGAGGCACCTGTATTTTATGATTGGGTATTAGAAAGTCAAGCACAAAATGCCACTTGAGAATAATCCCATGCTAATCCTGATTTCCTTCTAACATGGATGCTATTTCTAATTTATAAAGAAGATGACACTGCACTTGCTAGCAAGCCCAGAATTTTAACTCTGCATCTACTTATTGCGCCTTCATTTTTAATTTAGTATAAAGGTTGTTATCACATCAGAGTTGATCCAGAATGAATTGCATGCAGATATGGTACCAAATGAATGAAGACTGAATGTATTTAATATTCATTTAAATGTATTAACTTAGTATACTTTCATTTTTATTTCTGGTATGTCATTTCTTTACCTGGTTTTGTAATAATGGATTAATGATGGAAATTAATAGAATGTAGTTGTGAAAAAGAAGTCAGCACAGTCCAATATCTGGTGTAACATTGGGACAGGAAAAAGCGCCACGGGTGTAGTTCCATAGATTTGAGCCTAGGCACAGAGAGGAAGGAAAGAGACTCACTCCCAGTCACAGTGCAACAGGACATTGCTCCATCTGGTGCTCTTGAAGAGCCAGATAGGAGCTTCCAGCAAACCCATGGGCCAATGGTACCTGTCTAGGGTCATGGAGGGCAAAAGCACTGCCTTGTAGTCCAACTGGCAGGTATGCCCAGTCCATTGTCATTAAACAAATCTCTGCACAAAGTTTCTGCACAATCTGAGAAACTGTACAGGTGCTTGTCCAGCCAGGAGTTTCATGAGCAGACTGCTACCATCGGATCAAGGCAGTAATATCTGTGTAGGCTTTAGAGATATCAAAGAGTTGTACAGGCATGCATATGAAGCCTACTGGGGTAGAACCACTGAGGCTGTATTACTGCAGTTTGACAGTACTTAAAAGGCCAAGGTTCAATGCTTTGGAATGATGGGATTTGTATTTTTATGAGATATATAAGAGATCAGGAACCACACCTACAAATCCCAGGATTCCATTGGATGGAGCCATGGCAGTTAGGGAGCCCTAGTGGCACAGTGATAAATGCCTGTACTGCAACCATTCATTCACAAACCACAAGGTTGTGAGTTCAATACACGCCAGGAGCTCTGCGTTGATTCAGCTTGGCATCCTTCCATAGGTTGTTAAAATGAGTACCCAGCTCTTTGGGAGCAATTAGCTTACACTTTGTAAACCGCTTAGTACATCGGTAAGCAGTATAAAAATGTACTTGCTATTGCTACTACTGTAATGTGGTGTCAAACTGCACTAATTCTGCAGTGTGGCACAGCCTGAATCAATTGTTGATTAGTGACCCAACAGAAGTAGATTTCATTGATGCAATAGGTCTACTCTAGTTGAGAATAACAATTAAGATTTAGGCCATGATCACAATGATCCTTTGAACATCACTGTAAAGTAAATGAACATTGATATTCCTTTACTTCAGAATCAGAGGAGGAGTCTGAGACTGACCAAGTGTGACCTGCCAAAGGCGAAGATCTCTTATATGTTCCAAATGGAGCTTCCAGATTAGAGATGGGAAAGAAGTAACCCTTCAGTTATGGCTCAGCAGCAAATCCTAACAGCACTAGCCACCAAAACTAACCACATCTGGAGGGCCACATGATTTCCACTCCTGTTCTAACTGGAGAAGTTTTATTGCTACTAATAAAAAATGCACTGATTATGGCTTCCTTATTAGCAGATCTGTGTGATAACAAAAAAGATTGAAGAGACAGTGATAAAATATGTGATTGCAAAGGAAGATGACATAATCTGGACCAGTGCTACTCAAAGTGGTGATGCATGGGCCACTGCAGGTCTGTAAGCCATCACCTGTTAGTTCAGGGGGCAAAAAACTAGACCTTCAAGTATCTCATTACAAATAATTCATTACCAATAACTAGCTATAAAAACCAATTGGGTTTCCAATAACGGAGGGGCTGTACAGATGAGAGGATCTTTGCTGCAGCAACTGCACAGGCGCAGCAATGATCTACTCCAAAAAGGAGCTGCAAAATGCAGCTCCTTTCCACGCTGCTGCCAAGGTGCCATTAGTGCCCTGGAGTGGCACGGTGACATCTCTTGTGCACTGCGCCATTTGGATGCAGCACACAAGGCATGTCATTGGTGGGCATGCCGTCTGAACACTCACGTGCCCAAAATGGCACTGGGAGAGCTTTCTCGAGCCCTAATTTTGACCCCAGGCTGCCACAAATGGCGATATGTACTGGGCCTCAGTTACATTACAATTGCAACCTGGTGAAAGATAACATCATTCTTTTAAAGATATAACCATAACATTGCAATGAAATCTTATAGTTAATATGGATGTGGCTTCACTAAATGGTGGAGGAGGAATAGATCATTGTTCAAATTGTGTGTTTTGAGTCACCAGTGAATGAGACAGGAGATTAATGTGCTTCATATCACAGACTAGCAGCTTGAAGCACTGGGATATGGGGGAGGGGGTAAGGGTAATCAAAATAACCAAAGGAATTGAGAAAGTATTACCTGTTAAAATTATAAGCACAATGATAACTAATCTGCCTTTGGGTTCTTGTAACAATAATTGTTAACAATAACATGTTAAAGTAACCATCCAAGCTCAGAGATGGGTCCCTTCCCCAAAAGAAAGAAATAGAATGATGGTACAAAGACAGGGAGAGAGAATGAGAGAGACAGAGGGAGAGAGATCGAAGTACCAGAAACAGGGATTATGATTCGTATAATATGTTATGTAGGGATAGCAACAGCTGCAAGAAACAAAAAGAAACAATGCCTTTATTAAGGATTACTTGTACTGCTGGATGAAAGTAGTTTCAGGCAGTTTTTACAGAAGAATCCATGTACATATAAACATCCCTTGGTAAAGAATCTTTTACCAAAAAAACCCCTAAACTTGCATGGGGACCTACGAGCCTGTGAAGCTGCCTTGTTTCTTTTCTTCTTTCTTTCTTTTAAAGCAGAATTTGTTTCCTTGTTTTTATGTCTCTGAGAATAGCTGCACCTGCTGATTTTTTTATTTCTTCCCATTCTACGTAATTATGAAAGGCTCAAAACAGGCACCCCAGAATCGTCCTTATCAAGAGGCAGTTGCTTGGATAGGGTGGTTAGGTTGTTTTTTGTTTGTTTGTTTTTGTTTTGGGGTGTCATGAAAAAGCAAAAAAATGAATTTTTGTTGGGAAACATGAGGGATATTACGGGATCTCTGTAGCAGAGTACACTGTAGAAATAAAGCAGTTTGACACCACTTTAAATGATGTAGCTCCATCTTATAGAATCCTGGGATTTTTACAAGCACTGCCAAAGAGAGCTGGTGCCTCACAAAACTACAAATCCCAGTATTCTATGGCCCGTTTTAGATGGGCAAAAAGGGGCGTTTTAAGGGCTAGAAAGCCCACCTTTAGGGTTAGGAAGGGCGTAGCGTTTACACCCTCCCTAACCCTAAAGCGCATGGACGCCGCCATTTAAAGATGGCGGCGTCCATACGGTGGCGCCACAAAGGCGTCATCACGTGCGCAGCGTTTTGACGCGCTGCGCACGTTATGACGTTTTTGCGGCGCGGGAGGGCGCCAATCGCACCCTTCCCGTGCCGCAAAAAAAGAGCTCCATCTCGGAGCTCTTTTCTTGCGGCGGGTCTTTGCCGTGGCCTTTAAATGGCCGCGGCAAAAACCCAGGGAGAAAGGGGCCGTGGCGGCGGCCCCTTTCCCCCTTCAGCCCTGCCGAGGGAAGCGGGGTGCAGCGGGCGCCCAGAGCGCCTGCTGCACCCCGCTTGGAGGCCGCGGGGAACCGGGAGTTTGCCGGTTCCCCGCGGCCTCCAAAAGCGGCGGGATGAGGCCTCGGGGCTGCCCGTGTGGCAGCCTCGGCGTCATCCCGCCGCCAGAAGGGGCGACAATGGACCTCCCCTTTTGGGCGGTCTAAAAAGCCCCTATAGGATGGAGCCATGACAGTTAAAAGTGGTGTCAATCTGAACTATTTTTACAGTGTAAGTGAACCCTAAATTAGCAAGCAAGAAACAGGACAACAACCAGTCCCACATCCACCCATCCACATATGTTTAATCTTGCTTGTAAGACATAGCTTTAATTTAATTAACTTAGTTTAACTAGGCTGCAGTGTGGTTTCAGTGTGGTTATAGAAAAGCAAACAAACAAGAACTCAGCAAACATATAAACTAGCAGCTAGTATAGACATGCAAAGATTGCTGGCTCTAACACCCTTCTGAACATTGCCAGAGCCCTGACTCACAGCTTTTCAAATGAGTCTCTTGATAAAGGTTTGATAAAGATGTCAGCTGTCATTTCAGAAGATGGACAGTAGATCATCTTAATTTCTTTTCCAGTCAGCTCACATACTTTGTTGTATCTCCCTCCAATGTGCCTGCTGCATACTATAATTCTTCTCTGAGTATTAAATTCTGACTGTCTACCATAACCTGAATTGGTTTCTGTTTGACCTCTTCTAAAAGTGACAGTTCACTGGGTAAAACCAGCCTTATGAGGAGGGACAAGCACAGAGGTGCTGCACGTTTGCTGAATTTCATTTAACATCTAGCAATCTCTTCCAGAATCTGGTCTATCTTTGCACCATCTTCTAGCTCAGGAATCAGATCATTCTCAACCTAATCCCTATCCCTTCCTGCACTGCTTCCTGTCTTTGGCTGGCTTTCCACATCATGTACCTCATTCTTTTGTTCAGGGAAGTTGACTTATGGTGGCTCCATGAATGTCATAGGGTTTTCATAGGCAAGGCCATGACCTTCTTCTCAAATATAGCCTACGGCACGAGATATTCTTTGGTAGTCTTCCATCCAAATACTGATCAGGGCTGACCCTGCTTATCTTCCAAGATCAGATCGGATATGGTGCCTTCAGGGTATGACTTCTCTTGGGTCTAAAACAGACTGGGTAGCCCAAATGTAGTAAATTTGACCCAGGACTCCTGTGTCTGTGTTGTTTTGAAGAGCATAACAAAAACAAGGTTCTGTGACTAGATCCTGGCTTCACATTGCCTATCTCTGATCTAGAATGATCTAGAATCTACTAGAATGTTCTCCCTAAAGGCCAGGACCCAGAGTTTCTTTGATCCCTCCCTATACACCCTCTTTCAAGCTCAGTGTATAAGATTGTCACCCTGTAGTAAAACTGTTCTTAACATTTTACCACTTTAGACTGCAAGTCTAAACACCTGTCAAATATCACTCCGATGCACACACAAAATAAAATATCAAATATATGAATCTATCTTATGAAATATACTTGATGAGATACAAAATATTTTATACACACACACACACCTTGCAGCTCAAGAACAGTTTTATTTGTGGGGACTTCTCAATATTTATGCTCTTGGTTTATAAAGTGACACCTATCAAATCCTAGACAGCCACTGCCCCATATATATATTCTCAGCTGTCTCTGTCAAATAAGACACAGTCAAGCTCATCATGGTTTAAAACTCTGCCTTTAAAAAAAAAAGGAGAAAAACAAAGCTAAACCTACAGACCTGCAGGTGATTGAAAGGTGGTGGGGGAAAGATCTGTTTCTATTTTCACTGGAGAAAGAATGCCATCTGGTGGAGTCAGACCATACCAGCCTCTCTTGAGACAGAGGTGGAGCAGAGCTGTGTTAGCATGCAACTATCTGCTGTTTGGTTTCTTTGTCTCAGGGAGAAGCCAGCTTGTCTTCCTCCTAGATAAATGTTGGATCAATGAGGCACAGCTGACCTTGCCTGCCTTAATAACTAAATACAGAGCTGTGGAATAAATGTTGGCACATCAGTAGATTTGAACCTTGACAGCACAGAAGCTTTATTTAATTTGATCAGCTCATGCAAGAGGTTTTACATTGCCTTCAGCAAAGACGCTCTGCCATTCATTCCTCCCTCTCTTCTTCTTTTTTTTCTTTTTCTTTTAAGGCTAATGTTATTTGGGGAGGAGAGGAACATGTTAACTAGGTTTCATGAGTTTAAATGAAATGAAACAATCTCTGGTGACGGAACAAAGAAGAAAATGGGGCATTTTGATCAGCTTATCCGTGAATTAGCTTTTTCAAGGTTCTGTTGTTTGGGGTTATTTATTTCTTTAAGCACACACACACACAGTACAAGACATGACAGTTTCTCATATAGTAACATGAAACCAAGGGAATGCTTTAGCAAGCCACTTCTTTGCATGAAACCCTAAGGGCACACAATGTGGCACAATGACTGAAGCACAAATTAGGGAGTCTCTGGCTCATTACCATCTTCTGTGGCCAATAAACTCACCAGGAGCTTTTTGGCAGCTACTCCATGTTCTGCAACTCCCAGACAAGGAAGGCTGGCTTTGCTCCCTCTCTATTGTATTTCTGCTGACACACATAGACATATTTATCCCTGGAGTCCGTCTGTGTATAAGCTGGTCTGCGGCTGAAGGAGTTCCTATTCTTCAGCTATGTCTGTTATTGCTGTTGCTGTTGTTGTGTGCCTTCAAAACATTTATGGTGACCCCAAGGCAAACCTATCATGGGGTTTTCTTGGCATTATTTGTTCAGAGGAGGTTTGCCATTGCCTTCCCCTGAGGCTGAAAAGGTTTCCAGCGGGTTTCATGGCTGAGCAGGGAATCAAACCCTAGTCTCTAGGGTTATAGTCCAACATTCAAACCACTATGCCATGCTGGATATCATTATGATTGTATTTTTGATTGGATTCTGAACTTTTCATTTTCATGTTTGGTTTCCATCTTGTGTGTTTGTGTTCAAAGTGTGTTTTTTATTATTATTAACCACCTAGAGCACTTTTTGGATGAAAAGATAGGCTGTAAATTTGGACAGATGGCCATAGGTGATGCATGCATTTATATGCATCTCTTAACCTCCACCACCACCATCCATCTGCAATATCAGGGAAGACAATATTGATCTACCTTACAAGATTATTGTAAGGATTACTGCTACAACAACAGCAATGCATGTGAAGCACTCTGAGTACTTGAAAGCACCATACAGTTGTACAGGGCTTATCCACAGTATGCATTTAAAATGAGATGGAATTAGCAGCTTTCCAGATGTTATTGATCTATAAGCCAACATAGCCAATAGCAAAGAATGCTAGGAGCTGCAGTTCAATAACTTCTAGAAGGCCACGCTATTTTCAACCCTGGCTCAAATTGATGCATGCCTCAAACATTTCACAGATGAAAACCAGGAAACTTGGGGCCAATCAATATTAGAGCGTGAGCTGTATCCTCTTCATATTTTCTTATACTCTGTATTTCCTTTTTATTAAATAAATAATAAAAAAATTAGAGCGTGATTGAGATGGTAAAAGTTATGAATGAGGAACTTGGATCCAATCAATATTAGAGTGTGATTGAGATGGTAAAAGCTATGAATTAGGAAGAATGAACAGGCTAGGAGAGGCTGCAGCAGTTTCCTTTTGCCTGAGCCTATTGGAAAGTGCAAGATTATGTCCCCTCCTATCCTCTCCCTTGCCTTGCTGAGTTGAGTGCACTTTTGCACTTTGAGGACACTTTGGAGCAATTGAAGTAAGCTGAAAGTGGGAGGAGGTGAGCGAAACTAGGACATTTTAAAAGAAGCTGACAAAGTGAGACAACAGAGGATGAATTGGAACTGCCCCTGCCAAACTGGAACAATTGGAAGATATGCTGATGTACAACACAACTGTGTATATGTTTCCTTAAAAGTGATCTCATAGTGGTTCAGGGGAACCCATTCAACAGAACATAAGAAGTAATGTGCCAGTTCAGACCAAAGAGCCATCTGGTCCAGAATTCTGTCCCCACATTAGCCAGCAAGAGAATCAACCTCATGCTGTTGCTTCCTGTGGAAAGATAGAGCAGTATGTGCCAGAAAACCTTCTTTGAACTAGCCTGCTGCCTTCAGGTTGAGCTAGCCTGCAGCCCTCATGGTTGAAGTAAGATTCAACTGCCAGTCTGCTTGGCTTCAGTAAATAGAATCAGAGTTCAATCTTGTCTGTTGTTGTTGTTGTTGTATTATATTTGTATCCCACCTTCCTCCCAAAATATAGTCTTAAGGCAGCTTACAATTAAAAATACAATACAGCTAAAAACATTAAAAAGTGAACATTAAAACAGGATTGAATGTTGGACAATATTAAAATTATTTTAAACTAAACTTTAAAAAGATAAAAGTTATTAAAGAACTTCAGACTAAAACAATACAGCAACCTCAGCCTATTCTTTTAAAGCTTTTCATTTTAAAAGCCTGTTGGAATAAATAGGTCTTTGACTGGCGATGGAAGGAGAGCAGGCAGAAAACCATTCTGGCATGGCTGGGAAGGGAATTCCAGATGCAGGGACAGCCACTGAGAAGGCCCTCTCTCACATCCCCACCAGCTGTGCTTGTGACAGTTCTGGGATTGAAAGAAAAGCCTCTTCTGAATTAATTCTGGACCTGGGCTGGCTCATATAGGGAAATACAGTCTACCAAATAGCCTAATAGGGTTTTTTTTTGGGGGGGGGGGTTAGGTCATAAACAACATTTTGAATTGTGCCTGCAAACAAACTGCTTGACAACTACTGGAACTGTTTTAATGGGGGTTGGGTCATATGATCCCTGTAACCTACCCAAGTTAATACTCTGGTCACATCTCTTTGTACTAACTGGAAATTTGGAATACTCTTCAAACACAGCCCCATGTAGAGCACGTTACAGGAGCCTACATGGGATGTAATTAGGACATGTAACATTGAGGCCAGATCCAATAGCTCAAGGAATGCCTGCAGTTAGTGCACTAGCTTTAAATGCACAAAAGAACTCCTGGCTACTGCAGAAACCTGGGCCCCCAGTTTCAGGGCTTAGTCCAAGAGTATTCCAAACTGCAAACCTGTGTTTTCAGAGGAAATATAGTCCCATCTAACACAGTCTAAATCCCTATTCCCTGATCACCCCTTTGACTGACCAGGAAAAAAAAACAGCTTCATTTATATACTTCTTCATACTGCCTAAGCAGTGTCGAAGTGGTTTACAACTATAAGCTACTTGCCTCCAACAATCTGGGTACTCATTTTAGCGACCTCAGAAGGATGCAAGCCTGAGTCAAGCTTCAGCCCTTTTGCTGGTATTGAACTAGCAACCTTATGGTTTTGAGTGAGTGGCTGCAATACAGGCATTTAACCACTGCACCACCAGGGCTCCTCTGTCTTGGCTGGATCACATTTCTGTTTGTTTGCCCTCATCCAGACCATTACTGATGACAGACACTGGTTTAGGATTAAATTGGCCTTTATGAATTGGGGTGGAAAGGAGCAGTAGAGTTGGATGTCATCTGCCTATTGAAGGAACCACAACCCAAAACTTTGGGCAACATCTCCCAGTAGTTTTACATATATATTAAATAGCATGTGGATAATGATGGATTTCACAGGTCAATGGCTAAGGTCTCCCAGCAACACCTTCTGGTTTCATATCTCCAAGAAGGAATAGAGCCCCAGTAAAACAATACCTCCAGTCTTACCCCAGCAAGGCAGCCCAAAAGGATATCATGGTCAATGGTATCAAAAGCTGATGAATCAACAGGGACACACTCCCTCTCTCCAGATCGTGGTGCAGGTCGTCCATCAAGGTGACCCAAGCTTTTTATGTTCCATATCCAAGCCTGAAACCAAGTTTAAATGGATCTAGATAATCCATTTCATCCAGAAACTACTCAAGCTAGAAGTCTTCATGCTTCAATACTTTGTCAAAACTGGTATGTTAGAACTGGCATATAATTATCCATTATACAGGGATTCAGTGATGACTTTTTCAACAAAGGCCTCACAACTGCCTCCTTTAAACAAGTTGGAACTCTGCCTTATTAAGGAGTGCACTAACTACCTCCATCACTCATTCAATCGATTCCCCAAGGGCCTGTTTAATAAGCCAGGAACGGCAAGGGTCTAGTACACATGTGGTGACTCTCACCCCTTCAATGATCCTGTCCACATTCTCAAGCTGCACATATTGAAAAATATCCAATAACACTGGACAACCAGGAGCGAAGGTTACATCCACTAGAACTGTATTAACTATTGCTGGAGTGGATCTGAATGGTTTTATCTGCAAAGTGCTGTGCAAATTCTTTACAATGAGCTGTCAAGTAGTCTCCGTTTTCTATTTGTGGACCAGTGTATAATATGCAACTGACCACTTCCAACATCTCCATTGCAGACGCAGTGGTGACCGCTGTCATGGAATAGGCCTTCGGATATTGAAAGGGGACATCTTAGGTGGACCAGAGTCCTCTTGACAGGACTCAGCTTGAGAAGTCTCTGTGTTCTATAACTACTCATATGAATGATCATTTGTTATAAAAATCAGAGTAAGTCATGGAGTGATATCACTAAGGAGGCTCTGGCTCTGCTTAAGGAAGTTCTTCCTTGAGTTTGTGAACAGAGAGAAAGTCAGCCAGTACCTAGGGAACTTTCTGCCTCAAAGAGCCATGTACTTTAAATTGAAAGAATGGCTCTGAGAAGGGTTAAAACCTTGCCTCTTTGTTTCAGTGTTTAACAAAGATATCCTTATTAAAGGAAAGCAAAACCTTTGCTGGATTAACTGCTTCCTCATATATAATTACTCGATAAAATTGATTGTTTCTGAAAGTAATTGTTCCCCTTCAGCCTTTATTTTCCACTTTTGCATGATTTTTGATGGCAGATGGCTTTTTGTTAAAGAACATAACTATTTGTTAAAGAAAATAACTGCTTTCCACTTTAGCCTCTGTCATTTATGGTTTTGGAAGAAGCACCTTCAAAACATGGTGATATTGTATCCCAAAGCCACTAGTGTGATCCACAAAGGCCACAATGAGGCTTTTTCAACAAACTCCAGTCCACCAGGACTACGTGGGCAACTGTCAGCCCGAGAACTTTTTCTTCAGCCACTCCTGGACTGTGGAATGACCTACCAGAAGAGATCCAACAAATGCAGAAACTGTATGAATTTAAAAGAACATTGAAGACTACTCTCTTCCATCAGGCTTACCCAGATGAAAGGCACCAGGCAGGGAAAAGGATCAGGTGCTGGGAAAGTCTTAGGGAACTGCTATACAGCCACTAGTAGTAATATGAGACAAAACTAGGCTAGATAGAGGAGCTGTTTTGTTTAAGGCAACTTCTTGTGACAGATGAACAACCCAAAAGTTTAATGCATAAATATTTATATAGCACTATGGATAGTCCTTTTCACACAATATATTCACAAACACAACTAAAATTTTGCAGGGAAAGGGGTTCTGTGTAGAAGGGCTTTTTTCTTGTAGTGGCTTCATTTTTGTAGAACTCCCACCCCATAATATGGTAAATTCAAAACCAGCAATCAAATCGTGGAGGTTTTGGATTTTCAGTATAATGCCTAGACATGTGCAACAAGAAGAGAAAGCAGGTTATCAGTGCAGTAGGAGAAGAAACTAGGAGTATGTGGAAAAGGTGAATAGGTGGGATGTTGAAGCAATTGTTGTTGTGTGCTTCAAGTCACCTCTGACTTATAATGACCCTAAGGTGAACCCATCATTAGGTTTTCTTGGCAGGATTTGTTTGGGGTGTGTGTATGTGCTATTGCCTTCCTCTGAGATTGAGAGAGTATGACTCCCCCAAGGTCACCCAGTGGGTTTCCTGGGTCTCCCATAGTCTTAATTTAACACTCAGATCATTATACCATTTCTGTTGTGAAACTGCTGGCAGAGAAAAATGAATGAAATTCTTTATGAGATCAAGAGGGAAGGAGCGAAGAGATAAGAACCAGAGACAGCAATAGAGTGAGAACAAGAGTTCTTGTTAACAGCAGTCACTTCTTTCCAATATTCAAGTCTGCCAAGAACCAGAGAGTTGTGGCATAAAAAGGGAGAGAAAAGGTAAGGAATATAGTAGCACATTTTAGATTAACTGTGCTTAAATGCCTGTGGCTTTAACATTGTACAATATCAGAGCATATAAAAAAGTGGATTAATATCCATGAGGCCTCATGCTAAAATAAATAAGTCAACCTCAGAAGTGCTAGTTTTTATTTCTTCTCCCCGTCCCCTCTTTCCCCTTTCGTGCTGCAACAAGCTATAGCTATCTCTTTGAAAATGACTATCAGAGAGTTGTGGCATGTGTCACCCTGACTGAAGCTGAAAAACTGACTAAGGGATTGTATTTACTGAAAAGACACTTCTAGAAGTGGGAAGAGGAGAAGAAGAAAGGGACTGAAAAAGAAAATAACAGTGATATAGCTGGATGTTACTGTTCAATGAAATGGTATCTATTTAAATGTTAGAAACAATTGTTTGTACTTCTGCAATATGTATTGACCTCTGCTTAGGAGTTATCTGAGGTCTGTACTTACCCTTTCTTTATGTACCTTTTTGCCAGGGTAATTTGACTCATTAAAAAAGACAATAATGCTAGCAAAGGTAGAGGGTAGACCTCATACCAGATGGATAGACTAAATTGCGGAGTTCATGGGCCTAAGTTTGCAGAACCCTAGCAGAGGTGGGCAGAGGAACTTGGAAATGTATCATCCACAGGGTCACCATGAGGGCAGTTAATTACAAAAAGTTCCCAATATTTTCCTATTCAAATATAATCACATTTCAGAACATTAGGTTCTATTACATAGAAAATTTCAGTTAGGCTTAATTAAATGTATACGCTCCAGCTACCGAATTATGGCCCCATAATCTTTCAGAAACAGCAGCTAAGGAAGCCATGAGATGTGGTGGCCTAGTGGTTAAGACACCAATTCTGGATCAGAAGATCGGAAGGTTGGCAGTTCAAGGCCCAAGTGCTGCATGATGGGTTGAGCTTGTCACTTGGCCCAGAATCTGCCAGTTTAGCAGTTCAAAAGTATGCAAATGCAAGTAGATAAATTGGAACCACTTCAGAGGGAAGATAACAGTGTTCAGTGCACTCATGCTGGCCACATCACCACCAGAGCAGTCCTAGGACAACGCTGGCTTTTCGGCTTAGTAACGGAGATTAGCACTGCCCCCTACAGTCAGTTACGATTTGATTTTAATGCCAAGAAACTGCCTTTACCTTTAAGGAAGCCATCACCATGAGTAAGGAGGCTAAGCATCCTACCTAGTCCTTCCCTTGCCATGATTCAAGCATTGTGACAAGCCTTGCTCAAAAGGCTTCTCCCTTTCTCTACATTGCAAATCCTGCAAATCTGCACAATCATGATTTCAGCTGTCTTGAAAATGCAACAGCCCTCATCCTTCTCCCTCAGGAAACAAAGTAGAAAGAGAAAGGGAGAGGAATATACTGAAGAACAGCACTAAGTCATATAGGAGACTTGTGTTTGTGATGTTATGCAAATCTGAATGGAAGGAGGCAAATCACTGTGATCAAAACCACACTGGAGAACAAGCGCTTCAAGTTGTTCCAGTCTGTAAAATATTTAAACTGGAATGAATTTACAAAGACCTGGAAGATTATCAGAGAAAGTGAAATAAACATAATGATGGCTGGCTAATGGTGTAATTTATGTTTAAGAGACATTTTGCTTCATTGTGAGGTTTTATGAGGACTCCTGATCTCATATGCATTTAGTCTCCCCTTTCATTTTAATCATCTCATCTTCAGAATTTGATTGCATGGGCTGGTATGATAATTGCAAGGCACCGGAGAACACAGGTACAGTTTGCAATCTCAGGCCTACCTGAGAAATAGGAAGATGAGTTTGGAGGCACATCTTAATTTATTAAGACATTAAAATCAAAGACTTATACTTCATTGATATACTTCATTAAAATTCCCATTGATTTTGAGTAAAAACTACTTGAGAATAAAGGCTTGGGAAGGACTTGATTTTACAATATCTTTTTCTCTTCATTGTTGCACCAACCTGTAACTTCTGACTCACAATGGATGTATTTTTGATAACTTCATTCTCAAAGGAAGCAATGATAAAGTCAATAATTTTGTTCCTGCATTGAGAAGGTCTTCAGAAATCACTTTTTGAAAACTACTAGCAGTTCCGGACATATTCTGGTATTTTTGCACAGAAAAAAAGGTACAGAGAATAATTGATCTGTGCAAAAGGTACAGATAATAATAGATCTGTGCAAAAATACTATTTTTCTGGGCAGAATATTCTATTTCCTGTGCAAATTTGCAAAAACAGATTGCAAGTTTTGCACAGAATAAGTCTCAAACAGCAAAGATTTTCATCTATCTAGGATTCTCCACATGAGGGCTTCATGACACTCAAGAAATATGTTTTTCTACCATTTTTAGGATATTTTCAAATATTCTTTCCGTACAAACAAATGGGTCCTTGAACAGATCAAGTCTGAACTCTCCCTGAAAG
This sequence comes from Urosaurus nigricauda, assembly GCA_034509955.1. NCBI lineage: Eukaryota > Metazoa > Chordata > Lepidosauria > Squamata > Phrynosomatidae > Urosaurus > Urosaurus nigricauda. Next base: position 105,604,996 of record JAOEGL010000002.1, read on the forward strand.
CCAAGGGTCCGTTTTACATTGGCAAAAAGAGGTGTCATGAAGGCTGCTTGAAAACCCAGCTTTTACATTAGAAAATGGGAAAGTGTGCCATGAAAACGCCATTTTGGCATTTTAAGGGAAAAAACGCGCCTTTAAAAAGTAGTTCGGTTGACCCACTACTTTTTTAAAAAGTGCGTTACAGCGCTAGTACATCTAAAGGCTAAGGTGTAGTTGCGCAGTTAAATGGGGCTCTGTTTCCTTAAGGCGCCCATTTAAAGGCTGCGCTGCAGGTGCGGATCAGAATGGATCGTGGGTTGGGAGCATGTGTGGTGTGGACTTCACTCCTAATTAAAACGTTCTATGCCCTCCAGGTGTAAAAGCTGGGGTTTAACCGCACAGTTTTTTAAAGCTCCCAAACCCTAGCTCCGCCCCTAATCCTAACCCTAGACATGCGCAGTAGCGACTCTGGGATGCTGACAGTTTTGGTGGCGGATGTTTTAACAGGTGCAGTGATAAGAGGAAACTTTCAATTTTCACACGAACCCCCACACATATTCCAGCGCCATTTCCCCCTTTCCTTTGTCCAACTCAGCCACTCCTAGGGACACTCTTGCCGAGGCTTTGCTGTGGCACTTTGCACAATGGCAGAGACTTCTACAAGTGGCCCAAAAAGGGGGAGAGGGATGTCTTGGTCTCATGCAGAGACCTCAGACCTCATTTCCATCTGGTCAAGGCCCAATATTTTAGAGAAACTGGAGTCCACCTACCTCAATGCGGATACCTATCAGGAGGTGGCCCAAGCCATGAGAGGGAAGGGACACCGGCGGACTTGGGAAGAGTGCCGGCGAAAGTGCAAAGCCTTAAAGGCACAATACAAAAAATATCGAGACAATATGGCCAAAGGTACCCAGGTAGGCCCCCGTCCTCCTTTCTACAAGGAGCTTCATGACTTCATTAGCAAGGATGGGAGGATCAGACCCAACAGACTGTCCACCAGTGGACAGGTTGTGAGGGTCCCAGTGGGCCAGCCTGCTAGGGCTGAACCTATGGAGGACACCCCAGAACCACAGCTAGAGCCAGAATCAGAGCCAGAGCCTGATCCAAGCCCACAGACAAGCATAGAATGTGCCCAAAATCTTCTGCTGCCTTCTCAAGGTAAGATGTGCCTCGGCTTCTGAGGGAAAGGGAACTAGGGGACATAGGGAAGATGTGGGATCAGGGTGGGCATAGGGGAGAAGTCACTCTGTCCCTTTGTCATGCAGAGGAACGGGAGCAGTCCCCGGACTCTGATGAGACATCCTACAGCCAGCAAGCTGTGGACATCGATGCTCTGAGAAAAAAAGCCCGTGCCATAAAGTTGGCATCTACAGCTTCCTCAAGCAGGCCATCCTCCCGTACAAGCACTGTCTCTGCCACCGTCAGTAGCCACCGTGATCGGTCGCCTGTAGGACAGAGGACTGTGAGAGAGAGCGATGATAGTGAGGGTCAGGAAACTTTGCAGGGTAAGACGTGTGTGTGGCATGGGAAGGGGGGGGATTGTATAGTGGGCCAGTTACAGCAGAGGAACACAGGCGCTGGTGAAGGTTTTTGTTGGCATGATGGCATGTTTTGGGTAGGGGCTACAACGTTTATGTCAGTGTATGCTGTAAGATCTCCTTTGTATGACTGTGGTGTGTGTGTGTGTTGTGCTTCTCCTCAACTCTTCCTCGTCTATACATTTGTCCAAGGTCCTGTGTGACATATTGAGGGTGCTTTGAGCGAGAGTTCCTGCATGGCATAATAGGGTTGGATTGGATGCCCTCTGGAGTATGTGCTAACTCTATGCTTTTGTTTATCTCTGGTGCTTCGTCCTATAGAAGGTGCAGAAGGTGCAGCAAGAGCACCTTCAGAAGAAGAAGAAGCACCCGCCAATCCCATAGCCGCAATGCCACCGGAGGAGCGGCTCGCTGCCATGAGACACAGACGGGTGTGTCGCTCAGCAGCAGCAGCATCCGCCAGGGTTATTGATCGTCTCGTTGGTGCCACCTCAGAACACATGACAGCACTCACACAACAGGGAGAGCGTTTCTATCAGCTGAGGTTGAGGAGCGTAGAATTTCAAGAAAGAGCAGCTGAGAATCAGGAGAGGGCACTTCAGCTGCAGGTGAGGGCCCTCCAGAATCAGGAGAGGGCACTTCAGCAGCAGGAGAGGGCCCTCCAGAATCAGGAGAGGGCACTTCAGCTGCAGGAGAGGGCCCTCCAGAATCAGGAGGGGGCACTTCAGCAGCAGGAGAGGGCAGTCCAAAATCAGGATAGGGCACTTCAGCAGCAGGCAGAATCCATCCAGGAGCAGAGGCGACTCACTTCTGTTCTTGAAGGGCAGACTGGCCTGCTGGAACAGATAGTAGGGATCTTAAGATCAGCTCAGAGTGGCAGAGTGGGTGGTGAGGAGGAGAGTGTTACCCATAGGGCCATTCCCATGGCTGTAGAGGGGCCATCTGGGCATCAGGGTGGGGAAAGGGGTCGTGATGTCACTTCTGACCAAGTCAATCTGGATCTGTCAGGAAGACCCTAGACAGGAGTCTTCTGGCCTCTTCAGCAGCCAAGTGGCGGTTCCTGTGGCGACTCGTCGCCATCCCAGGCGCAGGGGAGGAAAAGGAAGGAAGTGTTGTGACAAGCCCTGAGTTCCCATTAAGCACTGTGGTGTCCTCTACTGTACTTATCTCTCTTCCCAAGGGTCTCCTTCCTTCCCTGCACTTCCTTTTCCACCAGGCACTACACTATAGCTATAGCTAACTCACTAACTCCCTATGGCAGTGATGTTCAAACTGCGCTGTTGATGAGATGTAGGACTTAGGCTTCTGGGAGCTGAAGTTCAACATCTCTTCAAAAGCACATTTTGAACACCACTGTCCTACTTCAAATCTTAACACTAACAAATGGTGAAACAGCGCAGTACCGCAACACCCCCATTCATTCATAAAAAAAGAATTTCATTCATACAAATGGGTCAATGGTGTACTACCGCAATTGCGCAGTTCAAGACAGACAAATTTTTTTAAAAAAATAAACTTTTATTTACAAAAACTATGTACACATTATTTACAGGGGAAGGGAAGGGGAAGGAAGGGGAACAGCAAACAAGGGAAAGGGAAGGAAAGGGAAAGGGGGGGGGGAAGCAGCTTCACTGGGCAGCTGGAGGTGCAGCGCCAGGAAGGACTTGGAGGATGTTGTTTAGGAGCTCCAAGATCCTATCCTGTCCTGCCTCCAGCGCTGCAACCCTCCTATGCAGCAGGTGTTCTGTAGAGGACAAAAGAAAAAAGAGAGAGAAAGAGAGAATGGTTAGGAGGGGACAATGGAGCCACACACCCATTCCCACAGGCAGGGTGTATGGGCATCCCCACTCCCTTCTCCGGTTCTTTGGGTGCCTGCACTCACCTCCTTCCCCGTGGCGCTGGACCTCAGGCATCCCCCTGGGTTGTGGACCCTCGGCCTCGGGTCCCCTCTCCAGACGGCGGCGGCGGGGGCAGCTTGGCCCAGGCTGGTCCTCATTGGCAGCAGCAGCATCCGGCGACGGAGGAGCTGCTGGAAAAAGGGAAGAAAGGGCAGAAGTTAATACAGTGACATGAAGGGAAGGGACAGGACAGGAGTGTTGTGGAGGCTGCAGGCTTGCAACGTCCACCCCCCCCACCCCTTGGACACTAACCTGCTGCCAGAGGAGCCTGTTCTCTGGGCGGAGGGGCGGCATCAGAGGGCCCTGGCTGTACTGCATCCTCAGGGAGATCCCGAGCCTCTCCCTGAGGTGCAGCAGCGGGGGACCCCCTGCTGGGCTGTTGGGCCTGCTCAGGCACCCTCCGTCCTCGCCTGGGCTACATGCCTGCAAAAGCAAAGTGGAGGACAGGCATGAGGACCCATGGAGGACATTGGCAAACAGGAGGGAAGGGTCAGTGACAGGGACACAGGCACAATGAAAGGGGCCCCGACATACCTTGAGGACGGCGATCTTCCCACTGAGGCTCACCGCCCCTCTGCCAGAGGGCCCGAAGCTGCTCGAAATATGGTGGCCTCTTCCGAACAGGCGGATGCGGACCAAAGTCCTCCAAGGTTTCAAAGAACCTTCCCTTCAGGTCCTTGAACTTGCTCCGACACTGTAGGAAGGTCCTTTGAAACCCTCGTCGCCGGAGGGCTCTGGCGGCATCCATAAAAAAGGCCTTGTTCGGCTTGCTGCTAGAGGCCATCACAATCCGAGCAGCTTGCTCTGGCATGAGGGCCTCCAGGAGGATCTCCAGCTCTTCAGCCTGCCAGTAGGCCCTGCGAACTGGAGGTCTCACCCTGGGAGCCATGGTCGCCGTCCTGAGGAAAAAGACAGGGGCTTTGGACTTTATAGAAATTTGTGGGTGAGGGCAAGGTGGGCAGAGATGGCTTCAGGCCAATGAAGTCCCCTCAGAGCTGAATTTTGAATCTTTCCCCCAATAGATGCCTCTGGGCTTCATATTGTTACAATTGAATGGGCCATTAGGGAAGCCTGAATTTCAAGGGGTATTGATACATTGTCAGAGTAAACGGTTGGCAGTTAGGGGCTTGTATCTTTTTCTGCCAGGAAATCTGGCGCCAGGCAAACCTATGCATGACCTTCTGTGAGTGTGTTTGTGTGTGTCAAGCCAACAAGCACATGGCTGAGACTGCCCACACAGCAGACCATGAATGATGGGCACACACAGACTGTGGCTGATGGGATACATTTATTCAACTACTGATATGATTATACAAAACAATTATGCTCTGGCATCACAAATGGAGGAGAAGTTCAAGTTCAAATTCTCCCTGTCTGGAAGAAGTCTGCCAATGCATTCCTCACAGCCTTCCCTACTTGTGTGCCAGGATCATTTTGTGGCATAGGTGCCCCCAGAGTAGGCAAAACAAAATGACGCCTGTATTGCAGCCCCTCATCCAAAACCTTTCCCTTGGTCTCGCAGATGTTGTGTAGGATAACACAGGCGGCGATGATGGGCACCACGTTCTCTTCTGCCACAATAAGTGGTCCTTTCAGACATCTCCACCTGGCCTTGAGACGCCCGAACGCATGCTCCACCTTGACTCTGCACCTGTTCAACCTCCTATTGAAAAGCTTCCACTTGGCAGTGGTAGGTTTCTTGTAGGGCGACATTAACCATTTTCTGAGAGGATAAGCTTTATTTCCCAGCAGGAGGGGTCCAATTTGCTGGCCCTGGATGGTAATGGTGGGGTTGCCTGGCACAAAGATGCCAGCTTCCATAGTTTCAAAAATGACAGAATTTCTGACCACCCTGGCATCATGAGCTGATCCTTGCCATCCAAGCTCCACATCCACAAAGCGACCAGTGTGATCACATGTCCCTTGCAGGATAACATAATAGGACCCCTTTCTGTTCTGATAATTCTTCCTCTGCCCCAGGGGTGGCACAATCAGACAGTGGCACCCATCCACAGCGCCCACTACTTGTGGGAATCCAAGCTCAGCGAAACCTTCCATGATCTGTAGAAAGGAAAGGGGGGGAAACAGGTGAATAAATGACAAATTCATTACATTCATGCAATTACACCACAAAACAACCCACACATGAAATATTCCACATACAGGATAGGATAGTTTGACAAGTGGAAATATGTTTTGGACAGTGCCTTACCTTCCGGGCATCTCCCAAGTACACAGTCCGGGACAGCAGGAGCTTCTCCATGGCCAAGGCGAACTCCAGCAAGATTTGCCCTGCAGTGCAAACGCCAACCCCAAAGAGCTCTGAAGTCACCAAGTAGGTGATTTTATGGGCCAGCATGAAGATGGCAATGGCCACTCTCTCCTCCACCGGGATGGCTTTTCTCATCAATGAATCAGATCTCTCCAGTTCTGGACGGAGGATGTCCACCAGCCGGTGAAAGAGGGCACGGGGCATTCGGAAGTAACGCCTCCATCGGCTTTCAGACCAGGTGCGAGTGACTATGACAGACCACCAGTGATCACTTCTCTCCAGCGTCCAATAAAGCCGGGTCTTCCTTTTCTCAGACATAGCAATGCCACCGGCTAATTCACACTGCTCAAGCAGTGAGGCACCAACTGCAGCTATTCTCTCTTCTGTATCATCACTATCATCATCAGCTGTCATTTCAGTGGTCACAGCTGTCATTTCAGTGGTCACAGCTGTCATTTCAGTGGTCACAGCTGTCATTTCAGTGGTCACTTCGACCATCCTGGCAGCACTAGCAGAGGCAAAGGCAGCAGCTTTGGCTGTGCTTTGAACATTGACGACAAGTGCCGACCACAAAGGAGAGGAGGCATCCATGTTGGTGATGATGCCCACAGTGACCCTGTGCTGACGAATGCCAACGTCACTGGGTCAATGGCCAGCACTCCTCCTTTGTCTTCTTGCACATGCTCAGTCTGTGGCTGGTGTCAAAATCACTTAGGAGCCCCCTTTAAATCATTTAAAACTGCGCAATTCGCAGCCTCGACCCTCGCAATAGCGCTGTTCGCGGCGGCACGAACAGCGCAACAGCGCAATTCGCAGCCGGCAAGGAAAAAAAATTAAAATCGCAGTTTAAAGCCGCATTTATTGCTGCCCATGTAGCAGCTCCGCCTGTATTTGTAGCGTTCTGACAGCTTCCCATGTAACTGCTGAGCCACAAAAAAGACCTCAGATAAGTCGTTCCCACACCCCTCAGTGTAGCAGCTCTGCACTTTTTTAATGCACACCTGGGGCTTGCTATGTAGCTGCTAAGCATTAAGATAAAGGCGACTTCAGGTCACACTTTCTTGCCAATGTAAAAAGCCCCAAGATGACCAAATTGAAGCTGTTGTATTTTGGCCACATCATGAGAAGGCATGACTCATTAGAAAAGCCAATAATGCTAGGAAAGGTAGATGGTAGCAGAAAGAGAAGAAGACCCACACTGCAGATGGCCTGATTCAATTAGGGAAGACATGGGACTGAATCTACAAGCAGAGGAGGAAAGAGGTGCTTGGAGATATCTTCTCCACAGGGTCACCATGGGTTGAGGTCACCTTGAGGGCAGTTAACAACAACAATATTCTTTCCACTAGGGATGCTGGTTTATCTTATGTTTAGCTTCTTTTTTTTCTTTTCTTTTTTTTCTTTTTTTACAGAATTGGCATATAGGTCTCCATGGGAGCTTGTTTTCAGAGAAAGAAATATTCTCTTTTGCTTTCTTTAAAAAAAAATATGAAGTTTCTGGAACAGACATGTAACGAATGGTTGTGATGCTGCATTGTTAATATAACAATAATGACAAAAGAAATTATCACCTGAGCCTTGGTCTTGCCATAATTGTGTTAGTAAAAGAAAATGGAAACACACCTATTTGGGAGCATTCATTATCACCTGTCTTTGCAATAGCGCAACTGGGATGGTTTTGCCATCAATGATCCCTCGCACTCTTTTCCACACTCATCCTTAACCCCGCCTTCCTGCTCTTTGCCCTACCCAGAGGACCTTTTGGGGTTTTATTTTTATTTTTTATTCCAAAGTTATGTTGATGAAATTTAATAATAAAAGGGGGGGGGGACAGAAAAAGAAAAAGCCTGCTTGGGAATAGCAGGGGGCAGGGATAGGAGAAGACATTGACACCGTGTGACTACCAATATCAGAACTGCTGCAGAAGTGGTATTTCACACCTGTGAAATACAATTGTTCATCCAAATTTGCAGCTTTGACTTTTGCAGATTTGATTATTCGTGGATTTGATTAATATGTTTTGGTTGACTTCCACCAAAAGTCATGCTGGAGGACCTAGAGCTTCCTAGAGAGAACACTTCTTTAAGCATTTGTAGGTCTTCCAGCACAATTCTGTAGACATCTTCCATCAGATGTTGACCATAGAGTTGCACTGGAGGAACTAGAGCTTCCAAGAGAAGAGATTTCTCAGGTTTATTTTTTTTTATTTGTGGTTTTTCCACTTTCACAGGGGGGCTGTGCTCCTAACCCTAGTGAATGTGGAGGGTCCACTGTAATGGAAAACCACTTGGGAGCTTATTGATGAGTTTTCTGTGTCAATGAAATGGGAAGCTCTAACAATGCTTCAAAGGCACAGCAGTGATAAGACAGAGACAATGTGATACGGTAAGTACTACCAAAGAGACTGTCCCCCAACTTTGATTGTAGTTTAAAAGTCTCTTGTGATAATGTCTGAAGTTCCATCATTGCATTCAGGCAATGCCTCACACCACCGAAAACAAAACAAAAAATTTCTTTTGTAGCCTGATACTGCCCAATCAAAGCATTTCTTCGACTCTGAAGACTAAGAAGCTAGGAAATGACACTGGCAGTACTCTTCCAGTCACAGGGCACATTGAGAACAAGCAGCTGGAGACACCCCCTCGGGATCCTATCACAATTGCTTGTCCCAAAGCACATGACCACTGAGAGAATGTTGCAGATATCTTTTCCCAGCACACCAATCTCCAGAGCATCAGAAATTAGCGAGAGCACCAGAAAAGCTTTACTCAGGGAAGGAGGGTACTGCTAGGCTGAAAAGATAGATCTAGGGGGTCATGGTTGTTCACAACTGTAAATATGAATCCCAAGCATTTACAAGATCATAATTCCATTTTACAATCTTGCAACCACTGACCAGGATGTCAGCCAATATTCACCACTTTGATCCTCCTTGATAAGAAAGGACATCTCAATATATCAAAGAAGTCAACTGCTACCAGATGTTTTAGCCCAGCATAAGAAGGAAAAGATTAGCAATTTTTTTTTTTTGTCATCAGCAGCAATGTCTGAAGGCTGACAAGCAATACCAAAAAATGTTGTATTTTATGAAAAAAATAGTGTTTGGTGTGCAAAATCTCCTATAATCTTTACCAGGGAGAGAAAAGGTTTGAAATTTTTCATCATTGCCATTAAGATGGAAGTAAATAGATCAACCCTACATCTGAGGAGTGGGGAACCTCTCCCCACAGCAAATTGACTTTTTATTGTTATATCTTTTAAATTATTTTATAATTCTTGTATATTATAGGCCTTTGAATCTGATCACTAATTTAATTGTGTAGGGTTTTTCCTTTACCTTTTTATCATCAGGTTTCTTATTGGACCATTTTTTAAAAAAACTGTATTATAAGTGCCTTGGGTCAGGAGAAAGGCGAGATTTTTTTTAAACAAAAAAATGAGTGTAGAGTTCTGGATGTATTATAGTACTCTTCATGTCATTTAACAACATGATGGTTAGATTTAGAAATCATTGAGAACAAAGCAATTTGCAAGGGTGCAAATGAGAATGGGTTTGGGAAGGGATTATTACCTTCAACTTATTTCACATAATGTAGGGTAGGTGGTGAATCTCTGAAAGTCAAACTCACTTGTTCTGAGGAAAATGCACCAGAAATATTATACCAGAGACATACTAACAAAACTGGCCCCCTTCTTCTGTGCATGCTGCCTCATAAATGTTTCAAAGTAACACTATGAATTGCAGCTCCAGCAGGGAAAACATTCCTTTCCTTCCTTGCTGAAATCCCGATCTTGTTCACTAGTCTGGCTATATATCCATCTTCACAGAGAACAGTCCTCTGCTTTAAAGGCAGTCAACAAAGTCCTCAAAATAAAGACATCTTCTCTTTGCAGGGATGGCAGGTCCAAGTCTGATTTAAAGATATTTTTTTTTAAAAAAAAACCTACAAAGGGGGAGAGCAAAGATCCTAAAATTGCCCATCCACACCTATCACATGGGTAACAATCTCAAAGCTCATCCACATAGGGCAGATATTTTGGGGGATGGCAGCCAGAATCCTCTATCACTGTCTACCTTATGTTACTTAGTAATGTACTGCATAGCAGAGATGCTAAGAAAATATGTCAGTGAATTGCAAAGATGTATAAGAGAATATTGTTGGGCTGTACCAATGCACACTGGCACTCCTTAGCTGGTGCTCCATTGCACAACACTTCTAATGCACATCTGTTCCATTGTACATCACTCTCAATGTGCATCACTCACTTTGCTGAACTCCCTATGTAATGTAATACAAGTCCTCTGCTGGATACAGACATTAAAGAACTACCTAATTCTAATTCCCTCAGATATAAGATCACTTACAAAGACAGAATTCCACCAGAGAATTCCAGCCCAAACTTTTTATTCCTGTAATTATCGTTTTTGTTTCCAAGATCCAGATGTCACATTGGCGAATCCAGGATAATTCAGACTTCTCCCCACCCCTTTCTCTACCAGCAGGGTTGTTTTTTACAAACAAAAATCAGATACTTTCTAGTCTTCTAGACTTCTCCTTTTTATTCCATTTACTTCTCTCCTGCACAATTTAAGTTGGATTTGCAGTGCTCTATGTGTGTTAAGTTGGATTTGCAGCACACATGAGATGAAGAGAGAGGAAAGAGGGTGTAAGAAGGGACATTCCCGATCTCTCTCGACTGTTTTGCGAAACCATCCTGTGAGGGTGGGGAGGAAAGAGGTCATGGAAAGATGAAAAGTGGGTGTGAGAAAGAGAATGTCAGAATACCCTGTACAGTTTAAGGTGCCAGAGGAATCTCAGGGTGGTGGGGTGTAATCTTATGTAACACAATAATTATTAAGGAAGAGTAGATCATGCATTTTATTTATTTAGTTTTTATTTTAAAAGACAGTATGGATGTGAAAACAGGAAGAAGCAACTATCAGCCACTTTGGATGAGACCTCGGAGGGCAAACAGGTCACCTGCTTACAGTCTGCCCCACAATGGTGAAATACATTGCATTTTATTGAAATTTTTACAATTACTTTCCAATTTCCATCTGTACATTTAAATTTGTATATGTAAAATCTGAATCTTCTTTTCCTCTTTCTTTCTTTCTTTCTTTCTTTTTCTTTTTTTTTGGTGATACATATTCTCCATCTACTCACCATTGTCTGATAACACATGGATAGTCTCCTTCCTGTTTAGCTCTCCCACCAGGAGCAAAGAATATTTAAAATATATTCACAATAGAAACCCCATAACTGGCCCATCATATTTTATTTGACCCTGAAGATGAGATGGGGGACCTTTGGCCTTCCAGATAAATTGGCTTATATCTCTCATAGCCTTTACCACTGGCCATGCTGACAGGGGCAACTGGGAGTTGAAGTCCAAAACATCTGGAGGGCGAATGGTTCACCAATCCTACCTTAAGAAAATAAATTAATGTAGCCCATTTGTTATGAATACATAAGTTTGCCTATCTGTTCAAACACATATGTATGTGGCAGATGGTACAGTATCTCCTTGTATGAGCTGGCCCGGGCTCTGAGATTATCAGGAGAGGTCCTTCTCTCAGCTCCACCACCATCACAAGCACAGTTGGTGGGGACGGAAAAGAGGTCCTTCTAGGTGGCTGCTTCTAGACTCTGGAACTCCTTTTCCCAGGAGGTCTGAATGGCCCCCACCTTGTTGTCCTTTCATTTGCAGGCTAAGGAGTTTTATCTCGCGGTGTTTAAAGCCACTTACCCCATTTGCATTTAATTTTGAGGCCGGATTTTATTGTACTTGCTGGGGCCAGGCGGGTGCAACCCAGCTGCAGCCTGGGTCCCAGCCACATTTATCCAGCATCTTTGTCAAAACCAGGAGTCTGCTGTTTTTGATCAGCACGTCTGGGAACTGGGCTACAGACAGGTTGCATGTGCCTGGCCCCCAGCACATGCAATAATATCCGGCTTCGAAATTAAATGCGAATGAGGTAAGTCACTTTAAACAGTGTGCAGTAAACTCCTAAAACATTTTTATTCAGACTAGCTTTTAAAACAGAACTCTTTAAAGAATGGGCTACTAGTTTTGTACTGTTTTAAAATGTATTGTTTTTAAGTGCTTTTATCTTTTTTAAACTGTGTTTTATTCTTTTAATGAGTGATCTGTTTTAATATTGTAAGAGTTTCGGTCTATTTTAGTGGTCACTTTTGTATGTTTTTAATTGTACTATTATTTTAAATTGTAAACCATTCTTAGTACTAATTTTCGGAAGGAAAGCAGCATATAAATAAATTGAAGAGAGGAAGAGGAGGAGGAGGAGGAGGAGAACCCATTATCCAGTAATAGATAGGCAGGGTTCATCCAAATAAGGCAGTGGCCCTCCCATCCATAGCTGCATTAACATTTTCCCTCCATACAAATACAAACAACAACACATAATCCCCAAAAATGAGGCCTGCAAAACTGAGGGTCATTAAAATGTTTAAAATGTGTATGGTGGTTTTATAGAAATTAGACATTCTAAATCCAGAAATGACATATGATTTGTTCCATTACGTACATCTTTTTCACAACTTAGACATTTCTATGTTGTAATATGTCACTGAATAACATGATCTTGCAAATAATTATTCTGCAAAGAGCAAGAAAAAGGTTAGATTTTGAAAATACTTTCATTTCCTGGTATGAAACACAAAAATACATTCAAAAGCACTAAAACAAATCACAACGGAACATCATCATCTATACTTAATCAAAGCTGAGTAACAACTGAATTGATTAAAAAAGATATCAAATTTGTGAAAGAACCATATGTAGTATGACCTTTTTGTTAATTTTTTTGGTCAAATTCAGCAATCCAAAATATATTAAAAACAGCTACAATATTGGAAAAAGGTTTTTCATCATAGACCTGTGTTATTTTCTTTGTGTGCTTCACTTAAATTATTTTTTCCTACAAATTACAAGTCTTTCAACAATCCACTGGCTGTATTTATCAATACAATAATTTATATTGTATTGTATTGCATTAACATAATTATACAAATTTAAAGAGTAAGGTCTAGAAATGGATCTTCTCCGTTCTTCTCAGAGTGCTGGTGTCTTCTTTGGTACCCCTGAATGGCTGTAATGTTTAAAAAGGGCAGCTATTAAGTCCCTGGTGACAGGTTTCTGGGGGGTGGGGTGGAAAGATGCATTTATACTGTAGAATAATGTAGTTTGACACCACTTTAAATGTTGTAGCTCCATCCTATGTACAGTGGTCCCCCGGGATACGAATCCCCCGCCTAACGAAAATCCCGGGATACGAAAGCGCCGGGGCCAGAAAAACGGCCCCGGCTTACGAATGTATCCCCGGGATACGGGAAAAAAAATCCCGGCGCGGACTCACCAGAAGCCGGTCGAGCCGTCCCTTCCCTTCTGAGGTCTGCTAGCTGGCGGTGGGGAAGGGACAGCTCAAGCCTGGTGGAGCCGTCCCTTCCCCTCTGAGGTCTGCTAGCTGGCGGAGGGGAAGGGACAGCTCAAGCCTGGTGGAGTCGTCCCTTCCCTTCTGAGGTCTGTGAATGGCTTCGGCAACTTTGGTTCTTTGGTGCTTTGCAAATTGGGCTGAGACAGTGTTCAGAGTGCATTGCCTTGCAGTTCCAAAGGTTTCTGGGGTTCTGTTCTGCTTCCAATGTGTTCTTGGCCCTTGGAAAGGCCTGTGGATTGAATGGCTTTGGCAACTTTGGTTCTTTGGTGCTTTGCAAATTGGGCTGAGACAGTGTTCAGAGTGCATTGCCTTGCAGTTCCAAAGGTTTCTGGGGTTCTGTTCTGCTTCCAATGTGTTCTTGGCCCTTGGAAAGGCCTGTGGATTGAATGGCTTTGGCAACTTTGGTTCTTTGGTGCTTTGCAAATTGGGCTGAGACAGTGTTCAGAGTGCATTGCCTTGCAGTTTGAAAGGTTTCTGGGGTTCTGTTCTGCTTCCAATGTGTCCTTGGCCCTTGGAAAGGCCTGTGGATTGAATGGCTTTGGCAACTTTGGTTCTTTGGTGCTTTGCAAATTGGGCTGAGACAGTGTTCAGAGTGCATTGCCTTGCAGTTTGAAAGGTTTCTGGGGTTCTGTTCTGCTTCCAATGTGTCCTTGGCCCTTGGAAAGGCCTGTGGATTGAATGGCTTTGGCAACTTTGGTTCTTTGGTGCTTTGCAAATTGGGCTGAGACAGTGTTCAGAGTGCATTGCCTTGCAGTTTGAAAGGTTTCTGGGGTTCTGTTCTGCTTCCAATGTGTCCTTGGCCCTTGGAAAGGCCTGTGGATTGAATGGCTTTGGCAACTTTGGTTCTTTGGTGCTTTGCAAATTGGGCTGAGACAGTGTTCAGAGTGCATTGCCTTGCAGTTTGAAAGGTTTCTGGGGTTCTGTTCTGCTTCCAATGTGTCCTTGGCCCTTGGAAAGGCCTGTGGATTGAATGGCTTTGGCAACTTTGGTTCTTTGGTGCTTTGCAAATTGGGCTGAGACAGTGTTCAGAGTGCATTGCCTTGCAGTTTGAAAGGTTTCTGGGGTTCTGTTCTGCTTCCAATGTGTCCTTGGCCCTTGGAAAGGCCTGTGCATTGAATGGCTTTGGCAACTTTGGTTCTTTGGTGCTTTGCAAATTGGGCTGAGACAGTGTTCAGAGTGCATTGCCTTGCAGTTCCAAAGGTTTCTGGGGTTCTGTTCTGCTTCCAATGTGTCCATGGGCCTTTTAAAGGCCTGTGGATTGAATGGCTTTGGCAACTTTGGTTCTTTGGTGCTTTGCAAATTGGGCTGAGACAGTGTTCGGAGTGCATTGCCTTGCAGTTTGAAAGGTTTCTGGGGTTCTGTTCTGCTTCCAATGTGTCCTTGGCCCTTGGAAAGGCCTGTGGATTGAATGGCTTTGGCAACTTTGGTTCTTTGCTTCTTTGCAAATCTTTTTTTTTTAATTATTCTTTAGATTGGCCCTGCAAGTCATTCTTAACTTCTTTAGTGCCTTAGGCAAGTTTCTATTAGAGTGTATTGTAGGGTACTTAAGGAAATAGGCCTCTATTGTAACTTTCCATTGACTTGCACGGTCAATCTGGGGTCATGGAACGGATTAGTCATTTTCAATGGGAAATAGGCCCCGGGTTACAAAATTTTCGGCTTACGAAAAAGGTGCTGGAACGAATTAATTTCGTAACCCGGGGGACCACTTATCCCGGGATTTACCGTTTTACAAGGTCTTTAACTTTCTCTGCCAAAGAGTGCAAGTGCCTCACATAACTATTCTGAATTCTGCAGGATGGACCCATAGCAGTTAAAGTGGTGTCAAACTACATTATTTCTACCGTGAGACAAGAAAGGGAAATTGATGCGCCTTCTGTTGGGAGTACCTAGGTAATAATTTTCTCTTATACTCCAGTTACAGCCAGCTCTTAATAATAATGACTGAAATAGCAATGTGACTTACATATGTATAAAGCTG
Organism: Urosaurus nigricauda; assembly: GCA_034509955.1. Lineage (NCBI taxonomy): Eukaryota > Metazoa > Chordata > Lepidosauria > Squamata > Phrynosomatidae > Urosaurus > Urosaurus nigricauda. The sequence goes on from JAOEGL010000002.1 coordinate 105,620,120, forward strand.
AAAATATGAGAAATGATCTACCTTCAGAGTTCGTCTACAAAACTACCTTGAGAGTCCATCTCTAAGGTCTATCCACTATTCTGTTTTGTTGTTGTTGTTTAAAGCTGCATTCTGCAAAGACTGACTGAGATTGCACAAAATCATTGCTGAAAGTTTTGAAACATGGAGAAAAAAAGGAAGGGATTGAGTATACAAGAGGAACTGAGTCAAAACAAGTGTCTTACTGGTGCTTCAGAACTAACGTCTCGGAAACTGAATCCCAAACCTAGATGCTTTGGGGTTTTCAATGTTTGATCCTCAGATGTCCAGCTATTTATTAATGCTACCTGCTTTGCAAGACAAGGGAATTTCAGTTTTGAAGTGTGTGTGAGGTAAAGCTATAGGATTCTTGGAGGGGGTTTGGGAGCAGAGAGAGAGAGTGAGGACAAAGGATGCCAGGGCTCTGATATGGAAAGCAGTACTTTACTACCACAGGCTTATAGGATTACTATTCCTCAAGGGCCTTCTCGCGGAGTGGTGTTTGGCTGCAGAGATAACAGAATTAAGAGAGAGAAATGGCAGGGAGTAGCTAACATATCTTTGCAGAGCTATGTCTATAAGGAGGCTGAATTTCGCTGTTCTTTAGGAGGATATCCAAGGGTGATTAATTATACCCCAAAATGTTTTGAAGAATGAATAAATGATTCGACTGGTGAAATGCAGTGAGGATTTTCAGGTAAAAATTCCATTGTGGGAGGTTGATCGGCTGAGCTGTTTTCACAGTCTTTGGGAAAGGAAGTTAAGCAGCAGCTCCAGTATTGTGATGGCCAGTATGATGGGTCCTTGGTATCCACTGGAGTTTGGTTCCAGGATGTCCTGTGGATACCAAAATCCATGGAAGCTCACATCCCATCATATACAGTGGCATAGTAACATGGTGTCCCTCATACAAAATGCAAAATCTGGGATTCAACCAGCCATGGATTCATAGATAAAGAATCTGTGGATATGGAGGGCTAGCTTTATGTGAAGAAATATTCTCTGGATTAGTCACTAGGTGGTACTATCCTTTGCTGTTGCAGTTTGGGCACAGCCGGTTTGGTTTTTTGCTGTCCTAGCAAGGAAACCAAGGCATTTCAATTCCTACCTAGTTCCAGTTCATACATAGCAACATCATCTGGCCTAGGAGCGAGTGAAAGGACATGCCAAACTCCATCGGGCCTGTCCTAGATTATGAAGCAGAGCCCTCCCTCCAGTCCATCTGCCTTGGTCCAGGCGTCAGAGGGAGAGAAGAACTGCTGGACCTGATCCCCTTCCCCACCACCATTCCCTTCTCCTTTTGTGTCATGTCTTCTTAGATTGTAAGCCTGAGGGCAGGGAACAGTCTCATTAAAATAGTAATTGTAAGCCGCTCTGATAGCCTTTAGGGCTGAAGAGCAGGGTATAAATATATAAATATTATTATATTATTATTATAGGAAAGGAACTTTCTGGACCACTGCTTCCAGAATGTCTCCCCCAACAACCAGCATTGTTCTGACATTAATCAATTCTATGTGTGCTTCGGAATAAGCCCCATGGAGTTCAATAGTGCCTGTTTCACAAGTAAAATGACTGTAGCGAGGGAAGTTCACATCTGGGCTACATCTGGGCTACAGGCCTAAACTGGTGCACATCTGCACTACAGAAATAATGTAGTATGACACCACTTTACCTGTCATGGCTCAGTGTTAATAGAATTCTGAAATTTCTAGTTTTGTGAGATATTTAGCCTTCCCTTTCAGAAGGCTCTGGTGCCACAGAACAAATTACAAATTCCCAAACTCCATAGCATTGAGCCATGGCAGTTTAAGTGGTGTCAAATAAATAAACAAACAAAACAAGAGGGGAAGAAAAGAGAAGGATGTATTTTTGTTCTGGTATGTCTAGAATTTAAAAAAGAAACTCACTTGAGAGGAGGGATAACATGTTGCAGCTGGTATCACAAACTGACAAGAAATAGTCTGGGATAACAGAAATATCATTTCCATATTTTTTCAACGCAAAGCAAGCCTAAGAACTACAAAATGTGCCACCCCTCCCAATGTATCTGTCATGTTTGGAGGAAACCAATTATCCTTTTTTCCCCCTCAATGTGAGATAAAATTATTGGATTCATCTCTCTAAGGGTCAATGAGGAAAGGCAATACTAATCAAACATAGCTACTGTGTAGGATTCAGAGTGATGACAATATGCGATCTACCCCAGTACTGCTATTCTACTAAACTTCATTCTGGTTGGAGTGTAAATAGTTTAACTGACTCATGCCTTTCCCTAAAGATTTCTGAGGAATCTGATTTAATTGAAAATTCCATTAAAATTCCCTAACCTCCAACACAGAACCTCAGTTTCCTGGTTTCCCAGACAAAACGTATGGGTCCTTACAGAGTATCTATTGAGAATCTCCCAGAAGATTGCCACAATTTCTTAACTAACATCTGAGCATCAGTCAGGTTATAACAGATGCCTCCCCCCTAATGTTGTTGGACTGCATATCCCATAAGTGTTAGACCACATAACCAATGGTACTGAATGAAGGAAGAGGTAACCCAACCACATCTGGAGGGCCAAAGGTCCCCCAAACACACATGCTATAGATGGTGTAATAGAGAAAGCATTTCTGTTTCTCATGAAACTGTTGAAGGTGCTGGACTCCTATCCATCAAATAGGGTTGCTATTGTTGTGTACCTTCAAGTTGTTTCCAACTTATGGGAAAATTGTAATGGAATTTTCTGGGGCTGAGAGTGTGTGACTCACCCACAATCATGAAGTGAATTTCCATGACCAAGTGTGGAATCAAACCCTGATCTCCAATGTTGTAATCTAATTCTCAAAGAATTACACCATGCTGGCTTTCTCTCAAATAGGGTGGGAACTTCAAATCCTACTTTTAAATTATTTTTAAACTATCTTGGAAATGTAAGGTACTGCACTTGTGGTGGAAAAATGAAATGTATAGACATAGGATGGGGGACACCTGGCTTAAGGAGACTACATGTGAAAGGGATCTAGGAGTCCTAGTAGACCACAAGGTGAACATGAATCAACAGTGTGATGTGGCAGCTAAAAAGGCCAATGCAATTCTATGCTGCATTAATAGAAGTACAGTGTCTCTAGATCAAGGGAAGTAATAGTGCCACTCTATTCAGCTTTGGCCTCACCTGGAATACTGTGTCCAGTTCTGGGCACCACAGTTCAAAAAGGATGCTGACAAGCTGGAGTGTGTTCAAAGGAGGGTGATTAAAATGGTGAAGGGTCTGGAAACCATGCCCGATGAGGAGAAACTTAGGGAGCTAGAAAAGGTTATGTAATAGCCCTGTTTAAATATTTGAAGAGATGTCCTATTGAGGATGGAGCAAGCTTGTTTTCTGCATCTCCAGAGAGTAGGACCCATAGCAATAGAATCAAACTACAGGAAAAGAGATTCCACCTCAACATTAGGAGGAACTTCTTTTTTAAAAAATAACTTTTAATAAGGTAGAAAACAAGCAAAACATACACAAGCAAAGGACTAATACAAAACATGTAACTTACAATAAAAAAGCCACACAGCAAAAACATACAATGAAAAAAACCACACAACAACATACATTAAGTCATGTAACAAAGCACATGAAACAAACATGGATATAGAAATAAGATATAAATGATACGTAGATTACAATCCTTCCAATAAACCAAACTAGAAGGGAAGAGAAAAGGAGGAACTTCTTGACAGTAAGAGCTGTGCAACAGTGGAACACATTCCCTCAGAGAGTATTGGAGTCTCCTTCCTTGGAGGTCTTTGAACAGAGGCTGGATGGCCATCAGTCGGGGGTGCTTTGGTTGTATATTCCTGCATGGCAGCAGGTTGTAGTGGAGGGTTCTTGTGGTCTCTTCCAACTCAATCATTCTATGATTCTGTTATTATTCCAACTGGAAAGTACAATTTCCCCTTTTGCTTCCTGTCTCTCCTCATCTGCATGGCAAAGTGCCATTCTCTAGTTGGTTGATTATTAAAAAACCTTAGGTTGCATATATTGATGGCGGTATTGTAGTAGCAACAGAAGCAAAAACAGCCAGTAATCATATTTAGGCAGAAGTATCCTATATCGAGTGTATATGTGGCTATGTGACTTTCAGTCTTAATTGCCATTCCTCCTTCCTTCCTCTGTTGTGTATGCCATCCTAAATAAAACATAAAACGATTTTGCCCCCTACTTGCAATGGAGTATGCCTCTGGCATTCACGCTAAACCCATTATCCTTCTGCATTTGCTTACTGAGCCCTAAATAGCTGCCAGAGACAGATGAATAGTGTTCACAGATTATTCTGTTAGGCTGTTATGGAGGAAGAAGAAGTGTAAAATACGTGAACACAGTGTGTGTGTGCAGTTTAAGCCAAATTAAGACTCCTAGAACTATTTCAGTTTCTGCACTTCCTGAGGTTTTGTGTTCAAATGTGCAGCTTTAGCAATATCTCAAGGAGGGTGTTAATGTCCTTATCGTGCTGGGTGAGTGTTTAGGATATAACCTCCTATGTGTGTGGTCCTATCAAGTTGTGTTCTATATGAAGCCAGACTTCTTGGCTAGGGCACAAATGCTAGCCAAAATCCTAAATCTGGCCAAACCTTTCATTACTTTGCAGACTGAATCCGTGAATATTGGCAGCTTCAGTTGGAGCAAAGCAAAGAAGCCTAGCGGGGTAGCAGAGGAACAGAGTCATGTAGCATGTAAAACAGCTTATGTGGGCTACTGGAGTTCCATATTTCAAAAAGGCAGCCTAACACAGAGAAGCCCTGGGGGTGATTTAGTATATAACTTTGCTAAATACAGCCCATAGTGGTAGAAAATGGAGCAATGAGAGGGAGAAATGGGAGGGAGAGGGGAAGGGGAGTCAAGATTAAAATGTAATAGGTAAGGGAACTTTACTGAAAAGATGTATCTCTCTCTCTCTCTCTCTCTATATATATATATATATGAGTTATATATACTAATCTGGGTTTCTTGCTTCATGCTTCCATGCATACAACTCCTGGAAAAAAATGTCTTTTTGTTCTTGTGGCCATTGTGCAAAAGTCCAAACAGATAGGTTTGAGAATTGATGGCAAAGAGAAAGAGAAGAAAATGAGAATGAAAAAAGTGATAATGAAGATGATGGCAGTGCAAATTACTAAAGAGACTAGAATGTTTTTAAAAATTCATTTCATATGTTTGTTTTTATAATTCTTCATAACAATAGAAATGTTGTGTTGACAGCATAGTAGGGCTGTACATTTCTGCATATAATGCATCATTATGGAAAACTGTGTGATAGGATGTTACAGTCTACACATACACACATAACAGAGAGATAAAGGGACAGAGAATCTGCATGGAAAATGGAGACAATCACAATAAGGTCATGTCACATCTCCATAACATTATAGGTAGAGGAGATAAAACTCAATGTTGGGATGCCATTTCGGTGGCAATCCTACGTTTCTCACTTTTCTGGATATAATGGCATGGCTGAACGCCCAATCATTTGCCAGTGAAACCTTGGCAGCCAAGGAATGTACTACATTGGTCAGGGGTGGAAATCATTTGACTCTTGAGATGATGTTGGACTGCCACTTTCACCAGTGCTAGTCAGCAAAGGAAATGGTGAGAAAGGCTGGGAGCTGGAATCCCAACAACATCTGGAGGCTTGGCCTAGGGTATCAAATAATTCCTTTCTTAGCAGAGGGGTTGGCAGCATATCACCTCCCACCAATCCTAGTCGTCATAGCCAGCAGTGGGGAATAATGGGAGTTAAAATCCAACAACTAAAAGGCCACATATTCCCCATACTTGCATGGGTTACCATCAGGGTTTTTGCTTTAGGAAGGGAAATATTTTTTTTCTTTATTTCACATGTCAAGGATCTTATCAATAACATACTTCCAGACCTGTTTCTTATCACCAGTTATGGACACTTGGTTGCTGAGAGAGGCTGCCACCATTTTCTTCTTCACTAGCATGCCCTCTAGCTTTCTGTACTGCCAGCCCACCTGGTTTTAGTTACTGCACTGCCACCTGCGTGTTTGCTTTCTGTGTGACTTTTGCATGTGACAGAGACTTGAGATCCTTCCATGTTCCTTTGCTCTAATCAAGACTAGCTCTATCACGGTGTGTATGCTCAAGCTGCCTTTCACCTTATGGTGACTCCATGAATTTCATAGGGTTTTCTTAGGCAAGGAATATTCAGAGATGGCTTTGCCAGTTCCTCTGAAATACAACCTACAGCACCTTGCATTCATTGGTGGTTGCCCATCCAACTACAAACCAGTTCTGAACCTGCTTAGTGTCCAAGATCAGACTTCAAGGTATTTACACCTAGCCTTTTCATTAGGCAGAGAGACAGTTTAGAAAGCTTAGCCAAAATAGGTTCCGAACCTCAGATAGCTCCTTCAAACATCAAACTTTAACGTTCAAGCAGAATAAAGCAGAGAGCCACCAGCCTCAAAGGAACTGAGTAGTTTGAAGGGGCTGCTTCTGACAGCTGACTAGGGATATTAAAGAGAGGGAACCAAAGTGAGCCAGTGTGGTGTTGAGTGCTGGACTATGACTCTGGAGACCAGGGTTTGAATCCACATTTAGCCAGGGAAACCCATTGGTGACCTTGGGCAAGTCACATTCTGTCAGCCTCAGAGGAAGGCAATGATGAACTCCCTCTGAACAAATCCTATCAAGAAAACCCTTTCAGAGAGTCACCTTAGGGTCACCATAAATCAAAAATGACTTGAAGAGACATAACAATATTTGTCCTGCCTGGGAAGAGAAGAGGTACATGTGGGATTTTCTGCCTCAAACAGCAAAGTAACTTTGCTGGGATTGGGTAATCTCCACGTTTACTCTTGATGGAGAGAGGAGGATTTGCTGTTCTGCCTCAGGCAGCAAAATATCTTGGGAGCACCCTGGTCCAAATCCTTTGACTGGATGTGACAATCTTGTCCTACAACATGTCCTTTTCAATAGAATTTCTGACTAGATTAACCACAGCAATAGAGATAAAGGAGCACATTCTGTTTTTAAAAGTCCTGTGACTTTTGATTTTGCAGGCCTGTGGCCCTTTCTTTCAAGGCTTCTTTGATTTTGGTTGGTTGTATTCTATTTCCACCATGGTTTATTTAGGAATATTGCAAAATGTCTGATGCTCTGCAGCCAGCAAAAGGAACAAAAGAGATTATTTCACACGTCTGCTGTTAGGTAAGGTCAGCCTAAGAAAACCAAAAAAGATGCCTTGTGATGCCGCTTTCCAAATAAAAATGCCTCATTTGTATTCGCCTTTGCATCAGAAGAAAATGTGAATAGCCTTGCAATAAATTTATAAAGGACAGTTTTAGAGGCATCAGTAATCGAGTTTGCAAAATAAAGCTGGGGGAAATATGATGGAGAAAATGCAAAACCATCCCTCCTGCTCGAGATAAACCTTAAGACTGTCCAAAGCTCAGTTAATTATAGAGGAGACGCTCTGCTGATATTGTTTGTTGGACTCTGCTTCTTGCAGAAATGGGGGGAGGGAACCCTTGATTAGCACCACTTCTCCGTTCAAAAACCAACACTCTGAAGGTCATTAGAATAAAATTAATGGATCAAGAATAATGCTTAGACCTCAGAGACCAGGGTTCAAATTCTTGTTTCCTCCTGGACTGACTGGGTGGCCTTGTTTAAATCATTCTCTCAGCTTTAATTCCCAAATCTGTATGACAGGAATGTTAATAACCTCCCTCATAGGATTGCTTGCGAGGATGAGTGAAATGAAGGTTGGTAAGCATGGCGCATACCAAAAAAGCAAAGTGCCATTCAGTAACAGCAGCCCAGCTCATGAGATGATTTTTTTTTTAGTTTCAGTCACATATTCTGAAGTAGCCTTAGTACCCTTAGAACAAAATAGTCCTCTTTTTCTTGTGTTTGTGTGTGTGTGTGTGTGTGTGTATTAATGCATTTAATTATAATTTTTACCCCCGCATCAATCAGTATCCATGGGAAATAAAAACATCCACAGCTCTCTGTCAATTCTCTTATATATATATACATGCACAAACAAATATGGGGTGGGAGGTATTTGTATAGGAGTTATACAAACAGCCAAGTCTTAACTAAATGATTTGTTGTTTGATTTTTTTTTTTTATGTGCATTTGAGCTGTTTCTGACTTACGACGACCCTAAGGAGAACCTACCATGGGGTTTTCTTGGCAGGATTTGTTCACAGGAGGCTGAGAGCATGTGACTTGCCCAAGGTCACCCAGTGGATTTCATGGCCAAGCTGGGAGTCGAGCTCTGGTCTCCAGAGTCATGGTCCAACACACAAACCACTACACCACTAAAGAAACAAAACAAAACACGAGTATAGTTTTAATGGAGTATTTTAAGATGCTTTTCCTAATGTCCCAGTGTGTTGCAGAAATGTATTTGTCTGGTTCCTGGGCCTTGCTTACAACTCCAGAAAGAATCAAATTGTTCATACTCCTTCTAAGGAAACACCAAGTAAAAAACATCAACTGACTAAGGCAGAGCTGGGCAGCTTGTGGTCCTCCAGATGTTGGATTGCACCTTTCATCATCCCTCACACCTACCTACATGGTAGGGTTGATAAGTATTGCTGTCTACCAACCTCTGGAGGGTAACAAATTGCTCATCCTAATCAAATGCATGCAGGGTTTTCTCTTGCCTTATCCCCTCAAACAATTGAGAGCAGCACATCCCTGGTCCCCACTTGAATGTGAGGGGAATCTAAATAGAGAGTTGTTCTACACACATAGGCTCCCACCATGAAAAAGACCCCTTTTCCTGAAGGGTTTTACATCAAAGAGGGGGGGAAATGGCCACATATTTAAAACAGGCTTTTCTGTTCAGGTCTTCTCTCCCAAAGAATGAGCCAGCTCTACCATAAGGCAGAATTGGGCACCTTGTGCTAGGTGTGGGCAGAAATGGCAGACTCCTAGCTTCTCCTCTCCATTGGACTAGCACATTGTGTGTTCCTGGCAGACCTCCTTGCTGCTCTCAGGTATGGTAGAGTTCCATCACCACCATGGAAGTAGCAGTCACCTGTATAGTTTGCTTCTGTGGGAGGATGCAGGGGCATCATGCTTTCCTTCACCCCAGGAATAAAAGTATAGGTCAGCCCTGCTTTCCAATAAAAGTGAATGACAAGGCTGGGCAGGGGCATATGAGAAGATAGCATTCATGCTCTGTGCTGGCTTTGAAATTCTGGGAGTTCTCTGGGAATTTCCTGTGTTTTTTAACCTTTCATGTTTACTGCTGACATTCTCATAGAATCACAGAGTTGGAAGAGACCAACACGTGGCCATCCAGCCTCTGTTTCAAAACCTCAAAAGAAGGAGACTTCACCATGCTCTGAGACAGTGTGTTTCACAGTCAAACAGCTTTTACCATCAGGAAGGTCTTCCTAATGTTTAGGTGGAACCTCTTTTTTTTTAGTTTGAATTCCTTACTCCACATCCGTCTCTGGGGTAGCAAAAAACAAGTTTGCTTCATCTTTAATATGACATCCCTTTAAATATTTAAACATGGCTGTCATGTCACCTCTTAACTTTCTCTTCCCCAGTCTAAAGGGCATGGTTTCCAGACCCTCTCAAGTCTCATTTCATTCTCATTCTGTTCTAGTTCTCCAACAGGTTGCAAGGCTTCCTTTCTTTTTCCTTCCTGCATGATTATTTTTGTACACATTTTGTGTTTCATTGTCTAAGGCACTCATTTGTGTATGCATTTGCTTTGTCTACTAGAAACATAGCATCGTATTCTTGAAAGCAACCCCATAGGCCATCGAGTGCCACCTTCCCTGTCACACACACATTCACACTCACTGCAAGAACTCCAGCTAAACTCTATCCACTAGGTAGCTGTCCAGATCCTTTTTGGAGATGTCTAAAGAAAGACCTCACACCTCTCTAGGTAATTTGTTCAATTGCCAAACCACTCTTATCATTAAGAAATTACCCTCCTGTCACTTAGATATTTTTTTATTCTTTCAAATTAAAATTTGATTACTATTCGTCCATTATTATTTCAAGTGCACTCAGTTTTAGTCATGCAATCTAATATCTTCATATGCTTTTGTGTGCTTTTTAGCCTCAGAATTTGATTTGCAAACCTCAGAAATGTACATAAAGCTTGGGGGAAAATATCAAAATGACATAGATATGTCCTTTAAACATAATCAGAATATCAGCATTTCTGGCCACATGGAAGTGTCCATCAGCAGACAACAGAATGGACATAGAACCCCTTTCCCGTCCAATGAGCATGAGAAGATGAGGTGGCAAAATTTATGATCCTGTTCCTGTCCAGAGAATGAGAGATACTTACTGAAGGTGTGAAGATGGCATATCTTTCTTCATTCCCTTTTAGGGAGCAAGGTGGCCTATCCTATCCTTCTTTCTAAGCCACAGTTTGTCTCAGGGTCAAACTAATCATATTTTTATTTTTGTTTTTAGAATTTCTCTCTCAAATGGTCAAACATATCGGTCATAATGTGATTTTCCTCACTTATATAGCTTGCAATTAGCTTGCTTTGTTTTTCAAGTAACACCCCCTGCTGAGTTAATTGAGTACAAACTTCATTCACTTATTGATATTAACTTTGTACTTTGGCACTTTGAACTCACTTCACGCCAATGGAAGTAAACTGAAGACAAAGGGGGAAAGTCAGAGAAAGCAAGTGGTAGGAAGAGAGAGAAAGTGGCAGGAAAAGCAGAGAAACTGGGACATTTCAAAAGCAGCTGAAAAGGTGGGATGACAGAGGATTGACTGGGACTGTTCCTGCCAAAGAGGGAGAGTTGGGAGAGTATGTAATTTGAACACAGCTTATCTTTCTACCAAGTTCAGCCATAGTCTGGACTTCTACTTTCTTTTCTAGAGACTTTATTGCGAAAGCAAAATGATAAGGGAACTTCTGCAAAAAGATTTGACATCTCCCTTCTCTTCAATAGTTCCCACCACCACCATTTGTCTTTCAAAACAGACACACTGCATTCAGTTATTGGTACTTAATTGCATCAAATATCCGGTAATCTTAGCCTATCTGCCTGACCATGCTGGGTTTTAATGGAATCTTGTCTATGTAAACACAAATTGGACATGGTCCAAAACATCAAATTCACATTGCAAATCTACTTACACTAACATGCACTGAGGTCCTGCCACCCCTCCAGCTGAAATAACAGTGTTCTGGTAATAACTCATTTGCTTACCTAGTTTGGGAGATATGATTTGTTCACATTGTGGTCAACCTCATTCTTTTAATGGAGTCCTTTGTCAATATCATTATAATTCCCTCTGGTTTTCACTGGAGTAAATAACAGTCAGGACTAAGATAATCAAAATCTTTCTGGGAAGTTGCCAGAGTTAATCCTTTTGGCATCAGCCAAGGTCATCAGTCCTTCTCACATTCAAAGCCAAGAAACTTTTACCTGAAGTCCAGAATTCAGGCTTCAATTAGAACTTGGCTTGCATTACATTTTTGGACTACAAGTCCCAAAACCCCCAACCAGTATTTTAAGATACAGCATGTTACTTTCCCAAGTTCTGGATCCAAATTATGGTGCTTTTATTGGCTTCTAATTCTCTTCCCTTTCGTTACATGGGGAGATTATAGCAGATATTTTCCAAAATCCAGGTAGCCATATAGAGACAGGCAGTTGGAGAGACCTTTCATCCTCTGTCACGAATGCATTTCTCAATGCACCCTCAATGACTTGGAGAGTGCTGCAGTTGTGATTTCCCAGTGCAGCACCTTGGAAATGCTGCACTTGGAGTGCTGCCTGGCTTAAGAGGCAGATTTTAGGGGTCACTTTGATGAATCCCAAAAATTACAAGAGTGTGAGTCTGTATTATGATCTCATAAATGCTAAACAGGATGTCATCTCTTGATTCCTGTCTATATTGCCAGTGTGGAAAAATGGAATAATATTGCCTTATGCTAACCTTCCCTGACCTGGCAATCTCCAGATACGTTGGGTAACAACTCCAATCATCCTCAAGCCAGGGTTGCAATGCCTATGCTGACTGAGGCCAATGGGACTTCAAGTATAACAGATCTAGAGGACACCAGGTTAGGGAAGCTTGTCTTAAGCTTTTGGTTTAACATGGTTTAAGGGGCATTTTAGAAGGGAAAGGTGTGCTGTGATGATATTTGACATTTCTAAAGGGAAGACGAACCGGATTGTTAAACACATACACACACAAGCCCTCTTGCTCTTCCCTCTTCTCCTTGCTCTCCTCATCTGCTGGCTTCCTGACCCCCATCTCTGAGTAAAGAGCTGATTAAGCTCCACTTTTGATGGGGTTTTAGCCACATGGAAGAGAAAGCCGGCAAGCAAGTATCGATCCTTGACAGCCTCTCTGACCCAGATCCTGGCAGGCTGAGCAGAACATAATTGTGCCATCAACGAATATTGGGCTGATTTATGCTCCTGGAAAGCCTATTCATTTGAGTCATCTTTTAAAGATCTGTCTTAAAAGGTACTTAAGGAGCCAACAGAAATATTTCCCCACCAACATCCTGGAAAATGCATTCAGCAGTAATTTTCTCATTTCTTCCTGTTCAAACAATTACAAGCTAAAAATACTCAAAATAGAATTCATAGTCTTAACATTGAGGGGAGGGGGACTCAAACACTAAGCATTTTGAGACAACCCATCAGTCTTCCATTAGCAGTTTTGGAAATAAGGTGGGGGCTGTCTTCAGTTGCAGATCTTAGTACAGTGGTCCCTCATTTCCACAGATTCAGTATCCAAAGATTCCACCATTCACAGCTTCTAAATGTTCCAAAGAAAATAAATCCAAAAAGGAAACCTTGATTTTGCCTTTTTTAAAAAAAAATAAGAGACTCCATTTTACTACGCCATTGTAAACAATGGGACTTTTTCTGGTGAGGGGGAGAGCGGACAGTGGATGCCAAGGGTCTACTGTGCATACGTATAATGTGACTTGCCCAGAAGCAGCTAAGTAGAAAAGTGCCATAGTCACTCAGTGTATGAGAACCAGAGGGACTCTTGTTGTCATGCTCTTGTTCTCCTCTCTTCTTCTTTTCATGGAGGAACCTAAGGATGGGGTGGAGTAGTATGGGCTGGACTGTGGAGGGCTGTGCCAGTAGCCCAGGAGCTGGTAGCCCAGGATCCATGCGGTGCCCCATGACCAACTTAACAATGGACCTGTTCTCCAGGCACTGAAGAATCTAAAGGTGCCATACACTGCATCTGATCATTGGTCTACATAGCCCAGCCATGCTGCTTCTGGATAGCAGTGGCTTTCCAGAGTCTCAGAGAAGTATGGAAAATGTGTTTATTTGTTTGTTTTGTTTTGTTTTGTTTGCATTTCAGCTCCCAGATGCTTCCAACCACCAGCCATGCTGTTTTGGGAATTCTGGAAGTTGTGATCCAAAATGACTCTGATCTTTCCCAGCTCTTTAATATTAAAGGCGTCATATACTAAGCATAGGCTGTTCTCCATGCCATGAATTATTTCTCCAGTTGGTCCTATCCTCTGGTAAGAAGGGTTTTTCCAGAACCAGGGGTGGACAACTTATGGCCCTCCAGCAGTTGTCAAATTGCAACACCCATCCTCCATCTTCTTTGGCTCTGGCTATGGCTGAGAGAAGTTGTAGGTCAAAACCAGCTTGAAGTAATTTTGCCCATCGTTGCCCTAGGGTTGCATCCTAGAGCAAACCTCCACAACCCAGTGCTCTCCAGACATATTGGGCTACAATTCCTATCATCCACAGGAAGCTTATTGAACCAATCTATCCCACAGGTTTGGTGGGAGATTTTTGCTCGATAATGCTCCATAGTGCTTAAAACACTATGATTATGTGTTGTTTTAAGACATTCCACATTGCATAACTTTACACATACTTAGCTACATAGCAGAGGCACTATGGAGGGCTCCTAGTTAATTGTGAAGATGCATATCAGACAAGAGTGGCCCAGTGTACATTGAGAGTTACTGATGCAAACTGGTACTCCATCGCCAGTGGCCTCATTCACATCAGGTTCTACTGATGTGCAACAGCAGTCTGGGGGAGCATCAGAAATGCCCAACATGCATTGGCGCCCATTGTACATTGGTTTCTGTTGCACATCACTTTTGATGCACAATGAGCATCTTGCTGGCTCCTCTAAGTAGTAATGTCACAGCAGCCTCTTGTTGAGTATAGATGTTGAGAAACTGCTCACTTCTTTTTCTTGCAGATGTAAGTCCATCTACGTAGACATAAGTCCCATATTGAATTCCATCCCTTGTTATTTAAATCAGGGAGATTGAACATGAGGTCCTCCAGATATTGGACTATAACTCCTAGTGTGTCTTCGCCATGCCTTATGTCAGCTAAGACTAATGACAGATACAGTGCAATAGCATCTGGAGGATCTGCATAAGTAATTAATTAATTAGGCTAACATAAAAGAAAAGGGATATTCCTAGATTGCCTTCAGAGACTGGTTGGGTTAAAAATAAATACTGTTTTTATAAGTGGACACTATCACATAGGGGGAAATTGGGGGGTTAAAAGGGCATTTTCCCAGGAAAGTCATGCAATTGCAGTGAAGATTTTCAGATGACATCGTAATCAGAGAGGACATATCCCAGGAAGAACCAGGAATGCTCCAAGAACAAACCATTCATGGGATTTCCCTGTCAATGATTTGTTGTTGGATCATTCCTGGTTCTTCCCGGGATAAGTCCTCTCAGATCATAATGTGTGTGAAAATCTTCATCAGGATCATGCAACTTTCCCAAGAAAATGCCTTTTTAATCCCCCGATTTTCCCCCATGTGATAGTGTCCAATGTTAATAAAAGATCTCTTTGTCATTACTGCCAATTGGCTCCACGATAAATCAGTGCCTTTTGTTTAATATCACTCTATTCACTGGCATCCCAACCATAGTCACATACACAGCAATTTTCATTTCTATGTTTAGATTGTCTAGTACTTGTAGGCTTCCCCTGCATTAGAAAAAGCAAAGTAAGACTCGTGGCATATATATTCTACATCAGAAGTTGTGATTCATGTGGCCACCTGATTTTGTTTGACTGCAATTACCAGCATTCCTGGCCATTGGTGTAGTGCTTGAGTGTTGGAATAGGACACTGGGAGACCAGGGTTCAAATCCCTGCTCAGCAGTGGAAATCTACGGGGTGACCTTGGGTAAATCACATTTTCTCAGCCCCAGCGGAAGGCAAGGGCAACCCCGCTCTGAAACACAACTGCCAAGACACCTGCATTATAGGTATATCCTAGGATTGACATACATCAGAAGCAACTTCAAGGCACACAACCACAACAACCATTAAAGACATTAATTTAAAAGAGTTTAAAAAGCAGATAAAACATGATGATGAGGATTGTGAGTATGAAAATACAACACACTCCAATTAAAAGATCTTTGGCAATGGCCAGTTAACAGTTAAAGGCCTGGATAAACAAAAAAAATGTTCCTTGGCATCAGAGAGAACACAGAGAGGGCAACCTGGGAGCAGCCATGAAATCCACCAAGCAGGTCTCCCTTGCATTCTCCCCAAACACAAACACACCTGTGGAATTAAGCAAAAGCCCACCCTCAAGTATCTTAAAACTAAAGTAGACTCATATCAGGAAATAGAAGGCTGAATCCTATTATTTGTCTGATTTAAAAATTAATTAAATAAATCTATAAGGATGGGGACCATCATGGGCAGCAAAAAGTTACAGTCTCCCTACACAACCCACCAGGGGCTTGATCCAGCTTAGGGCCTCTATGTCTGCTATTTCTTTTTCATAAGCCATTTACACAATGACCAAGACCAAGTTTCCCAATCCTCTTGTACGTAACTCTCAGTGAAATACCACATCAAGAAGAAAATACACAGAAAATGTCTGGTGTTTTACTGCAAGTTTTGTCCCTGTGGTGATAACTCAAATTGTTCCTGAGAAAAGCTCAGTAACCTGAGGGAAGGATTTGGTTCCATGTCAATAGCTTCCCTGGGAAAACAAGTCTCTTGAGTTGCCCTTGTCATTTAGATCACATGAAGAAGGGCTCTTCCAAGGCAATGTTTCTTGACCTCAGTAGCAAGGTTGTCAAATCCAAATAGCGACAGACAGCTGTTGAGGCTCTGGCTCTTTTTTCCCCCTGTCAAACAATGCCACACCTGAATTTGGCGTGCCTGAAAAAGTATTTAATATTTTGCCTGCTATCTTGGTCACTCTGGATTTCCTAACAGAAATATTCAGTAGAGCAAGGCTAGGGATCATATGACCCTGTTAAACTTCAGCTGCCATCAGTCTTAGCCAACAGAATCAATATAGATGAATGCTGGGAAATGCTATCCATGAGATTCTGGTAAACTGCATGGATACTATACTGTCCCACTCCTGCAGTAAAGGCTTTGTTTTGAGAATTAAAGTACTGTAGTTTATTTATACTGCACAAATATAGCACTATGATCTGCATTTATTTATGTTAACAACAACAGTATTTTATTTAAAGTTATTCCATTTTAATTGCCATGGTTCCATCCTATGGAATCCTGGAGTGTGCACTTTAGAAAGCATTATTTAGAATGTAAAACTCAACTCTAGCGCCTCACCAAACTACCAGACCAGGATTCCATAGGATGCAGCCATGGCAGGGGAAGTGGCATCAAGCTGCTATGTTTGTTGTAGTAAGAAAGAGCCCAAAGTAATACGCAGAGACAAGAAGGCCTGGGTAGCAGTGGTGGGCAAATTCCACATCTGCCAATCCAACAATGAAGAATACTGTGGTTGACCCAACCTGCCCTTTCTGGAACTAGTGTTATCAGTGAAATGAAAGAAAGAGATTTCAAGCAGCTTTTGGGAAATTCAATCAGCCAAAGGTGCCAATAACCTCAGCAGAAAAGACTGCAATGCCGTGAAAGTCTTCTATTTTGTGCTAGACCCCTGCCCTTGTGCCTTCATCCTGGATTTAGGAGGAGGCTTAATTTCCCATCTTAGAGAACTGATCATGCTGTAGCTATGATGAGGAAAAGTAAAAGGTGTCTGCATCTGTCTTATGGGGGAGGGAAAGTCTAGCATGGCTTTGTAACTTTGCTAGTTATCTCACTGCACAATCATCTCAGATGCAGGCAAGGATTAGTTGTGAAAAAAAATTTGAAACCCCTTCTGATGAAACTAATTTCTAATATAGGAAAGAATTCTTTCTCCTTGGTCAACAACTCCCAGGAAATCTCCAGCCAACATGACCACTGCTAGTGAAGTCTGTGAGTTATAATCCAAAAATAAATGCTTTCAAAGTCTGTCTGTGGATTCTGTTAGACCCTTTAACATTCTCCTTGGAGTAGGTTGATTTCTTTGGAAATTATCACATCGGATAAGGAGGGATCGCTCCCGTCCTTATCCCGTCCTGAAGTTGTCCTTATTGCGTCTGCGCTTGCCCTGTCCTCCTATCAATGGCACCTGTCCTTGTATTACCAGGAGTTTCCATTAATACAAAGTGATAGGGCCATGCCACTTCAGTGATGGCAGAAGGACGGGATAAGTGCGATGTCATTTGAAAATCTTATCACGATCGCACAATAAGGATGACTTCAGGACAAAATAATGACAGATGTCATCTGTAAATCTTAGTGCAATTGCACCATAAACATGGGGTAAGGATGGGAGCATTCTGTCCTTTACTCCATGTGATAATCTCCTTTTTAAAAATTAAATGTCAGTCTTGGGGTATGACAGTCAGAAAGGAGAGACAATAGTGTTTTATCTTTATCCCTTTTGTTAATCTGCTTCAAAATCTTA
Organism: Urosaurus nigricauda; assembly: GCA_034509955.1. Taxonomy (NCBI): domain Eukaryota; kingdom Metazoa; phylum Chordata; class Lepidosauria; order Squamata; family Phrynosomatidae; genus Urosaurus; species Urosaurus nigricauda. The sequence goes on from JAOEGL010000002.1 coordinate 105,637,915, forward strand.
CCCCAGGGTTTGCTCCCAGCTGATACCACCTGGTACTGTTTTCCAGGTGTTTTTTTTTTTTTTTTTTTTTTAATAAAGAAGGCATTTTAAATATGCTTCTCTAAAAGTAAACAGCAACAACTTAACAAATGAACTGGAACTCATATCCATGTGCACCGCTGTCTGGTCAAACTGTAGAACAAAGAACCATGCCCACTACCCCCCCCCCCCCCCACACACACACACCTCAGCATAATGAGCAAGAAGAGCTCCTACTAGAGCAACAGTGTCAACTTCTTACATTTTAAAGTGCAAATCAAGCATAGGAGTAACATAGTCCTCCAGATATATGATCGTGAACTATAATTCCCATCATTCCTCACCACTGTCTAGGAGTGCTGGAAATTGAAGTCAAGCAAAACCCAGAGGTCTGGCTGATTCCCACCTCAAAGTAAAGTATTATGCCTTACCACATAAGGACTGCAGCTCTGTAAAACAACCATTTGATCCAGAATCTAAAACTACCTGACTACACCACTGTGTGTAATATCCACACTGGCACTCACTTTCCCATCAAACTATTTGGAGCCTGACACAAGCCATTTTTTCCTCCTGGGCAAGGCAAGGTACAGGATGGCAGCCTTTCATTCCATTTACAGAATTAGATCATACTCTAGTTTGAAATGTATTTCAGTAATAAGAGTGGAAAACAGGCCTGTGCTACAACTGAGAATAGTAGGATACTTTGGCCATGCAGGGCATGCTATGTGGCATATATTTACAGTGTTTATACCCCACCCTTCAGCCCTAAAGACTCTCAGAGTGGCTTACAATTATTATTATTATTATTATTATTATTATTATTAACAACATGGTTCCCTGCCCTCAGGCTTACAATCTAAAAAGACATAACACAAAAGGAGAAGGGAATGGTTGTGGGAAAGGGGATCAGGTCCAGCTGTTCTTCTCTCCCTCTCAGGCCTGGACCAAGGCAGATGGACTGGAGGGAGGGCTCTGCTTCTTAGCTCATGCCAGGCCCGATAGAGCTGGGCCTGCATCTCTCCCTTCATGGCCAGATGGCACCACATGGACTGGAGGGAGGGCTCTGCTTCTTAGCTCATGCCAGGCCTGATGGAGTTGGGCCTGCATCTTTCCCTCCATGGCCAGATGGCACCAGATGAACTAGAGGGCGTACTCTACTTCCAAGGAAAAGGAAAAGGAAAAAGAAAAGAAAAAATCTTGAGACCAACCTCATTAGAAAAGACAATGGAGATTATCATATTCAGTTTAAAGTGACTTATCCCCGGTGGGATAAAGTTGCATTTAATTTTAAAAGCAGATGTTATCACCGGGCGAGTGCAACCGATCTGCAGCCCAGAACCCAGCCGTACTTATCCAGCAGCTTTTCAAAAATGGCAAGTTTCTGTTTTTTAAAATCTTCTGGATAAGTGTAGCTGGGATCCGGACTGTAGACAGAATGGAGTGTGCTAACAACCACTCTTAAAATTAAACTCAACTTTATCCCATTGGGGATAAGTCGCTTTAAATTGAATGCAATAATCTCCATTAACTCTTCAGAAGGTAGAAGACAGTAGAAAAGAATGCATTAAAGCCAGTGTATAGCAGTGGTTTGAGCATTGACCTTTGAATTTGCTGGTTCAAATCCCTGCACAGCCATGGAAACCTCCTGGCTAATCTTGGACAACTCACACACTCTCGGCCTCAGAGAAAAGAAAAGGCAAACTTTCTCTGAAAAAAATCCTGCCAAGAAAACCCCATAATAACCTTTGTCTTCTACTTTTTGAGGTGTCCCCTCACTGATTTATGGCAACCTCACTTCTATTTTGTGATGTTGCCATAAATCAGTGAAATCTTGAAAGCACAACAGCAGCAGCAACAGCAAATGGATAGGTTCAATCAAGGAAGCCATACCCACAAGTTTGCAAGACCTGAGCAGAGTAGTTAATAACAGGGTGACCGGGAGGTCTCTCATTCACAGGTTCACCATAATTTAAAGTCAACATGATAAGAATTAACAATGACAACAATGAGACCAACATCGCTGTCATCCTCTTGGGGTAATTGCATTGCTCTAAGTGGCAGAATCATCCTAAATCAAAGTTGTCAAAGTTCTGTCATCTGCTCAGATTATAACTGGACTAACCATTCATGTTTACCCCTGAAAAAAAGAATGTTCCTGAATATGTCAGAATCAGCATAGATTGCCCTGAAAACAGCTTGACACCACTGTTTCTAGAGTGAGTAGTTGCTCTGGGCATGAATATGAACTAGGCCAAGCCAGTGCAATAAATGATGCAGAGTTATACTAGGGCCCATCTCTCTGGGTTGGCACCAGCCTCATGACCTTCTGGTGTTCAACTTCTAAGAGGCCAAGCCGGCTTTACCAACTGTGAGGGGTGATGGGAGATGCAATTTAGCAAAATCTATAGGGCAGTCCTTTGCACCTCCTGGCCAGATAAGTGCAAATGGTGGCAAATTTGTGTCCAAAGCATCAGTTCCAAATGGTAATTCAAGGGCAGTGGAATTTTGTGCTGCCAGTTATGCCCATTTATTCTTGGTAGGAGTCAATGTGTAATTGATCTTTATCTCAGGCCTCAGTGCTACTACGTACTAATAAAACACCTCTATTGAGCAGCATATAAAATAGGAAAAGCTAATGGAAGACATCAGCTAACGTAGCTATAAAAAGGTATGCCTGAAGAAAAGGAGTCCTATTCAAGTGCACCCTTAGAGATCTTGCACAAACACAAAAAGTGCAGGCCTTTTAAAGAGGCTGTTTCATCCCTTTGCTGATAATAATAGTGTTATCAGTGCACATCAGTTTCTTGTAGATTAAAATTATTAAGGTACCTTTTCCCATGCCTAACTAACTCAATGCAATTATTTATCATACATACAGTTGGCCCTCTGTATCCACCGATTCTTTATCCATGGATTCAAGCATCCACGGCTAGAAAATTTTTTAAAGTATAAATTCCAAATAGCAAACCTTGTTTTTGTCATTTTGCTGTTGTATTTAACGGAACTTGAGCATCCAGTTGGTTCCAGGGCCAAATCCCAGCGGATAATGAGGTGCCACTGTGTTCATATCAAACTTGGCTTTATATTTCTGAACTTCACAGTTGCATCAGTTTCATTCTTGCTGTTGTTGGTAATTGTCATCAAGTTGGCTTTGATGCAACTCTGTGAATTCTACCAATGCACTGCCTTTCCATGGTAGTGGGATTGTGTGCTCCTGCTGTGCTGATGGCAGAAGTCATTTTGGTCACTTTGGCAGTCCATGGTATCCATTGAACTCTCCTCCAGTGCCACATTTCAAATGAGCTGATGTTATTCCTATCAGCTTTTTTCACCATCCAGCTTTCACAACCTTGCGTAGAGAGAGGAAATACAGTGGCATGGATGAACATGACTTTCTCCCCACTGCAGAATTGCAACCAGTCACTGTCCAGTCACCTCTCCTGGCCAGCGAATGGCTATGGCAACACACTCTGGCCCATTAAAACTTCCTTGTGGGAAGAGAGAATTTGAGGAACTGTATAGCCAGAGTGTTAATCTCTGTGTTATCATGTAAGACCTCACCCACTGTGTGCAACTGAACAAGGAGAAATTTGGGGAAGGGATAAAATTGCCAACAACAGGGTCTTGACATTAAGAGCACAAGATGAGCTTTTGTGAACAGCTTCCATGCCACTCACCCAGGCCTTTAATTTTCACTTCCCTTAGCTCACTGTACTCTGAACCAACTTCCCTCCTGTTGACAATCACATAACATCCTTAGGCAGCTACACCGATAGTTGACATCCAAAAGGCATGTTGGGAAATTAGCCAGCCCATTTAAAGGCTATTCTTTTAATGGAATTGTTCCATGTGTACCTCATTTATTCCTATTATGAGCCCTCTGATGAATGCTTACTATTCACCTTGGAGGCCACAGCTCATTGCTCTATTGATATTTCCTGTGTTTTAATACATGTGAGCAGCCGAGCATGCAAGCACTTTAAAATGGGCACTGAGACGAAGCTCCCTGGGTTTCTCATTCCTTCTGCAGATCCATGGCTGCATTCTCCTCCCTGTGTTTTGACTCATCCTCTAGAGGCACAGAATGAGTAAAGACTTCTAGTCAACACAGTGAAGTCGGGACACAGAAAGCATCCGGACAATGCACATCACTGACATATATTGACATTAATCCTACAGGAGGGTCTGGGAGCTTGTGCAGCAGCAAATCCATTCTCGATGTTACTCAGCAATTTAAAGGATCACTCCATGGTTTGATATCCTTGCCCTTAACATAAGTTCAGCACCTTGGATAGCTCTAAAGTCTGGAATAAAAGCCAGAACAGATCCATCACATTCTTGACTTAGAGCCAGAGCAGATGGTAAGGAAAAGGCAGTTCAATTCTGCTTTTTCCAAAAGCAGGTAAAAACCCCGCTGTCTGTATGGCCCACTGCCAAGGCAGGCTAAATATGCACAGCCCAACCGCACAGCATCAAGCCATGCCATTGTTGTTGTTGTTGCCTCCCCATCATACATGCACAAACACACCACCTACACCACCTGTGATCTCCAGTTACCTCCCACATCCACCCAGATGCCATCCCATTGCATGACCGCCCCTTTGATCAGCCACACAGTCACATGTGCAATGTTCTGCCTATACAAGGCATTGGGGGATTGGTGTGTGAGTGATACATTGGCAAAGCAATGTTGTACAATGTAGAACAGTACAATGTTGTACTGCCTGGTTTGTGTATACTGTATTGTAATTACACCCATTGAGGTTGTCACACTTTCATTTCTTCGCTTTGCCGCAGCCCTGCACTCATGTTGGGATGTTTATATGCATGTGAAAAGATGTAAATTTTCTGCCTTGAATCAGACTACCCTGGCTTCTTTTTGCTCTGGATTTTAGCCCCAGAGCTTTGGTCTAGTTTCCAGCTGCTTTCAAGGTGTGCATCATCTAAATATTCCATCTTCAAAGCAGTTGGAAACAGCTTTATTTTGCCATCTGTTTCACCCTCTAGAAGCCATTAGCCACCACTGGGACTGCCACAAAAAACATCAGATTGATAGTTCACATGCACAAATCTCCATAATACCTAGAGGTTACTTGCTTTTTGGATTGGGACCATTCACACTACACTGTTATAGCACTTTTATTCCTCTTTTACTACCATCGCTGCATCCTATGAAATCCTCAGTCTTGTAGTCTGTTGAAGCATTAGAGCTCTCTGACAGAGAATTCCAAACACCTCTCCCTGAACGGAAAATCCTAAAACTCTATAAGATGTCGCCATGGCAATTAAAGTGAAATCATAGTGCTATCAATTACCATGTGAAAGAGCCTTTGGCGAGGTACTAAAGTACTTGAGTTCTCTGGCTGAGAATTCTTAAGTATTTCATGAAACTATAATCCCTAGGATTCCATAGAATGGAACCATGGTTGTTATAGTGGAATCATAGTTCTATGTTTCTGTAGTGTGAAAAGGCCCTTTAGTGCTCATGCCAAAGCCTTTACTGCAGGGATGGGATAGGAAACATGCCACCTCCCAGTTTATGGACACCAACTCTCAACCTTCACCATTATTGTCTTATTGTGCTTGCTGAGAATTTCTCCAGTATGACAGGGCAGTTCCCCTCATTCACTTTGGGAACACCAGGCTCATTGTAGAATATTTGGATTCTTCCACACCAATGATCCTGTTCTGACCAACAAAGAAGGGGTAAGTAAAAGGGAAACATGTCAATACGGTAGTATTACTTTATTATTGACACCTTTTCTCCAAAACTGGGTAAAGCCTGGGCACTGGAAAGGCAAAGATATAGGCTGGGCACTGGGAAGATCACTCACATAGAGTATTGTGCTCTCGCCAAACTGGCCTGAGACTAAAATCAGATCTCTTTAAAAAAAGAATCACAAAATCTTGTAGCATTTCCCCATTAGTATCTATAAGGATCTAGGCAGTGGGTAATTGAACTGTATCTCAAAGTGATGCTGAAGCTTTATGCCCTTGCATGGGTTTACATTATTTATTATTAGGATTTTATGATTCCTTACCTCTGAATACATCTCTCTTTTATAGAGTATAAAAATTGCAAGCTTGCCAGTTCAATGGGAATAAAATTGAGCTCATAAACCACAAGAATTACTCATTTGGCTTCCTCTGTGGAAGAAGAGATGCCCTCAAATGCCACCCAAAGAAGTAGCTTTACTTTTGCTTCATGTCCAAAAGGTCCCACAGAGTTTCACTGGGTTTTCTCCAGAGTAAAAGGATTTGTACACCGAGTAAATAACATCACTGCTGTGTCTGTTTCAACTGAGACATGACCTCCCCTTCTGAATAATTGTTAGTGGTTTCAAACATTATTGAATTCATTTTGTGCTTTCCTTTTTGAAACCGGAAAGAAGGTATCCCAAGCCGTTAGACTTACTAAAAGAAAATATATCCTCTGTTATCACTGAAGCCTCCTAGTTCTCATTTTCATGGCATCATGTGGGTAATTAGGTGTGTGCATGTATGTTTCCTCTCAGTGAATGTTTTGCTATAAAAACAGGAGAGAAAATCATTTGCACAGGTAGAGGAACAAGGTGGCAGGGATTTTGTTTTTCCCTCCCCTTGGATTTATGAATGTGGGTGTACATTATACATAATATTACCTGTATTTCCTAGCTCTGCCATTAGGAGCATTTTCTAAATAAGGCTTATTTATTAGCCGTCACTTTGGACAGTGATGCTATTGCAGAAGCAGGTGTAATGTACATCACTGATGCTACTCGAAAGCTTTATGGAGCAATTACCCATTAGGAGAGCTGAGCAAATAATTCAGAAAGGGCTCATTTATTCATGAAATGTAGCCTCTTTTTCTGCATGAGGTCATCATTTATGCACACTCATTCATTCTCTGGTAGGATTCTCTGAATAATTCCTGATCTTTCCCACTAGCCCTGGTTCCCTTTTTGGCTAGGTAGGTCACAAGATCTCTGCTGTCTGTCAGAGGAAGATGCCAACAAACACGCAGACACACAGAGAGACACAGAGAGACAGACAGAGGGTCACAATATTTTTTTTAAAAAAAAAATTGTGGCCATATTCTTTCATGATTCTGCAGTGTAATTGATAATACAAAGCCATGAACTGAAACCATGATGCTCTCAAAGCATGGCAGTCAGGAGAAAACATTTGGCAGCTGCCTTTCACCTGATGATCTTACAGTTCCATTCTTGCTCCAGAACAAAAGCACCTCTCTTTGTAGGAGGGGAGGGTAACTTGAAAGAAAATTGTCTGTTCTCCCATCCCCTTTCTCCCCATATTGGACATTCTTCTGATGGCCAGAACCACTGAGATCAACTGCAGGAAGTATTTGGCTCTATGCCCTGGCTGATCTCTGGAATAGAGAAATGGCTAGGATGATGGAGACAATTGCCCCGAAGCATCCCTTTCCCTGGTTCACTAGGGAGCTGGCAATGATGAAAGGAGTGCAACAAAGACAGGAACACAGATGACAGAAGACTCAGAGATACTCTGAACAAACATGACCATCAGAAAGTCTGTGTTGTGGAGATGGTGCCATTGCATCTACACAGCGTCATCCAAAATTGCTTTCTCAAGGGGCTTTTTACACTCTAGTCTACAAGAAGAAAATAAAGACCACTAACAGCCCACTATGAAGAATTTTCAAGATACTTTGCAGACAAAATTGCATGGATCAATTTGACTTGGATGCTGTAGTTGAGACAGATCCAGTGAATGTAATCTTCGCACCAGTTGGTCCTGCATTGTTGGACATGTTTCAGTTTGTGTAGCCTGAGGGTGTGGACAGTATCCATGGAAATGTGAGAGCCATTTACTATGATCTAAATCTACATTAATTCTATTGTGTGAATGCATTTTGGGGTTGGGGTTGGTGTTGCTTGTTGAGGCACTTGCTCACTTTAACCATGAGGTGAACATACACCAAGGCCACAATTCAATGCTGTGTCTGTATGTTTCGATCCATTAATTTCATTGGGCTTAAATATGGAGTTTATTGCATGGATATTTAAATCAGTTTACATCAATCCAGTTTAACTATTAATTTGGGTGGCATCCTGATATTATCACAAGGTTTTTTGCTCCCATTTTGCCACCTGAATACATCCCGGGCCCATCCCAACTTCCAGGAGGGCTCCAGCAGCCATTTTTTCAAGCTGGAAAACTCCTGACTCCAAAAAGAGCTGCGAGGAGTGGCTCTGGAAATGGGGATGGACCAGGGATGTATTCAGGGCAGCAAAATTGGAGCCAGAAACCTTGCAATAATATCAGGATGCTACATGAATTAAGGGTTAAACCAGATTGAGGTAAGATTATTTAAATATCCATGCAATAAGCTCCAATGTCAGACTGTTTGATCATGGTCCACTTCAGGGCATGATCTACCATCAAGGAGATGGAAATTATGAGTTATCATTATAGGGAAGAAAATTCTCAGTGATTTGCATTATTATTGTAGTTTCCCATATGAGCCTCCCTCACCTGTTTTAATATCCGGGGGGGGGGGGGGGATATCTTTTGGACCTACTACTACCAGAAGAATGCCTGATGTGGATGAGAGAGAAGACTCTTTGAGGCTGCTTCCAGACTCTGAAATTGACTTGGCTTCTTTCTGCTGTCTTTTGTTGCTACATTTTTGATTGAATTTTTAATGCCATGTTAAATTAAATTGAGATGTTGTTCTTCATCTGTGTTTTATTATTGTCAGCTGCCCCCAGTGCCTTGTTTTGGTAGAGGGTAGCATAGGAATCAATAAATAAACAACTTCCATACTGATTTTTTTTAACCTCCTTGTCTTCTCTGGATGAGATGTGGATTAGTTTATACCAGATGAATATCCCAAAATGTAGTTAGACTGTAATTTCTGTCATTTCCAAGCAATGGCTATTTTGACTAGGGCTGAAGGGAGTTGCCGTCCCATAACATATGGAGGGCCTCAAGTCACTTACCCCTAGTTTCCACTTTCAAATGTATATTTTGTAATCTTGGATATTTAACTGGAGGGGAGGGTATGGGTCCAATATGAGTAGTGTTGTTAATACATTCTGGGTTTTACTCCAAACTTTAAAGGAGTTAGCCAAGACATTGAATCTGTTTTGAGGATGGACTTCATCACCTTGGATAACTCTTTTAAAGTTCAGCCTAAATCGTGGAGTAGATTTATATCCCTACTGAAACAGGAGCCACTGGTTTCTACTGCTGTCTAACACACAGGAGTTCCCAATGAATTTGAAGGTGGCTTTGGAGGATCCAAAGACTTTGAAAGCTGTAAACTTCAATCTGTTATTAACAGAAATATATAAATGGGCTCTACTTTGATCTCAAAATAGATGGAGTCCTTCACAACTGTGCTACAAAATTATATATCTGTCTCAGGATTTACCTTATATCAAGGTTTGCAACAGCTGGGCCCTCAGCCAAATCCAGCATGATTCACTGAAAAATCAAGGTCATGATCTATGTCACCAGATGACTGCTGATGTTTGTTTTTTCGGGAGGTTGAACCTGTTGTATTTCTGCATTATACCGATGCACTCTTCCTTCTGGTTCACAGAAAAGAGACATGATTTGTGCCTGCTAGGGATTTCTCTTGTTTTTTCAGAGTTGTCTTTTCTTGCATCTAAAGTCACATTTTCTAGCTAGGGGTTGGATATTTGGATCATTTTTTTTGAAAAACACAGTTTTCCAAAATTTCAATTATTTATGTTAATATCAATAGACAGAACTTGAAGTTAAATAAAATAAAAGAGGGAGAAAGAAAGATTGACAGATTCACCCATCTAGCTAGAGGTCTTTAAGGACTTGGCTATTCAAAATCTGGTTTTGAAGAAGAAAAGATGAGGAGGAGGATGAAGCAGGAGGAGGAGGAGGAGAAGCAGCAGCAGCAGCAGAAACAGCAACAGCAGAATCAAAGGTGGGGGACAACATATCAATGGGTGACTCCTTATGTATACCAGGCACTGGAGTTGGTTGTATTACAAGAACAGAAGCAAATAATACAATGGAAGAAAAGAGGTGGAAATGGGAGTGTAAAGATCGTGTAGCAGCTTTGTTGGTCCTATGTACCAATGCTTATTCTCCATGATTTTTTTTTTAAAAAGTACTCCTTGCAATGCACATTTCAGTTACATTTAAGCATAAAATGGCACATGGTGCTCATTCTCTAAACTTCCTTCCTTTAAGATAGGCTTGTTTTGTTTATGTTTCCTACTTCTTTGCATAATTTCATTTTCAACATAGGTAAGAAAAAGGAAGCAACAAGTGTTTTTGGTGCTGCTACAAGCATGCTCTGTTTCACCAAGAAAGCAGTGACCCCAGGCCCTTTCACACTACACTGTTATAGCACCATGATTCCACTTTAACTGCTATGCCAATGTCCTATGGAATAGTGGGATTTGTAGTTTAGAGAGAGATGTTGAGAATTCTTAAGAGTACTCTAGTGCCTCACCAGGATTGCATAGGATGTTGCCATGACAGTTAAAAGTGGAAACATAGTCTTATAATTGTGTGGTATGAAAGGGTCCCAAGAAGCAATTAAAAAGCCTCCAAAAATGATCTGTTGTGAAGTCTGAATTCTAGACAAGATTTATCCAGGAGGAAACGAGATGACAGGATCCTTCTGACAGCTCCACTCTATGTTTAAATGTTTTCCAGGTGCTGAGTGGTTCTACCAGTAGACCGGTGGTCCCCAAACTTTTTTGGACTACCACCCTCTTTCCTCTTGGGTGACAACCCTAGGACATACACCCCATATTTCTTGATGTTAGGTCTACTGTTCTACTATACAATTCAAAACAACCAATCTCAGTCACTGCTTCCTTTACCACCTGGTCACCCTGGAAACAGCAACCAAGTACCTGGCTGAGAAGTGACTGAGAAGCTTCTCACCCATGCCAGCCTTGTGGCAGAGGTGTCACTATGTGATATGCGGGAGGGGGGTGATGGCAATACCAGCATAGAAGGGAATAGGAGGAAGAATCCCTGGATTCCTCTTGCACCCTGCTTCCGAAGCTGGAGGCTGCTGTCTCCCATACTATCAACAGCCTTCTGCTTCAGGAGTAAAGAGGAGAAAGAATCCCTGGATTCCTCCTGCTCTCCTACCCATGAAGCTGGAGTCTGTGGTGTGAATAGGAGACATCAGCCTCCAGCATCAGGAGTTAGGATGACAAATAATGGTTTGGGATGAGTTGCGACTGTCGACATATATGGAATTATTAATGTGCAACTACAAAAACATTACTAATAATTCTGTATGATCTGGAAGGGAGCAGGTAAATGGGTGGCAACACCATGAGTTATTGCACCTGGTGACATCAATTTTAGTTGCATCACTTGCAGCAAAGTGCAGTGTAGGTAAGAGACCTCTTGTCACTGCTCAGCTGCTGCTCCCAATGAGACCAGTTGCAAAAGGAGAAGCTTTTCCCTGGCGAGGCAGGGTTCTCAATCTTTCTTTGTCAGGGTGAACAGGAGAACAGCCTGTGTGTATATGTGTTTAAAGAGACCACATGCTCTGGACTGGAAACTGGGAAGGAAGGAAAGAAGGAAGAAATTTTTGCCTCATTCCCAGTTATAAATAAATCACTTTGGCAGCAGAGCATGGTTCACACTACATTTGCCTCGATCGCATTACTTGCTGTAAAATAAAATAACCCACTTGTGGTTCCCATTGACGAATGAATTGATTCGAATTAAACCGTTTCCTATGGGAGTCTCTCAAAATAACCCAGTTATAGTTCACATTGGCTAATGAATTGGTTTAATTTGAAGCATTTTCAACAGGATTTGCTACTTCTTCTGCTACCTCTTCTCTTGGCCTGTCCAATGAAAGAAAGCAGGAACAGCAATGCAACTCTGACCTGCCAGCCAAGTCCTGTCAAAACTCACAAAGCTTAAGCAGGGTCCCAAATCTGAAAGCACCTTTTTGCTGCCACTTCTCCTCCACTGCCGCTACTATTAATTTCCCAACCACCAAAACTAGTGAAAGACATGGCTGAGGGAATGAACTCATGTGAGGAGGTGAGGGGTGGGAGACACCACCACACAAAGCAACCAGTGAGACTGTGTGGTGGTTTTGAGGAACCTTAAAAAGAATTTTCATGAACCCTTCGTCCCTACCACGGTCCTAAAGGCTGCTGATTGCCCTTGTCTTTCTTGCACACCAGTATATTGACTGAAAGCCCCAAGCTGTCCCCTTTTCCTTCCACCGCCCCCCTGATGCTCCCTTTCCCCTCACTGCCCCTGGATCTTTCCACCACCCCTGGGGAGGGGCGTACCACCCACTTTGGGAATCTTTGCATTAAACAGAGTGAGGCAGTTGCCTCAGGCAGCCAATTTTGAGTGTCAAGAAAGGGGAACAGAAAGTAAACTATGTGGTTAATTATTATGGCACTTGCTTGACCTCAGAGACTCAGTTTGGAAGTTTTCTGCTCAGATGCCAAAATAACCTGACTAGCCTGGCTAATAATAATTATATAACTTGTGCTTGTTTGGTTTGATGGAAGAAGGTGGAGAGGTAATGCTGTTGGCTCATCCAGCTCAAGCAGTAAAATGTCTTCTGTCATCCTAGGACCAGAGGTTTCTGCCTGTTGGCTTAAGATAGCAATAGCAAGTACATTTCTATACTGCTTGCCAATGTACTAAGCAGTTTACAAAGTGTAAGCTATTGCCCCCAACAAGCTGAGTACTCATTTTAGCGACCTACTGAAAGATGCCAGGCTGAGTTGACCCAGAGCCCCTGGCTGGTATTGAGTTTGTGAGTGAGTGGCCGTAGTACAGGTATTTACCACTGTGCCACCAGGGCTCCAGTCTACAGTCTCACACTTTGACCAGCTGTCTTAGCAATGAAGTGCCTAAGAGCTGATGCCAGGTTCCCTATTTGATACAATCGAATCAAAATGAACTGCAGTACATGGACTCTGGGGAGGTCATCTCCGAAACCAGCCTTCCCCTCTCCTGCCTTCTCTGCCTTAGTCCTCTTGGTATCTCAGAAGAATATGTTTGCAGCAGATAATTTACAAAACCTCCTGGAGCAACTGTTCCTGACAAGAGTGTGATTTCTAACATGCTAACCTGCATGTAACCTGCTAGGTTATGGTCTGTAAAAGGAATGATGAAATATTCATGGAAACCTAACAGCAGCAAATAGGCAGGGCAAAGAGGGAATACAAGGAGGGAACTGATCAAATTATTCTACAAACCAATAAAAGAGTTGCAGCCTCTGGGAAACTTCTGGATGGCACAGCGGCCTGAAGTTACACCTTCCAACTTAAATTGGCTCTAACTTCCCTTTTTTGCACTACATCAACTTGCATGGTTTGCCTCAGTTCATTCCTCAATGAAGGTGCCACTCTCATTAAAAAAAAAATCCACTACTGTCAGTGGGGATGATGAACAATTATCTGCTCAGGTAGGTCTGCATGCCTGAAGACTGTTGGGGAAAGTATTCACCTGAGGGGAGAAATTGCACATTTATGATGGGGTGAGGTGGAAAGCTGGGTAGAAGAAGGCAATGATATTGTAACAGTGAAATTGGACCAATGGCTACTTCTAGGATTTCCTTAAATTCAGGCACAGAACACAGTATTTTTTTAACTTGATTGTGTTCAATTCAAATAATATCCTAATTTTAATATAAATGTGTGGTCTTATTGTGCATACTAGATATGAGGGTGAATCTCACATTTTTTATGTGTCAAGATTTGAAATCGATCATGGGAGAAAAGCATTAAGCTCACTGCCCTACATTGGCCATGTTGTTTATAAGTGGAGCATGATGGTACACCCAGCTCATTCCACATAGAGAATGTAGCAGTTAAAACTTATTTTAATGCTCCAAGTGAGATAGTGATCTTTTCCAGACCTAAAAAGACAGACTGTTTTAGAGGACCCAAACAGGTTGTGCATATGTTTGTCAAAATATAAACTCAAGAAAGATCCCATCCCTTTAATGGTTGTGTAAAATTTCAGGAAGTGTTGCTTGTTACCGATCACATGACAAACAACATTTGCTGCCATTCTGTCTTCTATACAACCATTAGATGTACAGGAGCATCCAGATTTTTCTAATAGAAAGGAATAGCTCGGGACATGAAGGGGAAAAGCCATGAGGATGGCACTGCCCTCCTCAAAGTATTTGCTGTTTGAGCCCCTCATTTCTGGTTTTCTGTTGTTGTGTGCCTTCAAGTCCTTTCTAACTTGTGGCAACCCTAAAGTGACCCTATCAGAGATTTTTCTCAGCAAGATGTATTCAGAGTGAGTTTGCGCTTGCTTTTCTTTGAGGCTAAGAGAATGTGACTTGCCCAAGGTCACTCAGGGGTCTTCCATGGCTGAGTGGGGATTTGAACCCTAGTCTCTGGAGTCTTCATCCATGGCAACTCTGGCTGGAAGCAAAAATGACTGTGGTAATATTTGGTGGTTAGGGAGAATTATCATGCTAATCCTAGCCTACAAAAGTCTCACCTCCCCCCCCCCCACTACACACACACATCACTGCACCACACCAACCAGAAACCATCAGATGTTTTAATTTTAATTACATCTCTGGAGCTGCATATTATCTTCAGCAGGAGCTTGGATCTTAGGTGCAAACTTGATGTTATAGCAAATGTACGTACACAGCCAAAAACAGCAGCTGCACAAATAATTTATCCTCTTCTCCCTGAAATCTATAAGTAGAGAATGTCTGGCTCAAATTCTACATGTCAAACTTCAAGTGTAAGAGAGGCAGTTTTCCAAATAGTTTTGCTTGAATTTAAGTAAAAGCAAACTTCTCAGAAGCCATGAAGCCAAAATGTTCAGTTTTGCATTGGCCTACACTGGAGTGGGCAACATGTGTCCCTTGAGTTGTCGACTATAGCTCCCAGTAGATGTATTCAGCATGGACAGTGGTGTGATCTGATGGGCATCACTGTCTAATGGTATCTGGAGGGCTCCACATACCTGTTCCATATAAATGGTCATTGGATTGAATTTACAGCACAAATTTAGAGAAGCAGGACCTATACAGAGGTGGGAACCATATACCTCTCAAGATAATATTTGACTGCAGTTCCCAGCATTTATCACCATTGGCTCTGCTGATTAGCGCTGCTAGGATTTGCAGTCCAACAACATCTGGAGAACCATACCCTTGAACTATGGAAAGCAAGTTTCTTCAGCTATGGAAATTTTCACACATGGCTTTTAAAGCACAATTGAAGTTGGAAATTAGCCTGTTTGGCAATTCTTATCACACAATGTTGCCTCCAGCCAGCCCATCACTGCTGTGCCTCTGAAGCATGGTTGAAGCACGTTTTCATTCACATGGAAAACCATCAACAAGCTCCCAGTCATGCTGCTGTGCCATCAGTTATCAACTGTGATAGGTTCCTCCCATGGTAGTTCCAGAATTGGGCAGTCATGTGGTGTCAGTCTTCTCCTCTCCACCACTCCCCTTCCCCTTGCTATTTCCAAACAAGTTGGTTTTCTTTTCTTTTTTCCACTTTCTTTTCTTTCCTTTCACTAAGTGACATTGCCATAACTCCAGGATTGTGTTATGGAAAAAATTTAAATTAAAACATGAAAGAAATGCCGGGTATGGCATAGAGCACATTTTTCACTAGCCAGCTCTCACATCTGTACTCAGTGATGGGGAATACCATGGCTTGGATGATTCTAGCACTCAATTGTATATCTTTGCTCTTTAAGATGTTGTCTAGTTCTTTTATCATTGCCCTTCTCATTCCTATTCTTCTTCTTATCTCTTTACTGCAGTCTCTATTTTGATCATTGTTTGATCCAAGGTACGAGAATTGTTTAACTATTTCAATTTCCTCTTTGTCTAGGTTGAATTTATGCAGATCCTCCACGGTCATTGTTTTTCTTTCCTTTATGTTCAGTAGCAAGCCTGTCTTTGCACTTTCTTCCTTGACTATCCTCCATAATTGTTCCAAGTCAGCAATGCTTTATGCTAGTAATATGGCGTCATCCACATATCATAGATTGTTGATGTTCCTTCTATTTTCACTCTTTCTTCTAAGTCTAATCCCTCTATTTGTATGATGTTTTCTGCATACAAGTTGCACAAGTTTGGTGATAAAATGCGGTCTTGCCTGACCCCCTTGTCAATTGGAAACCATTTTATTTCTCCATATTCTGTTTTAACTGTGCCCTCTTGTCCAGAGTACATATTTCTCATCAGAACATTCCATACTAGAGGACAGTTATTAAAATAGGGGCAAGGAAAGGGGAGTCATCATGAGCAACCAGACTGAAAGCATGCAGTGTATGCATTCTTTTGCACTCAAAAGATAGCACCTATTGTGCTTCTTTCTATATTCTGCCAAGACCATGAAGGGCAAAGTCTCCTCTGCTTATTGCAACCTTCAGAGATTGCTGAGTGGCAGTAGAGGGGAAGAGGCATAAAACCTAGTAACACTTCCTGCAACCCAAAACCTCGACTTATAGTAAATACTCATTGCACATCCCTGAATCATCTAGCAATTACCATTAAAGCATCCCTTCACACTACAGTGAGAAGGATTTTTTTAAAAAAGAAAATAAAAAATCCCTTTCTCTTTTATAGAGACATTATTTCTCAAGACTTACAGCTTATCTAATCAGAATCTCTCTGCCACATCCATCTTTCTTCCTTAATTTGACTTCAGTGCATACTGTAGTTTTATCACATGCCTTCTTTCATTCACTCGAGATCCCCAGAGATATTTTACTAGAAGATTGCCACACTTAAGCTTGATGTTCCTAAGAAAACGCATCAACCTAACATTTTTGAAAGGCCAAGTTGTTTCCTATTGTCCCTAAGGAGCCAATATCAGTTCGTCCTATCATTATTTAAATGTACCCACCACCTTCTGGCATTGTGCCTGAGCTGAGGTGTCAAGATTGTAAATTCAGGTTATAACCTCTGGAATGCTCACAGACTTAGCTTATCCCAAGTTGCCTAACATCAGAAGAAATATTGAGGACACAACCAGCTTCATGAATCTCTAAAATGTGGAGTTTCAGAGGACCTGACAGTGATAGGGAAGGAGGGAAAGAGGGAGGGAGGAGGGAAAGGAAGGGAGAAGAACAACTCTTTGAAAGGCTCAATAAACCACAGCCTCTCTTTTTGCCATCAGTTATCATGAGCCAATATGTCTGTGGTTTTGCCGGGTGTGAGAGTGAGAAAATAAAGTCACTTTGAAGGTCGCTTTTACAAGCAATAGGTTGCACCTTTCACCTTAACTGGGTAAGTATGTAATGCTTCAAAAATTGATTTCTGCAATTTTTGCATTGAAACTGCCAGCTCTGCCCATGTGCTGAAACTATCAATTTTCTCCTTTGATGGGAGTTTGAGAGTTCCCTCAAACACAGTTTACTTTGACTATGGTCCTATATATTATCATGCTAAAATATGTCCTATTCAGTTTTATGGGGCTTATCCCAACGGGGATAACTGTAGTAAGCCTCATTCAGAATTTCCTTGACTTCTGGATATGCCAGTTCTTTGAATCCAGTAGGATTTTTTTTAATCTTTTAAAATTATAAAAACAAGGTTTTCCATTGCTGAAAAATACAAAAATGTAGGTTGTTTCTGCATTAGCATACATGCACAAATATGTGTGTTTAAATGCAAGGTGACATTGTTACCCAAAATGCTAGGTTCCCAGGAGGGCACTCACCAATGAATATATTTTAGGGTAATTTTACTAACTGAAATTATGTTTTTGTCGGGACAACAGTTGACCTTGGGATCAGAGCCCTATATATAATGGTTCTAAATCACACAGGACTCAGAGGCAATTCCAAATATGTTTTTGTAGTTTTATTAAGTGGATAATCAACATACACACAAGCACACACACTTATGCACACACACAAAAACTAACAAAGCAAAAGTGGGAGCAGGTAAATAGTGGAGGCCTTGCTAATGGTAATAAGTTACCAATTTTGAAGCATGGTTCAAATCAGTGGGGGTCCAGAACTGAGAAAGTTCAATAGTCATCAAGGCAAGTGGGTTGGCCAGCCTAGTAGAACTGCCAGAGTGTCTTCCTGGTTACAAACTAGACCAAATTGTTACTGTCCAGGCACTAGTATATATACCCAAAATCATGTCCTAGGGCAGAAACCAACAACTGAATGGACTAACTCTCAGCTAAATGGTTTTGAGAAAAAGAATGGTTGGGAGCTGTTGTAAATGTTCGGATGATTGGTGTGAATATCTGAGACAAAACAAACCTCTTGCTGCTGGAGAAGTGTCCTTTGTCTGTATAAGCACAACCATCTCCTTTGACCAGAGTCCCATCATTGCCCTCCATAGACAAAAGGGATTATGTTGATGTCTTGGGTGATCTCATTGTGGTGGGTGCCTTGCTTCCTCCCTTGCTGAAGCCAACCAGAATATGGTCAGATTTCCACTTTGGGATTGCCTTTACAAGTCACTCACCGGTCACTCACCTCAGTGCCCCTTTTAATATTAGTTTGATTTCACATATGAGAGGGGTGATTGGGAGCTTGGTCCCAGGATAAAAGTATCTACTAAAACAAGGTGTCTGATTCAGCTCAGCTGTCCAAATGTATTCTGGGATGTCTTTTGAATATATTTCTAAGCAAATTTGTTCTTGAAATATACCGTCGGCTCTTGCTATCCATGGAGTTCCAGACAAACACACACCCCTGCAGAAACCAAATCCATGAATGCTCAAGCCCCGTCACCATTGGAATCAATGGGGCTGAAGTCCACCTTCCTTCCTTCCTTCGCTTCTGCTCTGAGCTTAGCTTTGGAGGCAGAGGCTGGAGCTCCATCAGCCAGAGGGAGCCAGAGTTTGCACCAGGGCTTTGATCTCAGAGCTTGGAGGTTCTGTCCCAGGTGTTGGGCCTGGGGGCAGGAGGCTCTGAGACTCAAGTTCCAGCCTCCACCTATGAACTGCCCTGAAGCCAAACCTGGGGCAGAAGCTTCAGAAGGGGAGGGAGGGGAGAGAGGGGAAGAAGAGAGAGAGGAAGGAAGGAAGGAGAGAGGACTTCAGTCCCATTGTCCCCAATGGCAACGTGACTGCTTGCATGTGCCACCATTGGGATCAGTGTGAGCTTGCCATCTGCAGATGCACAAATCTGTACATATCGAGGTACCACTCTGTGTGTGTGTGAGAGAGAGAGAGAGAGAGAGAGAGTGAGAGAGAATGCTGGAAAATTAAAAACATGCATGTATAAATGCATTTTGTCAATATCATCCTTACTACTTCAGCTGACATATTCATCACAAAATTTGGAGAAATATTAAATCCAAAGGGGGGAAAATCTATTTTCATTTGCTTATTTATTTATTTATTTATTTGCTGGATAGTCCGCTTATATCCTGGTATGGGAGATAATCCAATATACATTAAATCACAGTATAGATTAAAACAAACTGCATTTAAAACCTATCATAGCAGTGAAAACGGTTTAAACACCATTAAAAATAACATCCATTTTTATTTAAAGAATGAATTAAATTGCAAACATAAAAATGTGGATAAAAATACAGCATCTCCCATTAGAAAAGAACCATCTGCAGCAACCAGTCAATAACTAAAAGCCAGTCTAAATAAAAAGGTATTTGTGGGCCAATTGAAGGAGGACAAACAGAGCACCAGGCCAGCCTCGCATAAGAGGGAATTCCACAGCCTGGGAGAGCCACAAGAAGGCTTTCTTATGTGTCCTCCCCAATAATGCATGTGACAGTGAGCAATTTGAAATGAATACTTTATGGGTGTTATATATACATTAAAACCTAAAACCAAAAAAAAAAAAAAAAAAGCACAAAAAACCACCCCCAAACCTTTATCCAATGTATATTTGCAATATGATCCCTAATGCCTCTTCATTTTCTGAACCCAGCTTGGATATCCAGTATTTCTCAATCCATATATGTTGAAAGAGTTTGTTGTAGAATTATGAACACCACTTCAGATTAATCTAATAGTCCAATGGTAGTTTCAATCCCTGGTGTCCTGTTTCCTGTGGACTAGACTTTACCTTGAACATAAACCATCTGTGTGTGATAATGTCAATTCAAATTCGAAACCTTGTGGGTATAGAGATGAGGTGATGTTCAGTGTTAACAATGGTCATTGGGGGGGAAAAGAAGGAAGAAGGCTGTTGCATAAAGCCAATGATGCAGATTGGGAGGGTCTCCTGCCCAGCTTGTGTTCAAATATCTGCTTCCCTTTTCTGGCACCTCAGTGAGTGGAGAGTGAGAAGCCAGCATTGAGGGAGTGAGAAACCATCATTGCACCACCACCAATAATAATAATAATAATAATAATAAAGTTTATTTATAGCCTGCTCCTCTAATAAAATACTCGGAGCGGGGTACAGCAAAATAAAAAGATACAGAGTAAAAACAACAATCATATCCCACCCGAACCGCCCCCCTTAAAACTGAATTAAATCTAGACAGTTTAAAATTAACACAGTTAAAATTGGTCGGCAGTTATTAAAACAAAGTGCATTTTCATGAACAGTCCGTGTGCAAGGCCGCATTAAATCGATTCAAGTAAGTATTAAGTAAAGGGATCACTAATAATTTCCAGTACTGTTTATATTTTTAGAGCAGGGAGCAAGGGTTTCATTTATTCTCTCCTTCAGGGAAAGGCCTGCCGGAAAAGATGCGTCTTTAAAGCCGTTTTGAAACTAGCCAGTGATGTAATGAGACGCATCTCGTCCAGCAGGCCGTTCCAAAGCTTAGGGGCAGTAGCTGAAAAGGCCCTCTGAGAGGTCTGGGACAGCCTGGTTTTCATCGGCTGCAGTAGGTTCCTCCCAGAGGACCGAAGTGTGTGGGGCAGTTCATACGGGAAGAGGCGGTCCTTAAGGTAGGATGGGCCTGAGCCATGCAGAGCTTTAAAGGTTAGTACCAACACTTTGTACTGTGCCCGGAAACTAATGGGCAGCCAGTGGAGAGCTTTGAGCACTGGTGTTATATGCTCTCTTCTAGATGTTCCTGTGATAAGCCTGGCTGCCATATTCTGAACCAATTGAAGTTTCCGGGTTAGGCACAAGGGTAGCCCCATGTAGAGTGTGTTACAGAAATCCAGACGTGAGGTTACTAGAGCATGTACCACAGTCTCCAGGTCTTTCGTATCCAGGAAAGGGCGCAGCTGGCGTATCAGCTGAAGCTGATAGCAGGCGCTCCTGACTACCGCATTCACCTGGCTAGTCATGTGAAGCGAAGAGTCAAGGAGTAACATTGCACTGGTCTCTCTGCCACTTCACCTTGCACCCTCACAGTCAACCTCTTCTTTGCTGTCTGTGCTCTGCCATTCACTCTGCTTACTTCCCCTTGCCTCCTACTCCCTCCCTTTCTTCACCTCATACATCCTTCCATCACCTGTATGACTGTACTCTCCTTTCCATTGCACCCGAAAGGTGGTGCAGACTTATTGCTTCCAAAACAAGTTCACAGATTTGTGTGTCCACATTTGCCTTGTATCTGAATAAATATTGCTAAATATTGCAATAATAATAATAATAATAATAATAATAATGAAACCTTGGAATCCAGGTCAGATGAAGGCCCAAATTACTACTACTACTACTACTACTACTAATACTAATAATAATATTTATTTATAGCCCGCCCAATCACTAGGAATCCGGGCGGGTTACAACAGATTAAAATACATAAAACACAATAAAATACAGAATTATCCCTTCCCACCCACCCCCTTCCCAAGCTAAAATGCAATTAAATCATCTCAATTAAAACAATAAAAATACAATGGTGTTAAAATACTGGATGGCATGCCCCAAATCCAGGAAAATCCTGGATAAACCGGGGGGGGGGGGGGTATTGTGACCCTACCTACATGTCCCAGAATGCTAGACAACACTTTGAGGTGCAGATCAAAATCACTTTCAGATGTTCAGCAGGTGGCTGTAGGTCAGCACTGACAAGCAGTTTGGATAAGAATTGGGGTTTTTTTTTGGGGGGGGGGGAGTCTGTCACAGCAGTGTTATGCTAGTTGCAGCATTCTTTATCACTACACATTTAAGAATCAGGCAAGCTTTCCCATATTTCCCACACAGTATGTACCCAATTAGCTAAATACCTTAAAGACAATAGATCCCATTTGATCTGGGAAGTTAAGCAGGTTCAACCCTGGTTAGTACTTGGATGAGAGAATGTCAATGAATACCAAGTGCTGTAAGGCATTTATTTCAGATGAAGGAACTGGGGGAGGGACACCTCTGAGTATTCCTTGCAAGAAAATCCTATGAAATTCATGAGATCGACATAAGTTGACAGGCAACTTGAAGACTCATACGCACGCACATGCATCCCGAAGTCATCTTTCATTCATGATGATTGTAAATTAAAATACAAGCACTAAATGCCTGAAGTGACACTTCGTAAAATGTAGGGCGATACCTAAGTAAGAAACAAAATTCAGTATCCAAGATGAATAAAATGCTCCAAAATTGTAAAGGATGGAGGATGAAGAAATGCTAACATTATGCTAGAGCATTTACTCCATCTTGAGGTTTATATAAGAACTGCAACTGATGAACATTTGCTTCCGTTTACTAGGCCTTGATGTATTGGTGTACTGGTATCAAACTTGTTATTTTATCAT
Organism: Urosaurus nigricauda; assembly: GCA_034509955.1. Lineage (NCBI taxonomy): Eukaryota > Metazoa > Chordata > Lepidosauria > Squamata > Phrynosomatidae > Urosaurus > Urosaurus nigricauda. Next base: position 105,660,540 of record JAOEGL010000002.1, read on the forward strand.
ACATCAAAATGTAAAACTCCCTTTGAAAGCAGGCTATGCTGTTGTGCATCCATAAGCAGGCAAAACCCTTTTTATTCACACGCTGGCCTTCTTAGTGAACTGACTTGGAATGGCTTTTTAATTCATGAATGTTTCAGTATTATAATTTCATCATGCTTTAACATCACTTCTTTGTGTTTTTATCTATATCTGTTTTTAAAATTCCTGTGATTCTTCTTGATTCCCCTTTCTGGGAAACAGGGATGCTTTCAAAAAGAGGGAAGAAGAGAAAGAGAAAGAGAAAGAGAGAGAAGAAAATGTGGGTATGTGAAGATTTAGCGTGTGGCAAACAAATAATCAGGTCCCTGCCCTGGAATACAGAATGGCAGGTTATCCTAGTTTCTCAGGATGTAGTCTAGTCTCATTCCTCTTCTGGAACCTACTTTTTGTCATTACATACCTCCACGTCAACACAAACTTATAGAGACTCTATCAGAGGGTTTTCTTAGCAAGATTTATTCTGGGGAAAGTTACCATTGCCTTTCTCTAAGGCTGAGAGAGTGTGAGACTAGCCCAGAACCATCTGATGGGTTTCCTTGGCTAAGTATGGATTTCAACCTTGGTCTACCAGAGTTATACAAATATTCAAACTATTACACCATGCTGACTCTGGTCTTAGTACTTCTGTAACCTTCTACCCTGTCATTAGGGAGAATGGGGTAACTGCTTTGGGTAGTGGATAGTGAGGATCATAACCCTGGCATTTCTTCTGGGTCCCTTGACCATTCCCTTCTATTGGAAGAATAAGTTCCATATGCCACACAGCCTGGCCTGCTCCCCATAAAAAGCCTGCTTTCCACAAAAGTATGCTGACTGATCACTAGTGGTGGTGTCCAGTAAAATTAAAGGGGCAACTTCTTGCCCTTTGCCTCAGAAAGTAAATTATAGTGGGGAAGCTCTACTTAGAGCCCACATTCTGTCGTGATCATTGTGGTGCACTGACATTGAAGCAGAATGTGTCAGATATTTCATAGGAAAAATAGTGGGGAACACTGAATTTCCCATAAACCAAATAGGATGGATAATGTAGCTTTCTGGTGGTTATCCTTGCCTTTCACACAACGTATGTCACATCTCCAACAGGCCTTGCCTGAAGGGAAGAAGAGCCCCCCCTCCATCCACCATCTTGAGGGAGAGAAAGGCAAGCCAGCTCCAACAGGCCTTGACTGAAAGCAAGAAGGGCCCTCCCTCCAGGCTTCCAAGACAGAGAAGATCTGCTGGACTTTCCCCCTTCCCCACCACCATTCCTTTTTCCTTTTGTGTCGTGTCTTTTTAGATTGTAAGCCTGAGGGCAAGGAAATGTCTAATTAACAAATTGTAAGCCGCTCTGATAGCCTTGGCTGAAGAGTGGGGTATAAATAAAAATTAATGTTGTTGTTGTCGTCGTTGAGGCAGACAAGCTCCTTGAGTGAGACTTCCACATACTTGTCCCTAAACTGCAAATCCCAAGATTCCATAGGATATTCCCATGGCAATTGAATTGGAATCATACTGCTATACTGAAAGGGTGCCTGGTTGTTTCAGGACTTCATGCCATATGGATTCCCCTCAGTTCAAATCATATCAGGCTGCTAAATTGTGGGTGTTATCTTTAAACACTCTTAAACCAGGTTGAGTCCAAAGACTTTCAGTATGCAAAGGAACCTTGTAGCACCTTTGAGACTAACTAAAAGAAAAAGCTGGCTAGCATGAGCTTTTGTAGACTTGATCTTACTTCCTCAGATGCATGGGGGGGGGGGGGGAGTGGAGAGTCCAGAGACAAACCTATATCAGCCAGTTGTGTGTGAGCATGTCAGTTGAAATTCAAAACTTTGTGGGTATGGAGATGAGGTGGCAAGTTCAGTTTTAACAACAGTTGTTCGTGGACAAGGCAAAGATGTTACCTAAAGCCAAATAAGTAGATAACCATATGAATGAGTGCTGGAATGTAATGTGGGAACCAGAGAGGAGATGTGGTGCCCCCATGAGGATGCTGGGGGGGGGAGTTTATTGCATGCACTTTTCAGCCCGATCCGGGCACAGGGTGGGATTGGGCTGGAATGTTGGAAAAAAGACTTTATCGCATACAAAATTGCTACTGTGCTGTCGCTTATCCATTACCCATCCCTCAGCCATGTTCTGCCGGTCGATTTTGGTACTACGGAAAACTTCCATGGTACCAAAATCGTGAAAGAAGCATTGCTGGGGGACTGATGATGGTTGGGCAGCAGTGCAGCAGCAATTTCATGTGCAATAAAATCCATTTTCCTTTCCTGTCCCATTCCTGGGTTGGGCTGAAAAGTGCATGTGATAAACTCCTTAGTGTTGAAATGTGTGTAGTGTGCAAGGAAACCATTGTCTCTGTTCAACCCACTGTTGATGAACTGGAGTCTGTGGATAACATTCCAATTCTACTGTATTTGTTTCCAATGTTCCTTTGCAGTTCTTTTGTTCAAGGTCCACTGTTCTGAGGTCCAAGATGGAATGCCCAGGAAGACTGAAGTGTTCTGCAACCAGTTTCTGTGTATTCCCATTCCTAATGTCTGATTTCTGTCTATTTATCCTCTGGCACAAGGACTGGCCTGTTTGCAATGTAGAGTGCTAAAGAGTACTCTAGTAACATAGTATGACATGATTCACATTGGAGGGTGAGCATGTGAAAGTCCCTCTAATATTGGGGGTGATGTCAGTTGGTCTCTGATGGCATTTACTGAACAGATGTGTAGGCAGAGTTGATATCTGGGATTGTGGCAAGGCTTTGTATCAGTGTCCATATCTGTGTTGTGTGTCCTCCTGTAAGTAACTGTGTTGTAGTTTGAAGGCTGTCTGTTAGTGAGTAAAAATCTCCAGTGAGAGTCCTTGAGAGGGCAACATTATTGTCCAGAATGGGTTGTAGTTCATTGATGATACATCTGAGTGGTCTCAGTTGGGAGCTGTATGTGACCACTACTTGGGTCCTAACATTTTCTCTCTTCAGTCTGTTCTGCAATAGATTAGTCCTGTATACAAGTCTTGCCTTATTTTGTTTTTGTTTTGTTTGTTTTACTTCATATGATGGGTACTGTAGCTTGAGGCATGCTTGTTTTAATTCCAGGAGTTTGGTATCCCTCTCTTTTTGGTCCAAGCAGATGATTATATTGTAGGGCTTGGCTGTAGACTAAGGATCTGGTAGTGTGTTCAGGATGAAAACTGGAGGCATGCAAAAAGATGTAGCAGTCAGTGGGCTTGTGATATAAACCAGGATGCTTTTTACAAGCATACAAAACATGCATAGTTAAAATAGAATCATAGTGCTATATGGAATCTTTGGGGTGGGGGGTGGGGAGTTGATAACGCATACTGAGAGAAAATGGTAGACCAGGATACCAGTATGAAAATATCATGCCAATAGAATAAGATAGAAAAATGTATGTATACAGTATCTCCCTTTGTCCTGCTAATCTCAGTCTGACAGAAGCAGAGAATGGAATGCAACAAGTGGGTGATAGGAGCAAAACTACAAGGCCTAATGCAAACAAGATAGATAAGTGGTGCCAATGTATCCAGGGTACCTAGCACTACTTGACAGCTCCACGAGGTCTTATAGAGTTCCTGAACTCTGGGGGCCTTGACATCACAAGCCCTAAAACACACTTCCCTGCCAGAAAGTACACTCCTTTATTATGGGGTCACCAGGCAATAAGGGGTCATTATGAGATAGTAGTACATGATCTGTTTAGTATGCATGCTGTAGAAATATGACCTGCTAATTAATGACACTATACCTACACAGAAATAGGATACTTTGTGATTATGTTATGGAAACATATATAAACAAATGTATGTTCCTTTTCTTTGTGTTGGTCTTTGGATCATTAGACCACTGGCACCTATTTGCTGCAGCAAATAAAACGTTAAATTATCATATCTCCTGTTTGGACTCTGACTTTATTCACACTGGGGCAATGAATTCCTATTTTTGTGGATAACAGAGGCATTTTATATGAGCAATTATTCGTGTGTTGTTGATGCAAATTGCAGATTATGTGTATGTGCATGATTGGAGGGATACCAGAATTTTCGGTTCATCTTAAAATCCTTGTTACAGACATATTCAGAGATCTTCCTTAAGCATAATTAATGTCTAATAGTTTTACATCAAATCCCAGATGTACTGAGTCTCACAAACATCAGCAAAGGATGCAACTGTTTACAAGAATGTTTTCTTTCCCATTGTGGGCTACAGCTAACCCAGCTGAGGAGGTAGAAGTGCCCAATGACATTCATGTTAGTAGATCAGTGAATCCACTCTGGGTTTTAGTCCAAACTATAAAGGAATCATCAAGGACACTGAACCATAACCCCAAAGTAGGCTCTGCACATTGCACAGCTCTTTTGAAATTTAGACTAAAATACAAACTGATTCATCAGCTCAATGATATGAAAACCGGCAGCCACCATTGTGGGAGGGGGCTCTATTGGCAAGTCCCCAGTGGCATCACTAGGGTTGGTGTCACCTGGTATAGGGCAGTGACAGCAGCAGTGGACAGGTCCAACCTCCTTCCATTCCATTGCCTTGTTCATCTGCCCTTCCCAGAAGGACCCAGGTGGCTGGACGAGTGGGTGGTTAGTGAGGCAATGGACTTTCCTGCCCTCCCACTGCCTTATAGGAAGGAAGGGGGGCAGGGCAATGGTCTGCAATGAGGGCATCCTTCCCTCTTTTGCAGAGGCTTCCTGACTGGTGGTGGGGAGATTGTGACAGGTGACAAGTGACCTTCCGTCCTCCCCCTTGAAAGCTTTCACCTGGTGTGGTCTGTACCCCCACATATCCCAATGGCATCCCTGCAAGTCCCCATGATATAAAAGACTCATGCGTCTCACTCTGAAAATCAGGAGGGTGGAAAAATCACTACTGATAGCCAATGGCAAGGAAGGGTTTTATTCAATATTTTAATACATTTTGCAGATGTGCATGTTAGAAGTTTTACATCTTTTTTTTTTTTTTTTTTTTACCTTGAGGTGTTTGTCTATCCTGAACCGTTGAGGACAGGGCTGATAACACACCTTAGAAACCATTCAAATAAATTCAAATCCAAATTCTTGCTCCCCTCCCTCCAGATGTATTTCATGCTATTTCACAAAGGTAAAGTCTGGCCTTGGTGTCAAATTAAGGATTGCCATATTGCCAGCATTTTGTTTCCCCTGTCTTTTCTGCAAAGGTATTCCTGACACAGTTTTTGGAGAAACTGTCTTTCAGGCTCAGAAGCGCATTTTTTCAAAAGATATATTTCTCAAAAAAAAAAAAAAAAAAAAAGGCCAGTGAGAATTCCCTTAAGGATTGTTACAAGGAATCTCATTACTAGTCACATAAGAGCAGAATTTGGAAATAACCTTGAACATCTCACAGAAGATGATAGCATGAATAAAGGGAGGAAAGGAGATGAAAAAAAATAGGTGCCTCTCCGGGGTGGGAAAAACATTTCTCTCTATTCACAAATGGAATAAATCAGTTTCCCCTTTCATCTGTGAGTTGCTCTCTCTTCCTGTGCAGTAACCAGGAAAAAAGGCCTGCAGGACTGCAGCTCATTCATCTGTGTTTTAGCAGTCCATTCATAGGTTAGTGTTCACTACCCAGTCAGCACTGAATCATTACTGTAAAATGGACCAGCATTTCATAAGATTTCATTTATATCTGTAGGCCACTCTATACTTCTGAAGCCTAGTGTTGGTACAATATTGTCTGATCTCATCCCTCGGGTCCTGCCCTCTCATGAAGCAAAGTGAGGCAGCTACCTCAGGCAGCATGTTCTGGAAGCCATTAAAGGTTGGCAAATGTCAGTGATTATTATTATAGTCTATACAGCCAAAGTTCAGTCTGCATTTCTATCTCTTATATCAAAATCTACAGGACTTAAAAGTGCCTAACAGTGCATACAAATGTAAGGCTGTGAGAGTGGCACTAGCAATTTCACTGATTTATAAAGACAGATGTCAATAGCAGGTGTTTTTCAAAATATTTAACATGGCAGAGTTTAAATTGAGAAGATCTGGCAGTGGTCAGTACTTACTGTATGGTTCCTGTGACATCGCAAACCCAGAGTATGAGTATAATGGCACACTATAATGACACACTAAAACTATCCATAACTCAGCAATAATAAAGATGATGCTGTGAAACCAGGAGCATCATCTTACTACTGCACATGATTGGTGACTTCAGCATGGGATTGATCCTGTTAAACCAGAGAACAGTTAGTCTTCTCATAAGTAATTTGATGGTTCTTTTTGAGCCATGATAGGATTGCAATCTGAGACCCTTGTGCCTATCTCCTTAGAATTGTTGCTTGTCCCTTGGGCGGGGTGGGGTGGGGAGTCTAACCATGTAATTTTCTTGAATCTCATAATAAATAGCAGTTCCAAAATGTAAACTCTAATGGTCAGCCCTCTACAAATACAAGCTACACAAAATACCACAGAGCCATAATCAAGTCTGTGTTTTCTGTCATGTAAGATAGGAACAAGCAACTATCATCCATAATGGAAGATCTATGCATGAAGTATCCCACTTTAACAGGTACCCCCTACTTTCTGGGACCCTTCCTTGATAAATCACTATCCTTATTTTGTCACATTTGTTCTGTCTCTTGGGAATGCCTTGTTAAAATGTTCTTGGTGTTCTCAGCTTATTCTTATTCCACAGGGTCAAACATAAATTGTAAAATAGGATGGTGGCAGTAAATATACAGCCATGCAAGCGCCTAACCACGTGTAATGCTATTTATGCGATTAGTAAAGATGGTGTTGTTCTTAATTAAATACAAAATAGGGTGGGGGTTTTCCGTCTTTGACACTGCAGCTTGTATGGAGCGGAAGTTTAAGGTTTTTTTTCTCCCAAAGCACAATCTCACAGTAAACACACACACACACACACACACACATGCTGCATACACATACCTTCCTTTGCAAATGGCAGCTTGCACCAGACAAAATACCCCTTTGGCTGCAGTGGATGAGCTTTTCCCTATTATGTATTTATTTAGTAAAATATTTGGATCAATAAAATAAAATCAATTTAAAACAATAAATAAATACAAAATAATTAATATTAATTATGAGATAGCTTTTCAATTTAAAAACAGGCAATTTAAAACCAATCAAAACCATCTTGGATAGCATAATCATAAAACATGTGCAACATGGATAAAATCAATTTGACCCGAAGGCCTTAATAAAAAGCCAAGTTTTAACTAGGCATAAAAATAATTCTAATATTGGCACCAATCGGGCCTCCAGAGGGAGGGGATTCCATGGCATGGATACCACTGCAGAAAGGTCCTCTCCCATGTCCTCCCACCATGTATTTCCCCTGCAGATGGGACATGGAGACCTCCAATAGGTCTTCATATATACATATATATGTATATATGGAGAGAGAGAGAGAGGTGCTCCCTCAGGTATCAAGGTCCCAAACTGTAGGGCTTTAAATAGTATTGCCAGCACCGTGAATTCAATACAGAAGCATGTTGGCAGCCTGTGCATAATACCTTTAGAATGGGTATTATATGATACCTGAATAGAATCCTAGTGAGCAGGCTAGATGCTGCAGTTTCCAAGTTCCAAGGAAAGCCTGGTGGACCAGTTAAAGCTGACCCCAAGTACTCAAGTCTATTTGACCTTCCAGTAACAAGGCTGGATGTAGGGGTACGCCCAGATTGTGCACCTGCTCCTTCAAGGGGAGTCAACCCCATCCAGGGCGGGCAACCTACCCATTTCCCAGACTCAAGAACCACCAATCTACAGAGCTTCCATCTTACTGAGATTCTCACCCTCTCCATTATAGCATTCAGGCACTGCTCCAGTACCTCCAGAGCCCTAGCTGACTCTGACGAGGAGAAGTAGATCTGGGTGTTATCAGCATACTGATGGCACCCATCCCCAAAACTCCTAATGACCTTTCCCAGCAGCATGGAAGAGGACTGAACCCAGTACAATGGCCATGGGGCTGAGCAAGAATCCCCCAATGTCACTCTCTGGATTTTACCTTGCAGATAGGAGTGGAACCACTGTCAAACAGTGCCTCCTATTTATATCTGCCAGAGCTAGTCCACTAAAATACCATGATAAATGGCATCAAAAGGTGCTGAGGGATCCAGGAGGATCATCAGGGTAGCACTCCCTCTGTTTTTGCACTGGAGTAGGTTGTCTGTCAGGACAACCAAGACTGTCTCGATATCATGCCCTGGCCTGAAACAGCTCTAGATTTTTTCAGTACCCAGACTGAAATGGATCTAGATAAACTGTTCCTTCCAAAAACATTTGAAGCTGCAGAGCCATTAGTGTTTTGGGGAGTGGGGTTAATTGATTATGTGACTTTGGGGGGAAATCATATACATGTTGTATTAGTTGTAAGTCTCACATTACACATAGTATCGCATTATCTGTCATTTAGCATCATGTCCAGTTAGATTCTAAGTATACAGCCTACCATTTAATAGGATGGTGAGACTCACTGCAGACTATTGTCCAAAACACACTGCAAAAATAATCCAGTTTGAGACCGCTTTAACTGCCCTGGCTCAATGCTAGGGAACTCTGGGAACTGTAGCTTTGTGAGGCATTTAGCCTTCTCTGTCAGAGAGTCCTGGTGCCACAACAAGCTACCATTTCCAGGCACTGAACCAAGGTAGTTAAAGCAGTCTCAGATTGAGTTATTTCTACAGTGTGTTTTGGATCTCTGTCTTTTTTTTTTCTTTTTTTACCCTACAGAACAAATGTTCATCTCAGCATTTAGAATGGTGCAGGAAATGCTGTCACAGAAAATGAAGACAACCAGGCAATGAAGTCTCTGAGGTTGGTGTCACCGAGTATGTGGGGGGCAAACTGCCTTGCCCTCCCCACTACCACCCTCCTATCCAGTCCACTGCAGTTCCCCACACCCTGGAAAGGCCTTCAGGGTCTGGCACTGATTCTGAAGGCAGCACCTGCCCAAAAGCCACCCCTGCTAAGGAGGGCAATGCCGCAGTCTCCAGATGTCCCATTTAGAATCCTGTGCAGTTGCTGGATGAACAGGAAAGCACCTTTTCTAGCTTGCCCAGTAGCCATGCCAGTGCCTCTGGGGTGTCACCTGGTGCAGTCCACAAACCCCTCACTCCTTAGTGACGGCACTGTCACCAGGGGATCCAAAGCAATATAAAACCTGCTCCATATCATGACATCCAGACATCATTTGTCCACTTCCTTCCAGCAACCGTCAATGATGTGCAACCAATGTAGGGAAAAATGACATTTCATGAGAACAAGAGGTGCGTAATATAAATATTATCATGATGAAGATGAAGGGCTGCTGTTTATGAAAATTTGTTGAACTTATACTCTTGACTCAGGCTTAAAGGTGAGTTTGGGGAGTGTTTGGATTTAGGACAGGTTTTTTTCTCTCTCCTGAATTTCTCTTCTTTATGATGGTGAGTTCAAAATATATATTTTACTACGAATTTTAGCAGCTTACAGACAAACAAATTCTTTGATCTTGATAGGGTTTTTGGAGCTGCTGTGCTTCAGCTAAATAATGAATGGCTTTGAAATCAAGGACTTCTTTAATGATAACCCGGTTGCTACTACAATACTGTATGAGGGTTTTTGTTTTCCATTGCTTCTTATATACACAATGATATCCTTTAACATACACAGCAGGACTTGAACTCCAGAAAGAAACAATCCAGTGAGATGTGTGAATCTCATTTTAAAAACTGCCCGAGGGCCATTGCTAGGCTTGTCTTATGTTTGCTGGTTTTGACAAAAGGGGGCAAAATCCAAATCTCATTTTATTGTTTTCCTTTCACTGCGTCTGCTAACACAGTCATGCAGAAAATAGGTCTGATGCTTGTCTTCAGCAGCCCAGAATCTATTCTGAATGTGTGCGTGTGTGTGTTTTAGGCACAGCAAGTAATAAAAGACAGAACTTAAAATTAAATAACATTAATTGAGTGATATAAAGACATGGAAATGAGTTTAGAATGTGAAGGAAAATTATTCATCAGTTTATTTGAAGACACCATTCTGGGTTGATTTTGGATTGGAAGCAGAGGGTGCCACACTGAACAAGCATTATAAAGAATTATAGTGTGCCCTTGGTATCCACGGGGCTTTGGTTCCAGCTCTCCTGTGGATATCAAAATCCACAGATGTTCAAGTCTCATTGTATACAGTGGCATAGTAAATGGTGTCCCTAATGTAAAATGGCAAAATCATTTGTTCAGAGGTTATATATATATATATATATACACATATATATGTAGATACCCCAAGGTAGAACTATAGTATTCATGCCCTGCTTGTCAGTTTATGCAGTAGCTGCTGCCTAGCCATTGTTGGAAACAACACGGTGGATTAGATGATCTTCTGGAGCAAACTCTCCCTTCTCTCTAGCAGTGGTCAGGGTCCCAAGGATCTGTACATAGAATCCATCGTTTACCTTTTTTTTTCTTCTTTTTTTTTTGAACTGGTGATGTTGGCTGGGATTCTTAAAGCTGTAGGTCTGAACCTAGCAATTTGTCTGAAGATTACATACACACACATAACTTCAGTGAATTTCTTGCACATCAGTCTTCTTGGCTAAAGTGATCCCACCCACCCATGCAGCTGTATGTCTGTAAAGCTCAGAAACAATAGCGCTTTCAGTGGGAGCAACAGAGCTTTAATGTTGGAGCATCTGTTGGATGCCTATTCCAACCTAAAGCACAGCAATAAAAAAACACAGAACAGAAAGCCAATGCACTGTCAGAGTACATTTTGCTCATACCTATGTGCTCCCATTATTTTCAAATTTATCAGCCAGGTTTAAAAGCCTATTTCTATCTCATCTGTTGAAGTCACAGATTTCTTTTTCACTTCTCCATTTCTTGGAAGTACATGACTGGACAGATGCCATCATTTGTTGCTTCTTTATGAACATATGTTTTACTATGCACACAAACACACATGCATGCATGACTACCTAACACGCTAGAACAATTAAATTCCCATGGCAGATTATACAGGAGGCAAATTCCCATTTGTATTCCAGCAACCATCCCTGTGGCCACATGTATGCAATCAAGTCAAGCTTTAAAATGCAAAGAGCCTTTTATTCTAAGGGCAAAGGTGATCATCAGCTAAGAGGAACCACTCAGACACACACTTGAAAGGAAGGTGAGAAGGAGTACATCCCTGTAGGGTTGTGCACAATCAAGATTATTTAGGTTCAGGAGACCTGAGAAGATCAGTGGAATAACCCGCAGTAAATACAGGTTCTGTTTTTTGTGTCCCATTAAACACAATGAATAAAACATGACAAAAACTACACAAATATTGAAAGCTGGTGATTTTTGTTTCTAGCAGCACATCCTCCTACCCCACTCAGCTGTGGGCTAGCAGGCCCTCATTGCTAGTCAGCCATTACTCTGATGAATCACTGCAGATAGCTGTCAGTATCCTTGTCAGTATGATAAATGAGGCCACTAGCTACAACGTTCGTAAGCAATGTATTCAGCTCATCTCGTGTTGAAGCATGTATCGCAATTCTCCTGAGGCCTTCCTCTGGCTCACAACAGCTTCTCTCTTTACTTTACTTTCACTCACTGGGAATTTCTCTGTGCCCCCTACCCAATAAAAATGTCAGGATTTGCCTTCTAGATTTCAGAAGCATATTCAACAGCTGATCTATACACTGCAAAAAAGAAAGTGGCACAGCCCTTTGGGGTATTGTACCACTTTAGAATGTAAGTGTGGGTGGATATATTTTGTGTTTCCCCAGCTTGTGTTTCCCTGATCTTCAACTACTGCCTGTAAGTAGTGACTATGGATAGTGTCATCACTCATAAATTTGTCTCACTTCATTTTAAAGCCATTTTAAAGCCTGAGTCAGTGGCCATCATTATATCTTGTGGTAATGAATGCTGCAGGTTAAGCTTAAACTGTGTTATGATTCAAGACTCTGTCTTGAGTCTCCCTGCATGCTAGTATAATAAAGGAAAGAGGGGAAAATGTCTATCTACTTTCTCTGCATCATGCATAATTATTCCTTTGTCACAACCATTATTACACCTGAGAACATCACCTCACCAACATACTTATATATATCTTTAATATTTTTTATATATCATGACATTGGAACTTACCAACACAAACAACAATAATAAATCTTTGTTTTAATTTTCCAGAAAACAGAACACTATAGTTATATCATTTCATATTACTCCATATTCTTATATTTTGGTTCCCCTAACATATAATGTCAGTCTAGATATTCATGTCTGGTTTTGGGCATGAAATAAAGTCTGCTGTACTATTGATTAATTCAATAAAAGTGAACCATGCTGGGTAAAATTTTGCTTTTGGGACTTCATTATTCTTATTCCCTTTTAGAATGTTCCATAAGGAAAATGTTCCAAATTCCTTTCCTTCAAGCTTCCATAGTAATTTTAGGTGGTTTACAGATGTGGTTTCATTTGATGACTGCAGCATCAAGTGTTGACTTGTTTGAGGAAACTCACCACAGATTAAAAACCTAAGACTGAAAACCTAGTCTTAACCTCTATGTCAATTCAACAGGAGAAGTGACAAATAAATATGATTCTTCAATGGGATGAGCAAACAAAGTGTCAATCAAGAGACAAGAAATTATGCAATGTACTTCGTATGCAAGCTACCCTAAGGTGACATTGAATTCTACCAAAGCCTATGACTCAAATATGTCTTTACATTTTGTCTTCATGTTGTTCTGATGTTACTTTTTTGGACATGCATATCCTTATATATCTTAAAGCAGTTTTCATAAAACCTTGACAAAGTCACTTTTGATCATCCAACTACATGTCATCTGTATATGAACATCACTTTTGAGACATGGGGAAATTCATCTGAGGAGACTACAAAATGTAAAACTGACACATGTCTAACAGCTCTGAAGTGACATTGTAAAACTATCAAGTTAAACCAAGCGGTCCTCTTGCAGAAGAAACAGACCATGTAGGCATGTGCAAAGCCAAAAGATAAATTTAAGAAATACATTGTAGAGTTGAACGGAAACTATCCAGCTTGTGGGAAGATGTTTTGAGCAGTGCCAAAATGCACCCTATGTCTCTCCCCAGTAGACCTTATGAAAATGTTGTTTGTTCGTTCACATCATCCTCACCTGCCATCACTGTCAGTTGCCTTCGCTGTTATCATTTTGATAGTTACTATTATGACTGATGGCTTGACACTTTTGTGATTTCATCTGTTCATTGAAACCTGATTGAATGGATCATCCATATGACTGTTCTGCAGGAGCAGCAAATAAGAAAAAAGAATTGTGACAAACAATAGCATCACATAGAATCCGAAAAGTGTCACATAATTCCAAGATCAGACTATTTGGTAGGAGGAATTTGTCTTACCACAATCATAAAATTTTAGTTCTCTTCAAAAACTGAGCCTGAAATATATTTATCAGAACTTTCATATGTGTTCAGTGATTTCAGCAGAGAAAGTTAAGCCTTTTTTTCCTTTTTCTTTTTTTTCCTGGAATCAGAGTAACCCTGCATATGACAGTCATTTCAGAAAAGATCCCTGAAGTATTTCCCTCTGCAAATCTGGATCATGTAGCCCAGGAGCATTTTCATACTACACAGTTATAGCACTATGGTTCCACTTTATCTACCATGGCATCATCGGGGTGGACTTCTGGGGTTTGTAGTTTAAAGTAGATGCATTTCAAATTCTCAGCAAGAGGGCTTTAGTGCCTTGTTGTTGTTAACAACCTTCAGGTTGACCTCGACTCATGAAGACCCTCTGAATGAGACTCCTCTGAGATACCCTATCCTCAACAGCTCTGCTTAGGGCTTGATTCAATCTATCCAACTGGTTTGTAGTCTTCCTCTCTCCCTACTCCCTTCTACCTTACCAAGCATTATCATCTTTTCTAGTGAATCATGCCTTCTCATGATATGTTCAAAGTATGGCAGCCTCAATTTAGTCATCTTGGTTTCTGCAAATCACAAGATTCTGCAGAGTGCATTTAAAGGGGAATGATAGTGCTATAATTCTGTAATGTGAAGGGCCCCAAGACAGGCTATTTCCCAGTATGGGAGGGAACACACATTTGATGTAGGGAACATTATCACACAATCCCTTGCTGCAGTTGCATTAGTAAAAATAAATGGATACCTACTGGTTTGAGAGCTTTCTTTAATGCATGTCCCACCAAAAACATGACTGAGGCAGCTGTTTCTGGCATCAATGATCTTTTTCATTCTCTACTACACTCTCCCTTAACCCTACCCCCTGCCCTATGCCCTACCTAGCAAGCCTTTCATTTCATTTGTTCTTGTTTTTATTTGCAACACAATTTACCAATTATGACAATGTGATTTAATAAAACAAAGATATAAGAAAATAATAATTAAAAAAACCAAAGCTGTTTGAGAGTAACAAGGGGGAGGGGGACTGGGGGAGAGGAGGAGATTGACACCACAAGACTACCCAGTGCCGGAACTGCCACAGGAGGACCTTATCACTCCAGAGGACTAATGCTACAGTAGTGGGATTGGGAGCTTATTGATGGATTTCCCTCATCGATGAAAAATAATGTCCTAACTATGCTTCAGAGACACAGCAGCTAGGGGTCAGAAGTGACATTGTGCACTAAAGATTACCAAAGGTACTTTTATCTGATCGTAATTGCAGTTTAAAAGATGCATGCAATAATGTCCACATATTCTTGTATCTGGAGCTGTACTTTTGTCACTGAGATTTCCACAAGCTGCAGCTGCTGCATCAAGATAGAACCAGAACCTTTCCTCCATGGTTAATAGTTTCTGGGAAGAAGAAAAAAGAAGGAATAGATGAGAAAAGTGCCCAGACATTGCTAGACTTTGTGGGGTGGAAAAGACAGAAGGAAAAAGTGGCGGGAATGTACATTTTCCAGAAGTGAGCTGAAACCCTGTGGTTGAAGATGTGCATTTTCCAGGCTAAATCAAATATCCTGGTTTATTTTTGCTCTGGTTTTTAGTCCTGTAGCATGGCTTCAATTCGGTTTCTGCCCTCTTTGGAGGTGTGCATCATCCAAACACCCCATCTTCAAAGTGGGTGTAAACGACTTTATTTGGCCCATCTGTTTCATTCCTTTCTCTCCCATTCACACACAAAGACAATTCCCAAGCCAGCAAGACATATCTTTCTTGTCCTTAAGCAAGACTGCTCTACACAGATCAAATGGATCTTAGTTAAAAGCATTCTTGCTTTGCAAATTTAAACTATATTGCTAAACCATGAAAATTCTAGTTTCTTTTCTTTTTTTTTTAAAGAAACCACTGGTGGTGCAGTGGTTAAATGCCTGTACTGCAGCCACTCACTCAAAACCTAAAGTGGCAAGTTCAATACCAGCAAAAGGGCTCAAGCTCGACTCAGGCTTGCATCCTTCTGAGGTCGCTAAAATGAGTACCCAGATTGTTGGGGGCAAGTAGCTTACAGTTGTAAACTGTTTAGACACTGCTTAGGCGATATGAAGTGATATATAAATGAAGCTGTTTGTCTGACTGCTGTAATCCGCTTTGATTCCCCACCGAAAAAGGCAGAATAGAAATAAATCTCCTCCTCCGCCTCCTCCTCCTCCTCATTATTATTATTATTATTATTATTATAAAAAAATTAAATGAATGAAGATTTAAGTAAGACCTCCCCTGTTTTATACAAAGCTCAGAAATTTAATTTTTTAAAAAATTATTCATTCCCATTACTCACGGCAGTATTTGAGAAAGGACCCATTGCTGTCATTCACTAGAGTGTTGGAAAAACATGTTGCATTCTTGCTGCATGGCATGCTGGGTTTCTATCACTTTCCATTCATATTTTGGAAGAAAGAAACCCTTAAAACTGACAAGAGAATTGCATGAAATAAGAAAATTCTTATCAGTATACCCATAAAAATGCCCTTTTAATGTAATACTGGAAGGTAACTAGAACAAAACAGATGCTTTCCAATGAAGCTGATGAGGTGAAAGGAAACTGACATTAAAGGTTAAAGGAGAAAGAGAAAGAGAGAGTAAGAGAGACCAGGAACAACCAATCCTGGCCATTCTGTTCTCCCTGTTAAAGCTGACACCAGGGCTGATAGCTGCTGAGACATAGATGAATTGGTTCATTAATTCTTACACTGCCCTCAGTAACTGGTAGAAAAGATAGGAGGTCCACTCCTCAGCTAATATAAACTGGCTGAGCTCTGTTGGACTTACCAGAGCAATACAAATTAATAACTGTTGGGAATCAGGTGACAAATGGAGAGCTTCTTATTTTCCTCAATTTCCTTTTCATCTCTTTGAGACTGTACCCTCCAATGTTTTCAGGTGAAAAATGGAATAAGTTGTGAGATCCTGATTCACATCCTGTTTGAGTGTCTCCAAACTCCCATGGACACCCTGTTAGATATTGAGAGACAGGTATAGCTAGAGTTTCTTTTCCATCTAACCTCTGAAACAGAGCTGTTAGTAAAAGAGTGGTCATAATAGTTACCTTCTGTTTCACTGAAAGAAGTTTAAACTTTGAATACTTTAATCTTGCAGCTGTTTTTTTTGTAAGGGTGAATTCATGATGCCTTCCGTGTCTTAAAAACATGGAGGAGTCCATAGGGCTGGGTGGGCTAGACCTACAGTGTTCAGAACTGTATAATATAGTAGAAGATCTAACTTGTAGCATAATCAGTTAGCAAGGTAGAAGCTGAACAACAACCAGTCCCATGCCCAGTCTAGCAGAAAAAAATTAATAAGCTTAGGACCAAAACAGGCAGCCCTAAAGGGGTGGCTTGAGGCCACCTTTTTTATCCCTGGATACCACACACTGCAGTCCCAATCCAGTTTTTTTCCAGTGCAAAACGAAGCTGCAAAATACCTTTTCTGCCACTGCCACAGCTTTTCAGTGCTCCTGTGCTGGAGCACCGAAAACATGCCCCTGTGTGGGCAGCAGAGCAGCATAGTGTTGGCTTCAGAGCAGTGTTAGGGCATGAATCATGCATACAACATGCCACCACGCCATCAGGAAGCCAGCGTATTGTGCTGGTCTGCATCCCCATGAATAATTTATTGCTGGGGCATTCCTGTTTATTCCTGGGATAAGCCCTCTCTAATTGCAACATCATGGGAAAATCTTTGCCATGGTTGCACAACTGTCCTGGGAAAATCCTGTATGATAAAGTCCTTAGAAGCATAGAATCATAGAGCTGGGAAAAACTACAAGGGCTATCCTGTTCAACCTTGAAGCCAGCTGAAAAAGGAGCAACAAAGATCTTCTCCTTTTTTCGGCCAGGTAAAAGCTAGCTTTTCCTGCCCTACCATGACCCCATAGCAGCTTCATGATGCTCCGGTAGTGTGTGGCATGTAAACGCCATGCTGCCAGAGTCTCATGAAGCTGCCCACGTTTGGGCAGCCAGTTGGCTTCCTGGTGCCATCAGGACATGCAGTGTCTAAATGCCACCCACCAATGTTGCCCAGAAGTGAACTTTTTTGAGCTGTCTATTCTGGCCCATACTAAAAATGAAAACTATAAAATTGATAAATAAAACACAAAAAACTTGAAATAAAATTGAATTAAACAAAAATAAATATAAACATAAAATACAATTAATAAAATAAAATAATAAATAATAGAATATAAAATAAACTATAAAAACAAATGAAATTAAATAAATAATAAATCATATAAAACTAAGTTGTATAAAAATTAAAATAAAAGTACTATAATAGTGAACAGCTAAAATAAAAATTGAGCAAAATATAAAATTAAATAATATGAAAATAGAATAAATTAAAAATAAATAAGATAGAAGAAATAGAATAAAATACAAAATATAAAATACCAAGAAAATAAGATAAATAATAAAAATAATGAAATAAAATAAATATAAAATATAAAATAAATAAAATAAATAAAATAAAAAATAATATGTGAAATATGAAATAAAAGAAAAAAGAAAAAAATACCTTCTTTTTCTCTGGTTTTAAATTCGGAGTGTAGCTTCATTTCTCTTTCCATCCAGTTTCACCTTATGCTTCATCTAAACACCCCATCTTTAAAGCAGTTAGAAGTTGGTTTTTTTTCGTTAGTGCAGATTCCCCCATAGCATTGGTATTGAACTTTTCCACAGTGCAGCTGCCACAGAATCCAGAACAGCGCTAATGAATATTATCTTCTGGGAATGGACAAGATATGACTTTTCCATATTGACAATCAGACCTAGAGATTAAAGCAGATGCAAAGTATACTCGATACGTCACATCAGTTGAACCTCTGAATAAATGCATATAGAGTGGAACCTTGTTAGTTGCTGGGATTTGGTTCCAGGATCTCCTGTGGATAACAAAATCTATGGATGCTCAAGTCCCATTGAATATAAAGGCAGAGCAAAATGGTGTCCATTATATAAAATGCAACAATTAGGGTTTGCTATTTGAAACTTATACTTTTAAAAAAAAAACATTTTCAAGCTGTGGGTGCTTGAATCCGTGGATAAAAAAATCTGTGGTTAAGGAGGGCCAACTATAATTACAAAAATGCAAACCTATAAAATAGTACAAGCTTACATATGCTTTCTTTGAAGTATGGGCCGCAGAGTTCATTCCAGGAGACTATGGGTGCATCTAAACTATAGAAATAAGGCAGATTGACACCACTTTAACTGCTACAGTTCCTACAGAATCCTGGGGTTTGTAGTTTTGTGAGACACCAGCACTCTTTGGCAAAGAAAGCCAAAAACCTGGTAAAATTACAAATCCTAGGAAGAAGCTACAGCACTTAAAATGATGTCAAACTGTATTATTTCTATATTGTAGATGCACCCTTCATTCCAGAAAACTGTGCAGAGAACATGTGTGTATTATGAAGTGTTCCACTAAAGTCAATGGGTCTTATCCTGTATCTGTCACAACTTCATTAGTGGCGGCATTAAAAAACCCTGTGGATTATTTGTGATGGGCGAGGAGAGAACAAGTATGAATACAGACTGTAAGATTGCCCTAAATACTTATTTCCACTCAGTGAGTCTTGGCTCACATTTGCTAACTTCCTAATGCACCACTAGGGCTGTCTGCTTGTTTTGCAAAATCTTTCACTCTGACATCTCATGGAGCATCACGCATCACTGCAAATTACTGTTTGTAAATGCAAATGGGAGTAATGTGTAGAGAAAGATTACACTATATCTTAAGGTATCATCAGGAGTCATATCTGCTTAGATTAGTGACAATGGATGAGAGATTCTCACTGCTACTGATGCATCCCCACCTTCTGTTGGAAAAATTAAGCTGTGCATCATCTGTGCTGAAAATCATTGCCAACAACAATGAGCCAAGAATGAGAATGGATTAGTTTATTGACAAGTTAAGAAGTACAGTAACTCAACCTTTCCATTAAATCATGATCCTTTCTTTAAAATTCATTGTATGTTTTGTTGCTTAGCTAGATTTATCAGTGGATACAACATCCAAAGTGTTTACATTTTTAAACAATTCTGCAAGGGACCGAAGGAACCATTTTCTGCATCATCATAATCTGACCCTACCAGGCTGTTTTTCTGGTTAGATTGTGGATCTCTTGGGGTGGAACAGACGGGCAAAATAAAGTGGTTCCTCTCACTTTGAAGGTAGGGTGTATAGATGATGAACACTTCCAAAGCAGGCAGAAATCAGATTGAAGATGTGTACCTTTGACCTTGCATATAAACGCACTGACATGAAAGTGGTTCTGAAGGAATGATACATCCTAACACTGCATATCAATGTCCAGATGCCGGTGCAGGGCTGCAATAAAGCAAAGAAATGAAAATACAACAACTCCAATGGATGTAATTACAATATACATAAACCAGACATAAACCAGGGGTCAAGGGAGAAGGAGGAATGTATGGAGGGGGGGGGTCCATGGTTATGCTTTGCCAGTGTATCACTCACACATCGATACTCTGATGCCCTGTGTGGGTGGAGCATTGCACATGTGACTATGTGGCCATTCAAAGGTGCAGCCATCCAATGGGATGGCATCTGGGCAAATGTGGGAGATACTTCAGGGTTGCCAGTGGTGTGTTGTTTGTGTGGTGGTGCACATGCATGGTGAGGAGGCAACAACAACAAAAAGCCAACAGCAGTCAGGCTGTGCACATTCATCCCACTTTGGTAGTGGGCCATGCTCAGTGGGGTTTCGACTCATTTGGGGGAAATGCAGAATTGAGATGCTTTTTCCTGACCGTCTGTTCTGGGCCTTGAAAGAAGAGACATTTTGCTGGGTACCTATAATGTACATAATAGATTTGAAACTTGAGAAGTTACTTTATAAAAATGTGTTAGTTTGAATCATGGTTTCAAGGCCACAAAAGTAGCTCGTTGCTGTTATAATTTCCATTTGGTTAAAAAGTCATTAACTTACAAACTAACTCTAATAGTTGCAATGGAGAATGGGACTATAGCCGGTAACTTTATGTGCGCGCCTATAATTATAAAAGTAATTAAACTTTACAGGTGCTCTGCAAAAAGAATAAAGCTGTTCGTTATGAAGTTACAACCACAGTGCAGTGTACTTTTATTACTGGAATGAAGGTTCAAATAAATAACTAATTATTTATAATTATTTTATCCCAAACTCTGGTGACACCACAACATTGCCACAAAGGAAACCAGACCTTCTGCACTGGCTCAAGAAATTTTGCATCCTGAGTCAAAGATGGTGCCTTCTCCCCACCCAATGGATAGAAGATGACTTCAATATTTGTGCTGGAAAGTGTTCTCTTCACCACACCTGAGTCAACAAACTGGATTAGATGGGCCATGAAAGGTATACACAGCTGTCCTTCACCTTCATGGCTACCTCCAGGTAGGCCCTGTAAACATTACTGTCCTCTATGGTTTGTGTGAACTAGCACAGGGCATCTTGGCGTGACATGGCCCCGGAGCTGCCCCGACCCTCCCCTGTTGCAGAGGCCCTCCATTCCAGTGCAGGGCAGCTGGTTGCTTGTGTGTCCCAGTGAGTCTCCCAGTGCAACTACTTAAGCCACAGGGCACTTCACTATTAGGTCAGGTGTCCAGCCTCAATCACAAGGTTGGGAACCTCATGCTGACCTCTGAGAAAGCAACTTGTGGTAGTGGTGGATGTGCCAAGTGGCAGAGCAGGACATATTTCAAATAGCCACCCAGGGTCAGAACAGAGGATTCCCAATCTTTCAGGAAGATCCAGAGCAAAGGGTCATGTATTTAAATCCATGTTAGTGGTGTTGTACCAGCTGTCATCTGGTCTGTTTGCATCAGAAGCCAAAGTTTGGGCTATGTATCATCCAATCTCCCTGCTGAGGGGACAAGAGGACGTTGCTTTATTTGGTCCATGCAAACAGAGCCTATGTCAAGTTCTTAACAGTGCTGGCTGCTGTTGTGTGCCTTCAAGTCATCTCTGATTTATGGTGACCCTATAATGGGGTTTTCTTGGCAAGTTTCCTCAGATGGATTTGCCATCCTCTGAGGCTGAAAGGTTGCCATCCTCTGAGGGTGAGATGGTGTGACTTGCCCAAGGTTACCCACTGGGTCTCCCTGGCCAAGCTGGGATTCGAACTCTGGTCTCCAGAGTTGTAGTCCAGCACTCAAACCTCTATACCACACTGGGTCTATAGGCCTTGTGAAAATCAAGCTAAGCTTTGGCTTGGTATTATAGGGGTCTTGATATCATCGAGGTGAAGAAGATAGCAGCTAGGAGCAGCCTCCAGTTGCAATCAGACCACGATTGGCCTAGGACCACAGCAACTCCATGGCCCGCTGTCAAAGTGACCTGCCACTATGGTCCCAAATGGGCCACTGGCAGCAGCAGTTTTTTTAGCTGCTCCTTTTTCTAGCAGCCTCGGGCCACCTTTGGCAGCCTCTGAGCAGCTTCCAGCCACTTCAGGGGTGTGCGTCATCTGAATGCCATGTCCCCAAAGCTGCTCCTTTTGGCTCATCCATTTTGGGCCTCCACAACCTCTATTTATCATCCCTGGATTTAGAAAACTAGCTTATCAGACATTCTAGATCAATATTTCCAGAGACATCCCATATTTCTATAACCATCATAGAGCTTTTTAAAGGGGAATGTTCAAACCTGCAGGCAGGATTGGGTCTGAGGCGTGTGGTTGCCACGGCCCCGATCCAGCTTTCTCAGGGGTGGCTTCAAGCCGCCCCTTCGCAGCACCCCTTCTGTTCCACCCCTTAGTTTCCTTTCCCCCTATTATTTTTATTAGCTGCTAGAGCCATTTCATCCTTTTCTGTAAACTTGCATTTCTCTTGATCTTGGAGTCAGCCTTGGCTCTATTCAGTGCAACAAGAGTTCCATCTATGGAGCAAAGCGAAGATTGCACTTTGGTTTCTTTCACCGCTGAAGCACTCTTTTAATTTTTACCGGCCATTTTTGAGCAGGTTTTTTGACAAGATTTTGTTTTGCATAATTAAGCAAGCCAACTGTGCGGCAAAGGTGTTTCACTGGATGCCTATGGGAGCCAGCAGCTGACTCTTAGGGCTGCCATCCTTTGCGTGAGAATAATCCTCCTGCCACTCATTCACATATGTTTCTGTAATGAAATGGTGTTTTAACATTATACGTAGCCTGACTTTAACCCTATCCTAAAAATAAGTGGGAACATGTGGAGTAAAATGGAAATCAAACTTCTCCAGTGATTCAAAATGAAGCAGGCACCATCTGACAGATCCTGCATTAACTGTGACACAGGTTAGCTGTTCCAAACTGCTGCCACACTGCAGAATTAATGCAGTTTGACACCTCTTTAACTGTCATGGCTACATCCTATGGAATCCTAGGGTTTGTAGTTTGTTGTAGCACCAGAGCTCTCTGACAGTGAAGACTAAATATCTCACAAAACTACAAATCCCATAATTCTATAGAATTGAGCCATTCAGTCAAAGCAGTGTCAAACTGTATTAATTCTGTTATCTAGATATAGCCACAGTTTCTATTGAGTTAAACTTTGAATACATTACATTCCACAGATAAGGCACTTTCCCCGCTCAGGTTATGCGGTGTGGAAGTATGTGTGGAAGGACTTACATGTTGTGCGAGAAACGACAAGGCCAGCAGGACTTTCTCCTATTTAGCTTGCTGAAACCAATTTAAAGGCAAAACTTTCAGACATGTGACCATCTTTGCTAGGAGTTCAGAGAAATGACGTCCAAAAGGGCATTTTTCCAAGCTCTGGCTCAATTATTCTGAACGTGTGATGTAGATAAGTGACATAAACCTAAGTATGAACATGAAACAAAGAGTTCATTAAGACTAGTGTTCCTGCCTGATGAAAGCGTTGTTTGAATCAATGGAAACTTAGGACAACGGAGGGATACAAATACCTATTCAATTGCCCACTTCAGCCCACCAGAGCTTTAGGATTTTCCTCATTCTCCAGTCTGCTGTGCTCCTGTGTAATTCCCACTCCTCCACACATGCAACTACTTTTCCTCATTATTGATTCCAGGTGCCTGCTTGCTACCATACTCAGCCTGTGAACAGAGACAGAAATAGAGACTTTTGAATTTCTTGCAGGAGGGTGTATTTTGTTGTTGTTTTGCTATGTTGTGACAATTCCTTCCTAGACTTAATGGTCTTTATCCATTAACTAAGGACCACCTAATAGAATCCAGAGGCTACATCTCCAAGTGCTCAAGGGATGGCTGCTTTGTTTTGGAAAAAGCCCAATGCAGTTTGGTGAATGCAAATATTTCAGTGGTCTTCTTCAAGGGCAATATGAAATCAAACTGCAGAAATTTCTGAAGATGAGAATCTCCTTCCATTTGTTGGACAAAATCTCTGAAGTGGAGAATTTGCTGGACGGTATTTCTGAGGCTGAGAATCTCACTCCATATGTTCAGCAAATTGAATTAGATTCTTAACTTCAGAAACTTCTGCAATTAGATTTCATTTTACGGCCCCTGAAGAAGTCCATTGAACTATATATAGTCTGAAACATGTTGTCGTCCCCCCCCCCCCCCCACCACCAATAAAACAGCCATCCATTGAGAACTTGGAGTCTCTTTTTTTCTTTTAATAACCAAAAACATAGTATACATTTAATAATACAAGCTAAAGCAGGATAATAATAATGACAATAGCAATAATACCACCACCACCACCACAAGCTAAAGTAGTTAACAATACTCATGTAAGTATGTAACAATGGAGATTATCACACATGCCAGAGAACAGGACCCAGAACAATGGATGCAAGCTACAAGAAAAGAGATTCTACCTCAACATTACGAGGAACTTTCTGACAGTAAGGGCTGTTTGACAGTGGAACACATTCCATCAGAGAGTGCTGGAGTCTCCTTCCTTGGAGGTCTTTAAGCAGAGGCTGTATGTCCATCTGTTGGGTATGCTTTGATCAAGAGTTCCTGCATGGCAAGGGGTTGAACTGGATGGCCCTTGTGGTCTCTTCCAGCTCTATGATTCTATGATTATCCCATCCTTTTACCAATGGATGCCATCTTTTTTCGATGCATGTTTAACTGTCAAAGACATGTCTTACCTCACTCTCCCGTGGCCGGCTGTATGCTGCCCGAATGCAGCCTGTATGCAACCCAGGCTTATCCCACAGCTTTTCAAGGACTGCAGTGCTGTAAAGGCTCGTTCATATGGTTGTCTACTCTCATTGACTTTAGGCAACAGCCTTCCTCCTGTCTTTATCCCCCAACCACCATAGTTAAAACTGAACTTGTCACTTCGTCTCCACACCCACAAGATTTTGAATTTCAGTTGACATTCTTACACAAAACCAGGTCATATAGGTCTGTGTTTGTACTCGCCACTCCATCCCATGCATCTGAGGAAGTAGTCTCAAGTCTACAAAAGCTCATGCTATCAGCTTCCTTCTTTCAGTTAGTCTCAAAGGTGCTACAAGATCCCTTTGCATACTAATTAAGGGGCCGGAACATACCGGCAGCTACAGCCAGCTTCAACCAGACTTGGGGGCTTGGTGGTTACAAGCACCATTCCCCCAAGCCAGCTGGTGATTACATGCCAGGTGGCTCCGGGGCGACTTGGCGGCATAGTGTTTAGACACCACACACCCACAAGCCAGCTGGCTGAAGCTGCGATGGGGCTGTTTCAATCCATCCCAAGTAGGAGCAGCGCTTTGCCCCTCCTATTTAGGACAGATTGGGGCCATGGCATGCATGCCGCAGCCTCAATCTGGTCAGATTCGAGCCCAAATAGGAGCAGCAAAGAGCTGCTTCTATTTTGGGATGGATAAGTGCCAATCACACGGGGACAGCTTCAGGATGCTCCAAGGGCATGGCATTTACATGCCACATGCCGCCAGACCACCCAGAAGCTGCCCTGGGGTTGTGGCCAGGCCACTTAAGGCAACTTTTTCCCAGCCCAAATTGGGGGAATCTTTTCTGCTCCCATTTGGGCCAGTTCCAGGGCAGACTGGGGACGAGGCATGTGGATGCTGCGGCTCTGGAGTAACCTGCTCCAGGACAGCCCCAATCCACCTTTTTCATGCAGTCTCATCCACCCCCATCTCACATAGACAGACAGACTAAAATGTCCATCAGCTTGATTCCCGTGGGTGCCATGTATTTTGCTAGGGAATGGATGGGCTTTGAAACTCTCCTGCCACAAGGGCACTTCTTGTGCCCTTTCACACCCCTGTGGGTGTGGCAGTAGAGCCAGCTGCAAGCAAAGATGTGTGCTGGAACAAGCTGGAAGCAAAGCCAGGAGCATGTCTCTCCCAACCCACTTGTATAGGCAGATTGGAGTTCTGTTTTTGTATTTAATTAAGACTAACAGCTATGGATGGTGAGAGAGCTGACCTGTGCTGCATTTGTGTTCTTGCTGGAAAACATGGGTAGCTACAACTCCTCAAAGTGCACGCTGGTTACCCTCTTGCCATAGAAGAAGCAGCAACTTGAGGCCCATTTAGGGAGAAAGGGTTTTTGAGACAGAGCAGACTATCCTGGAAGGACACACAGGGGATGTGTCTGAGAAGAAGGTCAATTCCCAAACATGGGAGGTAGATATTTGGAGGAACATGACACACAGAACAATAAATACCAGGGATCTTTCTAAGGCCCAAAACACATGGGCCAAAAGAAGAGGCTTCCAGCCACTTTGGGGGCATGTTGTTCAGATGACGCATGCCCCTAAAGCATCCGGAAGCCACTCTGGCATCATGGAGGGCCCCCCATGCCCTCTTCACGCCATGCTCCCCTGTTGGACTGTCTAGTTTGTGTACTGTATATTGTAATTACATCCATTGGAGATTTCACACTTTCTTTTCTTTTTTCATTCCTCATTGTAAAATAATTTTTATTCAGAAATAAATCATAACCATATTTCAGACACACAAACTTCATCATTACATATCATCCCTATCCCTATCTCCCCTTCCTTCCCCACCCCTACCCCTCTTTCATCTTCTATCTTTTCCCCTTCCTATTCTCTTCCTTCCCTTTTCTTCATTTTCCACTCTTCATCTTTGGAGATGTCACACTTTTATCGCTTTGCTTTGCCACAGACACACACTAGTGCCAGCCTCTTTATATGCAAGCGTGAAGATGCACATTTTCTCAGATAAACCAGAGCATCCCGGCTTCTTTTTGCTCAGGACTTTATCCCATCTTAGCTTCGGGGTCATTCACACTATGTTTTGAAACTGTTTGTGAACCGGTTTAAATTGGGGTCATTCACACTTGTGCCGGGCTTTTCTAACCTGATTTGGGGGGAACCAGCGCAAATCCCCCTTAACCCGGGGTTTTTCAGAAACGGGGAATTCAGCGGTTCTTTTGAAAAGAATCGGTCTTTTCTACCAGCCACAAATGGGAACTTGCTATCGATTAATTTCAGAGCAGAGGAAAGGAGAGGTTAATGCACAAGGGGTGGATAATGCCCACCCTTTGCTTTCTCCCTGTCATCGAAAGTCCAGGATCATCCCGGCAGTGGCTATCCAGTCTGAAGCTGTCAGGAGCCTCCAGGCCGGAGTGGGGTGGGAAAATTCTTCCCTCGGGTTGTCCAGGAGGTCCAGAGGAGACATCGGGGTCTCTCTGGAGGCAGATCCCGAGCTGGACCCTCTGACCTAGTCTTCCTCGGTGCCCCAACAGTGTGTCGCAGGGGGGCAGGCATTCCTTCCCTCCCTCCCTCCCTTTTTCTGTGGGCTGGGGCTCACTCCTTTCCCGTCCCGATGTCTGCCTTGCCTCACCTTGCCCTGCCTGGCCTCTCCTTGCCCACTTGTGTGAATGAACCCAGAGGGGCTTGCAGTCCTCCAAGACTTAGGGGAGGAGGATTACCCCAAACAGTGTGACGTAGGTGTGCATCATTTGATTGGCAGTTTAAAAAAAAATGGTTGAAATGGCAGCTCCATTTTAAACTGATACAAATGGCAATGTGAACTCTAAACAGGATTAAACTGCCATGGAGAGATTTGATCGGGCTAAATTTAGTGGGAACTTTGATTCAGTATTGCATCATCAAATCTCCCTGGATCTACCTGGCATAAAAATGTTGTTGTTATTATTGTTGTTGTTATACCTCTATAACTCACTGGAAGTCTGGCACTGCAGAAATAATCCAGTTTGACATGACTAACTTCCATGGCCCAAAATTATGGAATTTGGGGAATTGTACTTTCTTGTGGCACCAGATTTTGCTTTGCTCTGAATATATATTTGACATAAATAAATATCAAAGTCAAGCCTTTTGAGCGTAGTGTTGAGAGGAGATTCTCATGAAAGTTTTGTGAGGGTGATAGTTATGTTGTTGTTGGTTTTGTATAGTAATTTTATTATGCTCCGTCTAGTATCAAAGAGGTTAAT
The DNA here is from genome assembly GCA_034509955.1 of Urosaurus nigricauda. Lineage (NCBI taxonomy): Eukaryota > Metazoa > Chordata > Lepidosauria > Squamata > Phrynosomatidae > Urosaurus > Urosaurus nigricauda. The sequence goes on from JAOEGL010000002.1 coordinate 105,688,373, forward strand.
AATAGGCCCTTTCTGAGCAATTTTTAATGGAAAATCAGGTACTGCACAAATAAACCAGTTTGACGCCACTTTTTAACCGCCACGGCTTCAATGGGTATGGATTTCTGGAAACTGTAGGGTTCTGGTGCCTCAACAAATGATAATTCCCAGAATTCCATAGTACTGAGCCAGGGCAGTTAAAAAGTGGTGCCCGACCAGATTATTTGTGCAGCATGAATGCAACCTATGCTTCAAAACACACTGCAGAAACCATCCAGTTTGAGACTGCTTTAACAGCCCTAGCTCAGGTTACTTGATAGACCAGGGAAGGGTCTGAAGAGTCCAGTAAGGGACTAGATAGGCTTGAGGGAGTCTAGGAGAGAGACTCATAGCAAGTCAGTTGTGATACTGAAGATAAGGTTGCCTGAGTGGCTGTAGTATTATTGTTTAAGGAACTTTTGTAACTACGGAATAAGACAAACAAAGCTTTAATTATATTTCAATATTTGTTTTTTTTTATTTTATAAATAAACTTCATTCACGTTTTGAAGTACTGTACTGTTCGGCCTCTGTTAAACTATTGAAACACTCTGTCAAAGATATCAGTAGGAGATAGGTGGTGGGCGAACCAGAGAGAGTTATCACGTTCGGTTCGGTTCTCACCATAAGTATCTCACGTAATTTCGGGCAAAAGGAAAGTCATTCCGAACGCAATCAGGGGTTTTACCTTATTGCGAATTAAAGCATCTCACGCAATTTCGGGCAATGGGGGGGGTCATTTTCGGGTAATGGGAAGTCATTCTAAACGCATTCCGAACGCAATTGGAATTCCCGTAAATTTGCTAAACTAGCGAATTCACGTGAATTCAAATTGGCTCCAATTGGCTCCATTCGCAATAAAGGGAAATTCCTCCCGTCTGATAAGGTCCATAGTGTTTTGGACCTTGGGCACTGCAGAAATAATCCAGTTTGACAACACTGGCTCAATGCTAGGGAATGCTGGGAACTGTAGTTTTGTGAGGCATTCAGCCTTCTCTGTCAGAGAGAGCTCTGGTGCCATTATTATCATTATTATTATTATGTTTATATATATCCCACATTCCTCTCACTACAGGGACTCTATTATTATTATTATCATTATATTATTATTATTATTATTATTATATCCCACTTCCACCCTATACAGGGACTCTATTGTCATTATTATTATTATTTATATCCTGCCTTCCTCCCACTACAGGGACTCTATTATTATTATTATACCCCACCTTCCTCCCTATACAGAGACTCTATTATATATTTATATCCCACCTTCCTCCCACTACAGGGATTCTATTATTATTATTATTATTATTATTCTGCCTTCCTCCCAATACAGGGACTCTTATTATTATTATTATTATTATTATTATCATCATCATCATCATTATTTATATCCTGCCTTCCTCCCAGTACAGGGACATCAATAATAATAATAATAATAATAATAATAATAATAATAATATCCTCCTGCCTTCCTCCCTCCCAGTTGGGGCCTTCTCCTGAGGGAGGCCAAGGGAGGGCGCTGTGGAGTGCTGCTGTGCTGACTGAGAGAGAGAGGCCTAGCTGCTGGCCTGCCTGACTACTTGAGGCAGAGAGGAGGAGGGCCTTCCTTCCTTGTTCCTTCCCACTAGAGCCAGGCAGCCAAGAGGGTTACAGGGAAGGGAAGGGAAAATGGGAATCAATTGGGGCCTGGTCCCTTCCTCCTCCTCCTCCTGCTCCTTGGTGTGACCCAAAGGCGGGTGGAGCCTGAGCTGTGGGGAGGAGGAACTAGGGAGGAAGAAGATTAGAAGAGAAAAAGGAGGCTCTGCTGGCTGGAGAGGGGGCTGCTTTTTCCCCTAGTTCCCTATAGTCCTCTGTAGCCCAGGTAAGTGTCTGTGAAGGAAGGGGAGGCCTCTCCTTCTATCTCCTTTTTCCTCCTCCCCTCGCTTCCGCACTGCAGAAATAACCCGGTTTGGGACTGCTTTAGCTGCCCCCCTGGGCTCAGTGCTAGGGAGTCCTGGGAATTGTAGTTTTGTTGTTGCACCAGAGCTCTCTCTGAGACAGAGAAGGCTAAATGTCACAAAAACAAAACTACAGTTCCCAGAATCTCCTAGCATTGAGCCAGGGCTGTTAAAAAGCGGTCTCAAACTGAGTTAGTGTGTGTGTGTTTGGACCCAAAGGTATATGGAGTGGAGCCACTGCCATAATGCCAAGCCTTGAAATGGCGCCCCCAATTTGGGTTTTTATTGTTTTAGGCAACTGGGGCAGCAACAAGGGAGCTTAGCCTGGGGGCCATGGGTTTTGGAAATGAGGGATCTATATCCATATATATATATATATATATATGTCTGTGATTATTGTGTCTGTGTGTGTGTGTGTGTGTTGTGTAGCTTCTAGTTGTTTCAGGTGACCCTAAGGGGAGCCTATCCTGGGGTTTTCTTCTTGGCAAGACTTGTCCAGAGGAGGTTTGCTATTGCTTTCCCCTGAGATTTTACCTACTGAAAATTAACAGGAAGGGAATAAAATATTATATATACCCTATGTGTCTGTGTGTATTATATATATATATATATATAGTGTGAAAATATATATATATATATATATTATAATGTATATGTATAAAATATTATAATATATATATAATATGTAATATTATATTATATATATATATAATATGTAATATTATATATATGTAATATATTATATATAATATATATACATATATATATAATATATCATATCTATGTATTATATCTATATAGATAGATAGATATAGATATAATATAGATATGTATAGAGAGAGCTATATAGAGAGAGATATATCCATAATGTGTGTGTGTGTGTATATAATGCATATACAAACATACACACACATATATAGGTATATATGTGTATGCAGAGATAGATGCATAGATTCCCTTCTTGTTCAATTTTAGTAGGTAATGTGTACGTTTATATACACACACACATACTAAATGTGTGTGTATTCAGTATAGATACACACACACACATATATACATTTATAGATATATATGCATATATTTATAATGTGTATATAGATATATTTAGTGTGTGTGTGTTGTGTATATGACCTATAAAAATTGAGCAAGAAGGAAATAAAATATAACTATCTACGCATGCACATATATATATATATATCTGTGTATATATACACATATATATATTGTGTATATATGTATAAACATATATATAATACATATATACTGTTGTTGTGTGCCTCCAAGTCATTTCTGACTTGTGGCATCCCTAAGGCAAACCTGTCACAGGGTTTTCTCGTCAAATTTCTTCAGAGGGGGTTAGCCATGGCCATCCTCTGAGGCTGAGAGTGTGTGACTTGCCCAAAGTTTTGTGGGGTTTTACGCTGGAGCAGGGAATCGAACCCTGATTGTATGCATGCGTGCGCGCACACACACACAAATATATATAATCTTATTTCCTTCCTGTTAAATTTCAGTAGGTAAAATTTTAGATTATTCAAGCTCTCATTGCATGTCTCCTCTCATTAGACAGGCAGCACTGTGAAGCCAGTCCTTATGAAGGAAATCCATTTGATAAAATAAATTATACGCAACATTTTGTGGCTTGTGTTTTTCTAGGAAAGGAAGTCAGTCGCTTTCATCAGATTTTTAAAGGGATCCATAGCCCAGGAGAGTTTAAGATCCATTGTGCTAATTACATTGTTGAACTTTAATTTTTATAAAACCTCTTTCATAACCTTTTCTCAGAAAATAAATATTTCTTTTGTCAACTTCAGATCTTTTGCATCAAATATTAAACAAGTGCCCTATTTATTGATTTACTTATTTAGAGTATTTGTACCTTGCCCTTCAGCCAAAATGGCTCCAGGGCAGCTTAGAAATCATTGATTTGACAATATATTTGACATAAATAAATAAATATCAAAGTTAAATCTTTTGAACCTAGTGTTCAGAAGAGATTCCCACTAAAGTTTTGTAAGGGTGGTGGTGATGTAGTTTTACTATGCTCTGCTTAGTATCAGAAAGGTTAATAAGCCCATTCCTAGCAATATATAATAGAAAGTATGTCATGTTTTATTTTTAAATCAGATTTTCTTCTGAGTTTAGTATGCTTCAGATTGCAAGCTTAATTATCAATAAAGATCAATGGAGTTTAATCTTTGTCCTTTAGTTTAGGGTGGTTAGTTTTCCCCAAATTCCCCGTTCCCTTTTTATTTTATTGACGTCTGAGAAACCACACCATGATAGGTTGATTCGTCTTGAAAAGAAAGTTTTCAAATTTCTCAAGCTGCCTTTTGCTGAGCAGTATTGCCTTTTGCTGAGCAGTATTGCCTTTTGCTGAATATCTTTTCATTAAAAAAAACCCCACAAAACATATTTCCTCCTTTTCATCTACAGTATCTCCTTTCCCCTACTTTCTCCTGTTTATCAGCAGGAGCAAAGTACATTGTCTCTCTCTGAAGGCTCAGACTTTTTTCACTTCTCCCTTGAAAGCTGCCAGTTTGAGCTTGGAGGTCCTCTTGGGTGGGCCTCTCTTGTTATATCAAAACAGACTAAGCACAGTGCCAGTTGTATCTTGCTGAGCATTCAATTGAGGATTACAGTTTTAGGATCTTTAGGATTTTCTCCTTACTGCTGAGAGTGTATTAACAGGTCTGTGTAACAGGCAATTCGGAACCTAAGATAGGCAGAGTCTGGAAGAGTTATATTTTTTACTCCAACTGGGGCTGCATCTGCATTGCAGAAATAATCCAGTTTGGCACCACTTTAGCTGCCATGGCTCAGTGCTACAGAATTGTAGGAACTGTAGTTTGTTTGTGGCACCAAACTACAATTCCTACAATTTCATAGCATTGAGCCATGGCAGTTAAAGTGATGTCAAGCCAGATTGTTTCTGCAGTGGGGATGAAGCCTAGCAGGATCCCTTGGGGTTCTAGCCTTCCAAAAAAGTAACTTTGCTAGGCTTTCAAAGTAGGCTTCTTAGGGAAAAGGGCACTCACATGAGCAATGACGCCCAGTGCCTTTCAAAGCACTGTTTGAAAAATTTGGAGTCAGACTGGTCACAGATAATATTTTAAAATCTAATTCAGGGATAGGGAAAGCATTGTCAACCAGTTGATTTTGAACTGCAGCTCCCTTAAGCTGTGACCAGCCTTCCCTTCTCATTTCCTCCCCAAACTTAAAGTCCTCAGACACAGATGCTGAATTGCAAGGGTGCTGACCTGATTCCTTTCTCTGCTTCATGGAATTGCTGAACTGACATGAAGTAATGTTCATTAGTATTTGGAGGTTATATGCCTAATGGTGTTTTGTCTACATCTTGTTTTTCCTTCAAGTTGTTTCCAACATACAGTGACCCTAAGGCCATGGGGTTTTCTTGGCAAAAACTGTTCAGATAAGGTTTGCCATTGCCTTCCCCTGAGGTTGAGAGTGTGTCTTTTGCTTGAGGTTACCTGGTAGGTTTCATAGCCAAGCTGAGAATTGATCTGTGCTCTCCAGAATCATAGTACAACACTCAAAGCACTATGCCACACTGCCTTTCAAGGCTATGGGATATTTCATCATGTGTTTATAACAGTTTAGATCTTCCTTCAATATGCTAAGGATAACACAGATGGTTTTCTCTCCCAAAGGGGGCATGTATAGGGGGATGTGTTTTGGCAATTTGTTACAGGCAGTGCAACTGTCCATGTACAGGCAGTGCAACTGTGTGGCTGGTCACACAGTGTGAAATATGGGATGGCAGCTGGGTGGGATAAGGGAGGTAATTGTGAGAGATAGGTACTGTAGTGTGTTCATGTGATGGTGTTCCTGCATAAGGAGGGCGATGACAAAATAGAGTGGCACAGCTTGATGCTGCATGGTGCGGACTGTCTATGGGTGTTCAGCCCACCTTGGGATAGGGCAATGTGGACAGCAAGGGGTCCAATGGAATCGGGAAAACCTGAAAACCACCTGGTTTTTTTCTTTATCTGCCCAGTCCCTCAATCACTGATAAACTTACTAGATGTTTCCTTTGCAATGTGAAGCCAGTAAAATGCCTGCCACTGTGATCAAGAGGGCGGCAATGTATTTATCCAGTCTCTTTATTAATTCTCCTTTTGTCTCACTTTATCTGCAGAGAACTCAAGGTGGAGTATATGACTCACTGACTCCCCATTTTACCCTCTCAAAAACTACCATCCTGTGAAGTAGGGCAGGCTGTAACTAGCCTGATGACACTTTGGTGATTTTAACAACTGAGTTGGGATTAGAACCACCCTCTCCAAACTCCCAGTCCTGCTATAACCATTATGCCATCTTGATGAAATCCTGTTAGTACACATAATGTGTGAATGGAGGGCAAATCCTATTCCTGTCATGGTGGCATTTCAAAGAGTAGTGCTTTTAAGTTTCTGAGTGAGGAATTAGTGAAATCCGAGTTGGGATTTTGGCATATACTATTTGACTATATAGGACAGATGTATGTTCCCAGCTGATGTTCCTTTCTCCCAGCAAATTAAAGTATTTACTCATGAATAAGTCTAGAAATTTTAGTAAAAAACTATTGACCCAAAAAAACTGGGTTGAATTATCCATGGGTAAGTAGTGTACCTTAACTCTTATCCAAAAAGAAACTGTTCCTTTTTCTCAGTAGAGAGCCGAAAAGCGAGAGCTTAGTCCATCCCAAGAGAATCTGAAAGAAGCACCGACTCCTTCTGTTCTCTTAAAAAGGCAGCACTTCTGGTATTTTGGATTGTCTGGACATGAAAATAGTGGTGGTGCGACAGATCATTGGCACTTTCCCTCAAAGAAATGTTGAGAGAGTAGAGGAGGGGTCAGTGTTAATTGTTGTTGTTATCTGCCCTTGAGTCGATCTCAACTCATGGCGACCCTATGAATGAGACATCTCCAAGACCCCCTGTCCTCCACTACTCTGCTTAATTCCTGCAATCCCTTACCTGTTTAATAGAGTCCATCCATCTGGCATGTGGCCTTCCTCTCCTCCTACTTCCTTCCACCTTTCCCAACATTATTGTCTTTTCCAATGAGTCCTCCCTTCTCAGGATGCTTCTGAAGTACGCCTCAGTTTAGTCATCTTGGCTTCCAGGAAGGTTTCTGCTTGATCTGCTCTAGGACCCATTTGTTTGTCCTTTTGGCTGTCCATGGGATCCTCAGCACTATTCTCCAGCAGCAGATCTCAAATGAATGCATTTTCTTCCTATCTTTCTTAACTGTCCAGCTCTCACATCCATACATGGTAATAGGAAATACAATGGCTTGTATGATTCTAACTTTTGTGTTGAATTGTATATCTTTGCATTTTAGAATCTTTTCTAGTTCTTTCATAGCCACCCTCCCCATTCTTAATCTTCTTCTGATTTCCTGGCTACAGTCCCCTTCTTGCTTTTAGGTCCTTCTTGACATGTGCATGTTTCTTGCAAGCCACCATTTACTGTACTACCCTCCTCATCCATCCAGCCTTTAGGGTGAACACAAACAGTTATGCCTGACAGAATTTTGCAAGCTCTTTGGCATCATTTTCCTTTGAATCATACTTTAGATTCTTTGTTAGATGCCCCTAGGTTTTACCCTTGACTGGGTAAAATCAAAATCTATAATTTTGGCCCCAAAATCTTCCCTCAGTTTATACATGAATATATACGGTATACAGCGCACCCTTTCCTTACAATCCATTCTGGACCTCCTTGTGTAAGGGAAAAAACGCATATGCTCAAGCCCCATTAGTAGTAATGGGGCTTGTTCCCATGGGCACGCACCCCGTTGTTTCTTCCAGGATATGAGAGGGAGTTTTCCGGTGCAACTTCCAGCATATGTAGTATATAGAGGCCACTTTATCTTTTGGTAACTCTGTGTAACACTCCCGTGATGCACATAGGCAAATACTTGTATGATTTTAACATTTTAAAATCATACAAGCACTTTAGCATCTCAGGTAAATATTTGTATGATTTTAACATTTGATGTGTTTCTACATTAACAGAGGGTTCAATTTTCAAGTGGGCAGAGACGCAACAGCTATCAAAGAGAAGGGGAAGTTCCCTGGAAAAATACAAAAGATCAACATACTCCCTCTTCTTATAAATTGGGTCCTTGCTATCCACTGGGTTTTGGTTCCAGAACCCCCTGTGGATACCAAAATCCTGTATATAATAGTGACATAATAAAATGATGGCAAAATAACATGGCAAAATGCAGGTTTGCTTTTTGGAATTTATACATTATTTCAAGCTTTTCAAACCATGAATGCTTGATTCTGTGGATAAAAAACTGTACGTACGGAGGGCTGATTGTAATTATATTTATTGAAGCAATTCTTATATTTATATTTGTTGAAGAAATTAACAAACAGGATTGAAAAATATAACGAACATCCTTCTTTTTTATTGTTGCAAACTGTGGGATTATGGGTGTTCCCAGACTGAAACCTAACATTGCTAGTAAAATAAAGAGAGAAGACTTTTCTTTAAAAAAAAACAAACTTTCAAGTCTTCTGCTTTTGCCTCTTTAACAAAGTTTCTGTGGTAGGGGAGAGGGAATTTGTGGGAGGAAGGGCTGTGAAATTCTGAACAAGGCTGGGGGATGATGTAATAAAAGCCTCATTTGAAAGTCCTGTACCCACTTTGATATTTAATGAAATACTAAAACATTTAAATTCACTGGAGCTTAGGCATGGGGAGAGAAGTAAAGCTAGGGTCCAAAACACACTGCAGAAATAATCCAGTTTGAGACTGCTTTAACTGTCCTGGTTCAATGCTAGGCAATTCTGGGAACTGTAGTTGGCCCTCTGTACTCTCTTTCAAGTGGAGGCCTTTTTGTTTCTGCAGGCCTTTGATGGGGGGGGGGTCCCTTCAGAATTTGCTGTACTGTTTATTTGTGGTTTTCTTTTTGTTGGTGTTGCTTTTCATAGAATCATAGAATCATAGAGTTGGAAGAGACCACAAGGGCCATCCAGTCCAACCCCCTGCCATGCAGGAACTCCAAGTCAAAGCATCCCTGACAGATGGCCATCCAGCCTCTGCTTAAAGACCCCTAAGGAAGGAGACTCCACTACACTCCGAGGGAGTGTGTTCCACTGTCGAACAGCCCTTACTGTCAGGAAGTTCCTCCTAATGTTGAGGTGGAATCTCTTTTCCTGCAGTTTGCATCCATTGTTCCGCGTTCTAGTCTCTGCAGCAGCAGAAAACAAGCTTGCTCCCTCCTCAATATGACATCCCTTCAAATATTTAAACAGGGCTATCATATCACCTCTTAACCTTCTCTTCTCCAGGCTAAACATCCCCAGCTCCCTAAGGCGTTCTTCATAGGGCAAGGTTTCCAGACCCTTCACCATCTTAGTTGCCCTCCTTTGGACATGCTCCAGTTTCTCCACATCTTTTTTGAAATATGGTGCCCAGAACTGGACACAGTATTCCAGGTGGGGCCTGACCAAAGCAGAATAGAGTGGCACTATAACTTCCCTTGATCTAGAAACTATACTTCTATTGATGCAGCCTAAAATTGCATTGGCTTTTTTAGCTGCCGCATCACACTGTTGACTCATGTTCAGGTTATGGTCTACTTGGACCCCTAGATCCCTTTCACATGTGGTCTCATTCAGCCAGGTGTCCCCCATCCTATATCTGTGCATTTCATTTTTCCGCCCTAAGTGCAGAACCTTACATTTCTCCGCATTGAATTTCATTTTGTTAGCACTGGCCCAGCTTTCTAGTCTATTCAGGTCATTTTGAATTTTGATCCTGTCCTCTGGGGTATTAGCTACTCCTCCCAGTTTAGTGTCATCTGCAAATTTGATAAGTATGCCCCCAATTCTGTCATCCAAATCATTAATAAAGATGTTGAATAGCACTGGGCCCAGGACAGAACCCTGTGGGACCCCACTGGTCACTTCTCTCCAGGATGAAAAGGAGCCATTGTTGAGCACCCTTTGAGTTCGGCCAGTCAACCAATTACAAATCCATGTAACAGTTAACTTGTCTATCCCACATTTTGCAAGCTTGTTTGCAAGAATGTCATGGGGAACCTTGTCAAAGGCCTTACTGAAATCGAGGTATACTATATCCACAGCATTCCCTTCATCTACCAAGCTGGTAATTTTATCAAAAAAAGAGATCAGGTTCGTTTGGCATGACTTGTTTCTCTGAAACCCATGTTGGCTTTTTGTGATTATGGCATTGGCCTCTAAGTGTTCACAGACTCTCTGCTTAATGATCTGCTCTAGAACCTTTCCTGGAATTGATGTCAGACTAACTGGACGATAATTGTTGGGATCCTCTTTTTTTCCCTTTTTGAAGATGGGGACAACGTTTGCCCTCCTCCAGTCTGCTGGGACTTCTCCTGTTCTCCAGGAGTTCTCAAAGATTATTGCCAATGGCTCTGATATTACATTTGCCAGTTCTTTTAATACTCTAGGATGTAGTTCATCTGGTCCTGGAGATTTATATTCATTTAGGTTAACCAGGTATTCCTGTACTACCTCTTTACTTATTCTGTGCTGAATTTCCTCTATTCTGTCTCCTGTTCCATTATCCTTAGGTTGAGCACCCTTTGCCTTTTCTGAGAAGACTGAAGCAAAGAAGGTGTTGAGTAATTCTGCCTTTTCTCTGCTTTTAACTGTTTTAATTCTGTTTTAAATAATACCAGTTTGAAAGCTGTATAGTGAGCCCTTGGAATCTGCTGGAGTTTGGTTCCAAAATCTCATGTGGATAACCAAAATTCATTGATTCTCAAGTCTCATTAAATATAATGACATAGTAATATGGTGTCCGTTATATACAATAGCAAAATCAAGATTTGCTCTTTGGAATTGATGTATTTTTTTAAAATATTTTCAAGCCATGGATGCTTGAATCTGTGGGTAAAGGATCTGTGGAAACAGAAGACCTACTGTTTATCTTTTATCCTTTGTAAAGTTGCCTTGGGGGAAAGTAAAGTTGACTGGGGGAAAGATAGGACATAAATAAATAATGGGGAATAGAAGTCAGAATATGAATAGGTATAACAAGTAATATAATAGCAACTGCCACCACTACCACCATTGAATTCCTTTTTGTATTGGTATTGAAATGTGATATTAAAAAACAAAAATAGTACACTCACACCATTGCAAAATGGCTTATCTCTACAGTGGATCCACCCTTAGAGTTAACTAAGAATAAAATATTATTGATATGTCCCTGTAGCACTCATGATCCATGCTTGATAGCGTTTATTTTAGTAATCTCCAGATGGTTTGCTGGGACTTGCTAGTCTGCCCTGATAAATAAATGAATGACTCCCACAAGCTCAGTACAATCTCATCTACAGACAAGGCTGCCTGTTGTTTGTCTCTCTGATTCACTGCTCTGACCATGCCCCCTTCTAAAGACTTTTCAGTTTTACTTTGACTTTGGACTAGTTTTATTAGGTTCGTCCAGTTGTTCATATTGCAGTAGAATTAGCCAAGTTAAAGAAATTGCCCTGTGTGTTCCTGTGTGACTCGCTGGTTGTAGGATTTCACCTTTCCAAGTTCGTGACTTGTCCAGTGATATTGAAGTTAAATTAGCAGTGGGTAGTTAAGGGGCTTTCTAGATTGGCAAAAAGAAGTGTGTTCATGGCTGCATGAAACTCTAGCCTTTAGATGAGAAAAAGGGAAAGTGTGCCATGAAAACGCTCTTTTTTTTTGCGTTTTAGGGGAGAAGAAGCGCCTTTAAAAAGGTGCTGGTTTTCCCAGCTTCTTTTTTAAAAACTGCGGAACAGCACAGCTCCATCTAAAGGCTGTGGTGCAGCTGCTAAGCATTAAGGAAAAGGCAACTTCATGTCACACTTTCCTGCCAATCTAGAAAGCCCCTAAATCGAAGTCTCCCTAATAGGGCAGAGTAATCTGTAGCCTTCCAGAAGTTATTGGAAGCCTCTGCCAACATGTCCAGTGGTCAGGGTTTATGGGAATTGTAGTCTAACAACATCTGGAAGGCTGTACCCCTTTTTAATTGTAAGAATTAAATATAGCTGCTATTTTTCTTCAGAATAAGAATGCATCTCAACTCTCAGGAGTTTAGTTGAAGTTAATCTTGTCAAATAAAGCTAAAGTTCTGAAATCTGTATTTCAATCAAAGTTGTTTTCATGCAATCAAGTCCAGCTTTTCAACAACCTGTTGGCTTGTTTTCAAAAATTGTCCTTCTCCATGAACTAGTACTGTATGTGGTTATCTACAGGGAAATCATCCCTTACACCATTAAGTAAGTGTGTATGCGTGTGTGTCTTCCAGTCACCCGTCAACTTATGGTGATCCCATGAATTTCAAATAGTTTCTTTGGCAAGATGTACACAGAGTTGATGTGCCATTGTCCTCCTTTGAAATATAGCTTACATCACCTGGTATTCATTGGTGGACCCCCATCCAATTATTATCCAGGCCTCACACTGCTTTGCTTCCAGGATCAGACCGGATCTGATACCCTCAAGATAGTTAGGGACTGAATAGCAATCTGTAAAATGTCTGCCCCTTGAGTATTCTTGGAATGTAGAAGTGGTAGGCACCTCTTTATGGACAAGAGAATTAAACCTGGGACAATGTGACTTTAAACTCTTTGTAAATATTAACTCCCGATCCTTTGCAATTCTTACTTGATAATCTTCAGATTCTGTCACTAAAGAGAGAAAGGTCAGTGCCAAATGTGGACCATCCCACTTGTTTACACATGCGGTGCTTTAAATGCACCACCTCGGTTTCAGTTGGCAGGACCAAAGTCCTGTGCTTTGCTGTTCAAGATCTTAATTCTGCTTAAGGTTACTGGTAGTATAAAGTGAAGGTGTGTGGGAGTGGCTTCTTGTTTCTTAGTTCATATTTGTGCAAGTCATATTTTGAGCAACCCATGAGAAAGCCACTTCTCTTCTGAAAAAGAGATGGGGTGTGTGATCTTTCAGGAGCCAAGCCTTTCTAGATGTTCTCTTGATGAAACTGATTACAAAAGAGGATTCTCCTTGCAGTACAGTAGATCTGGTTCACGTGCTTCTGTCCAGGGAATGTTGGGAAATGACCATTGTTAATTTGTAGACAATAGGCATTCTGAGACATTCCCCAATTCATCTACTAATCTGTGAGGATGTTCAAGTGGGGTGTGTGTGGAGGTAATTAGGAGTCTCACTTTTAAAAGCTGCATTTTAGGACAGTGACATGGGATACTGTATGAAAAGGAGTGATCCAAATTGGGAGCACAGCAAGCAGGCAAAAGTTTAAAGTCCCGTTGCTCACCTGTTCTGTACACACTTCACATAATCTTTTATTATATGAATGGCATTATGAGCTCCTTCATAGAAGAAAGGTGGGGTGTAAATGGAATGAATGAATGAATAGTTGTCATCAGGATGTTAAAGAGTTTTTTTTTAAATTAAGCCCCTTTTGTTTTTTTAATCTCTGTATCTGACTCACAGTTTGTCAATATGTTTGTTGAAATATTTGTATTTGTGAAGATAGGCATCTCAACTTACTTTACCTGCATGCATGCAACTCCGGTCACAGTTATGAACAGTCTTATAAATGTTTGCAGAGATCCAGCACCCAGAATCCCTCTGAGTCATAGAATCATAGAATCATAGAATTAGAAGAGACCTCATGGGCCAACCAAGCCAACCTTCTGCCATGCAGGAATACACAAGCAAAATACTCCTGACAGATGGCCATCCAGCCTGTGTTTAAAGACCTCAAAAAGAGGAGACTCTACTACATTCTGAGGCAGTATTTGTATCCCAAAGAATCTTGATCTACAGTCAGAGAAAGCACACAATCTGCAGTGCTACTAACAGCACAATGCCTGGGAAATTTGAGCACTTGCTACCAGGTGCAGAGATTAAGGCGTTGCAACTAAAAAGTGTTGAAATACAAAAAGAAATTAAGGCTCCTATCCTATATGCCAGGTATGAGGAAACAGTGTCCTCTCAAGACTTGTATTGAGGTCACTAAAGATACCTCAGCTTTCCCTCCAAAATTGGCACAAATTAGCAGGACTTTTACCACAAAAGGCCCAGTGTACACCATCTTAAGTGTAGGGGGAATTTTTCTATGTCTCACGGCTATTTTAAGTATAGTGGAGGCCTTTTTTCAAGCAAGAATTAAAACAGAAGATGACCTTCAGTTTACATCCTGTTTGAAAAATCACAATCCCTCCCTTTGGATAAGGGGGGGGGGTCCAAAATCAGGGCCTCCCTTAGGGTCTGGGGGGGGACTTTTGGGTAAACAAATAAGTAATCCCCATCCCCCCAGTCCCTATAGTTGCCCGCTTCATTATACATTCATTATCCATAGGTGCCATTGAACTCAGTTGCACTTAATTCTGGGTAGACATGCATAGGATTGCAAAGTAACACTTTACACAGATTTACACACACCTGGCCTTCACTTTAATACCCAGATATCTTTTGTGGTAATATGCTTCCTCAAGATAAAAAAAAAACCCAAAATACCAATATGTGTGGTTTTTAATTTGCAAGCCAGCACACAGACGTTTTGTATGTGTTCATTTAAAAAGTCTGATTTCAGGGCATTTGTTCAGTGTTTCTGTGGCATGGATTAAGTGACTTAATTATCTCCTGCCAATTTCTAATCTTTTTATTACTGTTTTCTCTGAAAATCCAGAAAGTGAACATAACTTGCTTAACGTAATTATTTTACTGTGAAATTGCATAGTGGATGTTTGTTATGTTTAAATAAAAAAGATGCTTCCCTGTTTCAGCCTTGATTTTGAACCTTTGGATTGGGGTGGGAATCATGTCCCCATCCAGAAGCTGTTGTTGTCAACTGCCATCAAGTCAACTTTGACTTATGGTGACCCCAGCAGTACTTTCCAGGATACTCCATTCAGTTATTCCTTCCATCTGGTTTTATTTTTTCCCTTAGACTTCCTCAAGTTGGCTCCCCACAGCTGAGTTCCTCCAATCTTTGTACTTCTGAAGACAAGGATTCCCCTGAATTTTAGGATTGCTGCTTGTGCAATCTTAGTGATTGCTCTTCAACAAATTCCTACAACTCCAGAATCTGAAACCTCATTGCCCTTCTGCAAACCATTGCCTTTCTGCAAACTTCAAGATCCCCCTGTCTCTGTTGATACCTCTTTGTGTGCAGGTGCTACTGTTTTTGGCTGCAAAAGCACAGAAAACAGAACGATTATTGTATATACTCAGCTATAAGTTGAGCTCATGTTTAAGTCGAGGGAAAGTTTTGGAGCCAAAATTATGGATTTTTATATGACCCGTGGGTAAGTCGAGGCTAAAATTTAAGGGCATGTAACAAAGGATCTAAATGATGAAGCAAAGGAAAACAGTGCCAAAGAACTTACAAAATTCCAGCAGACATAAGTTTATGCTCACTTTAAAGGCTGGATGGATGAGAGAATAGAGGGAGGTCAGTGCTTTCAGGACAAATTACACTCTTTCCTTTCGTCGGGGGATGGTTCCCTTTTTTGAAAATGAAAGTTAAAGTACAGTATCTACATTGATAAGTCAACTCAGATTTTTTTGAGGGTCAAATTTTTGATTAAAATTTCTAGACTTATGATACATGAATATATACTGTAAGTAGCAGTTCTTTAGTGTTGTAGGGTGTTGTACATATTTGCAGTTTCCATACATGGAAATTAATGACTACACTGGGGACATCTCACTTTCAACAAGTTTAAAGGTTCTAGGTCAGAAAGGGCTTCTTTTTTTCTTTTGGATTACAGCTCCCAGAATCAACCACCCAGCATGAATGAGTGACTGTGGGCATTGTACTCTGAAAAGCAACTTTTCTGAGCTCCGATTCAGTTGTTTAGTTGTACAGTACTCATAGGTGGGGAAAGAAGCAAAACTGTTCACATTGTGCTGCAAACAAGCTGGGATGTGGAGAGGAAGAAGAAAACAGGCACACAGTAGTAGAGATTATTGTATGAATTTTGTTTTCTGAAGATCCTGTTTTGAAATGTTGGGTTCCATTAATATTAAGAAAACCCAGGTTACAAAAATACAAAGCGAATATGCCAATTAGGGTTAGTATCTAAATGTTACATGAGCCCATTAATTACTTCAGCTCCTTTAGCTACTGAAATTTCTTGAATTGTGGTCTTGCGAAACCTCATGCAAGCTAACCAAAACCAGATATTTTCACTATCAAAGAATAATCAGAGCAAAGGATGGAGTCTCTGGAAAGCTCTGGGAAGCATGCCATTGACAGAAAGCAAACAGGTCTAGCGTTCAGTGACATCAGAGTGATGCCGCAATGCTGGCAAGGACAGGGAGTAAAATCAGTGATAAATTGTACATTTGGCTGGTGCATGTCATGTGTGTTGTGCTGTAACAGCAGATAATAATAGGAGTAAAATGAGACAGTGGAGTCACTAGGAGGTGTGTGGACTGTACCAGGTGACACCACTGCCCCTCATACATCCGCATATTGGCAAAAAGGGGCTGTGGTATTCACCTGTAACTCTATAAAGTGCTGAAGAACTGGCAAGAGTGGGGTGAGGCTCAGTGGGAAGAGAACGGAGAGAACCCAGGGGTTTTTTTTAATTAAAATGTCAAGTTTTAGTTTTTAAAACAAATTTAATTTTTTAAAAAAATATTTAAAAACATCAGATTGTACCAAATTTTCACATGAAAGCATGTATATGTAAGCAAATTTACATATGGATATGTGAACACAGATTTGTATGTGTGGTGTTGTAATTTAAAGGTATAAATTTAATTTTGCTAGTTGTTTATGTCACAGCTGTTACCATTACATTCAGTGATATATGGGATTTATAAAGTAAATTAGTACAAAAAACATTACTAAGGATCCTGTATGGTATGGTGTAGGAAGAGGTCAACGGGAGGGGGTGGTGACACCATGTGAAGCCCAGTGAAGCCACTGAAATGAGATGAACTGAAGCCTTAGCCCCTTAAGCTAGGTCCCTTAGAATTAGGTTCTGTTAACTTCAGACATGCAATCCTTTTGTAAATTGATTTTCCGTAGAGAGCCAGTGTGGTGATGTGATTGAGGTGCCAGACTAAGTTGGGAGATCTAAGTCCTAGCCCTCACCGAACCATGAAACTCATGGGGTGATTTGTTCCATCAATTTCTCTTGGCCTTGCCTATCTCATGGGTTGTTGTGAGGGGAAACTGCACAGGGCAAAAAGTCTTACAAACTACCTTGAGCTTACTGGACAGAAGGTAGGCTATAGATGTAACAAATGATTGAATACAATTTGAGTGTTTCATAAAAACGGCACAGATAAAATGAGTGCAAAGTTGCCACTTGCCTCCCCATTGTTATTTATTTATTTACCCAGTAGAAATGTCCAATAATTTCCCAGATAGTCCCAGACGCTTCCTTTTCTTTCCTCATTAGATCGTGAACATGCTTAACTTAGCTCTTATTTCTTTCACTATTGATTTGACTTTATAATACTAAGCCTCTGAGCTGAATGGCATGCATTTACTGCAGGGTGACAGTTTATGTATCAGGGTGTCTCTGCAGTATAAATGGCCTGTTTGTTTAGTACAGGGTCTGTAGGACTTCGAGAATGAATGATCAAAGACACCCTTCTGTTCAGGCTGTAATGGGCCTGTCACCCATCAATACATGAAAATTGGGATACTTAAAGAATTAGTTTCCATAGACTTTACTTAAGAAAAGCCAATAATACTAAGTAGAATTCCCACTCCTCTGGATGCTGATGGCTAAATTCCAGTTAATGTTTGTAGAGCTGGTTTGCAGCCCTTGTAAAACACAAGGCAGTGTATTGTGAAATAGTATTGCAGGCAGTGCCCTTTACTCCAGATAGCCTTATCTTTGGTGTCTTGCTGTTTACCCGTTGTGGGATATAACTGTTTCGTTTTGTGCAAACACCCTGAGGCAAGACATAATTAAGTTGTTTTTTATGCCTATTACTTCACATTAGGTTATTTCAGAAAATTACTATTAAATTATCAATGCAATTTTTAAAGTAACTATTTTGGGGTTGGTTTTAGCAGTGAAATGCATAAACAGTTGTAAATATCTTTTAGGACTTCAACAGCGTAAATAGAAAATATATGAAAATTGCAGCCACAACCAACTTTTCTTTTTTATATTATACAGTTAAAACAAACTGTTCCTTTTGAAAGAAAAAGAAAGATACCAAAATCTGTTTCTAGCAACAGGCAGCTTTCAGTTTTCATTTGGACTTTAATTTTTTGTGGTTGGTAAACATGTCCTTGGGCAACTTTCACAAAGCTGGTCCGCCCCCGAAGGCTGATGGAACCCAAATGGTTCCAAGAAGCCCTTGAGGAGTTAATGGTTGGGAATGACGGCAATTCTGTTCAGGCCCTGGTTGATACCTGGAATAACGATCTTACCAGGGCTATAAACACTATCGCTCCCAAGCGTCCTCTCTGGCTCACTTCAAATAAAAATCTGTAAACTATGGTACACAGAAGATCTCCATATAATGAAGCAGGCCACACGGCGACTAGAACGCCGCTGGTGAAAATATTGTCGCTTATCCGACCAAACACTCCTTGAGAACCTATTGAAGTCCTATGGAGTGGCAATCGACACAGCAAAGGATTCTTTCTATGCTGTTCGTATTGCATCAGCGGAGTTGCATCCAGCAGAGCTGTTCTGGGTGGTTAGAGAGCTAACTCAACTTCCTCCCACCCTGAGCCCATTGTTAGAACCAACTGTTGCCTGCTGTGATGCATTTAATGACTTTTTTGCCAAAAAAATCTCTGATAAGTGCCCATCTCGGCGCCGCCATTAGAACAGAGATTAGGAGAGAGGTATCCAGTGACTCCGTGGACTATATTAGACTGGATCAGTGTGAGTACCGATGAAGTGGACAAGCTCCTTGGATGTGTAAGGAAGACAACTTGCCCCCTCAATCCCTGCCCATCCTGGCTGACTGCCCAGGGAGGGGACATGGTAACAAATTGGTTACATACTATAATCAACATGTCACTGAGGGAGGGGAGATTTCCAGACAACTTGAAACAAGCAGTGGTCAAGCCACTCTTGAAAAAACCCTCCCTGGACCCATTGTTAAAGAACTACAGGCCGGTCTCTTTGTTGCCATTCTTGGGCAAGATGATTTTCCCCGGGAGTAATCAGCTTGCAAAAACTAGAAAAGAAGCAGTTTTAACAATAACTGTCCATTCATTTTGCAAAAACTAGAGAAGAAGCGGTTTTAACAATATTGTTTTATTTTAACAATAAAGTTATATTCTAAGTTTTAACTTTTTTTAAAAAAGCAGATATTGTTGATCTATATTACAGAAGAGAAAATATAACATAATTTTGTGGAGTAAGGAACAGATGACTTATACAGTCGTCCCTCCAAATTTTGGGGGGTAAACATTCTGGCACCCCTCCATGTGTTTGAAAATTTGCGGATATTCAAGTACCTCTTTCTTTACCTCCTTCTTTGGCCCCCACCTGGCCTAGCGTGGCCTTAGGGGCTGGTGTGAGGTCCACGGTCCGGCCGCCATTCTGAATTCCTTCCTGCCGGTTGCACACCCCGTTCCTCCCAACACAGCCAGTGGCCCCAGACTGCTTTTCCTTTCATCCCATCACCCTGGCAATGGGGCAGAGATGGGAAGCAAGCGGGGAAGCCACCATCTCCCCCCAATGGGGGGGGGGAGGGAGGAGGGGACTTGAATATCCTCCTTGAATTCAGAGGGTTCACTGTAGTAATATGGGACAGACTTTTCTCTCAGGTTCTAGACTTCTTTTTGTCCCTTTTGTGCTTATGTCTTCTGCTCTCTCCTCCTTTTTCATTTTTCCATGCCACGATCCTTGTTGTTATTTTTCAAGCCACGGTAGTCTTGGACATGATGTGTTGAGTAAGATTAAGATTTCCTTCTTTTAGATATGTTGTAACCACCACCATCATCATCGTCATCATCATCATTTTCATTGTCATTCTCTCTCCCTGTATGTGAGTTTTTCAAACAACCATTCTCACTGGTTTTCCTACTCCTTTTGCATTTTCTTTTATTACTTGATTGTGACACATTCGCACTTCCCCCTCTGCACGATTCAGCCGACTCCAAAGCATTGGACTGGGTGGCACACACCTGGCCTGAGGTGGAGTACGAAGGGCCAGGGGTTTCATTGTCCGGAGGTGCCTGGTCAGTATCAGCTGCGGCATTCCGTACGGCATTACCATCCGGAGGAGATGCTGTCCTCCTAGGGGTGCTATTTCTCTGGGAGGATCTAGAAGTCACTCTCCTCTGGTACCGGAATCTCCCTCTGTCCGGATTGACAGAGGAGTCTGCTTCTGCCGGCTTCACTGTATAAACCTTACAGCCCCAGGCAGAGGTCTTGCTGTGCAAAATGTATTTGAAAGGCAGTTTGCAAAGAGGGCATTCTGCCTTTATCGTGGACCACTTTTGTATACAATGGAAGCAGTATCTGTGCCAACAACACTCCACACAGGCCGCATTTTCGATTCTGTCCAGGCAGATTGGACATCTAGAGTCTGCTGACTCATCTGATGATGACATCATTGCCAAGTGGTTGGTCAATGATGCTAAAAATGAAAAAATGGAAAGAAAAATTATCAACATGTGCTTGACTTAATTTGTGCTGATCAAAATCAGTGCTCAATTTGTTTTCAACTAAAGTTATACATGAGATTATACAATTATTGGCCAATGTACTATCATATTAGGGGTGGACAACTGTAGCCCTCCAGGTATTGCTAAACTGTAAATTCTATAAATTGTAGCTTGAGTTAATGGAAATGACAGTCCAGCAACATCTGGTGGGCCACAACATAATCATTGCTGTCCCAGAAACTCATGTTACACATTCCATCTTGCAATGGCACTCCCCCCCCCCCCCTTTTAAATTCACACAATAGCAAACAATATGCTGTCAAGATGAAGAATTACAGGTGAAATGGAGGCAAAAAACCCATACCCTCTTTTTACCACTGTGTACATATATGCCAGCACAATTGTGCTAGAACTCACAGTTGTGCAAACTGGCTGCACAATGGGCCCCACAAAAAAAAGCTCTCAATTCAAAGATAACAGAAAGAAGCTATGTGTGAGTACTTGTAGAATGACTGGCTTCCCCAGGATCCATACGGTGAGAAAGCATAACTGCTTTAAACAGCTACATTTATACTACCATGATTCCTGCCGCAACATGATTCAGGTCTCAGTTGTTAATGCTGCAATCCTAAACATAGTCTTGTGGTAGTTGGTCCCATTAAAACCAATAAAATCCTGAATCAATTGATATAGAACACAAAAAATTCATATGATCTAAATAGGACTGTAATCTTAAACTCATTTGAGTGTTTGTGTGTATGCATTCAAGTAACCTGTCAACTTACTGTCCACAAATTGTAACCTTGGGGACATTTTTTCTTCAGGTCAATGAGATTTACTTTTGAGGGAACCCATACGGCAAAGAACTGAAAGCAGAATTTTAGAAATGCAAACAAAAATTACTGTGGACTCTTGGTATCTTCTGGGGTTTGGTTCCAGGACTCCCTGTGGATACCAAAATCTGTGGATGCTGAAGTTCCTCGATGTACAGCAGGGTAGTAAAATGGTATCTTTTATATAAGATGGCCAAATCAAGGTTTGCTTTTTGCATTGGATATATTTTTTGACTATTTTCAAGCTGTGGATGCTTGAATCCATGGATATGAAAGGCTGACTGAATGCTTTTGTTGCATAACAGATATGTGGATTTTTAGATAATACTGTGCGAGATCGGGATTTATATCACAAACAAATGCACACACATTACACATTTTAATGTGTTTTCCTTCTGAAGGTCAGCACTGCCATTTCTGGGAATTTGAGCTCTTTCCTAATCTAGTGTATCCACCAGGACCTCAGTGCAGTGTGGAACACTGTTGTGCAAGTTGTGGGCTGTTGTGTGAGAGCAGCAGCTGCTGGAGGTAACTGATTTGACTAGAGACAGCTTTAGCCAAACTTCCTACTTCCATTGCTGCACCGCCACAGCTTTTTTTTAGTTTCTTTGGAGACCAAGACCTTCATTGTGAGTCCAGTGGGCCTTTGGTATCCACTGGGGTTTGGCTCTAGGACCACGAATGAATAACAAAGTTTGTGAATGCTCAGGTCTTATTAAATACAGTAGAAGTAAAATTGCATCCCTTATATAAAATGTTAAATTGGAGGTTTGCTTTTTTGGCATTTATATATTTTTGGAATATTTTAAGCTGTTGATATTTGAATATGTGGATGAAGAAACTGTGGACAGGGAGAGATGATTGTATATTAAATATTTTTGTGTTATACACTGCCTAAATACTGGACCCCTTTCTTCTCAGGATCATCACTTCTTTTTTCTTTCTAAATGATTGCTTTCTGGGTTTGTAGTTTTCAAATGTTTCTGGGTTACATCACATTCACATTTTATGTGGAAGGGGTTTTATGTAATGTTCTCACCTCATGAAGAGCAAGGAAAGAGCTTCTGAGGCTCTGTATGAAGAAAGCTGGGATTCAAGGGATCTATCAGGTCCTTCTGCAGCTTCTTTGCATCTTGTTTCCAAAAGAGAGGCCTGGTGCCAATGTGCCATAGATGTCCATCCTTGTGAAGGATCACTCTTACGAAGTTGCTCATACGGGGTACAACTTATTGTCATTGGGGCTTTCTAGATTGGCAGGAAAGTGCTACATGAAGTTGCTTTTTCCTTAATACTTAGCAGCTGCACTGCAAGTCCCAGGTGTGTAATAAAAAGGCATAGAGCAGCTACACTGAGGAGGTGTGGGGACGACTTATCTGAAATCTTTTCTATTGCTCAGCAACTACGGTGGAAGCTGTCAGGATGCTAGAAACACAGGCGGTACAGCTGCACGGGTGGCAATGAATGGGGCTTTTGGCCGCACTGAACCTTCAATATTTTTTTTTTGCCAGCTGCGAACTGCGCAGTTGCACCGGTACATCACACAGGCAATTGTATTGCCAGCTGCGAACTGCGCAGTTGCGCAGGTACATCACACATGAACTGTGCAGTTATGAAGATCTGTCAAATTACCATTGTGGTTTCGCTTCCCTTTTTAAAGTGTGCAGTTGCATCGGTGCACCATAAATGAACCCAAAGGGGGGGGTATAAATTATTATTATTATTATTACCCCACCCCTTTGAAATCAACCGAGGCAGCTTACACGTAAAAATACTATTACATCATTAAAACAAACTGCATCACTCCCCCCTTAAAAAGATATTAAATCCATTACAATTTAAGTTTATGAATAAACTTCTTTATTTTATGAATGAATTGACATTTTATGCACAGTTGCATAACAGTTACAGCATCCCAGAGTCCCTACTGCGCATGTCTAGGGTTCGGATTAGGGCTGGATCTAAGGTTTGGGAGCTTTACAAAACTGCACAGTTGCACTGCAGCATTTAGACACAGCTGCATTGTTACACCCTTTTTAAAAAGAAGCTGGGAAAAGCAGGTTCTTTTTAAAGCTGCTTTTTCCCCACGAAAATGCAAAAGAAGTGCATTCATGCAAAACTTTCAGTGTGGGTCATCTAAAAGCTACATTTTCATGCAGGCATGAACACACCCCTTTTTGCCAGTCTAGATCAGCCCAATGTGTGCCTTCAGGTTGTGTCGATTTATGCCGACCCTAAGGCAAAACCAATTCATTCAGTTTTCTTGGCAAGATTTGTTCGGAGGAGGTTTGCCATTGCCTTCCCCTGAGGCTGAGAGCATGTGACTTGCCCAAAGTCACCCAGTCTGATTTCATGGCAGAGAAGAGAATTGAACCCTTGTCTCCAGAGTCACAGTCCAGCCCTCAAACCTGTATGCCCTGCCGGCTCTCAGGGCACATCTACACTGTACGGATAATAGTTTGGCACCAATAACTGCCATGGCTTCATTGTACAGAATCCTTGGATTTGTAATGTTTTGAGTCACCAGCACTGTTTGGGAGAGAAGGCAAAAAGACCTTGCAAAACTACAAATGCCAGGATCGGATAGGATAGTGTAAAGCGCTGTTAAACTGCATTATTTCTACATTATAGACACACCCATAGGAGATACCCACCCTGGTCTCCTTGCCCCTTAAAAGCTTTACACCACTCCTTGGATTTACAATTTGGGGGTGCTAAATTAGGTACAAAAGTCCCATTGTGGGAGAAATCCTATTGTGGGAGAAAGGTGGGACATAAATCCTTGAAATAAAATAAAAAGATAAAAAAAGAGTAGACCACCAGCCCAATGCGGCTGAACTTACACCCCACTCTGTGGCATCCAACCTCCTCCCGTACTCCTCCTCCTCCTCCTTGTTGTTGTTGTGTGCCTTTGAGTCCTTTCTGACTTATGGCAACGCTAAGGCGACCCTATATCTCAGGGGTAGAGTCCAAAGACATAACAGCCATGTTAATCTGTAGAATCAGTCTGTAGAGAGATCCTGCAGCACCTTTGAGACTGACTGAAAGAAAAAAGCTGGAGGCATGAGCTTTCCTAGACTAAAATCTACTTTCTGAGATAGTCATTTGGTGGAGTGGAAGGCAGAGAGATAAATAATGTGGCTTCAACTCCACCAAAGATATAGCCCTGTTAGTCTCTGGAATCAGTCTGCAGAGAGCTCTTGTAGCACCTTTGAGACTGACAGAAGGAAAGCAGTTGGCAGCATGAGCTTTCGTAGACTTGAGTTTATTTTCTCAGGTGCATGAAATGTCTAAGGAAGTAGACCGAAGTCCGGGAAACCTCCTGCTGACCATCTCTTTCTTTCAGTCGGTTTCAAAGGTGCTACAATATCTCTCTACATAGTATCTCACAGGGTTGCCTTGGCCAGATTTCTTGAGAGGGGCTATGCCATCCTCCGAGACTGAGAGTGTGTCCCCCACTGGGTTTCTATGCTGGAGTGGGCAACTGAACCCTGGCCCCCAGGATCAATGTCCAACAGTCAAGCCACAACGGCACACTGGCTCTCCTCTTTCTCTCTCTTACATACCAATGACTCTAAATGAACACTGGACCTGATCCAGCTAGGCTGTCCTGAGAGCTGTGCCTCTGAGCCTACGCAGAGCGTGGGGTGTCTCTGGGGCCGCTTCACACAGTCTTTCCCAGGAGTAAGCGCCAAGGCTTCCTCCCTGGATGAGACCAAGTGCTGCTCTGGCTCAGAGAGGGAGAGCGTTCCATTGGAGCCGTTATCCTACCGCCCCCACGCTTACCGGTTTAGAACGTTGTCCAATGTTAGTAGTAGTGTAGCTCCATAGTAACAAAGGCAACAGAATTATATCATGCCTCTCTACAGTATTTCTCTGAGTATGGAGCCATCTTCTCTTTTCATAAATCAGCATAGAAACCAGTTAGAGATCTGAAGGGGGAAAGAACAACTCAGAAAAAAAGCTGGGCTTTCTCCATGGGGGGGAGGGTGTCTTGTCTTCCTGGATTTTTTTTTTTTAATGGAGAATGAAATATTTTCTTTTAAATTATGAATAAAGTCTTGAGGACAAAGTATTCTTTTTCATTTTTATTACCCTGTAATTGTTCCTAAAATTATATAAGGGGAAATCTTTTGTTCACACGAGAGAGATCCCGTGCAAAAATGGGATTTTAAGTGGGAAAAAAACCCCACAAAATAGATTTATTATCAGACAACATTTGGATTAGCTCAACATTAACCCAGATAGACAGTATAAATGACATGAAAAAGTGCAATTGATTTTCAGACGATGTCGCTGTTAAGGTACATAATGAACGCAACATTAACCCGACTAGAAAGCAGACAAAACACAATTCTTTTTACTTCCGGAAAATCCCAACAGTAAAAAGAATCGTGTTTTTTCAACTTTCTAGCCAGTTTAATGTGTTAACCCCAATGTATCTGAAAATCAATTCTGCTTTTGCATGTCGTCTTAGTTTCTGCACAGCATCCCTCCCATATGATAAGCTCCTCTGTCTAGCAGCAAATCATAGCAAGTTCTAGGCAGCATCTGCACTTCAGAAATAATGCAGCTTGATACCATTTTAACTGCCCTGGTTCAATGCTGTGCAATCTTGGGATTTGTAGTTAGTTGTGGAACCAGAGCTCTCTGACAGAAAAGGCTGAATATCTCGAAACAAATGCCTCTTCCTCCTCCTTTTTGCCTTCTAATAAACTCAAAAAACAACAACAGATGTTTCTTACAGTCCAGGTGTTCAGTACCTGGTACTGAACTGGTACTGAACTATCTCTTCTGTACAGGATGGAAATACAGTGGTCCCCCGGTTTACGAATCCCCCGGGGTACGAAACCAGCGGGACCGCTAAAATTCCCCCGGGATCCGAAAGATCCCCCAGGATACGGAAAAAAAACCCGCGCAACCCCTTTAAATCGGCCACGCGGTCCGTTGAAAATAGCGGTCCCCCGGGAAACGAATGCTTCCGGGTTACAAAAGGTAATCCGGAACGGATTACCTTCGTAACCCGGGGGACCACTGTACTGTAACCTTTAATTCATGACTTTATGGCTCACTTTACAATAAAAAAATCAATATGTAATTATTGTCACAATAACAATAAATTAGGAGAAGTAGCTAATACTCCAGAGGACAGGATCATAATTCATGAAGACCTGAATAGATTAGAAAGCTGGAAAAAGCTAACAAAATGAATTTCAACACAGAGAAATGTAAGGTACTGCACTTAGGGTGAAAAAATGAAATGCATAGATATAAGATTGGGACACCTGGCTTAAGGAGACTACGTGTGAAAGGGATCTAGGAGTCCAAGTAGACCACAAGTAGAACGTGAGTGAACAGTGTGATGTGGCAACTAAAAAGGCCTATACTTCAATAGAAGTATAGAGTCTAGATCAAGGGAAGTAATAGTACCACTCTATTCTGCTTTGGTCAGGCCCCACCTGGAATACTGTGTCCAGTTCTGGGAACCACAACCTCAAAAAAGCTGTTGAGAAAGTGGAGTGTGTCCAGAGGAGGGTGACCAAAATGGTGAAGGGTCTGGAAAGCATAGCTTATGAGGAAAGATTTAGGGAGCTGGGGTATGTTTAGCCTTCAGACGAAACAGTTAAGAGGTGATTTGATTGTGGATTCTTGCATGGCAGAGGATTGGACTGGATGGTCCTTGAGGTCTCTTCCAATTCTATGATTTTATGATTCCAAGAAGAGAAAAGAAGCATAAAAGAATGTCACCAACAAGGACACAACATGCTTGTCCTGAGTAGAGTGTCCAGAGGACCAAAATGGTGGAGAGTCTGAAAACCATATAGCCCTATGAAGAGAGAGTTAGAGAGCTGGGTATGTTTAGCATGGAGAACAGACGGTTAAGAAGTGATATAGAATCATAGAGTTGGAAGAGACCACAAGGGCCATCCAGTCCAACCCCCCTGCCATGCAGGAACTCCCAATCAAAGCATACCCAACAGATGGTCATCCAGCCTCTGTTTAAAGACCTCCAAGGAAGGAGACTCCACCACTCTCCGATATAATATGATATCACTGTTTTAAGTATTTGAAGGGGTGTCATATTGATGATGGAGAAAGCTTGTTTTCTGCTACTCTAGAGAGTAGAAACCGAGACAGATGGCCCAAAAGTGTTGTGGCGCCAGCAATACTAGGGTTAGGGAGTGCACACCAACCACACGATCCCTAAGCCTGGTACATGTGGGATCCGCCATGATTGGGCGGCCCCTCCCACACATCGCATGCATGAGTGATGTTGCACGTGTGCCATGTCCAAATGGCACGGTGCACCTGCGACGTCACCACAACGTCCTACAGCGCTTTTGGTATCGTAACTGCAACACAAAAAAGGAGCTGCTTCTCAGCACTCCTTTTTTGCTATGCAGCAGTACCGCACCATTTGGTTGTTGCGACAACACTGTGCAGCAAAGAGAAGTGGCTCAAGCCTGCCTTTTCCAGGCAGTTTGTATTGGCCCTAGGATACTCTACAGAAAAAAAAAAGATTCCACCTCAACATTAGGAAGAACATCCTGACAGTAAGAGCTGTTTGGCAGTGTAACATGGGGTCTTGGAAAATGGTTAAAGTCTTCAAAAAGATATTTGCAGTTTGGGATTTGCTCTGCATAAAATTCACACAGGTTTTTTTTTTGTTGTTGTTCAAGAAACGGCAGTTTCTGTACAGAAAACAGTATCAGGAAAAAATATTTCTGTGCTGAAATGTTATTTGCTATGCAGGAAATGCTGTTTTCTGCACCAAAAAAAAAAAAAAAACACTATGTGTGAATATTATGTTTTTGAAGAATTTTTTTGCAGTGGGAAGAAAATCACTAAATTAGCTCATTCCTTCCTTTGAGAATGAAATTGGGAATGTATGACCTTCTAGAATTGGACTGTGGTTGCCAGTGGCTTGTAACTCGGGGTCATGTTCATGTAGAGGCATCAGTTGGCACAGATGGCTCTTATAATGTGTAATGCACTGTATTCACATCAAATGCAGTTTGCATAGCAGTGGTTAAAAATGGCATATGGGTCATACACAAAAATGCAGCAGTAACATATTAACTTCCAGAGCTCCCAAGTAGCTGTTCTCCTTGTGGATTGAAATTTGCCCTCTCAAATCAGATAAACTTTCGGAGACTGATCGAAACCTTGGTTTCTTTCCTTCTTGGTGGGTGGATTGATTTCCAAGCACTTTTCTTTGGTTAAAGACAAATATGACTGACAGTTTTACAACAGAAGCCATTAAATGAAGTGAGCATTTGGCAAACCATGGGCAGTGAAATGATACTATAAATAAAGCAAGTGTGGCATAGAGGTTTGACCATTGGGCTGGAACTCTGGAAACTAGGGTTTACATTTCTGCTCAGCTCTGGAAACATGCTGGGTGACCTTGGGCAAGTCATAATCTCAGCCTCAGAAAACCCCTTGGGATCACCATAGGTTGGAAATGACTAGAAAGTACACAACAGCAACAGTAATGAGACTTGAGCATCCATGGATTTTGGTATCCACAGAAGATCGTGGAACCAAACCTCAGCAGATACCAAGGGCCCATTGTAGTTCATAAATGTAGACAATAAAATGGCTGGAATTTCCTCCCATAAGGGTTATTTTCCCCCAAATCTTGTCTCCTCAAAGATGCACACTCCTGATTCAGTTGCTATGCTGCCGTTGTTTTTTTTTTTTTTTTTTTTTTAATAATTAATATTATGTCTTCTTGGTGTATATGACATCTGGAGAAATGTCTTGTATATAAATGCCCTTGGCAGTGGGTACAAGCTGACTCTTACGCAACTCTAAACATTGTATTGCAAACACGACTAAGGGTGCAACGCTCTTTTGGGTATTAAAAATACAAACCAAATAGGCAAATCTGGTAATATGAGGGAAGCAAGGAAACAAATCGAAGGAGAGAATGAAGACGGGCTCTGATGCAGGAATAAAGAGAAAGGAGAGTTCAAAGCTTACACGGAAAGGGTTTTTGTTTTGCCCAGGGCCTTTAAAGGCTTGCTCATTTTCTTTGTAGGTACTGTAAGAACAAAAGAACTGGCAGAAAAAGCAAACCTGTACATTGGAAGTCACACCTTGCTTTTACCATTAACTCACTATATAGTCTTAGCCGCAGTCCTCCCATTTGCAATATGGAGTATCATGGTAACTTAACCTTGCTGTGCTGTTGTAATAAATACAACTACAGTGACCCCTTGGTATCCACTGAGGTTTGGCTCTAGAACCCCACATGGATACCAGAATCCATGGATGCTCAAGTCCCTATACAGTGGCATAATAAAATTTTGTCCTTTATATAAAATGGCAAAATCAAGGCTTGCTTTTTGGAATTTATACATTTTGGGAATACAGTAAGCCCTTTGGTATCCACTGGGGTTTGGTTCCAGGACTCCCCGTGGATACCAAAATCCGTGGATGCTCCAGTCCCATTAAAAACCATAGCATAGGAAAATAGTGTCCCTTATATAAAATGGCAAAATCAATGTTTGCCTTTTGGAATTTATAATTTTAGGAATATTTTCAAACTGTGGGTCTCAAATCCATAGGTAAAAAAATCCGTGGATATGGAGGGCCAACTGTATTTTCAAGCCAGGGTGGTCACATCCATGGATGAAAAATTTGTGGATATGGAGGGCTGACTGTATATCAGGGGTGAGAATTTTGCAGCCCTCTAGATGTTGGATGCTCTCAGCATTCCTCACCATTGGCTATATTAGCTAGTGCTGATGGGAGTTGTGCTCCAGCAAGATGTGAACGACCACACAGTTCCCACCTGAAGCAGAGAGGATAGGTGAGATAGATTATGTCTTAGTACAGGTTCCTCTCAAAAAGCACCTAGATTTTTGCTAACCCTGAAATAGGCAGTAATTCAATACAGTTGGCCCTTGGTGTCTGCTAGGATTTGGTTCCAGGATTCTGGTTGCTCAAGTCCCATTAAACATAGTGACATAGGAAAATAGTGCCCTTTGTAGAAAATGGTGATATCAAGGTTTGCTTTTTGTCTTGTATATAAATATTTTTCAAATATTTTCAAGCTGTGGATGGTAGAATCCATGGATGAAGAATCTATGGATAGGGAGGGCTTTAGGATTTGTTACTCATTGTGCCTGTCCTGATTTTTTTTTAAAGTCCGAATAGTATATCTTCTGTCCTGATGTATTCCCCACAAACTCCCAGAATCAGCCATGACCTTTTGAAAACCATCCCAGGCATGGATTAATGCTCACATCTGGCTCCATAATATCCATTCCCTGTCTGTGCAGTGGCTCTGATGATTTGACTTTATAAATGGAAATGTGACCTGTGGCAGGGACAAGTGTAACCTGTTTCCCTCTGGCTTTCCTCCCTTAGTACATGTCTGGGGAGGGGAGAGGAGGAAACCCTGTTCACAGCACATTTCATGGAGGAAAACATGAGAAAGACAAAGTATATTCTCACACGGGGATGGGTTAAGGACGGGATCGCTCCCCCGTCTTTAATTTAACTTTGACTGCAATCCTGGAAAAGACTTTCAGATTGTAGCACTATTATCCTGTAATTGAAGCGACATTGCATTAACACAAACTCCCATTAATGCAAAATGTTGAGCAAAGCTCTTCAATGACAGGATCTGCGCAGTG
The DNA here is from genome assembly GCA_034509955.1 of Urosaurus nigricauda. NCBI lineage: Eukaryota > Metazoa > Chordata > Lepidosauria > Squamata > Phrynosomatidae > Urosaurus > Urosaurus nigricauda. Next base: position 105,719,380 of record JAOEGL010000002.1, read on the forward strand.
TCATTTGAAAGTTTTTCATGCGATCGTGGTCAATCGCACTTTCCGGATGAGATAATGTCCAGATAAGCACAATGTTGTTTGAAAATCTTCTCATGATTGCACTATGAGGATGGGACAAGGACATTTTGCCCCTCATCTGATACTCACCAAAGCTCCAATATGCATCAGCCATGTCTGGATGCAGGGGCAGGACCAACTGTTTCAAAGTATGATACCTCAGGCACAGAGTAGCCCACTGAATCTTAATGCTTTTGACAGTCCATATGAGCCATAAATCTCATCAAACTTACTCTTGGATTAATATTGGAATCTAGAAAAATACTGACATGTAATAAATTATTTTTAAAAAGGAGATAAATCTTAATACCAACCTGGGTATAGTTTAAAAATTTAAAAGCCAGGGGTTTTTGATCATAGCATAACTAGACTATTAAACCCTTGTAAGAATATACTTTCCTGCTCATACAGAAAGTACTCTTACCAGATATAATAACTGAACTCTTGTAGAGACATCCAAGTAGGAAAAAAGAATACTGAAAAAACAATAGTATTTATATCCCTTTTAATCCTCATTTGGTATTTATGTCCCATTGGAAGTTTGTTTTATTGAGGGTTTGGGTTAGTGAAAGCGTCTATCTCCTGTTTCCTGATTTCACTGAGGATCATAGAATCACAGAATTGGAAGAGGCCCTAAGGTTCATTCAGTCCAACCCATTCTGCCATGCAAGAATACAGAATCAAAGTCCTCTCAGCAGATGGCTATCCAGTCTTTGTTTAAAACCCTCCAAAGGAGAAGACTCCATCACTCTCTGAGGGAATATGTTTCATGGTTGAACAGCCCTTTTTGTCAGAAAGTTTTTCCTAATGTTTAGGTGGGCTCTCTTTCCCTATAGCTTGAATACATTGCTTCCTGCCCTAGTCCCTGGGGCAGCAAAAAACAATGTTGGTCCATCTTCAGTATGACATCCTTCAAATATTTAAACATGACTATCATGTCATCCCTTAATCTTCTCTTCTCCAGTCTAAACATACCCAGCTCCCCAAGCAGCTCCCCATATGGCATAATTTTGAGATCTTTCACCATTTTGGCCACCCTCCTCTGGGCATGCTCCAGTTTGTCCACATCCTTCTTGAATTCCAGCTTTCTTCCCCAAATTAGGACAGCTTGCTGACAACCAGAATATGCTACTTCTGCTTCTTAAGATCATGACTCATCACAAAACTCTTTTTTTGTCCCAATACATTACACTCATTAGGACAAAAAAGCACTACAGTGGTAAAAAGCAATAGATTTGTTGGGACAAGTTTTGTCACAGGCTCACAGCTGTCTTTTGTCTGTTAAAAAAACAACATGATACATGGGTAAACTTGGAAAAAATTGTTGCAGTTCTTCAGGTGATGTAATAAAATGCCTACTTTGTGAGTGTGAGTTTTGCAACAAAACCATGGTTCTAGGGGACTAAAATGTCCCATTTGAAAGGATGAGGATTAATGCCATTACAGTTAGTCCTCTGTAGCTACAAATTCTGCAGCCATGGATTTGACTATCTACGACCTGAAATTTTTGAAAAAAATAATAATCAAGAAACAAACCTTAGTTTGGCTATTTTAAATGAAGAATACTATTTTGGTACACCACTGTATAGAACTTGAACATCGACAGATTTTGGTATCCATGAGGAATGGGGCCCTGGAATCACATTCCAGTGGATACCAAAGGCTTCTAATTAGTTCCTTAATTTTAAAAGGAGCAAATGATCACACATTTTTATAGTTTTCTTTTATGACATTAATATATTATATCCAAAGAATTATTTTGGTGCAACCATCTGTTCCAGCAGACAAGAAATTTATTCCAATTTACATTTTAAAAAAGCAACTGTGAATCTTAGATTCACACATGCATTCCCACATATGCATCATTATGATGCTTTTAAACATTGCCTGAAAACTTAGAACTTTATCCCATGAATGAGTAACCCTGTTTTGGATTTGCAGTCAGACCAAGACTTCTCAGCCATGAGCAACCCATTTTCACATCTTGAGGAGCCACTGGACCCTGGTCAGTCAACAAAGAGGTTCTTCAGTTTGAAACGTTTGGGAGACCCAAGATATGGTAAGTTAGCTACATTCACAAGGAATTGTTCTCCGTAGAGAGTGATTTGGTAACTCTGGCTTTAGAGCCTGATTTTCATGTGTGTGTGCACTGCTCCATTACAGAGCACTTGATGAGTCTCAGAGTGGCTTCATATTCTGGAGGAACCATTGATTATAGGTCCCATTAATGAAGTGCACAGTTTATTGCCATCACTAAACCAGAAGAAAAATCAACTAACCATTGTTTGGAAGTATGAAAATTGTTATTAAAAATTGTTATTACAGTCCACCTCCCAGGTCTTTGACCTGCACCAACCACTTGTCTTTTCACTCCATCATAAGAAATCTTGGCACCTCTAGTACTACTTCTGGGCTTCTGTCTGATAAGAAAAAAATAGAGTAGTGCTGGGTAGATTTGTCCAGGTGAGTAAGACAATAAAAAACAATAAAACATTTATGCCAGAAAACAAAAGAACATGTAAGATTGATTTTATTTCCTGGGTATATTAAATGCAGAATTAACACATTGCTGGAATCATGTAACTTCATTCAAGAACCAGGGTATCATGAACAGAAGTTTCTTGTAATAACACAACATCAAAGACAGACATATATTGCATAAAAGATCAGTCCCTCCTTTAGCCAACCCAACCCAGGATATTCCAGGACATTATGATATCTCCAGGGGTTTCCTCACATTGAAACCCTCAGTCTGTGCGCTTAAAGCTAGAGAGGGCCCTCCTTTAGAATGTATTCCCCTTAGCAGTAGTCATGCTTATTGATTAATCATTATCTGGCAGGCCTGAGGGGTGGACTCTGTAAAATTGCTGTCAGTCCCAATTTGGTGAGCTGAAGAATCTCAAATTAATCTAGCCCAGGGCTATTGGGTGGTCATCCCTGGACTAGTGGCAGTCCCCACACCATTGACTACCAATCCCTCTTGAGTTTCCGGGAAATAAATAATTGGGCCCAATGAACACAATTACGATGCTGGTCCTTCACATCAGATAGTCTAAGAAGCACTGATCTAGCCTAGTCGGATGGAAGGTCTGTTAGGTTCCAGTCCCTGGCATCTCCAGTTAGAACAAGGAGATGAGCATCAGTCCTTTTCTCCCAATCTGATGCCCTGGATTTCCTCATATGGTAACCCCTATACACACACTCTCCATGTCACCGTTGTTGCTGTTGTTATATTAAATTGTATTTGGCTCACAATTTAAAAGAACAATACAACTAGAAACATACCAAAAGTGAACAATGAAATAGAATTAAACTATTGACAAGATTAAATCAATATTAAATACTTATTAAAAGTATAAATTGCAATTTATTTTTTAATTTTTTTTCATTTTTTATTAACAAATTCAGTATTACAACAAAGTTAAGCAGTACATCAATACCTGTAGTATATAATAATAAATCTATAAGCCTGTAAGAGCATTGAATTAAACAAGAGCAGCTATAGACACATTAACTCTAAGTTTTAAACAAAACTATTTAACCTTTAACTTTCTCAATAAAGAAAAATACAAACAAGTGATTATTTCTATATAAATCTTAGCCGGGTTTTCTCATAAAGATTATTTTGGATATTTTGTCGGCTTTATGAGAATCTTTGTCACTGTTGACCATTCTTTGTCCCATTTATCCGTATCTTTTCTATTTAAGATTGCTGTTAATCTGTCAAGTTCTTTCATATCAAGTATTTTGTATTTCCAATCATCTATAGATTGTACACATGTGGATTTCCAATTTTTTGCTACTAACATTCTAGCTGCAGTTATTAAATACAATCCTATTCTCCAATATTTCCTTTCTCCTTCCAGACCTAATACTGAGGTTACATTTAGCAAGTACAGTGGTCCCCCGGGTTACGAATCCCCCGGGGTACGAAAACCCCGGGGAACGAAAGAGCCGGGGCCGCAAAAATGGTCCCGGGATCTGAATAAAACCCCAGGATCCGAAAAGGAAAAACCGTGCGGCCCCTTTAAATTTGCCGCGCGGTCCGTCAAAGAAAGCAGTCCCCCGGGAAATGAAAATTCCAGGTTACGAAAAGTAATCCGGAACGGATTACTTTCGTAACCCAAGGGACCACTGTACAGTTCTGGATTCATCGCTTCCATAAACTGCAATTTAAAAAGACAAAAAGCTATTAAAAACTGTTCAGTTTAAGATAGTACAGCATCCTCTAGCCTGTTCTTTAAAATCTTACTGTTTTATAAGCCTGTCTGAATAAAAGGATTTTAACCTGCTGCCAAAAGCCCAACAAGGGGAGGCTATTCTCACCCACCCTAGGAAGGGAGTTCCAAAGTGTAGGGGCAGCCACTGAGAAGGACCTGTTTTGCATTCCCATCAACTGTTCTTGTGACAGTGGTGGGCCTGGGAGAAGAGAAGATCTGATGATCTCAGAGCCCAGGTTGGTTCATACAGCGAGATATGGGCTGCTAGATAGCCTGGACCTGAGCCATATAGGGCTTTGCACATCATAACTAGCATTTTGAATTGTGCCTGGAAATAAACTGATAGCCAGTGGAACTGTTTTAGCAGGGGCATATATGATCTCTGTAACCTGCCCCAGTTAACAGTCTGGCTGCAGCTCTTTGGATCAGCTGAAGTTTCTCAACAGTCTTCAAAAGCAGCCCCAAGCAGAGTGTGTTACAGTAGTCCAAACAGGATGTAACTAAGGCATGTACCACTGTGACCATATCTGACATCTCAAGGAATTGACACAGGTGACACATGAGCTTTAACTTGCTAGATAGTTAATTATCTTTTCTACATGCCCCCTCCATTCTAAAAGATGTTTATGTCTTTCCTAAGGCTTAGCTACTAGACAGCAAGAGTTTTAAACTATAATTTCCCCAGGTTTCACTTTTTCCCTTTGAGCCCCACCAGCCATTGGTATGTGTCCTCAAACTTACCTGAAATTGAATTTTATCATCTGCATACGCTTTCAATTTGTAGTTGTAACTCTTAATTTGAGTGCCACTTATTGTTGAGTCGTCTGTAATTCTGTTGAGTAACACCTCTAAAACCATAATGAATAAAAGTGGTGATATTGGACAACCTTGTCTTGTACCTTTCTCAATCTTGATCCGTTCTGATTTATTCCCATTGACTATAATTTGTGCATTTTGATCTTCATATATCTTTCAGATTTCGAATTTCCCTATCATTTAGTTAGTTAGAAGGAGATCTGGGCTTGGGGAGTCCTTGGGATTCAGAATAGACCTTCTTGACTGTCTGGATTAAAATATGAGACATTGTCATCCAGTTACTATGGGACGAAACAGATGGGCAGGAAAAAGTGTCTCGAATCTACCTTTTCCAAAGCCACATTGAAACCCCACCAACCACACTGCTGGCTCCCAAGGCAGCTGGAGTGCTCATGTCATGACCACATGACATGGCTTCAAGCCAGGAAGAAGCAGGAAAAAGCTGCTTCTTTTTTAAACAGCTTTTCTCTACATAAGGCACCTAGGGGGCATTTTCCTGCTGGCTTCAAGGCATATGTCATCTAAATGCCATGCCTTCAAGCCAGCCTGAAAACACCCCTTTTTGCCTGTCTGTTTAGCCCCAATGTGTAGCTGCAGCTCCACTGATACTTTTGAGGCAAACCTGTGTAAGGCAGAGAGGAGAGATGTTGTCACTAAAAATGCACCAGGGAACTGTGGACACATGCAGGTCCCCAGCAGCATATGTGCATTACTTGCCCGCCAGTATTTAGAGATGCTCCTTTCATTCTTTACCTGTTTGTAACAACAGGTAATAAGTCTAAATTATTGGGATAACATAGCCCATTCACACACACCCAATTTCATTACATTACATTATGGAGTAGTTTGAGAGTTGGCTTGGGACCCTGGAAGATCAGGGTTCAAATCCCTGCTCAGCTGTGGAAACCCTATGATTGTGGGAAAGTGACACTCTTTCAGCCTAAAAAGAATGTAATGTCAGACTTCCACTGAATAAATCTTGGCAACAAAACCCTACAATAGGATCTCTGTAAGTGAGAGTCAGCTTGAAAGGCACTTAGCAACAACAAACATTAAAAGACCTGCCTTGAATCCCATTGTGGAGAAAGGTGAGATAAAAATCCTGGAAATTAATTAAATAAATAAAAGGGTTGCCCTCTGTGTGTTACTGATAGAGATGCTCCCTATTTGAAGCAACATAAATGGCTGACAACCTTGTCTTTCCTTTGGTGACATGGGGGAAGGACCTCTTTGGCCTGTTCTGTTATCTTTTGCCTCCTCTTCCTTCCAGAACATTTACCATTTTCTATCAGAGTCCTGCTGGAGGCTGCAGTTCGCAACTGTGATGAGTTTCTGGTGAAGAAGCATGATGTTGAAAATATCCTGAACTGGAAGGAGATGCAGCACAAGAACATCGAAGTGCCATTTAAGCCTGCCCGGGTTATTCTGCAAGATTTTACGTAAGTTATATAATTTTATTTAAATTTATGAAGTTGGGTGCTTCTCAACTGGAGTGGGCACAAACACCCAAACAGAACTGGGAGGCTTTTGCACCCCTGTGTCCTCCTAAAATAAATATTTGAAAATAGTTGCCCCTAGATGTTGTGGAGAGGGAAGTAAGTATAAATTTGCCACATGTTGAAGGCCTGGTTTAGGTCCAAGAGAGGCATTTTTCTGAACCAGGAAAAGACCCATTTGGCCTGCAGAGGAAAGCACATCCCTTTCTGCCATGGCTCTTGAGTGCCTGGGAGGATTTTCAGCTCATTTTAAATATGTATTTAAAATTGGGAGGGGGGAGGAGGGCGGCCACATGCAGTCTGCAGGCCACACTTTGCTAGCCCGTTTTTAATGGTGGAAAGCTCCTATTGTGCAAATCAAAGAGCATTTGATCTTTCCTTCTTTTACAGATTTTGTGTAGTTAGAAAAGAGATAAAAGGCAGAGTGGTGAGGGGAGGAAAATTGGAGGATTGAAAGTGGTAAATGGCATCCTATAAGTCTGCAAAATTCTGTGAAACATCCAAAGCCGTAGATGAAGCCACAGAAATTTTCTAGAGGGAGGTTCCTTGGTATATTAGCTGTATGCATTATTTTCATTATTAATTTCACTATATTCTGTAAATGTTTAAGTTTATATATTTGTGTACTTAGGATGGTCTTTTTTGGTTTGATCTGCATTATACAGATTGCTGTGGATTTTCAAACATTGGCATTGATGCTTAATAGTCATCACTTTCCTTTGCAAATTTGTATTGTTTTACCTGTCCTTTGCCAAAAATGTGTATCCATGTGAAGCAGCTGCATGGCCACATAGTCAGTAATGTGTAACTTTGCAGATACTTGGATAAAACCCCTGATTCCTTTTTCTGCTCAGTTTATGGTGCCCCCCCCCCCCATGCATAAAGCCAAGATTCCTCTGAATCGTATGTGGCTGGATCATAGACTATTCAAATAGAATGAGTATTTTAATTGTATACACAAGTTTGTTGGCAGAACCACCTTGCTTGTTACAACGGTTTGTTCTGCCCTTGATGTACAGACTTCCAAAGAGTTATAACTACATTCACATGAGATTATTCTGTATTGTAATCTATCCTTATTAATACACATATCCTGCAAAAAGTTAAAATTCAGATCTCCTAGTAGTAGTAGTAGAGAAAGGATATGTTTTATTTTTTTACTGTAGAAATCTATTTGCTGTATTCTGCTTTTCCCCACTTATAGATAGGATCTGATTCTTGCTTCAACTTTTAGTTGTACTTAGCTTTGTACTTGCATCATAGTGTTTCCTTTGGAGAGTTTCAGTTTTTATCCCCTAAGGGAAAAACAACAATAATAAAAGTCATTTTTAATTTGCTCATTCCAGTGTGTTGAAGCAACTGGGAAAGTTAGCAATAACTGACGGTGGGATTCCCGTAAAAAGAAATGTTGACTTATTAAGATACAGATCTGAAGTTAACAAATCTTTTCCTCTTCATTGCCCCTCTGACCTTGAACTGAGGCTTGCAACAGTCTGAGCTGGTTAAACAGGCCTTCAGGTAAAAAAGTACCCAGTTCCATTTCATTATATGTGATTGGAATCAGAAGTTTGCTATCATTTGAATTTCTGTCCTATAGGTTTGCAGGAAATGTTCCCAGTGCCAGGATATTTGTACTCTGCATCTGGTTTTAATCCATATTTCTCAAGTGGCACATAAACCAGGCTCAAGGTCTCACTGGCTGGTTTTTCTTTTCATTTTTTGTATTTGTAATCCACATATTAATCCCACAGTGGTTATACTTTGCATTTTGAAGTCGTTATAGGAACAATATTTTTGTTCTTCATATATTTATCACTAGTGATGTTGGCTGAAGCATCTCTGGGTTTTTATATCTATTCATAATGAATGAGTGTATCTAATCCCTGGAGAAGTCTTGTATGAGCAAACTTCAATAAAACTATTGTCTATTCTTCTTGTATATTCTTTTCATTTTAACACAAAAGTTGAAATGATCTTAATAGCAGTACTGTATGTTTTATTGTGGAAGAATGTTGAAGTGTCCTAGCTGACCCCACGTAAATCTGAGCTTTTTCGCTTATCTTGTGGATTGTGTCAGTGGGGGCTATTGGTGTTCATGTCACTGAGACAGTGAGTTCACTATGGCTTTTAGTCTGAACTTTAAAGGAGCTGTTCATAGTGCTGGTCACTGCCCCCAAAAGAGATTCAGCACCTTCAGTAACTCCTAGTTTAATGGCAGCTGGTGGTTTCTGTCTTAGCAGAACAATGAATCCACTATGGGTTTTAGTCTGAATTTTAGAGTGGATTCAATGCCCTGCTGACATGGAAGCCACCCAGCTGCCACTAGATTGGGTCACTGTCTACATTTGGAGTTAGACTGTTTAAAACAGAATCAATTGTTTTGCAGCTTTCAAAGAAGTGGTTATGTTAGCCTTTTATGAAAGGAGAAAAAATTAAACAGTTTTTTATTTTAGTGTGAGTTTTGTGGATATAAACCCATTATTGCATCTGAAGAAGTAGGTATATATCCATGAAAGCTCGTGTTAAAATAAATACCAGTTAGCCTAAAGGTGCTACCACATTTCTTTTTTGTTGTATAAAGAATGGGCTGTGAAAGCGCTAGTAGACCTAGAGAAACTATATGTGGCTCTCTTGATCTCATCATAACTTTGAATTTGAAATGCTTGTTGGTCTCCTCTGAGATGTTCAAGAGGCATGTAGGAAATTTTAAGCTACGTTCCTCATATATAGATCCTCTGCTGTTCTTAGAAGGTGATGTGCACTTCTCACCAGAAAGAGCATATTAGATATCCCTGTACTTTGCCCCAGTAGCTGCTCTGTCCTTCTGTTTTAGGAAGCTTTCATAACTCTCCCTGTAGAGAGATCAACCAGCTTCCAGTGCTTATCCAGATGTCTCTGTTCCAACATGGAGAAGAATGTAGTACATGTATCAGTTGTGTTTCCTGTTCCCAATACTTATTATCCTTTCCAAAATATCTCTAGACTTGTTCAGACATTCTAAATCCCCCGTACAAGGAGGGATGCAAACACTAGGTCTCACATTGCTATCTCCCCATCCTACTCCACCCATTGCCTTCCATACATTGGAGAGTGATTCTAATAGGGAGCCTTTTCTAATCATGTAGATTCCCATAAGATTTAAAAGCCTGATTTTCCAGGGCTCTGGAAGTTTATGCTTATGGGAAGCATAAACAAGCAGAGCAGTCTTCCTGCTTCAGACAGCTGTCTTCCAGCTCATGGAGGATAGTGAGTACAGGGTGAGTATCCCTTACCTGGAAATCTGAAACCCAAAATACTCCATAATCCAAAATTGTCCACATGAGTGGCTTAAATAGTGACATCTTTGCTTCTTAATGGTTCAGTGTATACAAGCTTTTGTTTCACGCACAAAATTATTTAAAATATTGTGCATAAAATTACCTTCAGGCTATGTGTATAAGGTGTACATGAAACACAGATGCCTTCCCGGATAGTAGCTAATCCTCCCACCACCTGAATTATATCTAGCTCCTCCTATCTCCCATTGACATATGGCTGCCACATTGGACCTTGAGATTGAGTGTTTTTTTAGATTTGATACTGTTTTAATTATGACTTAGTTTAATCCTGTTTTAAGGGGTGGGAGGTGGGTATGGATTGTATAGATTGTAATTTTTTAACTGTACAGTATATGTTTTTAATTGTTGTACCCCGCCCTGATTGCTTGCTCAAAGGGGCAGGTTAGAAATTATTATTATTATTATTATTATTATTAGATGGATTTCATGTTTAGTCTTGGGTCCCATCTCCAATATATCTCATTATGTATATGCAAATATTTTTTAAAAATCCCCCCCTCCCCGGTCAATCCAGAACACTTGTAGTCCCAAGCATTTCAGAAAAGAGATACTCAAACTGTATAAGACAATATTGAAATGTAGCTCACACACTTATTCCCACTCACACTTGCACAGTTCTAAAATTTTCCTTATTTTTAATTGTATAAGGAAAATTAGTGGCTGAATGGAGTGTCCGTTCTACGAGGTACAACCAGATCTCTTTCACACTATACAGTTATAGCACTTTGATTTCACTTTAACTGCCATGGGATCCTGGGATTTGATGAAGCACTAGAGTTCTGTAGCTGATAACTCTAAATAGTTTATGAAACTACAAATCCAAGGATTTCATAGAATGAAACCAAGACAGTTAAATGAGATCAAAGCACCTTAACTGTCTAGGATGAAGGGCTCACCAAATCTCTATTCCATCCTATAAAACTTCCTGTCCAGTTAACATGCGGTGAAATATTTTGCCATTTTGCACTGTGCTGATTGGTCATCCTACAAGTACCAGTCCAGCATGTCTGGTTACTTGTTGGAAGAAATATCTGGCTGTTTCATGGTGCCATTCTTACTCCAACTGCAAGCAGATGGAAAGTTATCATTCAACCTATTCTCCTCCCTATGGGATATTTTCACAGAAATCTTTAAAATATTGTGTTTTGCTAGTTTTCCTTGCCTTTTTAAAATCCATGGTCCACAACTACGTCCTTCAACTAGGGTTGTTTTGGGTCATTAAAACCAACAAGTTTAAAGGAAAATCAGCTTCACTTCAGGAAGTACTCAAATCATTCTCTGAAAGCACCAAATTTGGATGAACTATTAGATTTCATCCAGATCTGATGCATAACCCTAGAGTATCTGCCTTGGCTAGAAAGTAAAAAAAATGAGAATATGCCATATATTTAGAGTACAGGATTATGAGAGTGCAGGTATTACTAGCTTCTGTTCTAATCCTGGTTTACCTTGATGTGTGGTCTTAAGGAAACTGGTAATAAACTTTCTGAAACTGTTCCCAAAGCTTATGAACTTCTTTACCCTACCTAAATACAGATGGTTGGCAACATGTAAAAACTTGCTTGCAAAAATTGTGTTCAGTTGTTTCTGCAGTGCCCCATTAGCAGTACTTGTAACAAGAGTAATTCATAGTGTGATAAAATTGTTAACAGTTTTTAAGGAATCTGAAGTAATGGCCTGCTGATAATGTACAGTTCCGATATTTTCTATTAAAGTAGATACAGGTAAATAACATCAACTCAGAGGTCAGATTGGCTGCCCTGTGGGACCCATAAGCCACATATTCCTCCCCCATGCTCCACATTTTTTTCACAAAAGAAGTTTGCAACAACAACCAAAATGTTGTTGCATCCTCCCCCAGAGCTGCCCATTTTCTGCTTCTCATGAACTGTGCACACCCCTGCATAGCTAAACCCTCTTTTCCCTATTGTCCCTTTGGCTTCAGGAGTTTTAAAAGTCTTATTTATTTATTTTGCAAATCAACATGGCACCTGGCTTGCTATCTATCTATCTATCTATCTATTTACTTTTTACTTAGATTTATATGTTGCCTTTCTCTCCATTTTGGGACTAAAAGCAGCTTATAGCAGTATTGAAGTTTTGAAAAATACAATTAAAGGGCAAATCTAGTTCATATATCAAAACACCATTTATTGCATAAACTTGAACTTGCTTTCTTCAACAATTCCATTGCAGTGGCGTCCCTGCTGTGGTTGATTTTGCTGCTATGCGTGATGCTGTGAAAATGCTGGATGGAGACCCAGAAAAAATCAACCCCATCTGTCCTGTTGATTTAGTGATTGACCATTCCATCCAAGTAGACTTTAATAAAAGGTAAGGCATGACACCCTAGATAATGATAAAATAGAAGTAGTCAAAGAATTCCCATACCTTGGATCAAGTATTGATCAGAGTGGAGACTGCAGTCAGGAAATCAGAACACTAGGACTGGGAAGAGCAGCTATGAAAGAACTAGACCTAAGGTACAATGAAATAACACTAAATACTAAAGCTAGGGTGGGCCAAGCGATTGTATTTCCCATCACCATGTATGGATGTGAGAGCTGGACAGTAAAGAAAATATGATAGAAAGAAAATCACCTCATTTGAAATGTGGTGCTGGAGAAGAGTGCTGAGGATACCATGGGTGGCCAAAAAGATAAACAAATGGGCCCTAGAACAGATAAATCTTGAATGCTCCCTGGAAGCCAGGGTGACTAAATTGAGGTTGTTGTACTTTGGACACACCATGAGAAGCAAAGACTCATTAGAAAATACAATGATGCTAGAAAAATGGAAGGCAGCAGGAAGAGAGGAAGACTGCTAGACTCAGTCAGTGGGTCCACAGCCTGCAGGACCTGAGTAGAGAGATAGAGGATAGTGGGTCTTGGAGATATCTCATCAACAGGGTCACCATGTGTCAACTTGAGGGCAGCAAACAACAACAACAAAGCATGGTAATGGATTTTTCCTCCAGATTAATCGTAAAACAAATCCAAATTGAGTACACTGAAGTTTTATTAAAGGGGTTGGTGTGCTGTGCTGTGAGAGCCAGGATGGTGTATTGGTTTGAGTATTGGACTACCACTATTGAGATCAGGCTTCAATTCCCTGCTCAGCTATGGAAACCGACTGGATGACCTTGGGCGAGTCACACACTCTCAGTCCCTGAAAACCCTGTGATAGATTTGCCTTAGGGGTTGTCATAATTTGGCAATGACTTGAAGGCACACAACAACAATGATGTGCTGTAAACCAGCCCAAGATACATTGCTGCTCAGGTCAGAAAAGCAAATGTCACCTCCTCACACACCATCAAGATACATAGTGCCCAAATCCAGCTAGGTCATTTTGGTCCCTATGATGGAAAATCCCACTAACATCTTCCCTACTAATACAAATGCAATAATAGATTAAATAACAATTTGCTCTCCCTTCATGATTTTCAGGAACTGCTAACCGAGGCATCTGCCTCACTCTGTTTAATGTCAGAGCTGGCTCTACTGTAAAGCATGAGTTGATGGGAAACTTCATTTCTCCTTCAGCTCAGGTCTCGGAAATTTTAAATCAGATTTATTTAATTTCAACACACTGAGACAGAAGGCATAGAGAGTCTGCACACATGAATGTTGGAAATTGCTGTGTTGAGAAGTTACCTTCTTGGTATTTTTTTTGGATGCATTTTCTAATATAAGAATATATTAGGAGTTGTGCTGGATCATCTTCACCTAACATTTTCTTGATCAGTCCGATTCCTCTGCTAGTCTTATCATTCTCTCCTTAATACCCTCCTAGTATCTGGTACTCAGTAATTTGATGCCTCTCAGCACTCAAGTTCCATCTGCCTAGAACTGGGAAAAGATACAATTAAGATAATCAGAAAATTGAAGCCGCTTCCCTATTAGTAGTGTGAATTATATCAGAAGATGCTTAGTTAAGGAGAGAGGGAAGAGCAGGAAAGGTTGGAATATATAGGATAAGTATGTGGTCCTCCAGATATTGCTCAACTGCAACTCCCACCACTCCTAGTCAGTATGGGCAGTGAGAGGGTGCAATGGGAGTTTTTTCCTCTGCTTGTTAGAGGCTAATAAAGGTACACATGATATGGAGAAAACATTCTATATAAGCAGATTATCTTCTCCCACTTACACAGTACTCTACTAGAACCTGGGATTATCCACTGAAGGTGAATAGTAGATGATTTAGGACAGATAAAAGAAAAATATTTCTTCACAATGCACATCAAGAAACTATGGAGTCTATTGCCACACAACGTGCTGGTGGCTACCTAACTTCAAAGGACAAATAGCTGAATTCATGGAAGAATAGGCTGACAGTGGCTGCTACATAATGGTACAGAGGCAGGCAGCATGACCCCTGGGAAACAACTGTGCGAGAGGATTGTTGCTCTCATTTCCTATTTGTAGGCATTTAGTTGGCCACTGTGGAAAGTAGGATGCCAGTCTAGATAGGTATGAGCCAGCAGTTCTCATTTTATATTCTTATCTTGGCTTACATACCACAGCCTCTGAAGCACATTTACAAAGCATTGTACAGATTTGGCGAGCTCAACAGTGTAATATTTTACCCCCTAGTGGAATGTTTACTGCTTATCTAATTAATGTTTTAGCAAAATTTCCATTGCTTTTACTCTGCCACCAAGGCTCTGCCAACATGCCTACATTCACTTTGGAATTAGCACTTGAGCCAGACAGTAAGAATTACTGCAAAAGCTACTTAAGCTCTCTTCGCTGCTTCTCTCTAGCTCCCTGGTGCAAGGTAATTAAAGTGCATAAAACAGCTGAGCTAAATAAATACAAAAATTGCTTTGTTTCTTTTTTTTTTGCCCACACACATCGGACCACATTCTGCATGTTGCTAAAGGTCTGCCACACTTACAATCCATTTTTTTTCTTTGCAGGCCAGACAGTTTAGAAAAGAATCAAGATCTGGAGTTTGAAAGAAACAAAGAACGATTTGAATTCTTAAAGGTATGGTAAGAATTATTTCAATTCTTCCTGTTTTCAGAGGAAATGACAGAGGAAATTATCCTCTTTTGACCCCAGAAAGTACAGGAACCTAAATTTATAGGACAGGAGAGGGCAACATGCACACTGCTTCCACCCTACTCTTTGTGTCAACAACAACAAAAATGTCAACTTTTGGCTTAAAGCAAGGCTCATGGGGCCCATGGACCTTGTCAACAAGTAGATCAGCACTTTTAGAAGCCTCCCACAAACTGCTTGAAAACAAGGTGCTTAGAGCCCCACATGCCTTATTTAAATGCATGTTGTGGGTTTTTTCTCTTGAAGGAAAGTCAGCATTGAGCTACCCACTTCAACTTGACTATCAAATAACTGAGCCAGACAATAGGTGGAAGAACAGAAGTCATTTTCTAGACAAGACTTTAGGATTTTTTATTTATTTTTTTGTCTTGTTGTGCAGTTTTATTGTTCATAAACATGGATTTATGTCTTTGAAATTTACACCTGATTTTTTGATTCTCTGTAACTACAGACCATTCACCACATGATTAATGTGGTGTGACTATATCATCTTGATAACACATTTTTCACATTTTATTTCAAAAATGATGGGACCTGGTGTGGATCTCTACAGGTTAGATGATGACAGAACCTGAGAGGCTGAGGATTGGAGACAGGTTCCGTATCTCATCCTTACTGATTGATCAGGTCCTGTTTACAATGGCCTACGGCTAATAAGGTCCTGCTTACAATGGCCTATGGCTAATAAGTATTTCAGATATGGAATCTTCAGATCCTGGTGCCCACTGGCAGGAAATGTTCTTCTGGTAGGAGAAAGTAACATGCTAGTTAGACCTTAGCTTTTCTTGAACTTAGGTGGTATTTTATCTCTTCTGTTTTGTGTTTTAGTGGGGCTCCCAAGCATTCCAGAACATGAGGATTATTCCGCCAGGTTCAGGGATTATCCATCAAGTGAATTTGGAGTACTTGGCAAGAGTTGTCTTTGATCAGGATGGATACTATTATCCAGACAGTGTGGTAGGCACTGATTCACATACCACAATGATTAATGGCTTAGGAGTTCTTGGCTGGGGTAAGTAATCTCTAAGAACTTAAAATGTGTTTTGCAAGATTTAGTTATGTGGACCAATGTATGGATTTTAATTATATGACTTGGCTGGGGGAAAATATATAAATATAATAACTGCTCTGTGTGGGCTTCCTCACTTAGTTACTTTGGTGGTTAATGGTGCTGGTTTATTACACACATATGGTTAAAACAGCAGGACTAGAACTAAGAGAGTGCTAGGATAATATCTACACTTTTTTACGGAGACTGGATGAGGAAGAAAGTGAATTTAAGATCCCCTGAGTTTGTTGTGCTGGGGACTTCAACTTCTATGCTGAGGCTGCAGTATCAAGGGTGGCTCATGACTTCATGGTCACTATAACAAACATGGGTCTATCGCAGTGGTATCTGGTGATTTTGGAGCAGAGGAACTTTCTGCAGTTCCCTTGTCACAGAGAGATCACTGTCTCATGGGTTTTACACTTATTGGGACTCAGAGTTTCTGTGGGAGTTGATTAAGATGATTAAGATGGTCCGTCATAGGATGTTTATGAAACCATATGGTGTCCTGAAGGCTTGTGGAGATTTCCCTGGTTCCTTGATGGGCAATTTTGTTTAAGGCCCAGTTGATAGCTGGCATAGAGAAATGACTAGGTAGACACAAACACTTTTGACCATTTCCCCCTGAGTAGGAGCAAACCAGCTCCCTGTTTTTAGGGACATGGCACTAACTAAACAAGTGAGGTGTGACTACAGCAAAGTTGGCAAAAATGTATGTAATGTCCCATCAAACAAAGGTAGAAACCTTTTTGAAGGTCTACTTCATAGCAATGCAGGCACCAAAAAACAAGCAAAGAAAAAAAAATCTCACTGCCATCGTTAAGTGTGCAAAGGCCTATCCATTGGAGGTGTTTCATGTGGTTTTGTAATGATAGATGTGTCAGTTATCAGAAGGTAAAAAAAATGATTTCAGAAACTTTGAGCAAGCTAAAATTATTTAAAATAAAGCTTCAAAAGTAAAACCATTTGTAGCATTATTTGCAAGAATTTTCTCTCTTCCTGGCCTGACAAGAATAAAACGCTGCAAGTTTAAAATCCAATTAAAAAACCCACTTATTACTCAGCTAATCACTGCATTTTCAGAGGAAGGAACTGGCAAAACTTCCAGTGTTCCTTGCCTAAGAAAACCCAATGAAATTGACAGAGTTGCCATAAGTCAACAGACAACTTGATGACACATATACACTGTCACTCCATTTAAAAAACATGATTGTCTTTTCCAAATTTCTGGGGACTGATTGACCCCAAACCCACCAGCAAACCAAAAGTTGGGACCCCCTATTAATTCCAGATGGACTTTCTTTCTTTGGATTCCCTCATTCCTCCAAAGTTTCTGAAGGATATTCCCGAATAGCCAATTAGTCAACCCTAATATACATATGATGTACAGTGGTCCCCCAGTTTACGAATCCCCGGGGAACGAAATCCCTGGGATCCGAAACCGGCAGGACCGCTAAAATTCCCCCGGGTTCCGAAAGATCCCCCGGGATACGAACAAAAAAAACCGCGCGGCCCCTTTAAATCGGCCACGCGGTCCATTGGAAATAGCGGTCCCCCGGGAAACGAATACTTCCGGGTTACGAAAGGTAATCCGGAATGGATTACCTTCATAACCCGGGGGACCACTGTATTGAATAAACTCTTTGAGGTTTTCCTGTGTTGTCTTAGATGGTACATAGTTAGCCAAATTCAGCCATTTCTTTCAACCACATGCAAACAAAAAACAAAAAACCAACCTACAGCAGGCATGGGCAAACTACAGTCTGTAGGCCACAGGTGGTCTCTCATGGCTATTTTTGACAGCCCCCAGACCTTCAAACATATAGGTCGTTTAAAGTAAATTTGAAATGACCAAATGGAACGGAGAGTGCAATAATTATAGTGTCCACAAATGTAATTTCTGAAAGTCAATCAATAACCGTACAGCCCAGAAATCAAGAGGTAGCAATGGCATCAGTTATCAACAGATATTCGTGATGCAGCTGCTCTTCCTCCTTCTCCTCACCTTCCCAGTCTTTTCTCAGCCTCTTCAGGACTTCTCATTATCTATGTTTCTAACTTGTCTCAGAGCCTGAACACACCAGCAGAATAAGCCAGCTTGGGGGCATGATGTTCAGATGATGCACGCCTCAACACTGCCCCCAAGCCAGTGTCACACCACCCACCCAACCAGATGGCAGGCAGTGTTGCAGTGCTCCAGCAATGCAGTGTTCATACGCCACACACCGCAGGAGCACAAAAAAGCTGGAGCTGTGGCAGAAATGCCACCCCTTTTCCACCCCAAAAGGGAGTGGCATTTTGCCGTTTTGGGGCTAGAAAAATGCCAGATCAGGGCCATGGCATGCAGTCATTGTGACCCTGATCTGGCGCTCAAAGTGACAGTGTCAAGTTGCCCCTTTAGGACCATCTGTAGTGGCCTTCAGTGGCCTTAGAACATATTGGCTTGTCCTCTTCCCTCACATCCTCCTCAAAACCTTCCCTTCTGCTATCTCTATCGTGGCTCCACAAGGGCTGCATTGAACAGAGGTTACCCAATGTTTGCTGATCTCCCCACCTGGGTTACAGGTTCAAATGAAAATCTTCAGAACATTTACAGATATGTAAGCACTTTGGCCCTGCTTCTCCCTGTCCAGGCCTGCTGCCAAAGATATGCATGACATTTATGACTAGAAGGTCAAGGGTATGGCCACATAGTTGCATTTTGCTGGGAAATGTTAGGCAGGACTAGATTTTGGGCATAACTGAATCTGGCATATGACTTTTGCCAAAAAGAAGCAGCCCAGCATCTCCTCCTTTTCTTTCCTTTGCCATGTATGACTTGATGTTGTTTTGTTCAGAGTTCCCTGTGCCAGTGCTTACAGAACTTTATGGAAGTACGATACTGTATTACACCAGAGAGAGGACAAGACAACTCAGGAATGCTGTGTTTTGATGATAACAATTTGTGATCAATTGTTGTTCTTTATTGCTTCTTTCAGCACCAGGGAAAGACTTTTCTTTTATTTCCCCAGGCCTTTTAAGATCTCACAGACCTTTTAAATATTGTTTAAATCTTCTGTTTTAAGCTCAACAATTACATTTTAAGCATTTATTGATTCTGTGATACACTCATCATATCAGCTGAGAGTCATATTAATGTGCTTAAGTAAATATACAGGTATATATCCCCCTTTAAAGAGTACAAGGAGACAAATCCCTGCCCCAAAGAAGTTAGTTTATCCTCAACTATCCTTAACTTAAATCTATTACGATAAAGTTATGCTGCATGTTTAGCATTCAACATGTCATGGTAAACAAGACAGTAATGCATGAAGTAAGTTACTGTATTTCCCCCAAAATAAGACAAGGTCTTATTTATTTTTTGCTCCAAAACATGCGCTGGGTCTTATTTGCAGGGGATGTCTTATTTTTCCATGAAGAAGAATTCACGTTTATTGTTGAACAAAAAAAAACCTTTTATTATATATTGTATATATATTTATATAGAAAAACTTTGCTAGGTCTTACTTTCAGAGGAGGCCTTATATTTAGCAATTCAGCAAAACCTCTACTAGGTCTTATTTTCTGAGGATGTCTTATTTTCCCGGAAACAGGGTAGTTGGAGATGGGTTAAATCTGTTTTGAAATCTGATAAAGAGATTTGTGCTTGGTTTTCAAAGGTCGTGACTGTTGTTGCATCTTAAAAGTGTATTGTTGACCTCTAAATACCAGTTTGCTGGGTTACACAAGTGGGAGAGTGCTATTGCAGTCCATCCTGTTTGTGGGCTTCTTCTAGGCTTCTAGTTGGAACAGAATGTTTAACTGGATGGGCCTTTGGTCAGATTCTGTATAGCGGCTTGGCTCTTATGATCTACAAAATCTTTTACTGAAGGTGACTGCAACTTAAATGTATAAGACAGCAAGAATATTTCCACTGACCGTATTTCAGACTAATCAGTTTTGATTGGCTCATTTCATCATGTCTTCAATATTGTCTCATACTACTTTTCTTTTCCCTTCTTGTTTACTGTCTGTGAAGAAAGCAGTTTTGTTTAATAATTGCCTTCTTATTGAACAGGCGTGGGTGGCATTGAAGCAGAAGCGGTGATGCTGGGTCAGCCGATCAGCATGGTGCTCCCTGAAGTGATTGGTTACAAACTGATAGGAAGTCCTCAACCGCTTGTCACATCTACAGATATTGTTCTCACAGTTACCAAGGTAATAACATGACATCACTCCATAAATCATAGTTGTTCCATTTCTGGAGGAGAGAGGTGGGGCTATAGCTTTCACAGTCATTTATCGTTAGCCATGTTGGGTGGAGTGGATGGGAATTGTTGGCCAAAACATTGGGAGAGCCAAATGTTCTTCACCCTGTTCTAGGGAGAAGGTTTCCATTGAATCCCAGAGTTTTGCCTACTAACATGGGCAGAAAGACAGTGTCTCATCATTTGATTAGGCTAAGAGTGTGAGCTATGTGCTGTAAGTAATCCTTTCAGATTTCAATCAAAGTTTGTGTACATTGAACCATCAGAAAGCAAAGGTTATCTCGGCTATCTATGTGAACAATTTTGGATTTTGGAGTACAGTATTTCAGATTTTGGAATTCCGGATAGGGGGGACTGAACCTCTATGTTCAGATTTCATTTCCCTTGAGTTTACAGTACAGTACTTGGTTTATTCTATTGGTTTAACATATTGGACCGCTTGTAGGAATTACCAAGATTTATTTATTTATTTATTTATTTACATTACTACTACTACTTGTTGTTGTTATTCTTGTAACACCTCCTAGCCCACAAGAGGTCTCAAAGCTATGAACAAATGAAAACCAATTAAAACAATACAGAGATAAAAACATTTTTAAAACACATTAAAATATTCTTTTGAAAATTCCTGGAAGCAATCTAAAACAATCCTAGAATCCAGTTTTGAAACAGTTAAAACAGCAGTGGATGCAGTATGGTTTTTTGTCCCACTCTGAACCTCTTATAAGAATAGCATCCATATCTGGGATGTTTTGCTATCCAGTGAAGCAAAAATTTTTCTCCTCTGTGCTACTTTAAAAGACTGGGAAGAAAACAGAAGTTTTTTAAAAATTTGCATACACACACACCTACTTAATTGACTGAAGGTCAGCAGAATCTGTGAGTGAAAGAAACATAATGTCCAAAATAATAATGAACAGGTATTTTAAAATGGCAAAATGAATATGTTTTTTACAAGTTATAGTCAAATAAAATAGACCTTCTCAAGTCTTAGAAACAAGTTACAGCAAAATACTTTTAAAATGCAAAATTACTATTGTTAATATGCTACATACAAATTGTGAAATATAACTGTGGAGGAACAATAAGTTTACTGTTCTGGCAAGAAAAGCTGTAAAGGCAAATACAGTTCTTAATACCTGGGCCTTTGTGACTTTAATTTTGAATCATTCTGTAGTGGTACAAGTGAGTGACACATAAAAGGCAAACTAAGGCTACAATCTTAAAGGCATTTTCCTGGAAGTATAATTGAAATCTATGGGACTTGCTTCCAGATAACAATTTTCCAATCAGACTGTGGCTTTGTTGAGAAATTGAGATTCCAATTTGGAATTGGAGATTTCAACTGAAGTACATTTGAGTATGGTATTTCTTTTTAAAAATAACATAGAATTAAGACTGTCCAATAGGACTGAATGCATTTCTTAATCTGTTTTAGCATCTACGCCAGGTTGGAGTTGTCGGCAAATTTGTAGAGTTCTTTGGGCCTGGTGTCGCTCAGCTATCCATTGCAGATCGAGCCACTATAGCCAACATGTGCCCAGAATATGGAGCCACTGCAGCATTCTTCCCAGTTGATGAAGTTAGCATCAAATACCTCATCCAAACAGGTGAGTGGCAGCAACACATCTCAACTGTTGGCTGCTTTAATTCCAGTACAGATGAAGTAACATCTGGAACCATGTGGCCCGCTTTAGATACAATGATTAACCCTGGTTTGCCATTGGAAGACCGAATATGTGCTCATGGACCTCTCTCAAAACCCCATTTGTGTATGAGCGGAGAGTGCATTTAAAGTTTGCAACAAGTGTTTCTCATTTGTTTCTCAGTATTCTGAAATACTGAAAACTGCCATGTAAAAGCCATTTTGTTTGTTATCCTGGTTTGTAAACATATGGTGGTTTTTAAAGAACATAGTTCATCATATTTATCAAATAAATAGTCACATTCATTTGAAAACTGTGGCTTGTTACAAACAATAGTAGGAAGCTTATCTTCCCTCCTTTGTTCTTGAAGAAATTGGGAGTGGACATAGCATCACATGATCCTTTGGCTCTCACCTGCTTCTTTTTATAACCAGAGCCAGTGCCTTGGCATTATATCTGAAATGGAACTGTATTCCCTGCTTTATGTGCCTTAGGAGAAATTGGAATATTGCATTTGTGTTCCTTTCAATGTGCTTTAGTCTGGAGTCAGATAATATGGTGTTAGAATTACTGAATTGCATTGATTATAGCAACTAAAACTTACATAGCCAGAGAAAGGGAAAAATAAGCTTGCAGCCCACCCTCTCACTCCATATTTATTATTCGCAGAAGGATTGCACAGTTTCTCCTAATATGACATTTTTAACAGTTATGTAACAGATTTTGTAATTCTACATAAATCATCCTAAGTGTTAAGGTCTGTCAAAAGTAATGCTGATTTGAAGGATGAACTCCTAGATGATCAGTAATAACTTCAAAAATTTCAAGTGCATCTCTGCATACAAAGATCAGAGTAAATAATGGGACACATCATCTTGTCACATTTGACCCTGGAAAGACACATTCATCATTTTTAGTTCTTGGGGTTTTGTTGTTGTTTTGGTTTGGGTTTTTAAAACCTTGTTTTCAAAACATTTGACCATGTTATTCAAAATCTTGGCTATGCAAATGTACTTTTTCAGGGCAAGTATTATGATTCAGAAATATTCTTTTGTATACAACCTGTCTTCTAAATTTTAAGACACTGTGAGCATTTCTACTAGGCAAGATATAGTGCATACAATTAAGTATTTTTGATCATTTGTGTTTCATGTCATTATGGATATGGCTCAGTTGTTAGGTCTTCTTTTTTTTAAAAAAAATGACAGTGTCTTGAATATTCTGTTCCATAAGATACGTACGTCTTTGATATTGCAACTTGATTGTTATTCTGGCTGTTTTAGGCCGTGATCAAGAAAAGATTCAACACATAAGAAAGTACCTTGAGGCTGCAGGAATGTTCAGAGATTTCACTAACTCATCTCAGGATCCGGAATTTACTCAGGTAGGTTTTCTTAATTTTATACATTTCTCAAATAAATAGTCATATCTCTCAGAATCCTTTCTGCCATTTTTGATAACCTGGGAAAGTATGGCTCCTAAAATGGTGGAAACTGACTGAGCTAGTTGTGACATTTCTATAGTGAGAAAGAACCAAATAGCCAGCAATGTTCCCAACACTTGCCAGTCAGTGTGACACTTCCTGTAGTCAGTGTTCGGGTACCATAGTTCTAAAGTAGGCTTAATGTTCAACATTAAGAAAATAAAAATAATGAGCATAGAAAATCTATAAGCATTCATCCTAGATCATTGGTTCTCAAACTTTTTACTCTTGCCAGAAGCCTCTCCCAGCCTATCGCCCCAGAGCCATGGTGAACATAACTCCACGGCTCCTGACGCAGTCCCAAATAGGAGTGGAAAAGATAATCTCCTTTTGGGACTGGTTTTGGGTTGCCTTAGGTGGCCTCAGGGTGGCTTCCAGGTGCTCCAGGGACATATGTTATGTAAACGCCACGTAAACTCCTTGCCCCATCTGCCCATCTGCTTCAGACCCAAGTTTCTTCAAATTTATCCTCTCTGGTTTTTCCTCTTGCTAATCTCATTTTATATATTAGCTTTTGGGATAGTGCTGTAGGCCACAGTCTATTTATCCACTTTTGTATTGAAAGATCCTCTAATGTTGCCAGTGACTTCACTGTTTCTAGTCTTGCAGCATTTAACAAGAGTGCTGTGAGATGTTTATTTGGTAACCTTTCATTCTTATTTTCACATATGGAAATTAACAGT
The DNA here is from genome assembly GCA_034509955.1 of Urosaurus nigricauda. Classification (NCBI taxonomy): domain Eukaryota; kingdom Metazoa; phylum Chordata; class Lepidosauria; order Squamata; family Phrynosomatidae; genus Urosaurus; species Urosaurus nigricauda. The sequence goes on from JAOEGL010000002.1 coordinate 105,743,480, forward strand.
AATACTTCTCTCTAATGTACTCTTTAGCCTAACATTTTATTTATTCATTATTGTAGTTTTCCTCTAGAAATTAACTATCCTGGGACAAGATATCCCCTGATACATTATGCTATAATATATCTGATGAATATTAATAATGGGAAAATGTAAATAAAAAAATAAAAATAAAAATGAAATTTTTGGGGTGGGATCTGTAAAGTACCATATGTTGGACTGAAGCATTGTATCTGGCTTACTGTATTTTTACATATACCCATGGAAAAGCTGGTATCTCTTTTACATAGATTGTAGAGTTGAATCTTCAGACTGTAGTACCATGCTGCAGCGGCCCTAAAAGACCACAGGACAAGGTTATGGTCTCTGACATGAAGAAGGATTTTGAGACATGCTTGGGAGCAAAGGTAATGCCTCTTCTTTTGGCAATGAAGATGTTTTATTTCTTTTTTCTTAACTACAGAAGTCAGTACTGCTTCATACTTGCTGTCTAGAGTACAGTGCTTCTATATTTTCACATGATTAGTCCCAGGTTTTTCTCTGAGCCAGTGTCTGGCTAACACTGAACCATTCTGAAATCACCAAACCATTCTGAAATTAGAATGCAGCATTATAGTAGACTGCAAAGAAAGTACTCCAGAATTTTAGTCAGTACCATCCAGCAGCAGTGAGGAGAAACATGCGACCCTCCAGATGATGTCGAACTATCAGTTGGGGCTGATAAAAGACAGAGTTCAATTACAGCCAAAGGCCTAAAGTTTCGCCACCTTCATGCAGCATTGTGTTGCAGATCCCAACTGTTCTCATTCTATTTTTTTTTAATCAAATTGGTCCCTTTGACCAGAATGACTGATGCAGAACTACATGCTTTGTTCTCTTTTTTTCCCCCCCTTTGGTGCATTTCTTCCCATAATTTAAAATAGTTCTTTCTCTTTCTCTTGCTCTTTCTTTTAGCAAGGGTTTAAAGGTTTCCAAATTGCCTCTGAACATCATGACAAGAAAGTGAAATTTGTTTACAGTGACATGGAGTTTGAACTTACACATGGGTCAGTCGTGATTGCTGCCATCACCAGCTGTACCAACACAAGCAATCCATCTGTTATGCTAGGAGCAGGTAAGTGTATGTTGTCAATGTTCATAATCTTTCACTGTATTTATTGTGAATCACTTCACTGAGTCTCTTCATGGCACTAGATTACTAGAAGGGATAAAATTAATCAGTTGGTCATTTTGGTGAACAGCAATTGCTTCCAAGTGATGAGCACAGATCCATTTCTACTAGGTATGAGTTTTCTCGTTTGTACATGTGTTTCATACTTAGTATAATAAAACACATTTTTGTAAAAAACAGCAACTCTGTATTATGATAAAATTCCAAGTTGATAATTTTATAGGAACTTGGTCCAAAAACTGTAGTTGTTTCAAGTTATATACTTTGTGTTCATTCTGCAAATCTGGTAATCTACTCAATACACTAATGTCTCCTTAGAGGGAAGATGTAGACATCCTTAAAGATTCTCATTCCAATTAATGATAAATTAATGATAAATTAACATGTAAGTTGAGGGTAAAAAGGAATATGGAAAAGAAATGATTTTGATGAAATTTGGAAAAAAATTATTGAAAATGTTCTAGCAAAAGAAGATGGGAAATTACTTCCATGGGATGAATTAAAATTTTGGATGGAATATAAAGATGGGAATGACTCCGGGGGAGGGGGGCACTGAGGTGATATATAAGAACAAGCAAAATGTTAAAGTATATAAGTATGAAAGAATTTTATAATTTGTTTTTTATGTTATTTACTTGTAAAATTTCAAAAATACTAATAAAAAAATAAAGATTCGCATTCCCCTCCCCACCAAGGACTACAAGTTCCCAAGGTTCTCTTAGCAGAGGAGCTTATTACAGTCCTTGGAAACCTGTGGCATAGACACACAGTTGGCCCTCAGGATCCACAGATTTTGCATCCATGGATTAAACCATCCATGGCTTGAAAATGTTTTTTAAAATCCCAAAAGCAGATCTTGATTTTGCCACTTATATAAGGGATGCCATTTTACTATGCCATTGTATATAATGAAGCTTGAGCATCCGTGGCTTTTGGTATCCATGGATTTTTCTTCAACCAAACTCCAGTGGAAACCAAGAGCCCAATGTATCTTCTTGCTGCTCTGTGTTGTTTCCAGCTGAGATCACCACAAACTGTTAAATCTGACTGTAGGTGAGGTGTGTAGTCCTGTTGCACCTAGATTCCTGGTGAGCACAGCACAGCTACTTGTTTCTCCATAACTTCCACAGATTCCTGAGTGTAGTCAGGGCCAGCACTGTCATTAGGCAAAGTGTAGCTGCTGCCTTGGGGTGTTCTAAAAGGGCAACAGATAGTTAAATACTTAATTAATTATTGAGGCATTTTACAGTCATGACTGGAGAGAGGTGCCTGTGGGATTTTTGGACCCTAAGTACCAAAATAACAGAGAAGGCTTTGTGCACTATGTAAGTGACTTGTGGGACAGGGGTGGGTGGATGCTACTGTCTTTCCCCAAAAATGAGACAGTGTCTTATATTAATTTATGCTTCCAAAGATGTGCTAGGTCTTATTTTTCCATGAAGAAGAATTCACATTTATTGTTGAACAACAAAAAAAAAGAACATTTATTATATACTGTATATATATTTATATACAAAAACTTCGCTAGGCCTTACTTTCGGGGGAGGCCTTATATTTAGTAATTCAGCAAAACCTTTACTATTTCCTATTTTCAGTGGATGTCTTATTTTCAGAGAAACAGGGTAGTCACTGCTGTGCCTTAGCAAAATGTCTCCAGCCAGTTCTGCTGCAGCTCAGAGAACAGACCACTGACAAAAGATTTGCTTTTCATTAAAAAAGGAATCCCATTATTTCAACATAGTTTATCCATCTGTTACTTGGCTGGTCAAAGGTGTTGCTTGTACATCAGAGTAATCACTGGTTTTTCCCCCTGTTGCAGGAGAAAAGCAAATGACATTACACTTTTGGAGGAAAGGGCATAATAGTAGGAAGTGGATGCCTTGCAATAAGAAAGTCCCACGTTAAAACCTTGACTACTTCTATGGAAATAGAGAAGGGTTTCTGTCTGGGTCTTTGAAGGGCCATTGCCTAAAAGACAGTACAGACTAGATGTAGGGCCTATCTGTTTTAGAAGAAAGTGTATTCATATGATCATTGATGTAGGTGACTGTGGCATGTTTTGACAGGACTGCTTGCAAAGAAAGCTGTGGAGGCTGGTTTGGCAGTGAAACCATATATCAAAACTAGTCTGTCCCCCGGAAGTGGAGTAGTCACTTACTATCTGAGGGAGAGTGGTGTTATGCCTTACCTTGCTCAACTGGGGTAAGACACTATTTTTATCATATTTATTAATTTTGGTTTAAGATCTGAGTTGACAATTTTCCAATTGTATTTCAGCATCAGATTGTTCCTCAGTTAAGAAAGCAAATGTTTATCTCAAGGGTGAGGAAAGAGGATTCCCTTGCCCCAACTGTTTCAGCCCCTGAAGTATAAAAATCTCACCCAGTGCATACAAACATACAAAAAAACATGACCAATCCTCTCACATCCCCACCCCATCTCAAATACCTGGTATTTCACACAAGCTATGGTAAAACTATGTGTTCCCCACTCCTGTTATATGTAGGTCTTGTTCAGGTGTCCAACTGAATACCATGAAGACAAACTGTGTAGAAGTTGCAGGGGCACATTTGCTGATATCACCCTGACCCCAGACACACACACACCTTTCCCATCTTTAGCATAAAGATTCAGATTGGAGGAGATGGGGCCAGTATGTATGGCGAGCCCTGCCACTCCCAACCCTTCATTCACTGCAAAGTTTGGTGCCATTTGAATGGCCAAATAGGACTATAGATAAATTGTAGGTGTTTTGGGTGTCATTTGATCAATTGCTTTGTATATGTAAGTTAAAACAAATTTTCCATTTGTTTTAGTTCCTTAATGATATAAAAATGGAAAAAAAGTGAGATTTAAATGTGTGGATTCAGTCTGTGGATTTGGCTTTGTCCACTTACATCTTGTCTCATATATATATATATATATATATATTGATGTAAACATGACCAGACTTTTTTTTTTTTTTTTTACAAAAAAGACATATACATTATTTTAAACCTGTTTCTTTGCTGTAGCATTCCAGACTGGAGTTGGAGGATTCTATGATTCATGTGCATTAAAAGAATAAAGTGAAAATAAAACCAAAAAGCAACCCTTCCTTGAATTTACAAAACTGGTCAGTCATAGAGAAGGCTAGACTAGAAAACTATTTGCTCATTTAATCAAGCTTGTTTCCTGCCCAGTCTCAAATGGTCCTTTTATAAGAACTGGGCTTGAGATGAGCATATCTGATGGTTACAATGTTGCCAGGTGAGAAATTCAGATCTTAATTCAGTTGCTTCTTTCCCAGGCTCTCATGGCAACTAGTCAAGTACAAATGTCTCTCAGCCAAGATCCTGTTGGATGCTGGCAGAGCATAAAGTTCGGCCACTGTAGTTACATGGGTGGTTTGGAGACCTGGGGGTGCTCTTCTCCTGGCTATATGACAGTAGCTAGACAACAGCACGGTGCACCCCATCGCCTATCTGTAGCAGCTTGAGTTGGGGGACAAAACTGTGCCTGAGCACCATCTGTCTGCCATTTTGTAACAGAGGGCAAAGGTACTGGGTACTTCTTTGTGCAATGCCCAAGAAAATGTTTATGCTAGTGTAACCATAAATTACGACTTCATAAGTCTCCAGGATGATTCCAGCCTCATCTCTACAGTTATATTTTGGAGCAAGAATAATAATGCTATACATATTAGTATGACTAACATTTTGACAAAGAGTACACTTTGTGAGGATTTGATCTCTCCACACATAATCTATTTAATATTTTCTGCAGGTTTGATGTGGTGGGCTATGGATGTATGACATGTATTGGTAACAGTGGACCTCTGCCCGAGCCAGTTGTAGAAGCCATTACTCAGGTACAAAGTTATATCCTCTGAGCCATGTTCAGCTGTAAGATATAGTAACATTAGTCTTATTTTGAAAGGGCTAAAAAAGATGTGTTTGGTTTTGTGTTGATAGGATTTAAGCAAAGGATAGGATACTTTTGGCCATCTAACATTTGTTGGACTATAACATCTATCAGCCCCAGCTAGTATGATCAGTGGTTGGGGAGTATGAAACATGTAATCCAACAACACCTGGAGAATCACAACTTTCCCTGCCTTGGTTTACAAAGAAGTGAAGAGGCAATTTAACTTAGATAAATGTTATCAGATGTGACTGATAACCCAAAGCTGAAGTTTGTAGGAAATACAGCAATAGAGCAGTGAATAATCCCTAGTCTTTAGGGACAATAATACTGCTTTTCATTGGGAAATCTATGTCTCCATCCCAATCCCATCTAATTTCCATGGGATATTATTAAGTTGGAATTAATCAGTCCCAGTGGTTTAGAGTTTTTATTTCACTCTCATGGAAGGTGACTATTTGGTGAGGATACAGAACCTTGCTTGTTAAGCTTTACATCCAAACTTCATGAATGCCATCACTAAGGACCTTTTGGATAATTCAAGGTATAATGCCACAGTTTCATTGGCAACACATATACGTGGTTCTTTCTCTACTTATCATAAGCACATTTGTATGTTTGAACCTTGATGAAGTTCAGACTTTAGTGGACCCTTGTAAATGAACAAGTATTTTAGTAGTAATGATAATAATGTTTGCATCAATCGCACACCACTCCTAATATGAAGTTTTGGGTTTACAATCTGAATTGAAAAACTATCTGGGGCCATATAAAGTGCCATAAAAGGCTTTTTGATGTATTCAGTTAATGGCAGCAAAGTCCTGATTAATATACTGACATATAAAATAGATTTGTGGAACTTGAGGACTAACCTCACCTCAACTGTTCAGATTAATTAATTCATAGTGTGTGTCTCTCTCTGTTTGTGCGATGGTTATGTATATGTATATATGTAAACCTATGATAGGTTTGCCTTAGGGTCACCATGATTCTGAAATGACTTGAAGTCACACAACAACAACTAGATAGATAGATAGATAGATAGATCATAGCCCGTGAGCACTGTCTGATATGAAATTTGGATTAAGGAGTCTGTGGTACAACTTAATTTTGGGATATGTAGATCTGTAAAATACTTTGAGAAATGTTGTAGATTACTTTTGACTTTAGAAACAAGGCGCTGTGAAACCACCTTGGAAATCAGTTTTAGAAGGGTCTGTGTATTGGAGCTTGAAAAGGTTATGGACTTCAAGTCCCAGAATCACCCAGACTGGACTCTTGAGACCATACTCCATAAAAAGGTGACCTTTTCAAGCTCTGATATTGCCAGCAATCCTTATTTCAATATTTGGAAATTGGTTTATGCAAAGGCATACAATCTTGGTTTCAAGTGACATTGTTCTGTATTGTGTGTGTGTGTGTCTGCACCTTGAAAATAGTCCTGCACAACTTGTACAGCTGCTTGTTGGGACCTTGATAAATAGCTCATTTCTGATGCCTGTCTGGATTTGCCAAGTCAGAGAGATTGCCAAGCACCTGAGGGATTGCAGTACACAATTGAGTGGATTTCATTCACCTTTCTGGGTCAGAAACAATGTAGGCTTGCATTGAACAGAGTGTTCTTGCAGTTCAGTCTACCGTTCTGATGCACTAGTGAATGAATCCTTCAATCTTTCCTCCTTTAGCTATTTTTTGTATTTCAAGGAGAGAGAAAGAAAAAAGCATGAATATGTATTTGATTTAAAGTGAGTTTAGTTGTTTTTCTACAGGATGCTCTTTTTCTTATTGGCCACATCAGAATATATTGGGCTTTTCAATATGTGTACCCCCTTCCCCTTGCACAGGGAGACCTCGTTGCAGTGGGTGTGCTCTCTGGAAACAGGAACTTTGAGGGCCGTGTTCATCCAAACACTCGTGCCAATTATTTAGCCTCCCCACCGTTGGTCATTGCCTATGCTATTGCTGGGACTGTAAGAATTGACTTTGAAAAGGAGCCTCTGGGTAAGGCATTGCTTCAAAATAAACATTACCCTTTTTGAAATGGTTGATTTGGCATAAGTCAGATTCCAAAAAGATTGTACAGAATTAGAAATAATTGGGGAGGGGGGTCCTCCTGTAGTTCTGTGGGTCTTCCCCCATGTCAAATACACCTCAAATTTAAGAAAATTAGCTAGTGTGTCCTGGGTCTGGATGTGTGCATGTAAACTTTCCCCCAAATGCTGTCACAGTTTAACGCCTGTCTGCTCAAATCATTACAGGTGTAAATGCACAAGGAAAGAAGATCTTTCTGAAAGACATTTGGCCCTTGAGAGAAGAAATCCAGGCAGTCGAGCGCCAGTATGTCATTCCAGGGATGTTTAAAGAGGTGTACCAGAAAATAGAGGTATTGCTGTGTGTTGAAACACAGAGGGATTGTGTTATTGACAGTTTTCATTCTCAATGCTCTAAGTGGAAATAAAAATGTATTTGTGTATGACTCCACATTCCGCTGTTTAATATAATTCTAATTTTAATAATTAGGACATACTGGTTATGGAATCTTGGCATCCTAGAGTTGGGAGAGGTGTGAAAGTTCTTCTTGTCTAATATTTCGAGTGCATTGCTCTAGAAAAAAGAATTTGAAGCTCCTCAGCTCACAAAATGGAGTTCACAACATTAATGCCATCTGAGTTCCTCTCTTAATGAACAGAAGTTTTTTCTCTTACAGAAAAGCAGCTCAAACCTTTGCCAGAGACACACTGAAATTGTGAATAGCTAGTATTATTCACAATCTGCTTGCATTGTACTTCTGGCAAGCAGTGAATGGGCAAAAGATAGCATAATCATAAGACATGATTTGTAGGGAAGAGAGAGTCCCAACTTATTTTGTGATACATTTTGTTGTTACATGGAAAATGTTAGGAGCGAGGTATGAGAGAATCCAGCCACTCCTTTTAAATTAACTGGTTTATTTTAGCATGAGCTTTTATGGATATAAATCTACTTCTTTGATATCTATAGGCCACAGACCTCTGTGACCTGTAGATAGCAGTTTTGCACACTCTTAATTTACACCATTGTACACTTGTCATTATACTGGATTATTTATTCTTATTTTACTAGAGACAGGGGATGCCATGGAAGCCTCACACATGGCTTAAACAGCCACCATTCAGGTTTCACATATCTCAACAAACATCCAAGTCAATCTCCATAGCCAAAAAGGTTAGGAACCTTTAAAATGACAACAGAACACAGTGGAAGTTGAAAGGAAACTAAAGTGTGAACTTAGTAGCACAGTCTGTGCCTTTTCTATTCTCTATCTGGCCACACAAGAAGTACCCACAGAGCCCTGGACAAACCCATCTGAATAGGATTTTTTACTAATCCAAGAACACTCAGCATCATATTAGTAACATTATTTGTTACTAATATGTAACACGTATCATTAATGTTATTTATTAATATTACACATTACATATGTAATATTAATAAATAATACTAATGATAAAAGTTATATAAAATGTATATAATGCATATAATATATATATATTTCTTCTTCGTGGTCTCTGCGAATCATACAAATGGGTTCTCTGCGCCTGCGCAGTCGAATTCGGAACTCTCTGGAATCACTGGGCAGAAAAGCGGCTTGCAACTTTTTGCAACTTTTTGCAACTTTTTTTGCAATTTGTATAATCTTGCCCAAGCTAGCCCAAAGTTATCAGATCAGTTGAATTTGACAATAGAACGTTACTAAATGGGTTTATTGGAAAGTAATTTCCTTTGTTTGTATTTCTGAAGCTGAAGTGAAATGATCTCCTACCATAGATGCTTTGGTAGCAGATTTCTTTCAAGGCTCCATTTTTTGAGCTGAGGAGCTTCAAATCCCTTCTAGCTTTCAGATTCTCAGGGATTTTTGGATATTTAAAGCATGGAATTAGTGATGAAACTTGCTCGCTGCTTTCTTCTGAACAGTGGAGGGCAAAATACACAGCATCCCTCTGCTTCAGCGTTCTTAGTCTATAAAACAGGACCCATACTGGCCATTTTTTATTCAATATCTGTGAGAAGGATGTATTTCAAAATGTTATACTTGCATATTTTATCCTATTTCTCTCTGTTCCTCCCCCTCCCCCCTACAGACAGTAAATAAAGCCTGGAATAATTTAGATGTTCCATCAGACAAGTTATATGCTTGGAATCCAAAATCCACATATATTAAATCTCCCCCATTTTTTGAAAATCTGGTAAGTATTGCTCTCCCCCTTACCCATTCTGAGATACCTTTCTAGTTGCTTCCCACTTTACATTGTTAATTTGAGTGTACATGATCACTTGTACTGTGTTTTTGTTTGTTTTAATTATTGTATAAGCCTTAAGCAGTGTATTTCTACAAGTGTGGTGTGGAAAACAAAACGTTGGACAAAACGTCAGACGGGAGGAATTTCTCTTTATTGCAAATGGAGCCAATTCCAATTCACGTGAATTTGCTAGTTTAGTGAATTCACGTGAATTCCCATTACATTCGGAATGTGTTCAGAATGACTTTCAGTTACCCGAAAATGACCCCCCATTGCCTGAACTTGCGTGAGATGCTTTAATTCGCAATAACATGAAACCCCATGATTGCGTTTGGATTGCCATTAGATTATACTTCCAATTTCCGACGTCTGATAAGGTCCGTTATCTGTAACATTGTGTCTCATGTCTTAGTTTTCTAATGAAAGAACATTTTGAAAGTAATATTACATCTTAGCAGGACTGGCCTTACCCTTAAGCAGAGGGAGATGACCACATCAAGTAGCAGAGGGTTTGTGTGGGTGGGTGTGTTAGTGGCAGATTCCTAGTTGTCCCTCCTGGACTTCCAAGCAGGACCACCTTGTCTTTCACTTCAAGTAGCAACATCTTAGAGGCCAATCCTGACTCTGCAGCTCTCTCCTGGTAAGCTCGCTCATCAGCTCTCTTGGGTGACTAACCCTTTCAGTCTTGTCATCCCTAGAAGTGGTTATTCAAAACAAAATTGGACTGGTGTTAAGGTGGCTAAGATAATGACACCTTTGCTTTCTGATGGTTCAGTGTACAGAAACTTTGTTTCCTGCACAGAATTATTTAAGATACAGTGGTCCCCCAGGTTACGAAGGTAATCCGTTCCGGATTACCTTTCGTAACCCGGAAGCTTTTGTTTCCCGGGGGACCGCTAAAACGGACCGCGCGGCCATTTAAAGGGGTCGCGCGGCTTTTTTCGCTTCGTATCCCGGGGGATATTTCGTATCCCGGGGATAAGAAGCCGGTCCGCTGCCTTTCGGATCCCGCGGTTTTCGCATTTGTATTGTATAAAATTACCTTCCAGCTATGTGTATAAGATATATATGAAGCATAAATGAATTTTGTGATTCGGCTTTGGTCCCAACTCCAAGATACCTCATCATGTATGCATATGCAAATACAGATATTCCGAAATCCAAAACCTCTCCAGTCCTAAGCAATTCAGATAAGGGAGACTCAACCTGTAATCTATACCTGTTCTTCTTCATATTGAAAAATGCATGCAGTTTATGGTCTTCACACTAATCCTACGCCTGTGTGTGTCTGCGCTCAATCATTAAAAATGGAGTATGATTAGCTGCTCCATTGTTATGCTTTCCTTGGAAAGGAAGACGTAAGATGCACTAGCAAATGGAGGAGATGGCCCATGAATTGATTGAATGTTCTTCCTCTCCAAATCATGATTAGAAAGAGATGAGTAGCCAATACCAACTTGCAGTACCATATTTGTGCCCATTGGCTACAATTGTTTCTTTCTTTCCTGGAAATGTTGCAGGGTTTGGCAGCCAGTAGAGCACAAACTTGAGTAGCACTGGTGTGTAGGATCAACACCTTAAAAGTACTAGTCCCCAAATTTTGGGGGGCTACCGCCAGGACCTTTAAGACAGCAACCCAAGTGCCCGCATCCCAGTGATTTTTTTTTTTAAATATTAGATCTACTGTTCTCCATGGAGTCATGGTGGCCACATGACTATTGAATCGTCTCTGGCAATATTTGCTCCCTCGGCTTAGTAACAGAGATGAGCACTGCCCCCTACAGTCAGACATGACTAAACAATCTTGTCAAGGGAAAACCTTTACGTGTACCTTTTATACTACAAATTCAAAACAACCAGTCTTGGTTGTTGCTCTTTTTGCACCCAGTCACCTTGGGACCAGCAACCAAGCAGCTTGCTGAGCAGCAACCAAGAAACTTCTTGCTTGTGCCAGCCTTGCAGCTAACGTCAGCGCAGGTGAGAGACTTCTTGGTTGCTGTTTGATTGGCTGCTCAGTCGTTGCTCTCTTTGTGCTCTGTCATACTGGTAGCAGTAACAGAGAAGCTGGCTGAGCAGGGACCAAGAAGCCACTCACCCACGTCAGCCTTGCAGCAAAGGCCAGCATGGACAAGAGGCCTCTTGGTTGCTGCTCAGGCAGCTGCTCAGTTGCCGCTCCCAGGATGACAAGGAACAAGGGAGAGGCTTCTCCCTAGAGATGAGGCACTCTCAATCCTTCATCAGGGTAGAGAAAGGTTCAGCTGGTGTGTATGTAGGCGGTTTACAAAGTCCCATTCTCTGGACTTGAGACTGATGTAGGCTGGAAAGGGAGAGATTTTAACTACAGGAGCTGTTCCAAGACAACGGACTCTTTCCAAAAATTGAAATTTGCTTCTTCTGCTACCTCTTCTGTCTTATGAAAGAAAACAGGAGCAGCAGTGCAGTGCAACTCCAACCTGCCAGCCAAGTCCCAGCAAAGCTCACAAAGCTTAAGCAGGGTCCCAGATTTAAACACTCCTTTATGCAGCCACTTCTCCACTGCCACCATGTGCTTTAATTCTTTACTCCAGTCTGTCCCAATATGGTGCTGCTTTGAGCCACAGAAGCAATGCCCTGTGCCCAAGCCTCGCACAATTTTCCCAATTGCCACTACAGTGTGCCTTTGTCTTACGTGGGGGATCCATTCTGGACCTCCCCCAACGTAACATAAATACCTTATATGCTGGAACCTCATTGAATACAATGGGGTTCGTGCAGGCAACACGCACGCCACAGGCACACATGCCATTGCCTCTTCTGGTGTGCAGCTTTCAGCATAAGCTGCAAGCCACTTATGGCACACCCACATGTGACCCAGGCGCACTGTATTAGTGAAAGGCACCGGTAAGGTAGTGAACTCCCATGGGCAAGAAAAGAATGGGAGACACCACCACCCAAAATGATCAGCAAGGCTGTGTGGTTTTCTGGGGATCCTGAAAAGAAGTTTAATGTAATCCTCATCCCCACCATGATCATAAAGACCTCTGGTTCCCCTTGTCTTTTCTGCACACCAATACTTTGACTGAAGCAGCAGCACCACCCCGCACCTCCTTTTCCCCTCACTCCCCTGGATACCACCCACTTTGGGAATCACTGCCTTAAAGGCTCAGAAGCTAAAATCCTCAGTTCCCCCCCCCCCCGGTCTCCTCAAATGTGGTTGGTGTGGGGTGGGAATTAAGACAAGCAGGAAAACTGAGAAGACACAAGCAGTTGGATTTTTCCTGATTTCATCAAAACTGCTTAGTTTTATTGCCATTTCGATGAAGGCAGCATTTGCATGTTTGCCTCTCTGTACCCTGCTTCCATGTGCTGGTGTTTAAAAATAATTCTTTCTCTTTTTTTTTAATGCTTTCAGACTTTGGAACTTCCACCTCCTAAATCCATAGTTGATGCCTATGTCCTGCTCAATCTTGGTGATTCTGTTACCACTGATCATATATCTCCTGCTGGGAATATAGCAAGGAACAGTCCAGCTGCCCGATACCTAACTAGCAGAGGGTGAGTCAAGCGAAACTTTGGAGGATTAAGGTAGTGGGGATCCTTTTGGGTGACTTGCTTCTATTTGCTTGTCTTCCAATCAGCTTATTATTTCTACTGTCTGATAGGAATCCTTAGCTCTCATATACAATGTCAGAGCCATATTACCATAACATGAGCTTTATGTCATCTGTAAAATGACCTTCCAATGCACATAATGAGCCACAGGGTGATTTTTCACTTAATTAGAAACCAAATGAAGAGTGCAATTCACAAAAAGTACTCAATGGCATCACCCAAAATACTCCAAAGTACTTCCCTTGCCTTATTTCATCCTCACTGATCTTGGCAGCCAAGGTGCAGGCTAGATGGTCTGGAGTTCCATGTCACTTCCTCCGTTTTATTTTAACCAAAAAAGAAATTACAGTAGGTTGTTGTTCAGAAAAAGAGCATTATACATATATGCTTTATCCAGTCTTACCCATCTGATGACCTCCATGTATTTCATTTCCCATAAGCCTTTCCCAGCTTGGCCAATGATCAGGAATGTGGGGAGTCTTGTAGTCCGATGCATTTGAAAGGCACCAGGGTGGAAGAAACTGGTTCAGTGATCCTTGTTGGCTGTTAATTCTCATAATCACTTACTTACAGTGCAGTAAAAACTATTCAGAAGTCAGTTCCAGCAAGAGTTAACTCTCAGGTATGCAAATAAGTAAGATTGCAACCTTCAAGATGCTTTTCTCTCCAAAGATGAGGAAAAGGCATACTGGTAGTCCTATATTGTGTGGTTATTGAGCACTGAGGAGGCAGGAATAAAAATAATAGGAAAATAATATGGTGCAGCCCATAGTGAAGATGAAAATTGGGCCCCACACCTTCCAAGGCTGCCCACCTTGGATTAGACAAATGTTGTTGTGTGGCTGTCTAGGCAGTTGGCTGCCTATCTGAAAAGACTGATGACAGTGGTATTTTTAAAGCCAGAAATAAGAACTGGAGCATGTTTTGTCTCTATGCTAAAGCGTGTCCCGTACGTGAAAGTTTCCTTCTCTTCAATTAAATTAAAAGTAATTTTAAAAAACATGAAAGTTTCCTTGTTTTTATCTTGGTAGTCTAACTCCTCGAGATTTCAACTCCTATGGTTCACGCCGAGGGAATGATGCTGTTATGGCAAGAGGAACATTTGCAAACATACGCTTATTGAACAAATTTCTTAACAAGCAAGCCCCTCAAACCATCCACTTCCCATCTGATGAAACTGTGAGTATTCTTCCCTCTTGTTTTAGGTTTAGCCTTGTGTAAGATAGACTTTGGCTTGTGCCCTGCAGTGAAACAATCTCCTTTCAGAAGTACAATGTACACTTCAGCTGGACTAAACAGAAACAGTTTTAATTGTTCTTGTAAGTTTAAACTTTATTTAGAGAAAGAAAATGTTTGTCTACTGTATTGATATAGCTGTCCTGTAAAAAATTCTCTTGGGCCACTCACTGAACCTATACATCAGTAAAATTTATACTAAGCAATACAAACTAATAAAGACTAAAGCACAGTTAAGACATATATTATTCAACTGAAAAGCCCCAGTTATGAGACACAAGTATTTAACTTGGGGAAAAAATGAAAAGGTCTTCACCTTGTTCCAAAAAGGAATATAAATGTGGCACTTAACAAGGCTTCCTGGGAAGGCTGTTTTCTAGCCAGCGTCTCCCCAAAAAGGCCTTCTCTTCTGGTTACTCATTGCACTTCATTGGACAGATGCAGATAAGTATATATAGGAGAGGGCGAGGAGAGCCAACATAGCATAGTGGCTTGAGTGTTGGGACTATGGAGACCAGGGTTCGAATCCCAAGTTGGCCATGGACACCCACTGGGTGACCTTGGACACTCTCAGCCTCAGAGGATGGCAGTGGTAAACCCCCTCTGAAGAAATTTGCTAAGAAAACCCAATGACCGAGTTGCCTTAGGGTTGCCATAAGTCGAAAACAACTTGAAAGCACACAACAACAACAAAAATCTACCAAAACAAACAAACAAACAAACAGCTTCATTTATATACCGCTTCATACCCTTAAGGAGTGTCTAAGCGGTTTACAATTGTAAGCTATTTGCCCCCCAACAATCTGGGTACTCATTTTAGCGACCTCGGAAGGATGCAAGCCTGAGTCGAGCTTCAGCCCTTTGCTGGTCTTGAACTCGCCACCTTATGGTTTTGAGTGAGTGGCTGCAGTACAGGCATTTAACTACTGCGTCACCAGGTATTCTTTCCCAAGTCCCAATAGCAATCAGAATGGAAAGAAGTGGGAACAAGGCAGCCTTTTACTACTTGTGCCATGCACACCACCTTGTGAGAAACAGGGATGCCTCGCTCTCTTTTAAAGATTAGTAAAGTCTTTTTCTAATTAAAGTTCTGTGCCTTGACCTGCACTGATGCAATGCCTGTTAAAAATGCATGGAAACTGAGAGGTTCAGTCCCCATTCTCAGCAAGAGCCAACAACTGAAGAGGGCTTCTGTGTCTTTGCCTTTTATGAAGTTGCATAATTGTACTAATCAGTTGTTTTAATTTGGTAAAGTAACTGATATAGCAAGTTCATATTTATATTTCTTTGGGCTTTTTATTCTGAATCCTTGTATAAAACAAATGGGGTTGATTTGCAGTAGGCCCAGAAGTAACATAATTTATCTATTGAAGATATTGTTTCTTATACTCTTTCTAACTGGCATCACTTGCATTGTGTGTTTTTGTAGCTGGACGTGTTTGATGCTTCTGAGAGGTACCAGCAAGCAGGCCACCCACTTATTGTCCTGGCTGGTAAGGAGTATGGTTCTGGAAGCTCACGGGACTGGGCTGCAAAAGGACCTTTTCTGCTGGTGAGTGAGATGTTCTTCTGGCACTGGTTTTTAGGTGTGCTAATAAGTCATTTGACTTTGTAAATTCAAGTTCAGTTTTCAATTCAGATGTTTCTACTCTTTAATCTAATGAAGGTTAGGATCAGTTCTTGGCTTTTAGAAAATAAGCGAAGGCTTATGCAAAGATTTTTTTTTTCTACACAATTGCCAATACCTTTGTCAAACAAAATTGACATTTTGATATTGGTTTGCAAGAGCTTGGGCTAGTTTTTATATATTAGCTCTTCTTCTGCATGGTTGTTTTTTGAGTAGTTTCCAACCATATGAAACATAACACTGATGTGAGAGGGACATGAGCTTTAGTTCCTGCATCAGTACAGTTGACTCCCTCACAAATATCTCCTTAGTGAAGGGAGCAAAGCTGTGGTATGCCCCTTCAAATAGCTTCCATGAAGTTCATGAATCGAAGGTTCAAAATACCAGTCAAAAACATTACCAAGAAAACACAATATGTAGAGTGGCTGGTAGGGACATGATTCTTGGCCAGTTTTTTTCTTCCCCCAGAGGGAAGCAGTGAGTAATTTTAGCAGCATTCCTCTTAATGTAAGAAAATCTTTGAAAACTGCAGTTTCAAAGACTGTTTGCAGTTTGAGACTTACTCTATGCAAAATTTGCCCATGGTATTTCTGCTCAGAAAATGTGGTTTTCTATGCAAAAATGTGTGACTTTCGTGTAGAATAAGTGCCCATATTAACTGTGAAGATTCTTGTCAGCCCAGGTTCTCTTTGTTATGGTTCCTGATAGTCGACTAACATATTTTCCAACATTTAAAAAAAATATTTTCCAATATTGTTTCTATCCCTAATTACATAGGTGAAAAATGAGAAAAGTCCAGTAGGCAAATTTTGCTGATACAGACCGGACTCTTGCTGGGTATCTAGTGTGAAAATAGCTGCACAATTGAATGTGCTTTGCAGTGGTTCGATAAGGGCTGTGCCTAAAGCAGCCAGTCATTTCACAGCCACACACACAGTCCTATCTCCCTTGCTCAGTAGCTGTGGAGCTATTAAATCATTGCATAATGAATATGCTCAAAAGTTTGCTGCCCCTTGTGTTGTCAGTTCTGGCAACAGTGGGATCCAGTTTAACTATACTGGTGTATATTTACAGTATACAAAATTTGTAGAGAATCTTGTCCAGAATTGCCAAAGTGTGAGCCTGAAGAGTGACGATCATCTGACTTGATCAGAGTTGTTAATTAGTTTTGTTTGACATATCAGTTATTAGTTTCTGATAAGCTGTAGCTTGCATATTTGAAAGATTGTAAAATTAATTTTGAAACAATAAGATGGCTTACATACTAAACTCTCCACCTTGTTTCTTTCATTACTATTGTCTAACTATAAGATTGGGTTTTGCAGTTTCTGTATTCTTATCTTACACTTCCATGCTTTCTTTTTATTTCACTTTTTATGAAATTTTAAGAAAAATATCTCCCTGTGGGTTACATTTTGTGTGTGATTGGGAACTGATGTTTTAATTTTAGAGTTAAGTGATTTGTTACTTTTCAACTTAAATGTTTGTGATGTGGTTTGTACTCTTTTTCTGAACAGATAGGGTTTTGGTCTAATGCTTGAAAAGTTTTTAATAAAGTGCTTTCTCAGGGCATCAAAGCAGTTCTTGCCGAAAGCTATGAGCGGATTCACCGCAGCAATCTAGTGGGAATGGGAGTGATTCCCCTGCAGTACTTGCCTGGTCAAGATGCTGAGAGTCTTGGGCTGACTGGCCAGGAACGTTACACAATCATCATTCCTCAGGAGCTAGTGCCCAGAATGAACGTCCAGATCAAGGTAAGGTTCCAGCAACTGAAGTGGTCTAGCATGGCAGAGGTCTAAGGCAAATGTAGGGAATATTTTTTATATGGAGGACTGTAATTTTTTAAGTGCCATAGTCAGAAGCTGAGTGAAGCCGTAGTCAGTGTTAGGCAGGGCTAAAGCCAAAAGTGGGCCATGTTGAGTTGACTTATGCCCACCAATCTCCATCCTGCTGTAACTGTCTAGTAAGAACAAAGGTCCAAGTCTTGGGCAGAGGCAGCTTCAAGCTGCTTCTTCGTGCTGGTCTGTTCCCCCTCCCTTAGTTCAGTATAAATGTGACTTAGGTCCAAACATACTGCAGATATCATCCAGTTTGAGACTGTTTTAACTACCCTGGCTCAGTTCTGTGGAATCCTTGGAATTGTAGTTTATTGAAGCACCAGAGCTTCCTGACAGAGAAGGCTAAATCTCTCACAAAACTACAGTTCCCAAAATTCCCTAGCATTAAGCTGGGGAAGTGAAAGCAGTCTCAAACTGGATTATTTCCACAGTATGTTTTGGATTTCTGTTAAGTGTAAACTTAACTAAGAAGTTGATGTATGATTCTGGGTTACCCCCCCCCCCACCCCTGCATATTACTGCTGTTGGTGGACAGAGCCCACCCCCAAAAGAGAAACTAAGTTCAAAGGCTTTGTCAACCCTGTGTGGTTTGGCATTTCCCCGTATGCCTACTGTGAGGAATAAGCTCTGTTTTATCAAGCTTATCATAAATCTTGTTCCAGTCTCACAATATGTTAAATTGTGGTTCTGTACTACACTTGACCATGGCTGTTTTATTTTTGATCTTACAAGCCATGGCTCCCATTTCAGATGCTTTGGAAACTAGCTTTAAAAACATGGCAGAGTCTCAAGTGAGGAAAATGGCTTTTTTCAGGCAAGACGAATCAGGAACCTAGCAGTTCCCAGGGAGATATAGCATCCATGTGGCTTACACCTCTGACCATTAGTAAGCTTGGGGGGAGGGGGGTAACATTTCAGGTAATTTCCAAGTTCATACCTCACTGGAATCTGATTTTAAAAAACTGGGAAAGCCTTGCTACACCTGAGTGTGCAAAAGGTATGAGGCAAAGAGGGAGTGGATGAGCAAGTCTCCTTTTCAGCTTAATAAACATTTATTGGACTATAGTTTGTATTGAAATGGAATCGTTGTAGCTGAATGGGGCATTGGATGCATGTGTTTCCCTGAAGTGGCTCTTTTGGTAATCACTATAATCTGTTAAATGGTGTTTGGAATGCATATTTTTGTACTGTGTTGAACAGGATGCCTGTTATCTATCTTGAGCTGTATGGTGCTTTAAACACCTCCTAAAAGTGTTTTAGCATGCATTGAAGTGTTTGGACACACTGGAAGGCTTGCTGCTTTCTTTTTGGAGAGAACAAGCTTGTTTTTCTAATGATGCAATATTTTTATGTCTTCTCAACAGATGGATACTGGGAAGACCTTCCAGGCCATCATGAGGTTTGACACAGATGTGGAGCTTGCTTATTTCCGGAATGGCGGCATCTTGAACTATATGATTCGTAAAATGGCATCCTAGTCCCAAAAATGTGACTGTGTCTATTTTATCATGAAACCTGCCTTATGCTGCTGCAAATGCACAGCAAATATGAAAAACTATATGCGTCTGAACTCTAAAGTAAATTAAGTGTGTATGGGTGGTATTACTCAAAACATATGCTGTTAGAATGTATGGCTAGGGGGCCAAAAGCACCAAACAACCTGGCTTTGTGTGTGTCTTTGTGTGTGTGTTAATTCACCTTGCCCACAGTACCTTATTTTATCAATCTGTTATGTATGGGTAGGTGCAATGTGAAAGTGATTAACGCAGTGCTACATTAAGTGAAGTCCACTTGATCCTTTTCATACAGCAACTGACAATACAGGGTTTTTTCTACCTGTCTTGAGAGATTAATATTCAAGAACTCTAGTCTCATTTCTATTAAAACAGTTAATCAGAATTTTCCCTTGAAAATCTAATACTGCTAAAATGATTAAATGGCTTAGCACTTCTGTCTTAGAGGATGAATATTCT
Source organism: Urosaurus nigricauda (assembly GCA_034509955.1). Taxonomy (NCBI): domain Eukaryota; kingdom Metazoa; phylum Chordata; class Lepidosauria; order Squamata; family Phrynosomatidae; genus Urosaurus; species Urosaurus nigricauda. The sequence goes on from JAOEGL010000002.1 coordinate 105,763,093, forward strand.
CTATTATGCTTCCTCCTGGTTCTTCATGGCAGGAAGGCCAAAGTAGATATATTAAAGACATAACTAGTATCTGTATCTTTTTAAATCTAGGGGTAACTTAGGGGGCTAATGCAGTTGTGGGTGTTATGACTGCATCATATACTACAAAAATAGTGGTTTATTAAGTGAGTGGATCTTCAGTATAAATTTTGGCTGTTCCCAGAGGTAGGGAGAGTCAGAGAGGCACCACAACAGAGAAGTGCTTAAAGACACCCCCAGACCCAATCTGCATCAGGGCCTCTGTGCTTCCTTTAGAATTAAGAATAATGAAAAAGGACATGATTACTTAACTCGTTGAAGCATTGTGTCTTTGATCTGTCTTTGGGGTAGGGAGGCTTAAAATCATTTATAATAAAATTTCAATCTATTTTCCAAAAAACAGTTTAGCCTCTTTTTTTAAGATTGAATGATGGGGTGTAACATTCTTGGGGAGCACTCTACAGGTGACAGACCACAACATCCTATAGGCCAAGGTAGTGGACATATGGCCTACAATTTTTACTGATACTACAGGCCAGCAAAATGCAGGACTTTCCCTTTTTCACATGCTCATTCTCATCTCCCCAATCCCTGTGGAAAACTGATGTTACAACCCACCAGATGCTATAGATGTCTACCTTTCCTCAAGAAATCACACCAGAAGCCTCTGCAGTGCAGCAGCAAAATGCTCTTGTACCTTCTGCATTGCCAGCTCTGGGTTCTGCCATATGGAGTACTTAACCCTCTGCATTCCTCTGCTACCCTCCTATATGGACCCAAAGATGAATGTTTCCCAGTGCAATTTGTAGATTAGACGTTAAAAAAACTGTCAAAGATTAATAAAGATTAAATAATCCAATTATTAAGAATTCCATCATAAACTTCAGCAGTCTGTATTAATATCTGTTATCCTTTCTGCTAATCTCAGTACATATTTACTTTCTTCAATTCTGTTGGTCCACATGCAAAGAGATAAGAGTGAGACACAATGAATTCTACAGACTTTTATACTGCGATATTTTATATGATACCACACTTGATCTGAGCTAAAAGACTGAGAAGGTATACTACCACAAGTACTAAAAGTGACACTGGTCTGACAGAAAGGGAACATGCTTACAGGGAACCACAGCATTCCTTGAACAAAACAAAATGCTTTATTTTTGGTCATGTGCCTTTTAAAAAAGCAATTTGAATACTGAATGTGGAGCAGAGAGACTTCGAGTCAACTACTTGTTCAGCTATAGCTATCTTTTGCAAAACATCTCCTACACGTTTGTTACAAAAAATATTTCTATTTGTTGCACCCAGAGTTTCTTGGAAGAAGAAAACACAGGTACAGTAGAGTCTCGATTATCCAACCTTCGGTTATCCAACATTCCGGATTATCCAATGTCGCAGCTGCTCTGATTTCTTTAAATTTTCTGTGATTTCTTTAAATTTTCTGTGTTTTTTAAAAAAATTTCAGAGGACTGAACTGTTTATACTGTACATCACAATGTTGATCAGTGATTTCTTTACATTTAGTTTTACTGTTATTACAATAAAACTTTAATACATTTGTAATTCATAGTGATATTAAGGCTTTTTTTTTTTGATCTTCCAGATTATCCAACATTTTCAGTTATCCAACTATCACCCGGTCCAGTTTATGCCGGATAATCGAGACTCTACTGTATAATAATAACCCACAAACAGAGTTCCATGTTTAAAGTAATTATGTAATGTTGCTGAATCATACAGTAGAAAGATTCCACCCAAAACAAATCTCCGATATTTATACAAGTGAAAGTTATCGACAATTTAATAACTAAACTTTTTTTATGTCAAGTACTGTATGATCCAGTCAGGCTGACTTATTCTTAATGGCTTCATTGAAAAAAAATTAAGCAAGGCTAATGGACATCAATTAAAAGTCAAAATACCATGAGAACTACGTTTATATTGGATTTGCTGGCACTATGATATGAAACATAATGTCATTTATCTTAAAACATGCTTTACCCCAAATGTCACCTGCTACATCTTAAAACAGGAGGTCTTTATTCACTGAAAATTAGGCTAAATAGAAAATGGACTACTCCATACTTGAATTCAACATTTCTCCAAAATCAAATTCTTTCATTGCAAAATTAACATCTCTCCATTTCCGGAAATAAGTCTGTTTCCCCGTGGCAACATCTTCCACTGAAAAGCTTTCAATTTTTATGATGGGCAGCTCATCCAATGCCTTGTACTTAACTGTGATTCCCCAGTCATTATGACATTTGTCAGCATTACAATATAGCTTGCATTTTTTCTCAAAACTGCCATAGGAGATTTGTTTGTTGTGAGGTGCTGTTTTATACCGTTCTGTAAATTTTTCATCTAAGACTGTATGGTGGGATCCCTGCAACAAACACAAAGGAATTACATGAGTTTTCTCTTTCAGTTTGTGCTTGGCTCAAACATCACATTTTCATTCTGACTTTAGCATCAAGTCATGGCTTGTATGTGCAAACAAGTTGAAGCTGTAAAGCCACCTAAGACTTTCAGGACAGACAGAGTCAGTTAACACATACTAAATTGTAGTAATTCAAGACATGTTTACATTCACTTTCAACCAAGCCTTATTCAGGAATTCTTTACTTTAGTGTGTAAACAAACAAACAGCTTCATTTATATACTGCTTCATACTGCCTAAGGAGTGTCTAAGCGGTTTACAACTGTAAGTTACTTGCCCCCAACAATCTGGGTACTCATTTTAGTGACCTCGGAAGGATGCAAGCCTGAGTCAAGATTGAGCCCTTTTGCTGGTCTTAAACTCGCAACCTTAAGGTTTTGAGTGAGTGGCAGCAGTACAGGCATTTAACCACTGCACTACATTGGGGAGTGCACTTGCCCTCCTTTCCTCCACCATTTTCTTGACATCAAAAGCAATGATTTGAAAAGGAGAGCCACCTCCATCTAATGGGGGTTCTTCATGTGAATTGGAACCCTGATTTTCCAGGATACCAAATCACATGGAGAGGTCCCACAAACAGAGAAATGGATGGGTGTAAAATATGTTTTGGCATAACAGTAGATGTTGCAGATACAGTGGTACCCCGGGTTACGAATCCCCAGGGGTACGAAAACCCCGGGGTACGAAAGAGCCGGGGCCACAAAAACGGCCCCGGTTCCCGAAAAAAACCCCGGGGTACGGGGGGAAAAAGTGCGGTCCCTTTAAATTTGCCGTGCGGCGCAGCAGACAAAGCAGTCCCCCGGGTTGCAAAGACTTCCGGGTTACAAAAGGTAATCCGGAACGGATTACTTTCGTAACCCGGGGGACCACTGTATGGGCTACATCATATCTTCAGCGCAGAGAGTAGGAGGAATTTTACCAATATTTAGATTTGGATCCAAAACTATGCTCGCACTACTAATCCCTCCACCACTTCTCCTCAAAGTGCAACAAAACTGGCCAAGGACAAGTGTGCCCCACATTAAAACACAATCATCAGAATATTCCACTGTGGGTTTACCTCAATCACTCTGATGTTGTCTGTGTCACAGGCATATCTTTTGCATTTCCTACACAACAACCTTCGATTGCCTGACAGCAACTGTCGCTGGGGTTCTTTCTTTTTGGAATCTTGCAGATGCTTTTGCTTCTTTTGCAGATCTCTTATCTAAAAGTGGGGGGTGGGGGGAGTGGGAAAGATACCGAAAAGCAAAAGACTTCAAAATGGATATCTAAGCAAGAGTCTACCTCTATATGAATCTGCCTGTGGATTGAGACTATGTTTGCAGGGCATGTTATGTCCCCTCCCCGTTTTATGTTAATACCTAAGTTAAGAAAGCTATGTCTTCTAAATAACGTGAAACTAACCCAATACCTGAGAGCACTTAAGCAAGCAGGGTGTGAAAATACTCTTGATGGCATTTCAGTGGTTCAGAAGACTGAAAATCTTAATTCTGCTCCTTTTAAGAGTTCTATTTGATACTTTATTTTATATAAATACATGGGGTTAGACTTTACTGGGACTGAAAAGTGGTACAAAAGAACTTTTATAAATAAACAACACTAACCCAAATTTCCCAGAAGTTGGAGTACTTTTGGACACTGTTTTAATGGCCCCAAATCAGCTCAGCACAAAAAAATCCACTGACATGGCAGGAATGAGTAGAAACAGAAATTCAGAGCAAGCAGTCATCCTGTTTATCCTTGAATGTCTTTCTGCTCACCTCAGTCAGAGTTTCAGGTCTGAGCTACAAAATTCACCCCTTTGATCAAATGAAGACTAACAAAGCACAAAAGAAATGGAAGTCACCTTCTCTGCAAACACCTCCTCCTTCAAATCTTGCACATTTGCAATGGCTTTGTTCATCTTCTCCTTCAACATGTTCCATCTCTCATTCTCCTCCTGCTCTTTCTTGCTAGTTACAAGGATACACTTGCTATCTTTTGCTCTTCCACGACCTGAAGGTGGCAAGTGCAAACAGATTTAAGCCACAATTTTAGGGAATATAACCTTCAGCCTCCCTGGCTCTCATTTGAATGAGTGGGAAGCCCAACACTATATGAGGAAATAATGTAGAACAGGGCTGGGGAAGCTCTCTAGATGTTTTCCTCCAACTGTCCCCATCCAACACATCTGTTGGTCAGGAATGAAGGAAGTTGTTACCCATAATTTCAAGATCATGAGGGCCCCATCTCTAATATGGTAGCAACCTTTGGACAAATCAGTTAAATCATTTCTGTTCCTACTCTATTATTTATTGATTTATTTATATAGTGCTGTAAATTTACACAGTGCTGTACATACAATCTTATAATTAGACGGATCCCTGCCCTCAGGCTTACAATCTAAAAGAGACAACACAAAAGGAAAAGGGGAAGGTGGTGGGAAGGGGATGAGGTCCAGTGGTTCTTCTCTCCCTCTGGGGCCTGGACCAAGGCAGATTCCCACTTATGACGTGGCCGCATAAGGAAGGGTTAGGATGCTGTTATATGTTTTTAAATAATTACTGTTTTAATCACTGCCGGTTTAATCTATTTTTAAGGGGTGGGAGGTTTGGAAACGGGTTATGGGATTGTTTTAATCTATGTTTTTTCTTTTACTTGTACCCCGCTCCGAGTGTATGAACAGAGGAGCGGGCTATAAATAAACTATTATTATTATTATTATTAGATGGACTGGAGGGAGGGCACGGCTTCTTAATACATAGTTACAGTATTACATACATACTCTATGTTTCTAGTCTCTCTTCCTATTGAAACAGGCACAGTTCCCCACCCCAATCTCTTTAGACTCAGGGACTGAAGGTTCTCTGCCATTTGTCAGCTAATCTAAATTCTGTCTGGAACCCTATTATCACCTAGCCATCCAAGTTGAGATGGAGGTGAAATCCAGACAGGCAGAGTTAACATCAGCCCTACATTTAAGTTTTCTTAACTACTGGAATTGTGGAATATTTATACAGAAGAATTAGCAGGCTCCCTTTTAGGCTGTTTATTACAGGAACCCCCATTTATCTGACAGGTTAGTGACCAGAGGACTGTCAAAAAGTGCAATCAGTTGAAAAGTGGAACCCAGAAATTTTTTTAGCTTGCAAACGCAAGACTAAACACTAGATGGTGTCAAACAGACGCAGAAAAAAAAATCCAGCTCCCCAAGTGAGAAAAAAACCCAACATGTTGAGTTGGGCAAGAGAGAGAAAAAAGCAGTGGAAGTTGAAAGTCCAGAGCAGGGGTTAAGACTGCAGTACATACCTGTAGTTTAGATCTGTTAAAACAGCAGGACATCCAAAAACAAGCTATTAAAAAAGAGGGGATGCCTGTATATGCAATCAGATATGCAACCACACATAGTCCCAATAGGGAAACACAGAGATATGTCAGTGTGTGGGCACTTTTGCTTTCCTTTACACTACATGACATATAGGGCATCATACATTTATTACATTGCAGTATGTGGGAAGTAAGGTGTTACATGACAGAACCTTCAACACTCCAACATGGAACATTATCATCTTAAACAACATAACTCAGCCATATATTTTTTTATATCATCTCTTCTGTTGAGGAACCATGTATCTCTTAAAAGACATCTGTGAACACACAGGCTTTCAAGGGTTAATGTTCTTGAGCACTGCTATATCTTGCTATCTTTAGCAACATCTATTGCATAGCTATCAACATCTATAATGGTCATCCATTACAATCATAATGGGAAATATATCTACAGTATTTAAGCACAGCCTAGTTGCTTCTCTTACCACCAGCATCTATCAGCATGTCTGGGCAGTTTATCAGCCTAGATAACAGCATGTTTTGGAGGCTACATTATAGCTAACTTCATAGGGTTGGCACACAGAATAAAACCGGTAAGTGTGGATTGCTCCGCCTGTCACCCTGAAACTGGCAAAGCAGTCTGATTTCTCTCCTTGGTTTCTTTTATTCTCTCTCTAGTCTCCGCCCTGCCTATCACCTGTTCTCTCTGAACCAATCAAAACAAAAACACTGATTGACTCCATTCATGTCAACAATCCTCTTCTCCAACTGGAGCATTGGAGATAATATAAACCAATCAGGTAAATCTTGGCTTCTGACTGCCTTCCATCATTGATAGGAGGTTATTATTGGTTATTATCAGCTCATATGTTATTAGTTATGCTGGCATTCTCATCTCCTCTTTTAGTTGAAATTCTTTCTGGAATTAAGCTGTTACTGGCTAACAGTCACATTCTCTAATACACAAGGTTTTCTGTTTTCTATTTTAGACAATAAACAGCTTTCCACCTTCACAGGGGCTAGAAGCATAGGAATCCTGCGAAACTGGGGAAAATGCAAGTATCTTAACACAATAAAAGGACCAGTACACTACTGGAGAGATGGCCGGGCCCAGCCGTGTATGCAATCCCTCATGCACTCATTTGAAAGGGCAGGGGAAAGGGATGGGGTGATTCCTACTCAGGCAGGTATGAGAGGAGGGAAGGCAGGAGATGGGTGGGAGTTTGGGGGACAGACAGGGGGAATGCCACCACCATAAGAGAAGCCGCTTCAGCTCCTTCCCACTGCCCTTGTCCTCCTTCTGACATCGCCATCACTGTCCTGCCTGACCCTGCTCTCTCTTCCTACCCTCCTCGTCCCGCTCTCTCCATCTGCCTCAAAGACCCACACACCACCTTCCCTCCCACCTTCTGCTCCTTTGTCCCATCCCCTTTCCATGAGGGAGCAAGGAAATAGATATGCCCACCTTCCCTCTTGGGAATATCCTCATCCCATCCCATTCTCTGACCACCTGCCCAAGTAGGAATTCTGCTCAGACAAGTGAATGAACACAATAGCAGAAGTGGCAGTAAATAACCCATGAGTAATCAAATTTGTGATGGTTAACCCTGCAAATGTGGATGGATGGCTGTAATCTATGTATCCCATGAACCGATTATGTTTTCAAGGCCTAAATTTGGTCAATTTTAAATTGTAAAACTATTAACTGCAAAACTGTAAAACTATTTCTGAAAAGTGTGCACTTTTAACAATTACAGTACTAGAAAAGGTCAGGTAAGTCAAGATGCATTGGAGAAATAGAAAATATATTCGCATATTTGCAAATACATTGCTAAATCATGTAAGTTAGTAAATACAGTTTGAATATTCCTTATCTAAAAATGTGAAATATTCTAAAATCAAAAAAAAAAACCCAGCAGTAGCTGAAATAGTGACATATTTGCTTTCTGGTGGGTCAGTGTACACAAACTTTGTTTAATGCACAAAATTATTTAAAATTTTATATAAAATTACCTTCAGGCTATGTGTATAAGATGTGTATGAAATAAGTGAATTTCATGTTTAGACTTGGGACCCATCTCTAAGACAACTCATTATGTATATGCAAATAGGGGCCTCTGAAATTCAAAATGCTTCTCATCCCAGCATTTCAGATAAAGGATATTCAACATGTACATGAAACCTAACTTCATCTGATTGTTGTGTGCCTTCAAGAAGCTTCTTATAAGAAGTTTCTTACAGAACATGTTTAGTAACCTACCTCTGACTTGTATCATTTTGATAACATTGCCTGTATATTCATAGAGCAGGACAAGGTTGCACTGAGCAATATCAATTCCTTCATCAGCAACAGAGGTAGCTATGAGAATCTTGCTGTCCCCATCCGTTTTGAAGGAGTCCAAGACACCTTTCTGATTTGGAAGGGTCATGCCTAACACAAGGATGACAGAAGAACATCTAGATCATCAACAGAATAATAATAATAATAATAATAATAATAATGTAATTAGCAGCAGCAGCAGCAGCAAATTTAATGAAAACTTTAGTCACAGATCTAAATATGTTGCAAAAGCATAGAAAAAGTAGTCTCATAGGAGATTATCAGACGGGAGGAATTTCTCTCTATTTTGAATGGAGCCAATTCGAATTCATGTGAATTCTAATTGCATTTGGAATGCGTTCAGAATGACTTCCAATTGCCCGAAAATAACTTCCCATTGCCCGAAATTGTGTGAGATACTCTAATACGCAATAACATAAAACCCATGATTGCATTCAGAATGACTTCCCTTTTGCCCGAAATTGCGTGAGATACCCTAATATGCAATAATGTGAAACCCCATGATTGCGTTTGGATTTCCATTGGATTATACTTCCAATTTCCATTGTCTGATAAATCCCTAGTGGAAGAATCCAGCTTCCTGAGAAGTTCATGCAGATCTCAGCTCCACTTCTTTTTTAAAAAGAACAAGTTTTCAGCAGCAAATAAAGCAAATATATAGCATTTTAAGCGTGTTTTGTTCATACAAATGACAGTCCAACAAGATGTCATAAGGAACATTTAAAAACAGGCTTTCAGTTCCCTCTGCAGTGCAAAACAGGAGAGGAGAGGGCTGACATGGGCCTGAGTTCATACAGGTTCTTTCAAGTAGCCATGGTTTAATCTGAACTGAAAGACACCGAAAAAAGATCATACTGTCTTCCAGATCTAGCTCAGAAGTTCCAGTTTAATGCTTCAGCTAGTTCTAGATAGTTTACCGGATTTGTAAATAATGGCTGGCATTCTGCATTGCAGTTACAGGATCATACCTCAGGGCTACAGATTCATAAATGCTTTGTATTCAGTAAGATTACGTGGTCTTGCTGTAAGACTATATAGATGCCCCTATCAACTCACCATAACAGCCAGCACCCTCATCTAATGAAGGAATTCTATTCAAATACCAATTGGGATGCAGAGGAAGATGTTTCCAGTTCCCTGACATCAGCTAGTAAAGCTGCAACAAAGAGAAGCAAGACCCCTATCGTAAATCCTTGTTGCAGTCTTGCCTGCTGGTGGGAGGGGGCTGAAAATTTCATTCTCCTTTACTGCGATCAGCAGCTAAATAGACCTCCTATGCCCAGTGCGGCTGCTGGCTGTTAAGGTGTGCTGGGGTTTCAAGCCAAGGGACATTAGTTTTTCATATGTAACTCAGTCTAATGTTCGAAGAATCCAGCTTCCTATTCATACATAACTAATAGCTAAATAACTGGCAAACATCCTTAAAATGCTGAGGAAACATAAACCTATAAGCTCATTACAGGTAGATAAAAAAGTGATGTGGGAATGGGAGTTAAGGTCCTGTGGTTTTTGCTATTTGTGGTGGGGTGGGGGAACGGATCCTGCGCAGATAGCAACTGACAACTGTACTTTTAAATATTAGATTTGAAACATCTAGGTCAGTGGTGGGAATTCTGCAGCCTGTGGGCCACATGTTGTACCCCAACTCCCTTTCAATCAGCCTTTTTTAAAAACTTTCATCACAGTTTACTGACAAAGTGCAGCAGCAAACTGCTTTTCTTCATCTCTGCCTCCCTCTCATTTTATGTCTTTTTTCAAGGGTCCTGGCAGTGAAGACACTTGGGAGGAGTGTCAGGCAACCTGCCCAGTCAACCCTCCCAAGCATCTTTTCTTCCAGGACCCCCAGAAGCAAGCGAGGCATTTTAGAATGCTGTCAGCCTTATGTCTCCCTCTTCCTCTTCCCTCTTTATTGTGAGGGAGACCTGGAAATGTGTGGCAAAACTGGCCCTCTGTGCATCTGCCTGTGCCCATCCTAGGGCCCTTTCATACTACACAATTAATTTTAATTCCCATGGCTGCCTCCTATGGAATCCTGAGGTTTTACTTTGGTGAGACACAAGAGCTCTCTGGCTGACAAATCTAAATTCTTTTTCACCTGTAAACCCTAGGATTCCATAGGATAGAGCCGTGACAGTGACATCATAGTGCTACAACTTTGTAGTGAGAAAAGTGTCCCAAGTCTAGGATTGCATGTATGCCAATAGATTTTTTTTCCTTAGCATAAATTATGTAAACTGTAATTCAGGAAGCACAAAAAGCTGTGGAAAATTAGCTGCACAGCAACATTTCAGGCACTGGAATATTCATGATTAACATCCTATACAGTATGATACAGGGTTCATTTACCAGTCTTCTGATTTCTTTTCCCACGGCCCATCAATACATCTGGCTTTAAGTGTCGAAGCTGGGGGCTTTCTTCGATCCAGTTCTTCAAAGCCTGAAAAATTCATTTGGTCTCAGACATGTGTGGTAATAAGCCTTCTAAGATTCAATCCATTTTTTCCACCACATACCCAGCCCTTTGGGATCTGGGACAGTTTGCCTACTTAGTTACAGGTTGTGCTTGACAGGACTAATCACTCAAATATTGCCCCAGACTGATAAAATGAGTTCCCCTCTCCACTGCAAGATTATATGTATGCAGAATGGTCCCCTTCCCCTAGACATCCGCTCAACAAGATGTAGAATATATTTGGGCAATTTATCTGCAAAAATCAACAGCAACCTTACCCCACTCATGAGCCAGTTAGTATCTTATCAGGAAGAGCACTGAACACACACAGCACCCAACCTCTTTGTTTGAAGCAAATAACTTCTGGATAAATAGAGAAATGACTCTCTGATACAACAGACTGATGGTGAGGAGCAGGGCACAACAGAAAACAGAACTACTTCTGTTTCCAGAATTGGAGTGGGATTTTTACTCCCTCCCGCAATACCCCTCTCCCCATGATTCTATAAAACTTGTTCCAGATAAATTGGAAACCCTCCAAAAGAGGTTTTCAGGAAACATGGAAGGTGTCTAGCAGGCAAGTGGAGAAATAATCCAGCAATATTATCATTTTTGACACAGAGGCACCATGGTAATCCCTTTCAACAAAGGGATGTAGGTTTTAAACCCTAATTTAAAGTTAAAACTAAGGAGCAAAAGAATCTTGCTTTAGAACTGTTGGTTTTATCATGCATTTTAAACATTATTATATTACACAGGTGTTCCAAGTTATTTTTCTAAGTCGATTAAACATGTATTTTTTAAAGAAACTGGTATTATGGATGTCATCTTTTAATGAAACAGAAGGCATAAAGGAGAGTATTGAAAAATAAAAATAAACAAATAGTCCCAGTTTGGACCATTGGAAGTATTTCTCTTACAGCCGCCAGTGCTCTTGTCTTAACAAACAGAATAGTGCGAGTCTGGGGGTTGAGATGGTATATTTCCTCCAGGATAAAAGTAATGTCTTCCAATTTGGGATTTTCACTGGATTCATCTTGTGAAGCTGCATACAGCTCAAGGTATTTGGCTAGAAGGGGGAAAATGTGTTAAATATTCAAATGAAAGAGATACGATTGTACACCATGTATGCTATTACATTTTATTTAACTTGTTTATAATGCTTAATATAATGCAATCAAAAGTGATTTCCAACCAAACATTTATATTTTACCCTTCACTTCATGGATGCTGCCCTGAGCCTTGAGGATAATCTCAAAGCAATTTTGTGAGAGAATTTCACCAGCAAAGAGCAATCCCAGTTGCATTTCCCTAGTTGTCCTGATGTTCTTTTTCTTCCTTGCATATATTACAACACAAATACAAAGCTGCAAAGCCAAAATTGTACCAGGCTTTTCCAGAAGGTTCTATCCTAAAATTCTCACTAAGGTGTGATTTTTCCTCTGGATTGTACTACTGTACTTCACTCTTAAGACAGGGCCTGACATTACAACATTCATTTAAAACAAACAAACAAACAAACTGTTGCCTTGGCGAAAACTAAAAATTATAAAAACATAGGATTCCCCTTGACTTTTTATGTGCAGGAAAAGGTTAGAATATAGACATGCAAACAATAATGTGAAGCCACCGTATCTTTGAAAAGATACAGCTAAGACACATGTTGACTATCCCGTTTGCAGCTTTCACTCCAAACTTTCCACATCTACAAGTTGCATTTAAAGGTGCCCCAGTCCCTATGGCTTCACTTTACTTTTGAACAGATGCATAAATCAATTGCAACTAATTTTATAATAAAATACTTGCATTTACTGAACTCTACAATGAATTTCCTAACAGATTTCATGAAGCTTTACAAACAAAATCAAAGCTAGCCAACAACCAAAAAACAATTCTTCCTTCAGATCACTTTAAATAAATAGATTTTATTCTACAGTTTAAAAAGTAATTATGTGAAATCTGATCAGTCAACCACACTATTCCAGGAAACATGCGTGCCCTCCAGGTCCTATTATCATTTATTGACCATGTTGGGTGGCACTAATTGAAGATGCAGTCCAACAGTTGCTGGAGAATCACAAACTTCCTACCTCTAGTTATTCTTTTGTTCACATATGCTTTGATTTTGCTGTTCAACACACATGATGCTGTTTCAGTATTGTGGTAATACAAACCACAATTGTCTTGTTTCTCAGGGGGGAAAGAAAATGGGATACAGGGGTGGGACAGACGGTCTAGAAAATTAGTGGGCCCTGGGACTGCAGCAACTACATGCTGCAGTCCCAATGCCAGCCCCTTCCATGGTCCCAAATGGAGAATGGCAAGCAATGGAAAATATCTGCTTCTTCTGAGGCCAAGTTTAGGCCGCCTTAGACAGTCCAGGAGCAACCCCAAGCACAGCTTCTGTGCAGGTTGGAGGGCGTGCATCATCTAAATGCCACGCCACCAAGCTGTGTGGAAGCCAGCTTTTTGTGACTGTCTGTTTCAGGCCCAAATCTCCAAGATCCTTTTAAATAGCTTGCTATTTTAACCTCTAGATTGTACGCCATAGGCAGGCTTTTTATATATTCTTGATTTTATTGGTTTTTGTACAGTGGCATGTATATTTATGGCGCTTTATAAATAAAGCTGTACCTTAAATCTATCACATCCAAGAGGTTAAACTATTCCTAATTTCTTTTTGCCATACATTTGTTGGAGGCAAAGGGGCCTTTTTGATGTAATATAAGGCTATATTGCCATGAGGTACCTTCAAAGTTAGATGCCAACTGTTGTTCAATTTCATCAAAACCTCCACTTGCCATATCAGCAAAGAATTCCTTCAGATAATGCAGAGCATCACAGGTACGTGCATCTTCGTTGATAATGAGAGCATCATTATATTTCTGGATAGAAAGAAAAATTGAAAAACTTTTTACAGCCACCATACATTTCATTCTGAAAGTAATAGGTGCAATGTGCACATGAGGAAAAACAACAGAAGCTCTCAAATTTAGAATTATGTTCAGATGGAAACATTTTAGTGGTAACTGGATCAAACTGCCTACAGAGATATCCTTGGAGTGAGACGTACAAAAAGGCAAGACCTACATGTGTCACTGTCAGAGAATGCAATTGGTATGTAGAGTACATCTCAGTTAATGACATAGATGGATTCCTGGACATTACTTCTTTAACATTCCTGGACAATACTTCTTTAACAGAAAATTTAATACCAGGGTGGAAATAACAAGAAAAGAATTGGGTGAAGTTCCTATGCCACAAAAAGAAGAGGAGGAGGTGGTGGTGTGAGGTGTTTTTGTTGTTCAACATGTTCAAGTAAAGTTTTTATTCAAAGCTAACAATATGTGTGTGTGTGTGTGTGTGTGTGTGTGTGTGTGAACTAGAATAGCCAGGTCATGTAAGGTTTGAGTAAGTAAACATAAACATTTTGTACCTTCTAGAGACCACCTGAATGCTTCCTCCAAAATACATCCAGGGTGACTTTTTTTCCTTTCAGCCTTTACTTTTCTTATGGTTTTTATTTTAGTGACCAAACTTGCATTTCTTAGGTTTTTAAACATCCTTGGGTTAGCTGGTCTCTGATCTCTACTTTGATGTTCACTCATGCTTAGTGAAGAAATCTTCAGGCAGCTGCTGTTTACCTGGATTATGTAAGCAAGTACACGTGGCTACAGAAGGAACAGATAGGCAGAATCCTGCTTGTTCCAAGATTAAGCTCTGTTTATTGGATTATTTACTGTACACGTTACTGCAACCCAAGAACAAAATTCTGCATTGCTCCAGACCTTCTTCACCATCCTCTGAGCCAATGCTGCTTGAAAAAACCTTCATGATAGACAAGAGGATGAAGAAGAAGGGGTGAGCATTAAAAGCCTGTGAAAAGGAATGTACCTGCTGGATGGGTGCTTTGTAAACTGAGGTATGCCTATATCGAATCATATTGTCTCCAGTCCTCCCTCACCCATATTTTTTAAAAGTATGATGTCATAGGTAAAACTGTTTGTTTATATGTTGAGATGATTCACAGAAATAACTCTGAGAGATGAACAAAATAGTATCAAAGATAATTCCTCTTGAGTATATGATTCCCTGCCTTCCTACACAGAAGAAGATCTCATTAGAGAGTGATGTATGGAATTCCATTAGTGATTGCAGTAATACCATTGTCAGCCAAAAAGTGATGAAACAAAACACCAGTCCTAGAGGCATAGTGGATGGGAAATGGTTGGTTTATAATGCCATTAAAAAAACTCACCCGAAGGTGCTCTGTGTAACTAAAAAGAGCTCTGCAAATCCTACTTTCTTCCTCCTTATCTTGAAGTTTTAACACTATGCATCTCTTTTGCACATCAGCTGTCCATTGTTCATATTTCTGGGTTCCAAAATTCCTATTCTGGATATGGGACAAAGTATCTAATGGGGAAAGAAAAAAACACAGTATATTCTGTCAACCAATGGTAGAAATGAACTAAAGAGCAATGCTACCTATGTACAAAATTCATTTGTTAAATAGAAATTATATATACAGCTAGGATTTCATGCTATTTCATATCGCTTTCTCAGTGTGGATGGACATATGTGCATGTAGATGATTTAGCTGTAACCCAGTGCAGAAACAATAAGAATGAAGACTGCCTGACTTCTTGTAGTGTGGTTAACGGCCTGTCCCCCAGGAATCTCATGCACAAACAGACACAGCTTGTGCCTTTCTGAGTCAGCCATCCACAATCTAGATCTAATACTGATATGTAAATGTATCCAGGTGTATTAGATAAATTATTACCAAGCAAATTTCACATGATTCTCATCTGTAAACATTTTCAACCAAAATGCTCCATTCAATCCAACACTAGCTGACATGTATGTCAAGACAAAATATATGTTAAAACCAAAGAATCAGCAGAAGAAAAGGAAAAGATGAGGATTTAGGGGCTCAACAGACAGGCAGCCTGCAGGCACCCCTTTTTGCCCCGGATCGTTGCCGCAGCGTCTGGTCACCGCAGCACCGTCTCGGGATCAAAAAGAAGCTTCCCAAAAGCAGCTTCTTGGAAGGGGCGCCATTATGGTGCTCATGCGCCATGATGATAGCCCCTTGCACGGAGTGCCGTTTGGGTGCTCCAGCGCTCATATGTCATCTTGGTGCGCCCTGGGTTTCACCAGGAGACAAAAGTAGGTCTGGGCTTGTGTGGACACCCAGCCCTACCAAGCCCTACTTTCAGCTCCAGGCCAGTAAAAAGTGCCAGTCTGTTTAAGGCCTTAGTTATTGCTGTTGCTCAGTCAGAGCACTGAAAAAAGTGGCTTGTTTAACAAAGCCATAATATAGATGCATGACAAAAAGAACACCAACAAGTATGCTCCATGTCCTTACCTATAGGATAAAGTTTTCTTGCCAAGGCTTCTGTTTCAGCCATCATTTGCACTATAATGTCCACAAAGCGGTTCTGGGGGTGTTTCTGAACAAGCCTAATTGCTGCAATAAGAAATAAGAAGACAGATAGTGATGGAACCATCTTTAGCAACATAGGATCAACCAGAGCTTGATTAACTATTACTGGTCCTCAGCACCCACAAATGATGCAGTATTTTAAAAAGTGATACAAGCTTCTTTTATCCCTTTTATATAATCCCTATAGCTTTTGGGGAGACAGCTGACACTGTTCCATATTCAGTAAACAGTCTGCTAAAATTAGAGCACACTTTTCAGATACAGAGCTTGGAAAAGGGGGGATCCTTTGGCACCCTAAACAAAGGACAGGAAAGGCCTGAGGAAGAAACAGAGACCACCACTGCCATTTGATACAGGCCCAGGTGCTAAACTATGCCCGTAGAGCAAACAGTGTGGAGGAGGAACAGGCTCCCCCCCCCCCAATTCCCATTTGTGGAATTCTTGGAAGCATGCGGCTCAAAATAGGATGCTCACCATTTAGTCTGATTATCAAGTGTTCCTATAAACGTTAGGTTGTGGACCAGCCCTCCCTTCCCACACAGAACAACACAGAAGCGGTAGCTGATGTTACAAAGCTGATGAGTAGTGTCAACTACAAAAACCACTGTTATGGTGATAGGCAGGTTCACAAACATAAGATATGAACTTAATATCAGAAAAGGCATCAGTTATGGCACCTCATAACCCCTAACACAGAAGTCCACTCCCAACAGTGCCACTAAATTTGCTCTGCTAACAATCCACTGAGAAACACAAGTCTATTGCATGGGTTGCTCATATGGCAACTGCACACTCCCAACAGTGGTCACTTCCTGAACCATTCTTATATGCAGTGGTGCATCAGACAATGTGTGTGTGTGTGTGAGAGAGAGAGAGAGAAAGAAAGAGAGAGAGAGAGATGGTGTGCAGGCTGGAAGCTTGTTCGAGTAAAGGGTAGACCTTGGGTTACTTCTGGCCATGTGCATTCTGGAAATAGTAGCCTAAAGGACTGCTAACCAGGCCTCAATGCAGACTAGACCCCCTCATTCAGAGCACAGCAAACAGAAGGCATAGTTACATTTTTGGGGTTTGTAGACAATTTCCTCCAGCTCCTGTATGTTCTCTCTGACTGTTGATATGACTTCAGCATTGAGTGAAGCACAGATCTTGCAGATATATTCTATAGTCTCATTTAGGTTCTTGGCACTGCCAACTCCAAGAGAGGCTGTCAACCCTATAATCTGAGCACACACTGAAATTACAGGTTTGTACACTTCTTGAATACAAACTAAGCACTGCACATAGAATCATAGAAGAGAAGTCTTTGCCTGAGAATGGACAATATAAATGGTGACAAAAGCAGTAGATGCAAAGGTAAAGAAGAGACAAAAAGAGTGTATCCCCTACAAAGCAGTTGCAACTTAATTATTTATAGCATTTCTTGGATGAATGCTGGTAAAAATCACACAAAGGAATGAGTGCGAACCTCTCCTTCTACCAGCCTGAGACATAGCAGGGGCTCATAGTAGTTGCAAAACCAATGAATCACATATTCTGTCATTTATTATTTTTAAAAAATATATAATTCCCAAGCTGGGCTTCTCAAAGGGGAAATGGCTTAACTCACTCAGGGCTGTTGTGGGCTGGAGTGGGGGGAAAGAGGGAGTGATTCTTCTTCCTCCTCCTCCTCCTCCTCCTCCTCCTCCTCCTCCTCCTCGGCTTCCTAGCCTTTACTTTCGAGTAGAGCCCAACCTCCTGAGGTGAAAAAGAAGGAGCAATTCTTTTCTCCTCCTCCTCCTCGGCTTCCCAGCCTTTCGAGAAGAGCCCAGGCTGCTGGGTTGAAAAAGAGGGAATGATCCTTCCAAGGCTGTGTGGTTCAGCAGTTTGAATGTTGGACTGGAGACTAGTGTTTGAATGTCAGATCAGCCATATCAACTAGTGGGTGACCTTCGGCTAGTCACACTCTCTTGACCTCAGAGGATGGCGATGGGAGAGTCCTCCATGACACCAATGGATCCATGCATTCCAGGAGAGAGTTCTCTCTATGGGGGCATCACCTCAAGCCACCCCCCAATATCCTCCAAGTCCTTCGAGGCTGAAAGGGCATCCCCTCAAAGCCTCGTGCCCTCCAAGTCTTGTGAAGCTGGGAGGGGCAGCACCTGTCTCCCCCCCCCCACCCGGGAATGTCCTCCATTCTGAGCATCACTTCGAGAAGCTCTGTATCGGCATTCCTAGCAGTGATGTTTGGCTTTTTGATTTGATACTCAGGGGCTGTTTGTTTTTTATTTCATTTTATTATTTTTTATTACTTGGACTTCCACCACTTCCATTTTTGTTTTCTGGCACTTGGACCAATCTGTCTATGATCCACAGAGAATCACAAGAGCAGAAAATTGGCTCCTGGATCACAGCAGTAGCCCATTGTTGGCCCATCAATACCACCACTGCCCCATCAATACCAAAATTATAGTAAATGTGCTTCTGTTTATTTTATAATAGCCCCTGAAGAAGGCCAATTGAGGATAAGGCTGAAACGTATTTCTTTTAGAGAAATAAATGGTTTTGGACTATCACTGTGGTGGCAAACCTATGGCACGTGTGCCCTCTCTGATACGCAAAGCCATTTCTGAGGGCACACAGAGAGACAGGAGGATGGTGGAAGAGAAGACCAGGGGCATATCTGTCCCTCCTCTTCCCCTACTCTCCCATGCCATTAGCGGCCTCCCTAAAAACAGCTAAAGGCATGGGAGGGCAGGGGGGAAGAAGAGAAACAGGTGCACACCTCTTCCTCCTCTTCCTCCCACCCTCCCAGGCCTTCAGCTGTCTCTAGGAAGGTCCTGCCCCTGGAAGTCCAGCCCCCAAAAGGTGGAAGTCCCATCCCCCCAGAAGTCCTGTCCTTCCCCCCCCCCCCCAGGAAGTCCTATCCCCCAGCACCTGGTAACACCTGGTGCGGGGATGCCTTTTGAGTTGGGCACTTGGTCTCTAAAAGGTTGGCCATCACTGGACTATCATATAGCACATGGGATTCTGGGCCAAGACAGACCAGCAAAAAATGTCAGCTTCAGGGTGACATGGGGGCTTGGCATCCGCACAGCAGATGCCTTGACACTATGTGGTCAGCAGATGCTGACCACATAGTAGGTGACGTCACAGCATTTACACACACCACACCACACCACAGAAATGCCAAAAGCTGCCAGCATGGCAGAAAAAAACACCTTTTTTTCCACCCCAAAAAGGAGTGGCATTTTGCTGTTTCTTTTTGGGCCGGAAAAACATGATCAGAGCCATGGCATGTGGTAGCCACAACCCCAATCCCACACTCAAAGGAGTGGCGTAGAGCCGCCCCTTTACAGCCATCTGTTTTGGCCCTTTGACTCTTTTCATTCCTCCTTTTTATTACATAAACACAGGATACAGAGACCAGTATCGACCGGAAGTTCAGTCCTTCTTTTCAAACAGTGTAATAATTACTAAGGCTTATAACTGAAACCTCAAGCAGTTAGTGGTTCTACAAAAGCCCGAAATACATACAATAAATATAGATCCATGTATTGTACAATGTAAAAATATTAAATGGTATGTACATTCTGCAACAGATAATGTCAATAATGCACATGCGATGTTTATGGGTTGCTTCATATATTATCTTTCATTTTTAGATTTTTTTTTCAAAATGGGGTAAGTGTACATTATCCCTGAGACAAAATCTAAACTTTCTTGATGCAAATTCTTCTCTTACAAATAAAAAGGTTTGGGAGTAAAAAAAATGCATATAGCCTAGAGATAAGCCAAACCAGCAGGTAAGCTATTCAGGATAGTATGTAAGAACATTTGGGCACCCTTTTGGTTGTTATTGGGTTATCGTTGCATTGCACCAGTTACTCAATAAGGAAACTTCTTTTTAAAAATATTATTTTTATTGAAGCATAACTTTTAATAAAATGTTTTTTATACCATCAAAAGTTATGTTTTAATAAGTAACCCTTTTTAAATGTTGCAAGGAACTCAAAGCATCTTAAAAATGTAAAATGTTCATGTTGTGAACCTTAGGATCAGAAGACTGGAAATCTGTCCTCCACACAATGAGTGCCCTACACAATGCTGTCAAAATTATCACTTCCAGTATCTCTGGCCATGCTGGCTGGGATTGTTGGAGAATCACAATATCTGAAAGACCATGGGTTCCCCTCACCAACTTAGGGCCTTTTTTTCCAGATTTCTGGTTGCAATGTTTGTTACAATGCAAATGGTCTGCTAACACTTCAAACTCACAAGCTTGCACACATACACAAAATTTCCCAGTGAGAAGTAGTTACTCTCAACTTGTTTTTGACAAGAGTTAGGTCTTACCTGAGGTAATGGTGTTTCAGGTTGTTCAAATTTAAGGTCCAAGTATTTGGACATTAATACATTATAAGGGTGATTTC
Organism: Urosaurus nigricauda; assembly: GCA_034509955.1. NCBI lineage: Eukaryota > Metazoa > Chordata > Lepidosauria > Squamata > Phrynosomatidae > Urosaurus > Urosaurus nigricauda. The sequence goes on from JAOEGL010000002.1 coordinate 105,783,517, forward strand.
CAGTCGTGTTGTGGCACTCATCAAAAATCATCAGCGTAAACAATGAAAGGGAAGCTAGCGTTCCATCGTTGAGACAATTCAAAAGAATCTGAGGTGTCATGACAGTGATATCATTCCCTTCAACGATCATATCTACAGGGCTAACAGATGCTATTTCCCCACATATCCCTGAAACTGTGAAGCTGGAAAGGAAAAGATGCACACTGTTTATAACTTTAACAACGCACGCTGGGCAATGAAGGGGTTTAAAACTGTGCGAGAAGAAATCTGACATTTGGCAAAGCTAGGAAAGAGCAATCTGAAAACGGGTCACACTTCTTTAATCCAGGAAATGCTACCACAGCAGAGGAAATATTTAACTGCTCCAACTGATTTTCATCCTTTTCAACAGTCAAATACTGTCCAATACCGATCAAGTATTTCCTTTTAAAAAAGCTTCACCATATATGGACAACAAAAATGTTGCAGTTGGCCCTTACTCTTATCTCATTGTTCTGATTTCAACAGGATTTATACTTCTCTTGTGGGCAGATTTGGGAGAAGGGCTAGAAGAATAATGCATGTCAAGTGCAACCTTGAGTGGAACACACAAAAATAACAGCTCCTGGAACAGTGGGCCATCCTGAGAACTGTGGAGTGAGGAAGATGGAGCTTTTTATGGCTCCTACAACTGTGCAATGTCCTTAGAACCATTATAGAAGGAACACTTATAAGGGAAGGACTATTTTTGACCCTCAAGGGGAAGGGGGGGGGGAATCAGCAAAATTTAGGCAGTTGAATTTTAAAAATATAACATTATACAACTGGGAGATTATACAATCTGGGAGACAAAGGGGAATATAAAATTGGCATGCCATCTGACATCCCTAGACAGCTAACACAGAAAGACTGCAGGTTCTCCCTCCTCTATTCTCGTTTATTGCATTATGTCTCTGAAATGGCTAAGGAGACCTATATTCTAGGCAACCCGCAACAGCAGAAGGCTACTGAGGAAACAGACCACCACAGGCTTCGACAGGCCCAGAAATGGAAGAAACAGTTAAACACAAAAGTGGCTGGAGCTCTACTTCAAATTTCATTTTTTAAAAACACTTCTGGCAAAACTGTGTAGAGCCTGTGTCATTCTATAACATAAAATTGCTGCTGCTGGAGCCTGTCAAGAACAAAAAGATCTTATGTTTTTCCATTTAAGTGCTGAGACGATACCGGACACTCACAGCTCACAAAAATGGTCGAGGGCCGGAGGAAAGGAAGCCTTGGGCTACACATTCCCAAGCTTCTCTTTATTTTGTATAGAACGAGTGGGCAAGTGGAGTATACTGCAACTCCCTCCCACCACCCTTCACAGGGTGCTGCTGTCTAACAATATTGGAATTGGCTCACACCCACTCATGCTATACAGAATCTGCCTACAGAAATTACTAATAAGCATTCTTGCTTTTATATTGGATTAAAGAACAATCGTGACATTTAGATGGGAAGATTTAGAACCTACTCGCTTCTTTTGAAATACTCTTGGAAAACTTTCTTCTGTTGTTCATACACTGGAACCTTAGTAGCAAGAAATACCACTTTCCCTTTCTTTCCAGGAGGCATGTTCCGGAGGTGATGATCACAAATCATAATCGACACAAAGGTTTTTCCAGATCCTGTGAAGAGTGATACAAAAAAAGAGAGGTTGGTTCGATATATTTCTAAAGCATTCGTTTCTAGATCAACCTGAAAATATATTTTCCAAGCTACTCCCTATGGGATGATATTTTTGATACAACCAGATTGTGTATTAGGATACTGGCTGTGTGCATGAATGATATTCTGAAAAGTACCTCACTCCAGGTCAGGAACTTAAAACTTGCCCTTCTTTTACACTACAACAGACTACAACAGACACCCCGATTGCATCTTGCAGAGGGGTGGGATATAAATAAATTTTATTATTATTATTATTATTATTATTTATTACTTTCTCTTTCTCATATCCATCAGCACTGATTCATACAGTCTAGTACTGAGTGCTCTGATTGATGGCAAAGTTATGTAGAATCTAGTGGAGAGGATTCCAATTAAATTATCCAAGACCTCTTTCTAACTGGAGATTGCAGGAACTGAGTCTAGGAATTCTTGAATGTAAAAACATCTGCTCTGTTATCTGATTCTGGGTATTTCTCCACAGAAGCACAAGATAGGCATGATTATGAGATAAACTATTCAGATCTCAAATCTGAGATTTTTGGGCTTTCCCCACAAATCTTATTTATACACCATTGGAACAAAGTATAAAATAAATTATGTCACACATCTAATTATGATTGCAATTAAGAAGCAATCTGAACTCACCAGTCGGGGCACAAATTATGGTATGTTTGCCATTGAGAGCAGGCAAGGCAAGTTCCTTCTGATAGTTTCTAGCCTCCTTTGGAACATAAATGGGTTCCTGGGAAGTTTCTGAAAATACACATAAATAAATTGCATTTTGAGGATCATATTGCCTCAATGTTGTATTATAAACAGATAGCCAACTACTTGCTTTACACCAAGTCAGACCCATCATGGCACTACCCTTTCCTGGTGGAGGGACTGCATGTTCCTGTGAGATAAGAGGCTAGGTTGAGAGTATCAGTGCTACTGACAGGGTCTCCCATGTCAAACAGGCTTTTGTTGAGGAGTTGGACTCAATGGACTCTTTCACACAGGAGGAATTTCTCCCAAACTTCGAATGGAGCCAATGAGAATTCCAGTAAATTCGCTTGTTTAGCGAATTTACGGGAATCCCCATTGCATTCGGAGTAACGCTCCATTTCCCGAAAATGACCCCTCCTTGCCCGAAATTGCGTGCAAAGCTTTAATTCACAATAACGTGAAACCCATGGTTGCGTTCGAATTGACTTCCCTTTTGCCCGAAATTGCGTGCAAAGCTTTAATTCGCAATAACGTCAAACCCTATGATTGCATTCAGATTGACCCTAGATTATACTTCCAATTCCCGACGTCTGAAAGCGTCCAATGTGTCAAACAGCTACTGTCCAGCAGCAGTTAGTGGAAGATGACACTGGCAGAGGATCTCTCAAAGACAACAGCAGTGGCACAGCAGTTAACCCTTAGTAATGTGCAGAAGAAGACACTCCTGAAACCTCCAATCTTGAAAATCCTATGATGATCCACAATGAAACAAGAGAATACGAGGCTCCCGGGTTGAAAGGCACTCAACAAGCTATTGGAGTACAGCAGAGGATTTTAGACTGTAAGCCGGAGGGCAGGGATCCGTCTAGTTTAAGATATGTACAGCACTGTGTAAATCTACAGCACTATATAAATAAAATGAAGAAGAAGAAGAAGAAGAAGAAGAAGAAGAAGAAGAAGAAGAAGCAGCAGCTGTGGCTAATGCTACAACTGGACTCAGGCAGAAAGGACATTCAGCTGTTGATGTGCTCAGTGGTGAAATGAAAGTCTGAAGCTGTACAACACATAGGAACATGGAATGTGACAAGTACGAATCAGGGGCAACCAGACATTTTAAAGCAAGAAATGAAACATGTAAACATTGAAATGTTCATGGTGAATGAGCTAAAGTAGGAAGGAATGGAACACTGAGTCAGATAGTGTTTTACTCAGAAAATGAAATTCTAAGAAGAAATGGGATTGCATTAATAGTAAAGAGAGAGGTAGCAAAAGTAATCAAAGGTTATAATGTAAAGTGTGACCAAAAAACATGAATAGGACTTCAGGGAAAATCCCTGAATATAACCATAAACTATGCTCCAACTACAGAGGCAGAAGAAGAAGAAATTGAAAGTTTTTATCTTGGATTCCAGGAGTAAATTGATCACACACAAAAACAGGACTTGTTAGTAATCACAGGAGATTGTTAGTAATCACAGGAGATTGGAATGCAAGGTAGGAAACAGAGCAGAACCAAAAACTATAGGGGAGTTGCAAAAATCACTGTTTCCTTCAAAAAGAAAATTAATGAATTACAACCTTAGATTCATCTCTTCTATCTAGCTTTAGCCAAGCCGCTAGTTCTAGCAAAGGCTACATAGATGCATCACCATGTAAGGATGTGAGAACTGGACAGTGAGGAAAGTGGAAAGAAGATCAACTCATTTAAGATATGGTGCTGGAGAAGAGTACCACAGACAGCCAAGAAGACAAACGAGTCCTAAAACAGATCAAGACTGAACTCTCCCTGGAAGCCAAGATAACAAAAATGAGGCTATCATACTTTGGCCACATTATGAGAAAGGCATGAATCATTTAAAAAGACAATGATGCTAGGAAAAATAGAGGATAACAAATGGATACACTCAATCAGAGTGTATCCTGTTTGGGCCCGGGTCTGCAGGACCTGAGCAGAACTGCTGAGGACAGGACGACTTGGAAATGTCTCATCCACAGATTTGCTAAGAGGGTTCAACTCAAGCACAGTTAACAACAATGCTGCAGCAACCCCAAGTCTCTCCTCACGTCTATTAAATACATCATATCTTTTAGACCTCCCACTCTAAGTTCAGACAGACTGACAGAAAAATACAATGATGCCATCAATCCATCCCTAGCTTACTAAAATTTCTCTGTGGCTCCAGAAATAAAGTTCTCAAATCATAACTTGTACATACTCTTTGTATATACTTCTACATGAAGTGTAAAAAAAATTAAGAATACTAAAGCCGATAAAGTTTTCACATAGTCTTACTTGAAGGTGAACATGGGCTTGCACTAAGATTGTCAGATTCCGCCTCTTCAGAATACTGTACATTTATATCAACAACATTGTTATCCTCATCTTCATCCACCATTTCAGCATCTGTTGTATTATTATCTGTACACAATATAAAGGAAGATATTTCACATTTGTATTATTTCATTATTGTTGGTGTTCGCTTATTAAGTCTATAATTTTGTCATTCTACCATCAATGAAGGATAAATCTGAGGAGTAGGAAAAGTACAAAACTAGTAATCTAGTGCAAAATTTGCCAACTTTCATAATGATTTCCAAAAACCAAAAAGCAATAATTGAGACATGAGATAGTTATTTTCTGCAAAACACAGATTCCAGTACAAAAAAAAGGCTTTTCTATAAAGAAAGCATATCCCCTCCCTCCCAAAAAAGAACATATTTTATATGCAGAAATCGTGTATTTGTGTACATTTTGTGCAGGAATATATGCATTTTCTGCAAAGTAGTCTTCTTTACAAAAGATAGTGGCATCCCACATTACACTTTGTTGGTGGGAGGGGGCTGGATGCATAATGGTTTAACAACCTGTTATCCACTGCTTCCGAATTCCTTTGGCTAATGTGGCTGTCTAGTTTCTAAGGTTGGTTTGAGGAGCATCTGCTATTGTTGCAGTGATATCACAATTATAAATGTTGCAATAATTACAGTGCAATATTTATAGAGTAAACTGAAATGTTTATAATGTCCTATGTCTGGCTTAGAACATTGTAAATACCTGAACAGAGTGCCGGCTATACCAGATAAAAACATTTATCCTACCTGTCTGAAAATACTTTTTTGTGCAGAAAAACCACACATATTTTTGTATAAATTATTTTTCCCAAACTAAGAACAGTCCCTGAAAACTGCAGGGTTTTTTTAATACTAGCAGAGAAGGGGCAAAAATCATTGAAATTATTTATTCTTGCATACTGGAAGGGAATAAGAAAAGATTTACATCCTCATTTGAGAAAGTAATAACTTGTAGGTAACTGTGTTACTTGTATCTTGTTGCTTCAAAGCTCTGGCAGTATGCATAACCATAATTATCCATATCTTATCCTGCCAATCTAGAAAGCCCCTATATGCCTTATTTAAACACCTAAGGAAATGGTGTAAACAGAGAAACAAATATGTGACTATACCTTGTTTTAAATTAAACAATTGACTTTCCTTGAAATATTCAGCTTCATCCAATGCCAGCTGGAAGGTTTTAGGCCAATTTACTTTGTCTGACCTTCGCAAACATTCTAGAAGTCTCATTGTACTTGCACCTTTACCAAGGTTCACTTTAGTCTGCAAGTCAAACCACAAGTCAAAATTATTAATATATAAGAGGGAGGTCAGGGACAGAAATATGCATTCTTCAAAAGGAAATTTTGTGGATATTTGCAGGATATTCACAACTAAAAATAAGTCACTGTGTCCAATACATCTATTACATAGAATGAACTCATATTTTAAATTGGTTGGGCAATTTCAGTAAGTGTGGCAGCCAATTATTTTCTGTGAGTCACAACTTCACCAAAAAAAGGTGTCCCATCCCCTGTATTTCTAAAAGTCCCTAAAGGCACTATGAAATTGATTGAGTTGCCTTAAGCCAACACATGATTTGAAGGCATACACACACAAACACACATTTTTAAACTAGAATAAAGCTCATTTTCACTATGTGCCTTTCCTTACAGCATAATCTTTCCTTTTCCCAATGTACCTTTCCAATTACTTTTAATTTGGTTGCTGTTTCAATATGACAATTGGCTTAATTATAACTTAATGTCACCTTTTAATTGCACCTGTTTTTTAATTATGTTGTGTGCTGTGCTGAGTCCCAGTCAGTCCTTGGGAAAAGATGAAATATAAATTAAATAAATAAATAACACATAATTCTGCTTCCTGGAGGCACCCAGGAGCACAATCTTCCTTGTTTTGACTTCTCCCATTCCAAAATTTTGACAGTGGGGTAGGGTATGAGGGCTACATACATAGGTGGGGAACATAGGAAGATTGTAGGTAGCATGTTGCTTTATCATAGTTTGAAAATTTAGTTCCCTTCTACAGCTCCTATATCTTTAATGAGTGTATAGAGGGGGAATTTCAGGCGATGTGTTCTGCTTGTGTCACAAGCAGAAACTGGAAATTCCCTCTTCTACATACCCATTAAAAGTACAGGAGCCATCTCCAATTTTCAGTCTTGGCATTAACTTCAGTAATACGTTAGTATCTTTCTTTAAAGTTTTTTAAAAACATAGAATTACCACTTTAACATCACCCTACTGCAGGAATGGGGAAAATGCACTCCACGAACTGCTTAAAGCCACCTAAGGCCATTTTGAGGCCCCCAAGGACCCCTGATATTTTACTAAAAATGCCGACTGTTCTCTAATTCTGCCATGTTTTGGTAGTTCCATGCGCTGTTTTATGCACCAGTGAGGCCTCCCCGCCAAAAAGTTTGTGTTGACTTCTGGTTTACTTCCTGATAGAAAAAAGTGCTCTCATAAAAGTGTCCAAGACCTAAAATCACGGTAAAATTGCCCTCCATAGTTCCTAGATCATGGCAAAATTGCCCTCCATAAAAGTTGCCAGGTGCCCCTTAGTACAAGGATGGCCCTTGAGTGCTGGAAAGCTTGGCATTTATGTAGACTGAATGACACACCAAAAATCCTACTTGGGGGTGAGCAGGAGTGATGAGAGGAACAGATGTTCTGAAAATCCCACCAAATTTGAGATTCAGATGACTGAATTTTAATCATAGCTGTTAAAACATTTTTCTGGTATGATTAAAACACATTCAGGATTGTCATTGCATATCAAAATAATAATAATAAAAAAAGAAATAGCTGAGTTAGCTGGAATCTATACTTTTATTTGGTTTTCAGGCAGAACACATACTTGTTAACAGCCATTTACAGATGCCATATGTCATGAATTTTGACTGTCCCTTATTGCTGCTTTGAAAACCTGCCAACCTTACTCCTGTGGTATGTCTGAAACACAGACCTTTTCGGCCCAAGGAGCTGCTGTAAGGAACTGCTGAAAAAAAATCTGTAGGATCAATTCCTTGAATTATATTTATTTACACATTATGTTAAATATGTAATATGATTGCTACAGTTATTGTTTACTTACTCAAAAATATCTGTGAAGGCTGTCCAGATCAGGACCAGCAAGGAAAGGAAGTTTAATAGCTTCACCTTTAACTCCAGCTACACCACACCCACAAATTCCACAAATCCTCTATGAAGCAGTCAGCATCAGCACTGAAAGACACTTTTTTAAAAAAATTGGAACTACTGTAGCTGCTGTGAATGAAGTGTGACAATTTCAGGGGGTTGCTGTGGGGTGTGAGGGATGAGATTAAACCTAGTCTAAGCTGTAGTAGTTTGAGCATTGGACTGGGACTCCACAAGATCTAGATTCAAATTACTGTTCAACCGTGGAAACCTGCTGGGTGGCTTTGGGTAAGTCACTCGCTCAGCCTCAGAGGAAACACATTTTGCCTAGAAAATCCCATGATAGGGTTGCTATTAATTGGAAATAATTTGAAGCCACACAACAACAACCAACTGGCACACCAAGCCAAATCTGCATCAGGCCTCCATGTTTACTTTTGAGGATTTAAAAACAAACAATGGGGCCTCTTCTTTATTTGTTCATGAATTTGTCAGTATGATATCATCATTGCTATTACTTCTGTAACTGTTTTATCAACATAATCTCAGTATGTTTACAAAGAAATTTCCGGTTTTGGTGATTTTATTTTTATTTCTGCTTTTGAAACCTACCTGATCACCACACTACTGAGAAGGGATAGGAGAAAACTCTCCAACTCTCTTGTTTGGTTTTTATTTTACACAGGGGGCATTCAAAAGAATTGGAACTTCTGAGCCACAGCCAAGTTGTGAAATTATTCTAGAGGAGTAACCCCAGGACAATGGAGACTTCAGTGTACAGAAGTCCTGTACTCTGGTAAATCATGTAGCCTTTTCTTGGTGGCAGAGAGAATACCAAGCTTTACATCTGGGTAAAAGAGAAGGAGTAAAAAGGAATAGTCCCTGCTGTGATCAAGAAATGTGAATGCATTGTTTAGTTCATAATTTCCCTCACTTAGCAAAACTGGATATGTACACACCATGGCATCATCATTTTTTACCTCTGCTTCATCACCCATGGCAAACAATGAGAAAGTGGATCTTCTGAAGTATCAGATAAGTTGTTTCTAGGGAATTCTGGTATTTACAGTAGAGCTTTCTATATGTTTAGTTATATAGTGCTCACTATATGCTCGCTTATTCCCAAGAAAGTGCACATAGAACTGAAGTCCTGATATCCAAAAGGCTATATCCCCAAAGGAGGATATCTGGGAAAGCAAATCTTCTAAGGCTCAAAGCCCCTATTGCTAGATGGAATTCTTGATCTTTGTGTGTTTCCACCTTTCCTTAACAGACACACAGTAACATCCAAAAGCATCCAACGGGGGGGGGGGGGGGGAGTGCCTAATAATAACATCACTAAAATATTTATTTATTTATTTATTTGGATAAGAGATACAGTGGGGATATTCACAAATAAAGCTTGATAATTCTATAGATCTAGCTAACCAAGTGCTTTGCATTCTAATAGTAGAAAGAGTACTGAAAAACACGTAGATACAAGTAGAAAATGGAAAGGAGACAAGCTCGATATGCTGCTAAATGGTCAGCTGTTTATTCTTTTAAAAAGCCCTATGTGCTTCGGCCTATATGAAAGCAGGCATTCTTCAGGGTTAGTCAACAAAAATCACTCTATTTGTCAACATTATTAGATAATACTTTGTGGTCCAGCCCTTTCAAGAGTGTTGTCTACAACTCCAGTGATTTTTGTTGGATGTCCCTGAAGAAAGCTTGCTTTCATATAGGCTGAAATGCATATAGCTTTTTAAAATAATAAACAGTTGACCATCTAGCAGCACATAGAGTTTATCTCCTTTCTATTTTCTCATTGGAAAATAATACCTGTCGAATTTCTTCCCACTCCTGATCTATGAGGCAGTCTACCATGTGCGGAAATACGTGATCAGGATCAATAGCTCGCAAAGAGGGCTCAATGACTTTCAGCAATGATCTGTAAGGGTCCAGATTTTGAATCATTTCAAAATTCCAATTTTCAATTGCATGATGCAGGCCAGTGTAACCTTTAGAAATAAGATGGCAGAAACATATAACATCAAATAAGATTTCTATTAAAACGTGTACATTGATAAAGCAAGCTATATATTTTTTTTCTTACTCAGCAACAATACAGATTAGGCACTTGTTTCCTGGTTGGTCAACTACAACTGAACAATGGCTGGATTTTGAGAAAACAGATTTTTTTATTGCACAAAAAAGAATACTGTTATTGCACAAATCCAGAATATTTTATTGCACAAATCCAGAATACTTAGTGGATACTAGCCACAACTGTGCCCTACAACATTCCCACAAATTCTTAAAGAGGTGCTCTGGAGAAGAGACTTCATTCTGACCTTGATGGAGCCAAAGAATCCATTAGTGACATATGCTATGCTTTCCTCAGCAGCATTTCACAAGCACTTTTTACAATTCCTAATATCCTCCTGTTCTCCCAGTTAACTCATATAAATAAGATTTCCTAAGGGGCAGGGCCTAAATATCCTGCAGGTACCAGACCCCAGGATCAGCCCTGGTTAGCATTTGGATGGGGAAGTAACATGGAATAGTAGATAATGATGGCTATATTCAGAAGAAGGAAATGGCAAAACATCTCTGAGTACAGACTAGTATTTCTTGCTTCAGAAAACCTTGTGAAATCAATGGGGGGTCACCATAAGCCAAGAGGTGACTTAAAAGCACGTGATCACACACACAAGGGGCAGTGTCACTTGTATATCCACCAAGAAACGCCTTATTTTGATCTTATTAAACAAATTTATCAGTTCTTACTTTGTCTTCAGCTAAACTTACTGGATACTAGCCACATTCTGTCCAAACGCTGGCTTAGCAAATGTTGTCCAGTAAAAAAAAATTAATTTCACATGAATAAGACCTATATATTTTGAAAGGTACATCTGGCATGATAAAACAGTAAATCTTTGCAGCACATTCAAACCTGCCGCATTCAGTGCATCCAAAAATCCACGGAACCATCCCTCTGATGTGAGTTCCACAAGGGACTGAAGAAGCAGCTCTGCAGCAGTTGTGGGTTTGTCCTTCAGCCCTTGAATTTTCTCCACTGTCTCTAGAGTGAAATTAGAAGAATACTTATTACTGAAGTGCATTTCTTATCTCAAAGATAAAAACTGGATATCAGAGATCTAAATCAAGTTGTTAGTCCCAACTAGAGTGAAGTCACTGGAGTTTATCATACGACGGAATTTGGGGGTATAATGCAATGGCAATCCGAACGCAATCATGGGGTTTCATGGTATTGCGAATGAGTGTATCTCATGCAATTTGGGGCAATGGGAAGTCATTCCGAACGTAATCATGGGGTTTCACGTAATGGCGTATTAGAATATCTCATGCAATTTCAAGCAATGGGAGGTCATTTTCGGGAAATGGGAAGTCATTCTGAACGCATTCTGAACGCAATCAGATTTCACGTAAATTCGCTAAACTAGAGAATTCACGTAATTGTGAAGTGGCTCCATTCGCAATTGAGAGAAATTCCTCCCATGTGATAAACTCCATTGAATCAATGGCACTTCCAGGAATTTTATGTGGATTTTCTGTGGCTGCAGTCTGGAAGAGTTTATTCCTGACATTTCACCTGCATGCAGGCGAAACGTCAGGAATAAACTCTTTCAGACCATGGCCACATAGCCCAAAAAATCCACAGAAAATGATGGATGTCAGCCATTAAAGCCTTCAACTTCACTGCCAGGAGTCTTTGACTTACCAAGGATCACTCTACACCCTGACAATTATTCTGGTTAAATGTGAGTAGAATGTAATATGGCCATATGTGATTCAAATGTAATCACCCTATAGGTGTATGTGTGTGTGTGTGAAAACACCCATCTTCAAACTCCGAAGAAAAAGTAAACATACTTTTTTACTGTAGTATCTGAAAGGACGTACATTATCATCAAAGCAACATGATGCCCAAAATACTACAACAGAGATTTTTATTCCATATGGAGTAAGAAATCCCAGACAGCCCAGCTGCATTCAGGAAAGAAAGACCCACTAAGGATCATATTGCAAATAATGCATTGGCTACTGGAGCATACCAAAGAACTTTAGAAGAAAATCAGCCTGTGCTTTATACGTTATAGCAAAGTTTTTGATTGTGTGAAAAATTATGACTTGTTCTTACAAGTCCAGTGGCATCAAGAGGGAGGGGGGTGCCTAATAACTTTGCATTGCTAATGTTACTAAGCATTAAAACATGGTTGATCATGCTTACTTAGGGGTTGTCCGCATGGGCTAAAAAGTCCTGTTCCCACCCACCCACCCCCCAACAGCCTCACATTGTCCTGTTTGGATGAATCAGGCCAAAACCCTGGATGCAGATCCAGTGGATCCAGCCTGATATGGAACCAAAAGGGCCTTGGCGCAGGGCAAATTGACTTACTGTTTGCCATCGAGTTTCCCACCCACCCCTTAACTTTGTCACTGCACAGCAACACGGATCTACTCACACGAAACAATGGCAGACAGAGGTAAGGGGCATACAGTTGTACCAGATCTGTGGTGTGGGGACAGAAGGGTGTACAAACACTCACCTATATCCACACCAGCCTGGGAACCAATCCAGGTTGAGCCCCACACCAGGAAAGCTCAGGCTCGGGCCATGCTTTCTTGGTCCATCTGCTTAGTCTCTTATACTGTACATAAAATAATGTTTTACAGTATTAATGCAATAATTAATTAAGCATGGCATAGTGGTTTGAGTGCTAGACTACAACTCTGGAAACCAGGATTCAGTTTTTTGCTCTGCCGTGAAACCCACTGGGTGACCTTGGGCAAGTCACATTCTCTCAGCTTCAGGGAAAGGCAGTGGCAAACCTGCTCAACAAATCTCACCAAGCAAACACCCTATGAAGTTTATCATATGAAGGAAATTGGGAGTTTATCCTGTGAATATCCCAGAAAAATCGCATAATTACACCTAAAGATTTCACACGTCACACAAAACCCACCATTAAAGTGGTCACAAAGAAGCATTAACAAGCATCTTTTTACTTTTGAGATTTCAGCAACAATGCATTTCCAGTATCATTTTATTTGCGCAACTGTGTGTGATAATCATTCATGCAATTACTCACCATTTTAACTTTATTTGTGGGATGCTTTAAATGCACTTTAATCTCTCTTTAATGCCAAAATTAGCCCCACGGTGATAAACTCCCATGATAGGTGTGCCTTAGGGTCTCCCTAAATCAGAACAACTTGAAGCCACACAATGCACATGCACACACAGCTTTGGTGCCACAACATACTACAAATCCCAGGATAAAGTGGTGTCAAGCCACAAATTATTTCTGTAGCGCAGATGCAGCCTACAACTCTCAAATCCAAGGTTCAGTTCCCCACTTGACTACAGAAACCCGATACAAATCCAAACTACAAATCCCGGGATTCCATAGCATTGAAGCTTGTATATATATATATATATATATATAATCCAGGCTGACAGCACTTCAACTGCCACGGCTCAGTGCGATGGAATCCTGGGAACTGTAGTTTTCTGAGACATTTAGATTTCTCTGCCAGAGCGCTCTTGTGCCACAACAAACGACATGTGCAGTTTGACACCGCAGTGTGGTCACCCAGTGGCTTTCTATGGCCGAGTGTGGAACTGAGCGTTTCGGACTCCAGAGAGTTGTGGGCTGCGTTTAATTTGTCGTCTGCTACATTTTATTGTTTCAATGTTAAGATGTATTATGTTGAATTATTTTCCTGCCACAGGAATGTTTATTTTATCTATTTTGATTGATCGCATGTACAGTGCTGTGCAAACCTACAATGTTTTATCAATTAAGCTTTAATAATAATAATAATAATAATGCACCTTACATGATTGTTATCTAATGTTATTTTAATTTGTTGTCTGCCTTATTTTAATGAATGTTAACATGCACTAATATGTATTATATTTAATTATTTTCGTAGAAGGTACGCCACAGGCAGGTTCATTTTATCTATTTTAGTTGATTGTACATACAGCGATGTGTAAATTTACAACGCTTTATAAATAAAGTTTAAGGAGAAGAAGAAATAATGTATCTGTGCTACAGAAATACCAATATGCATTATATGCAATTATGTATTATATTTAATTATTTTCGTAGAAGGTATGCCATAGGCAGGTTCATTTCATCTATTTTAGTTGATCGCACATACAGCGCTGTGTGAATTTACAGCACTTTCTAAATAAAACTTAATAATAATAAATAATGCATCTGCACTACAGAAATAATTCACGCTTTGACACCACTTTGTCCTGGGATTTGTAGTTTGTGGTGCTTCCCCTCCCCCCTCCCCAGAGCTCTCTGAGAGAGAAGGTTAAACATCTCCCAAATCTACAGTTCCCATAACATTGAGCCAGGGAATCATACTTTGGGATTTACAGTTTGGTGAGAGCATTCCCTGCTAGAACCTTTTGGTTCCCCTGAGCTTCAGGAGGACCTTCCAAGCAGAGAAGACCAAGTCTCCCAGAACTACATTTCCCATAGCACTGAGCCAGGGCATCATACTTTGGGATTTATAGTTTGGGGAGAGCATTCCCTGCCAGAACCTTTTGGTCCTCCTGAACCTCAGGACCTTCCAAGCTGAAAAGACCAAGTCTCCCAGAACTACATTTCCCATAGCACTGAGCCAGGGCATCATACTTTGGGATTTATAGTTTGGGGAGAGCATTCAGTGCTAGAACCTTTTGGTCCCCCTGAACCTCAGGACCTTCCAAGCTGAGAAGACCAAGTCTCCCAGAACTACATTTCCCATAGCCTTGACCCAGGGCATCATACTTTGGGATCTATAGTTTGGGGAGAGCATTCTCTGGCTAGAACCTTTTGCTCCTCCTGAGCCTCAGGAGGACCTTCCAAGCAGAGGAGACCATATGTCTCCCAGAACTTCAGCTCCCATAGCCTTGAGCCAGGGCAGTTAAAGCGGTGTCAACCCGGATTATTTCTGCATTTACCGTCGTCGAGCCAGTCCTTCATGTAGCTGAGGATGTAGGCTGGGTTCAGGGTCTTCTGGATGCAATGCCTGAAGAGGAGCAAGTTCTCCTTCTCCTGGGAGGTCATTTTGGGGCTGGCTTATTGAATCCCAGCAGCAGCAGCAGCAGCCTCCAGTTGCAAGGCCCCCTTCTCCTCTCCTCCTGCTCCAGGGCAAAGTCCCTCTCTCCAGCAGCAGCAGCCTGCCTTTCTTTTTCCCTCAGGAACAAATGGCTGAAATGAAAGGGGCTGGAACAGATTAAGAAGAAGAGCCAGCAGCAGCAGGAAAGGAAAGCAGGGAAGAGGAGGAGGGAAAAACGAAACTGAGGAGGGAATGGAAACTGAAACCATTTTAGCCTTCTTCTTTTGCTTGAGCTGAGACTGAGCAGGAAAGCAAGCCAACCCCAGGCTTCAGGCTGCATCCCCTCCCACTCCAGAATTGGTGCAGTGGGGTGTATTATTATGGACATTTGTGGGGGAATTGTAGTTTTGTTTTTTGTGTGAGACATTTAGCCTTCTCTGTCTGGGAGCTGCTCTGGGGCCACAGAGAACTACACATTCCATAGCACCAAGGCTGTGTCCCCCCCCCCCCCCCCACTGCAGAAATAATCCAGGTCGACACTGGGAACCATCTAATTAAAAATCATCATCATCATTGTAAGTCACTTATGAGAGCCTTTAGGGCTGAAATACCATAAATAAATAAACTGCCATGGCTTCATGCTGAGATTGGGAGTTTACGGTGTGGGCCTTCAGGTCCTTTCCAACGTCTAGCGACCCTCGGGACAAAACTCAGACAAAACTTGGACAAAACGCGGGCAAAAGTCTCATGGGGTTTTCTTGACCAGATTTGTCCAGAGGAGGTTTCCCACTGCCTTCCCCTGAGGCTGAGAGAGTGTGACTTATTACCCGAAGTCTCCCAAGCAGGTTTCATGGCTGAGCCCGGATTGAACCCTGGTCTCCAGAGTCATAGGAGTTTATCACACGAAGGAGATAGGGAGTTTATCCCGTGAATATCCCGGGAAAATTTTGTTGTTGTTGTTGTTATATTTATTTGTATCCTGCTCTTTTTCCAGAACTGGGACTCATAATTACGCAAAACTGTTTCACACAACATCACACAAAACCCGCCATTACAATGGTCACAAAGAAGCATTCATGCGCATCTTTTTACCTTCGGGATTTCAGTGACAATGCATTTCTAATGTCACTTTATTTGCGCAATTGGGTGTGATAATCTTTTGCACAATTATTTGCCATTTTCACTTTATTTGCATGATGCTTTAAATGCGCTTTAATCTCTCTTTAATGCCGAAATTAGCCCCAGTGTGATAAATTCCATAGTCCAATGCTCCAACCACTACACCACGCTGGCTCTTGATCTATTTATAGGGTTGACATATTCCAATTCCTCATTTTTGGACATCATTATTATCATTATGCGTATTACTAATTTGCATTCTGATTAGACAAACCCAATCATTGCATTTGTTCTACCATTATGTTTCATTCTCAGTACCAGTACCAAGAAGAACAGGAAAAAATAAAAAAGACGTTGGATGCAATACATAGAAGAGTTATATAAAAGAGATGACAAAATGAAGGATGCATGGGACAAAGAGCCATATGAAGATGAACCCCAAATTTAAAAAAAACCAAGATGGAAACTACAATAAGAGAAATGGCGAAAAACAACTCATCGGGAACAGATGATATTCCAATCAAACTGCTGCAGTCCACATTGACAGAGAAGTTTATCACACGGGAGAAATTTCTCCAAATTTTGAATGGAGCCAATTCGAATTCACGTGAATTTGCTAGTTTAGTGAATTTATGTGAATTCTAATTGCGTTTGCAATGCATTCAGAATGACTTCCCATTTCCTGAAAATGACCCCCCCCATTGCTCGAAATTGCGTGAGATACTTTAATACGCAATTACATGAAACCCCATGATTGCGTTCGGAATGACTCCCCATTGCTCAAAATTGTGTGAGATACACACATATGCAATAACGTGAAACCCCATGATTGCATTCGGATTGCCTTTGAAGTATACCCCCAAATTCCGTGATATCATAAACTCCAGAATTAGCTCTAGTGCTAACCAACCTATGTCAACGAATATGGAAAACGAAACAACGGCCAACAGATTGGAAACGATCAATACCCATCCCCAAAAAAGGAGACACAAAAGAGTGCAGCAACGATAGGACCAATAGCACTAATCTCCCACGCAAGCAAAATCATGCTCAAAATTCTACCATATAAACTGCAACCATACATGAAGAGAAAAATCCCAGAGGTTTAGGAAAGGAAGAAGCGCTAGGGACCCCTCTGCAAACATACGAGGAATGATGGAGCACACCAAGGAATTTAAAAAGAAAATCAGCATGTGCTTTAGAGACATGAGGATCGTTAACAACGACAAACCAGTACCAAGCTCTCTTTTTCTTCTTTTTCTCCCAAGATGGTGTGGCTTCCTTGCAGCTCCAGAGAGTAAGTGGACTCAAGGGTGTTTGGAAGGGAACTTCCACCATACTATCTAGCCCTAGGCTCAAGCCCCTGACACAGTCACCACATAACACAAGGACTTTCCTGCCTGCTTCCTTTGCTTTCCTGTCTTCTGGGCCCATCGAGGGAAGCGGGGAGGGAATGCCAGGAATAAGGTAGCAATGCGATGCCTGTGCAGTAGCAGCCCGAGCCTGCCAAACGGAATGAGGCTCCTGCCAGTGCCAGTTTTTTTACATGGTTTCCTGGTTCATCGCCACAGCCGCACTTTAACCTATTCATCATCCCGTGATGGAGGAGAAATCTGGGTTTTACTGCTTTAGCTGGCCGAGGCAGCTTGGATATTTCTTAGCCCCTTCAGTCTGGGATTTTCCCGATTTTCTGGGACAAATGGAAACCCTAGCTCTTTATCTTTCTCTGTCAAAAAGACAGAGGGGTGTCTGTTGGTGCCACAACAAACTATAAATCCCAGGATTCCCTAACCATGACAGTTAAACTGGTGTCAAAACTGCAAGTCAAGTCAGCCCCTCTCCTTGGCCTATCCCCCACTGATGGCAGGGTGATTTCCAAACCTCAAAGGAGGACAAGGCGCTGCAAAATATAGGACCTTCAAGAAAAATATGGGATACAAATAAAAGCTAAAAACAGAGAAATCTAAATCTGTTGCATATGGTTTACTTAACAAGTATACAATCAAGCTTCCACATTTGCAGATTTGACCTTGGCAGATTAGAGTATTTGCAGATTTGATTCGTATGTTCTCTCTACGAATCTCTAGGTCCTCCAGCATGACTCTGCGACCAGCTTTTGCCAGAGGTTGCACTAGAGGACCTAAATATTGCTAGAGACATTTATAGTTAGGTAAGAGAATTCTCTGCTAGAACTGTTTGATACCCCCGAACTACAGCTCAGGAATTGTCAAGCAGAGAATACCTAGTATCTCAAGAAACTCCTAAATCCCAAGATTTTATATGTGTATATATATATATATATATATATATCATACCACAGGTTTAATGATCTTTTGTCATGGTTTTCAGGCAAAAACTCTGAAAACTATCTTGGAAGAGAAGAATGGAAAATGTCAGGGCCTTGGGGTGACTACTGGGCAGTATTTAGGGCTGCAAAAGTAGGGTTTGGAGGTTACATGCAGGAAGCAGTTAAGTTAGTATCAAATCGCTATAAAAAATGTAGACACATTAGCCAAAAAAACCCCAAACAAACCCAAAAGTTGGTGTCAGGGCAGGAAATTGCATGCGATAGTTTCTCACGCAATCACGTGAAAACCCATGATTGCGTTCGGAAGGACTTCCCTTTGCCTGAAAATGTGTGTGATCAGCTTTCATGCAATCACGCGAAATCCCATGATTGCATTCAGATTGCTATTGGATTATACTTCCAATTCCCTTCGTGTGATAAACTCCAAAGTCTTCCATTTCATTGACATAAACTGTTGGATGACAGATTCAAATAAAGCTTCCCTGGGTGCAGGAGGAATGGTTTCAGTGTATTCCTAGTGTAGCCAAGAGCCTAGTTGGGGAATTTTACTATTAGCTCAAATTGCGAGATGGGTCTGCTACAACAACCCTGCGAGGTCGCCTCCCGCTGTGTATACCAAGAAGACCAGGGCTCGAGGAATTCGGCAGAGACAGGCTTGTCTAATTAATAATGTCCAATTTATTAAAGATAAAGACAATCACACAATGCTCTCTCTCACACACACACACATACAAGGCTCGGGAAAATCAGTGGTTAGCAGTGGGGATAGTTTGAGGCTTGACTAATGGTGATGCTTACCAAAGCGGAGATTCTCCTCGGGGATCCGAATGAGACAGTGATTTCTGGGACAAGTCTGAGTTTGAGCAGCTCTTGTCGGTGTCCAGTTCAGAGATCAGACTGACATGGAGTATGAAGACCTCCAGACTGGCACCCTGAGAGCCTACAATCAGGGGTTTTTATGGGGAAAATATCCCCTCTGGCAAAGGTGCTTAATGGCTTGGCTGAAGCCTAGACAAAGGTATTGGATTACTTGGGCATTGCAAACTAAGGCTTTGCATTGTCATGTCTAAGCAAAGGGGTCTGACAACAATCAAGAGGAGATGGTAGAGGAGTTAAGTTAATCACTGGCTCATCAATGTGAGACCTAAAACAAAGATTTTACTTTTGGAGGTGATGGCTTTCCCATTTAGCAACTCCCAAACCTTTCCAAAGTATTGTTTTTCAGGGGTCTTGTGAGTAGACTCATCTGCCTACCTGACCCTCTGCTTTTGGGATTATGGCTGCTAGCCTGGCAGGTCAGTTTGAGGTCATGAAGGGACTCCACACACAGTCCAAAATTTTATATTAAAAGCATATATGATAACACTAGGACTGCCGAGACAAGCAACTTTTGAATATATATATATATATATATATATATTTGTATCCCACCTTTCTCCCAATATAGGGACTCACGGCGGCGAACAAGTATAAAACAATACAGTTTAAAAACAATACAAAATATTAAAAGGCATAATTATAAAATTCAAAAATACAATTAAACAATTTAAGGATTAAAATGAAAGATATTTTAATTTATAACTGTTTATAACCCCAATTATTAGTCTGGTGGCCATTTCTCCCCACAATCTTTTTTCTTTTATACTTTGAAATAGTAGCCCAATGAAGAATCATAGATTTGGATGGGACCACAAGGGCCATCTAGGTTCAAAACACACTGCAGAAATAATCCAGTTTGAGACTGCTTTAACTGCCCCAGCTCAATACTAGGGAATTCTGGGGACTGACATTTTGTGAGACATTTAGCCTTTTTTTTTCTGTCAGAGAGCACTCTGGTGCCGCGATAAACTATAATTCCCAGGATTCCCTAGCACTGAGCCAGGGCAGTTAAAGGCTGCGCTCTGGGCCCCACAACATACTCCAACTCCCAGAATCCCATAGCCTTGAGCCAAGGCAATTAAAGCGGTGCCAAACCAGGTTATCCCTCCAGTGTGGACGCAGCCTTCGTGTCTTAAACTGGATTATTTCCTCACCATTGTCCAACCCCACACTATACAGGAACATACAGCTGAAAGATTCCCATAAAAACTCTGTTTAGAGGCCTCAGAAGAGAGTGCCTCAACCTCCAAGACTGTCTCTTCGTCCAGTGCTGAACAGTTTTTACCACTGTTGAAGGAATTTCTTTTTAAAAATTTCAATCTATATAAGAAAACAAGGTCACTCCATCCTCAACATGACATCCCTTTAGATATTTAAAAATGGCTTCCATAGTAGCTCTGGACTCTTTCAAACGGGAGGAATTTCTCCCAATCCGGAATGGAGCCAATGCGGATTCATGTAAATTCGCTTGTTTAGCGAATTTACATGAACCCCTGCTCCGTTCGGAATTACTTCCCATTACCCGAAAATAACCCCCTCCTGCCCGAATTTGCATGCGAAGCTTTAATTCGCAATAACGTAAAACCCATGATTGCATTCGAATTGGCTTCCCTCTTGCCCGAATTTACGTGCGAAGAGTTAATTTGCAATAACATAAAACCCATGATTGCATTTGAATTGACCTTAAATTATACTTCCAATTTAGCCTCGTATGAAAGAGTCTTCTGTCTTATCCAAGTTAAACATACCCAGCTCTCCTGATAGGGCATGGTTTCCAGACTTTCTAGCAGTTTAGTTGCCATCTTCTGGACTCCTTGAACTGTCGTTTCAGAACTGGACACAGAGAGCCAGCATGGAGTAGTGGTTTGAGCACTGGACTACGAGTCTGGAGTTCAAATCCTGGCTCAGCCATGAAAACCCACTGGGTGACCTTGGGTAAGTCATACTTTCTCAGCATCAGAGGATGACAGTGGCAACCCTCCTCTGAAAAACCTGCCAAGAAAACATTCTGATACGGTAACTTTAGGGTCACCATAGGTTGGAAATGACTTGAAGGCAGACAATAACAACAATTCCAGATGAGGCCAAACAAAAGCAGAATAGAGTTAGTTCTGTTTCTTCATTTGATCTGGATGCTATGCTCTTTGGAGTTTATCAGACGACGGAAATTGGAAGTATAATCTAATGGCAATCCGAACGCAATCATCGGGTTACACGTTATTACGTATGAAAGTATCTCACGCAATTTCGGGCAAAAGAGAAGTCATTCCGAACGCAGTCATGGGTTTTATGTTATTTCGTATTAAAGCATCTCACGCAATTTCAGGCAATGGGGGGGGGGGTCGTTTTCGGGCAATGGGAAGTCATTCTGAACGCATTCCAAATGCAACTGGAATTCACGTAAATTCGCTAAACTAGTGAATTCACGTGAATTCATATTGGCTTCCATTGGCTCCATTCGCAATAAAGAGAAATTCCTCCCATCTGATAAGCTCCCTACTGATGTAGCCTACAATTGCATTGGCCTTTTCGGCCACCACATCACACTGTTGACCTATGTTTTAGCTTGTGGTTTATTAAAACCCCTAGATCCCTTTCACATATCCTGCTGACAAGAGTTCTGAAAGTTTGTTTGGCATTTTATCATTTTGAGTTGCCCTCACAAAATTATAGTTGCCCTCATACTGAGTGCTTGGAACATTTTCAGCAATAAGATAATAAAACAGTGTTTAAACACCTGACTTGTCTATTTACAAACAAACAAACCAAAGCAGGATCATTTATAAATATAAATAGGTTAGGCACTCTGCAATTGAAGCATTAGTTTGCTACTTATAGAATTTTGGATATGCATCTGTGTACCATTTTTAAAGCCTCTGAAATTCACATTCTCAGTCATTCTTACAGCAACTCTTTATGGTGAGTTAAGCTGCATCCACACTGGAGAAATAAGACGGTTTGGCACCGCTTTTAACTGCTCTGGCTCAAGGCTATGCTCCGCTCTGGGCCCACAACAAACTCCCAGAATTCCATAGCCTGGAGCCAGAGCAGTTAAAGCGGTGCCAAATCGGCTTATTTCTCCAGTGTGGATGCAGCCTTATATTAAAGATACTGGCTGTATTGTGGTGTGGAAGTTTGCCAAAGCAGCTTGCAGTGCAATTCTATGCATGTTTGTTTATAAGAAGATCACAGAGAGCTTACTTCTGAGTACTGATGCGCACGTTTACAGCCACAACAAACTAAGTGGCTGAAGTCTGTTTTGCACACATAGCACAGGAGACCTCTCTTTCTAAATATAAGTAGGGTTTTTCCTTCCTTCCTATTTTTTAAGCGTGGAAGGAAGGAATTCCCCCTTCCTTGGATTACACTTCTGCTTGAGAAATAGAAACTAAAGAGACTTTCACTTATCCAAGCTGAACGCAATTACATAACTTACTATGAAAGCTAGCCGCAGCAATGACTAAAACAGAACTATAATCTAAATGAGAATGAATGATATTGTACCGAGTCCATATTCTTGAACAAATCACTTTTATGGGAATTGGGTACACCAAACAGGATTTTTCAACAGAGCCAGCCAATACTGTATTACATCAGGAATACCTCATCTTGCTTATTCTCTCTGTTAAAAATATGCCTCTGCATATACTGTTTTGTTTCACAGCTATTGAAAGTGCTAGGCTTTGTTGTGCTTTGTTTGCCATTAAGCTGTTTTCAACTCATGGCAATCCTATGACTGAGAGCTCCCCATGGCACTACCTTTCCATGGTGCTGGGATTGTTTGAGGCAAGAGGTTATGCGGAGAGTAGCAGGGCTGCTAGTAAGGCCCCCTATGTTCAGTGTGACCAGATACCCTACTTTTCCAGGACATGTCCTCCATTTCAACCTTCATCCCAGGAGGAATATCAAAATGTCCTCCATTTGGAGCATGACTCAGAGGCACATAGAAAAGCTGAAAATGTTCATAGAAATATATATTCCTATGAGTGTTTTTAGCTTTTATTTTGTAATGTCCGACTTTTTTAAAATGTCCTACATTTGGCGGGGCCTTGTCCTCCTTTGTGATTAGGACAAATGTCAGGCTGAAGGGGACCAGAAAATATAAAAAGCCAAAGTGTGTGTGTGTCTGAGGGAATTCAGTTGGCAGTTGTGACTTGACAGTTGGAGGAGTAAAAGGGGAGTGAATGTGTCCTGGTTGCCTGAATGAAGGGCAATAACTCTGGGTGAATATCATTATATGGTTGGAACGAAGTACTGGAACTTGCTAAAGTATTTACTGTTCAACAGGATATATTTTTTTTAATTAAATTTCATTTTATACAAAACATATAAACATTAACACATAAACAAGGACATTTACAATATCAAATACAGTTAAAACAATAAACAACAGAAGAAGACTATACATAAAAACACGAAAGATTATATACAAAGAAAGACAAAGATATGTGTGTTAATGCACTCTTTTCTAATTCATCTAGCATTTTGACTTTCCAGACCTTTGTTGTTTACCTGCTAGATAGAAAATACATTGGTTTCCTCAAATTATGAACTACAGCTGTATTATTTTTTAAATTATACATTAGCCTTTCAACTAAAATGACACTCCCAAATCAATCTCTTATTCTTTCTTAAATGATGCATAATAGTTATTAAGTCTATTAATAACTTTCGTATTTGTATTTTTTCCCTAGACTTTTCTCTCATTAAAGCAAATAACAAGTCCATGTTTATGGCTACATATAATTTCACAATCCATTTTTCATTTGTTGAGGAACTTTGTTTTTTTCCATTGCTTTGCATATAGAATTCTTGAAGTTGTAACTATATAAAAAATAACTCTTAAATTATCCTTCTTTATTTTGATTTCTAAATCTCCTGTTATATTTAAAAGAAAAAGACAAGGATCAAATGGTATATCAACATGTAAGCTCTCAGTGGACTCTTTCAAAGGGGAGGAATTTCTCCCAAATCCGAATGGAGCCCATTCGGATTCATGTAAATTCGCTAGTTTAGCGAATTTACATGAATCCCCATTGCGCTCGGAAGGTGTTCGGAATGTCTTCCTAGTACCCGAAAATAACCCCCCCTTGCCCGAAATTGCATGAGAACCTTTAATGCGCAATAATGCAAAACCCATGATTGCATTCGGAGTGACTTCCCTTTTGCCCAAATTTGCGTGAGAAGAGTTAATTCGCAATAACGTGAAACCCCAGGATTGCGTTTGGATTGCCCTTGCGTTATACTTCCAATTTCCCACGTCTGAAAGAGTCCAGTCATTCGGCTATGAATCCTTTTCCAGAAACTCTCTGCTTCTTTGCATTTCCATCATAGATGAAAGAGATTGCCTAATGGTCTTTGGCATTTCCAGCAACACATATTTCCTGATGTATACATTGCATGCAATTTAAATGGTGTTAAATGCCAACGGTATATCATTTTTATATAATTTTCTTTGTAATTCTGACATAGGGTAAATTGATTGGACACCTGCCATGATCCTTCCCAATATCCTTTGCCCATCGAATCAACTATTTCATTTTTCAAATTTCTAGTCTTAAGCAATCTATACTATTTAGCTATGTGTCCTTTTTGTTCATCTGTAACAATTTTATCAATCTCATTTCTCTCCATTGTTAGACCTGTAGTTCTAATATCTCTATAGAAATGTGCCTTTAACTGATTACATAAGAACCAATCTCTTTTATCTTTTTCTCCATAGACCTACTCAAATGATTTCATAGAAAAGTTAGCATTATTGTTGTGAGACACGAAGTCTCCATATGTATACCATGAGTCGTTCCTGTTTTTTGTTCTAGTGTAAAAGACTTCCTGTACTGAAACCCACATAGGTATTTTACTGTAAAAAAGGTGTTTGATTTTGGTCCACACTGTTAATAAAGTTTGTCATATAATATGGTTATTAATGTCTTCGTTATCTTTTATTATACCACATAAATGTGTGGTATCCAAATCTAATGTTAAAACTTTCTAAATTAAGTAAATCATCATTTTCTAGGACAATCCAGTCTTCTATCCAACTTAAACATGCCACATAAAAATATAATTTGAAATATTTTATTTTGAATGAGTAGCCCAATGAAGAATCATAGATTTTGCTCCTTCGAGGCAAGAGTTTATGCAGAGAGTAGCAGTGCTGCTAGTAAGGTCCCCTTTGTTCAGATGCCTTACTTTTCCAGGACATGTCCTCCATTTCAACCTTCATTCCAGGAGGAATTTCATAATGGACTCCATTTGGAGCATGACTAAGAAGCACGAAGATATATCTCTATGAGTGTTTTTAGCTTTTATTTGTAATGCCTGACATTTTTGAATGTCCTACATTTGGCGGTGGCTTGTCCTCCTTTGTGACTGTGATCACCCTGCCTATGTCAGATAAGTTTTTGTTGTTGCTCTAGACTGTGAAGAAGGTGCGAGGCAGACCTGGCTTCAAAAAAGCTGTCAAGACAGGTCTCTTTCGGCAGGCCTTTCCTGAATAGGACCACTCAGCCAAAAATGAATTCCCTTCCCACTATGTACTGTACTGTGTATCACACAGGAGTTTATCAGACGACGGAAATTGGAAGTATAATCCAATGGCAATCCGAATGCAATCATGGGGTTTCACGTTATTGCGAATTAGAGTATCTCACACAATTTCAGGCAATGGGAAGTCATTTTCGGGAAATGGGAAGTCATTCTGAAAGCATTCCGAACGCAATTAGAATTCACTAAACTAGCAAATTTATGTGAATTCGAATTGGCTCCACTCGAAATAGAAATAGAAATTCCTCCCGTCTGATAAACTCCTCAGTTTATGGATTATTTTATTATTAATAGTTTGTTTTAACTGATAAATTTTAATTGTAATGTGTTTAATTGGGGGGAATGGGGATATTATATGTATAATGTATTGTATATTTGAATGGTTTTTAGATATTTGGCAACAGGAAAGCAGGGTATAAATAAAGTTGTTGTTGTTGTTGTTATTATTATTATTATCATTATTATTATTATTAGACAGCTGAACACAGTTCAGAAAATCTGTGAAGAAGGGCTGCAGGGGATCAAAGTATAAAAAGCCAAAGTATGTGTGTGTCTAAGGGAATTCAGTTGACAGTTGTGATTTGACAGTTGGATGAAACAGTTGGAGGAGTCAGTGGGGAGTGAATGTGTCCTGGCTGCCTGAATGAAGGGCAGTAACTCAGGGTAAATATCATTGTATGGTTGGAACGAAGTACTGGAACTTGCTAAAGCATTTACTGTTCTACAGAATATCATAGAATCATAGAACCATAGAATCCTAGAGTTGGAAGAGACCACAAGGGCCATCCAGCCTCTGCTTAAAGACCTCTAAGGAAGGAGGCTGGATGGCCATCTGTCAGGGATGCTTTGATTGGGAGTTCCTGCATGGCAGGGGGGCGGGGTTTGGACTGGATGGCCCTTGTGGTCTCTTCCAACTCTATGATTCTATGATTCTATGATATCCTGTAGAACAGTAAATGCTTTAGCAAGTTCCAGTACTTCAGTCCACCATATAATGATATAATTGTTCTGTACCTTCAAGTTATTTCCAATTTATGGAAACCCTAAGGTGAACCTGTCATGGCGTTTTCTTGGTAAGATTTGTTCAGACGATGTTTGCCATTCCCTTCCTCTGAGGCTGAGAGGGTGCAGCTTGCCCAAGGTCTCTCAGGGGATACAAGGACTCCCAGAGTCCTAGTCCAAAAGTCAAACCATACCACCACAGGGACTTTAGACTATTTTACACAGCGCCTAAGATCACCCAGTGAGTTTCATGGCTGAACTGGGAATCAAATACAGGTCTCCAGAATCATGTACCAACACTCAAACCACTATGCAACACTGTCTTTTTATACAGGATATAATAAATAACATTTCTCTTGTTGTTTTCTTAACTCTGACTCAGACTGCCTTCTTTCATCCTGAATCAAAGGGTAGTCACACTTGCCATAAAGAACACAAAGCTAACACATAAACCTGTCCACACACCTGAGACCCAGTAGCCCAATCCAGAAAGGAAGAAATTGGAGGAACAAGGGCAGAGTGGATGGCAGGATACCTAAGAATTTACAGTGCAGGGCCAACACAAAAGAAGGGATCTGTCGCTTATTAGGTGCCAAGTGGTGGGACTGAGTGATCCAGTGTGGGGACTGAAAGATCTAGTGATAGAATCAAATGATCCAGCAAAGAGATCTGTTTGGTTGAGGGAAAGCCCAAAAGAGGTCTTGTGTGTGGACAGTTGGCAGAATTGTGCCAGAAATGGTGTGTTACAGAAACCACCCTTGGGATGCTAAAAATGATCTGTATTAAGAAGCCGAGCCCTCCCTCCAGTCCATCTGCCTTGATCCTGGCCTCAGAGGGAGAGAAGAACAACTGGACCTCACCCCCTTTCCCATCACCTTCCCCTTTTCCTTTTGCGTTGTCTCTTTTAGACTGTAATCCTGAAGGCAGGAATCCGTCTAATTTAAGATTGTATGTACAGCACTGTGTAGATTTACAGCGCTATATAAATAAAGGTTAATAATAATAACAATAATCTGCACCAGGTGTCGAACATGCTCAAAATGGAGGACAGTTTGAATTGCCTCCTGGACAGATGGTTGAAATGTAGGAAATGCCCAGGAAAAGGAAGACATCTGGTCACCCTGCCCGTGTCAGACTTTTGCTGAGGAGCCAGTCTAAATGTGCCAGCAGTAGTAAGGGTTACACTGGCAAAGGATTTCTTTTTTTTAATTAGTATTTTTGAAATTTTACAAGTAAATAACATAAAAAACAAATTATAACATTCTTTCATACTTATATACTTTAACATCTTGCTTGTTCTTTTTTTTTCTGTATATCACCTCAGTGCACCCCTCCCCCGGAGTCATTCCCATCTTTATATTCCATCCAAAATTTTAATTCATCTCACGGAGGTAATTTCCCATCTTCTTTTGCTAGAACATTTTCAATAATTTTTTTCCAAATTTCATCAAAATCATTTCTTTTCCATATTCCCTTCTTTACCCTCAACTTACATGTTAATTTATCATTGATTGCTAATTTCCAATTTTTTTTTAAACATGAAAATATATTTTTTTAAAACATGAAAATCCACTCTCTCACCTCCATCCTTTAATCTCTGTCCAGAACTCAGCTGCACGTATTATCACATCCTCTCGCCACTTTGACCATGTTTCTCCTCTCTTCTCCTCCCTTCATTGGCTCCTCTTCCCCTTCCGCATCCAGTACAAGCTTCTGCTGTTGACTTTCAAAGCCCTCCACAGACTGGCCCCTCCATACTTGTCTGAACTTCTTTCTCCTCACACTCCTTCTCGTACCCTCCGTTCTGGTAGTCAAGGTCTCCTGTCCCAGCTGAGGATTTCCACTGCCCTGTCCCGGATTCGTCCTTTCTCACTTGCTACCCCTCACTTCTCGAACCTTCTTCCTCTACATGCACGCCTCATCACTTCTCTAACCAGTTTCAAAACTGAGTTGAAGACTATATTGTTTAGAGAAGCGTTCCCAGATGTGTGACTTTGTCTGCCCCGTTTTAACTGTGCATTATGAAGCCGAGCCCTCCCTCCAGTCCATCTGCCTTGGTCCAGGCCTCAGAGGGAGAGAAGAATTACCGGACTTGATACCCTTCCCCATCACCTTTCCCTTCTCCTTTTGTGTCGTGTCTTTTACATTGTAAGCCTGAGGCAGGGAACTGTCTAATTATAAGTTTATATGTACAGCACTGTGTAAACCTACAGCGCTATATAAATAAAGGATAATAATAATAATAATAATAATGATTTTATGTAAAAAATGCTAAGTACCTTGTTAATACACTTCTAGGCTGACCAAACACTCTACACACCATTTTATGTAACTCCAAAATACTGATGAAGTAATTTATGGAATATTAGTATCATATAGTATCAAAACATAATTGCCATGTTCAAAAATCTGCAAAGCACAGGTGAAATATTTGAAAGCACAAGTGAAAGCAACAATGAAATATTTTAGCATATGTTGGCTGGATCCACTTTTAAATGATTTAGCAACATATAGAGCAGTGATGGATTGGAATAAAGGCCTCTTTAACCCAATCTTCTGTTTCAGACATGAGTCCGGAGGTCATGGAGGGATGGATTAACCCTTACAGATGAACTAATGAAAAAGATAAAAAGATAAATAAACTTTTGCATTATTCTTCATTGGAAACCTCCCTCCGAATTAAAGCAAAGAGTATAATTCTTTTCGGTGTCTCAGATTCTGCTTCGATACTAGATCTTCCTTAAGCACACTGGAGCAAAAATGCAATAGTGCCTTTAAAAAACAAAACAAATTTTTCAGGATTTTTTCAACCAAGAGTTTTATCTTCAATTTTTAAAAATGTATTTGAAGAATTTCTGTATTGCCTCTCAGGCTGCCAAGGCTCCAGTGGCAATGTACAAGAGATAAAAAAAATTGTAATGCTTAAATCAAAATCCTACATCTTTAGTCTTAATCAACACTCTATGCAGCAAGTACCATTTCATATCCTACCAATAGTAAGGTGTGAGGTCCACGGGCCGGCTGCCATTCCAAATTCCTTCCTGCCGGGTTCTTTATTGATTGTACATTTTATAAATTGCCCTTTCTCATTACAGATGTCAGGGCAACATGCAAGTATAAATGCAACAGGAAAAACCATCACTATCATAAAAATAAAGGGGAACCAGTATACGAGATAATCTCTAGATCCTGTGCTTCAAATGCCTATCATGTGCATGTGATAATTTCCCCCGGGAGTAATCAGCTTGCAAAAACTAGAGAAGAAGCAGTTTTAACAATATTGTTTTATTTTAACAATAAAGTTATATTCTAAGTTTTGACTTTTTAAAAAAGGAAATATTGTTGATCTATATTACAGAAGAGAAAATATAACATCATTTTGTGGCATAAGGAACAGATGACATATACAGTTGTCCCTCCAAATTTGGGGTGTAAACGTTCCAGCACCCCCCCCCCCACGTCTTTGAAAATTTGCGGATATTCAAGTCCCTCTTTCTTTACCTCCTTCTTTGGCCCCCACCTGGCCTAGCGTGGCCTTAGGCGCTGGTGTGAGGTCCACGGGCCGGCTGCCATTCCAAATTCCTTCCTGCCGGGTACGCACCTTGTTCCCTCCAACACAACCAATGGCCCCAGACTGCTTTCCCTCGCATCCCATCGCCCTGGCAACGGGGTAGAGATAGGAAGCAAGCGGGGAAGCCACCATCTCCCCCATCCTTCTATCTCCCCAGCCTAGCCATGCTCTAGGGCAATGGGGCAGAGAGAGGGAGAAGAGGGGCCCTTCGATTGCTCCCTCTCTCTGCCCCATCACCCTGGCCCTGGATCAGCTGAGCCGGCTCCAAGGCAATGGGGCAGAGAGAGGGAGGAAGGATCCCCATTTGCTCCCTCTCTCTGCCCCATTGCCCTGCCCCTGGATCAATGGGGCAGAGAGAGGGAGGAGAGGGTCTCTTCCATTGCTCCCTCTCTCTGCCTCATTACACTGGAGCATGGCTAGGATGGTGAGCTAGAAGGATGGGTGGGGGGAGATGGTGGCTTCCCCACTTGCTTCCCATTTTTGCCTCATTGTCGGGGCGATGGGATGAGACGGGAAGCCAGCTGAGAGTCAAGGCTGTGTTGGAGTGGTGGGGCGCATACCCGGAGGGAAGGAAATTGGCATGGCCGCCGGCCAGTGGGGCACAGATTACAGTCCCTGGCAGCCCCTGCACTCTGGCTCAGGAGGGAGGGTAGGATAGGAAGGGGATGGTAAGGAGTGGAGGGGGAGGGAGGAGGGGACTTGAATATCCCCCGCAAAATCAGGGGATCACTGTAGTAATTTGAGACAGACTTTTCTCTCAGGTTCTAGTCTTCTTTTTGTCCCTTTTGTGCTTATGTCTGCTGCTCTCTCCTCCTTTTTCATTTTTCTTTTTTTAAATTTTTTTATAAACTTTTTATTGCAATTAAAAACATCTCCATACACAATTACTCGATTATACAATCACAGGTTTCAATGAAGGTCACAAGAAAGACATTATTTACCAGTCCATCAACTTCTTACATTTCGTAAGTATATAAGTCATATTCGAGTACAATAAACATTCCTAGTATATTATTACTTCCTTAAATATTATCTCGACTAACTGTTAATAAAAAATCCAAAAAAATACCAGATTGTTGACATTTCTCTCTTAATATTTAATATTACTCAATATTTCGCCTTTCTTTTAATTCGACTTTCTTCTTTTTTTCCCCCCTTAACTTCCGTCCAAACCTTCTTAATCAAATATTCATTTCTTTTATCTTTCTCATTCTTCCACATTCTTCTCCTTCTTTCTGTTCTATTTCTATTCTACATTCTCTTACCCTCATCTACCTACCTTACCCTTCTCCTCTCATTCTCTCTTCTCTTTCTTCCACTCATACCAGACTTCTCTTCTTTAATCACTAGGTAGCATTGCATCTTTAACCCACCTTCTTAAATATTTGTATTGAGAATAAACTAAATTTAAAGAATTCATCTTGTATTTTTCGTTTTAGACCGTCTATATTTATTAAATATATTTTCTCATTTAAAAAAAAAACCAATTTATTAAGGTCTTGTAGCTTTCGATTGTCTATTCACCTGCGTAAACTACATTAAGTCTGAGTGAAAAGAAACTTAATCTTAATCATAGTTTTATTCTTTACATCTAAGACATGTCCTATCTTATATATAATACCTATATCTTTCTCCTATTATTTAGACTAGTGTTCTTATTCACCCCACATTATCTAATCAAATATCCTATTATCTTTATACTTATCTCCTATTAACTGATGTTTTCACATCTATCCTAATATTATCTAAGTTTAATATCATATCCTATAATCGCAATTTTCCCCCATTCTCTCTTCAGGCATTCCAATACTTTACCCCATTCTTTTTCTGTTTTATCTGTTTCTTGATTTCTTACTAAAGCTGTTAATTCATCCATTTCAATTGCGTCAAATAATTTAATGAGCCATTCTTTAAGATTTGGTATTTTTTTTACTTTTCCACTTTTGTAATAGAGTAAGTCTTGCCATGGAGATCAGATAATATAGTATTTTGCAGTATTCTTTATCTAATTCTTCTTCCCACATGTTTAAAAGGTAGGTTTCAGGTAAAAATCTCAATTTATTTGTTACAATCGAGTTTATGACTTCATCTACTTTGATCCAATATCTCTTTACCTTTTTACAAGTCCATAAACAGTGATATAGGGTCCCAGGTTCTAAGTTGCACTTCCAACATAAATTGTTTCCTGATTTCCTGTAAAAATTTTCTTTTAGGTTTTGGGAGGCCGAATATTTTAATCTTTTTTTCCATACTAATTCCCATCTTTCTAAATTTATCGGGTATCCAAAAATTTTTGCCCACTGGATCATATTCTCCTTTACAATTTCTTCTTCTTCATCCCATTCTAAAAGTAATTTATATAATTCTTTTATCCCTTTAATATTTTCCCCCTAATATTATTTTATCAAAGTTATTTTTCTCGATTTCAAAGCCTTGTGTTTTATCATCTATCTTATATCTTTCTTTAATTTTCCAATATTCAAACCAATTTAATACGTATCCTTCTTCATTTATTTCCTGTAACGATTTTATTTCCAAATTTCCCAACTCATTCTTCTTCAACAATTGCGAATAAGTAAGCCATTTTGTGGTATATCTCATTTTGGTCCTTTGAGTAGCCTCTTGGGGAGAAAACCAAAGCGTTAGTTTAGGCATAATCCTAAACTTGTATTTTTCTCACACCTTCAATAAAGATTTTCTGATGCAATGTACATTAAAATTCTTGTTGGCTTTGATTTTATTATATCCTAAAATACGCATGCCAGCTAAACGCCAGGTTTTCTCCTTCCAGGTCTAAAAGTTCTCTATTACTTAAAGTTATCCATTCTTTTAACCATAGCAAACAACAGGACTCGAAATACCATTTTAAATTTGGTAACCCTAGCCCTCCTCTTCCAATTGCATCTTGCATTAATTTTAGTCTGATAATAAAGAGTGATAATTTCAGTTTATTCCAGCTTTCCAATTTCGTTTTGATTTCCTTCCAGGTTTTTTTTTATAATTATTCTCAAATAGCACCCCTAAATTGTTAGAAATAGTAATACCCAGATACTTTGCTTTCTTTTTTATTTCTGTGCCTGAAGATTCTCTTAATTTCTTCTCTTTTTCTATAGACAAATTCTTAGTTATAATTACCGATTTCTCTCTATTAAGTTTACATCCTGTAACCTTACCAAATCTGTCTATTGTTTCGTTCAAGTAATTTATACTATTGCAGGGATCATCCAGAAAAACCACTAAATCGTCCATGAATGCTCTAATTTTAATTGTATGATTCTTAATTTTTGTACCTTGAATTTGTTCATTATTCTTAATTCTTTTTAATAATCTTTCTATTACTATTATAAACAGTAGTGGGGACAATGGACAGCCTTGTCTTGTTCCTCTATTAATATTGATAAAGTTCATTCTTTCTCCATTGATTATAATTTTCGCTTTCTGTTCCTTATAAATTTCTTTTATCCAACCTATAAAATTCTTGCCTAAGTTCATTTTGTTCAAAATTTCAAAAATTGTATTTCAATTAACTGTATCAAAAGCTTTCTCTAAGTCCAGTAGAAGTAGGCCTAATTCTCTATCATTATGTTTTTCATATAATTCCAAAATATTCAAGACTACTCTTATATTTTCTCTTAGCTGTCTCTGTGGTAAAAATCCCCTCTGTTCGGGGCATATCCAATCTTTTAAATAATTTTTAAACCTAGAAGCTAAAATAGAGGCAAATATCTTATAATCAACGTTCAGTAATGAAATGGGTCTAAAATTTCTAATATCTTTCACATCTTTTCCTTCTTTTGGCAGCACAACTATTTCAGCTTCCCTCCATGATCTTGGGATTCCTTCCTCCATAATTGCATTCATAGTCATTTGTAAGGGGCCACAAAGTTCATCCTTAAAAGTTTTGTAAAATAGTGCATTAAATCCATCGGGTCCCGGTGATTTGTTATCTTTTAAGTTCCGGATAGCTGTCATGACTTCTTCATATGAAATTCGTTTATTTAAGTCTTCAAGTTGTTGTTTCGATGGGCTTACATAGGTTTCTTCCTGTTCATTTAGATATTTTTGTATCTTGTTTATATCTATCCTTTGATCTTTATACAAGTCAGTATAAAATTTTTCAAAAGCCTCCTTGATTTGTTCTTGCATGTTAATTATATTGCCATTTTCTCTTATCTCCAAAATTGTTCTTTTTATTTGTTGTTTTTTCAATATTTCAGCTAAGTTTTTCCCTACTTTATTTGCATATTCAAAAAATTTTTGTTTAGCCCTTTTTAACTTACTACTTATCTCTAACATATTTTTCTTATTTTCTTGTTTCCTAAGTATATTCAACTCTTCTATTGTTTTAGTACTTCCTGGGTTTTCTATTAATTCTTTCTCTTTTCTCTTTATCAATTTCAAAATCTCATTTTCTTTTTCTTTTTTCTTTTTCTGTATGAAGGCCTCTTGATTAATCAGAAGGCCCCTAAAGACTGCTTTTCCTGCATCCCATATATTAGTCATTTTTACATCTGGGGTTAAATTTTCTTTAAAGTTTATTGAAATGTTCTCTTTTGTTTTTTCTATAACATCTTTATCAATGAATAGATAATCTTTTGCTTTCCAAGTGTATGTTTTCTTTTTTTGATTAAAGGTTAGCATTAATGCATTATGGTCCGAAATTGTCCTAGGTAATATTTCTATGGATTTTATTAATTTATTGAAAATTATAGGTACCCAAATCATGTCAATTCTTGACAACGAGCAGTGTCTGTGTGAATAAAATGTAAAATCCTGATTTCCCTTGTTGTAAAATCTCCAAGTGTCACTTAAACCGTAATTTTCTATCAGGTTAAAAAAAGTTATTGGGAGTTTCCCTTGATTGCTTCTTATATCCTCATCGGATTTCTTATTTAACTGGGGTTCTACTACACCATTAAAATCTCCTAACAATATGATTTTATCGCAGTCTAATTCTCCTAATTCTTTATGTAGTTTGTCATAAAATAAACTCTTATTTTCCAATGGGCAATATACACCTACTACTATAATTTTTTCGCCTTCCCACTTTAATTCAACACCTAAATAATGTCCATTTTTATCGTTCAAAACTTCTTTGGCTTGAATATTACGCTTAACATAAATTGCCACCCCTTTTTTCCTTTGCTTTGCTGCCGATATAAAATCTCTTCCCAAATTTTTAAACCTAATTAAAAAAAATTCCTTTTTTTTAAATATGTGTTTCTTGAATACAGACAATATCACAATTCAATTTCTCTAAGTAATGATTCACCTTTTTTCTTTTTCCATTTAGATTTAATTATTTCGCATTCCAAGTTAATATCTTCATTAATTTAGACTGTCCTCTTCCCAGGTAAGTGTTTTCCTCTTTTTTAGCCTTCTAATTCCCCAACCCCCTTCCCCTCCCCCCTTTGTCACTCTTACTTAATTCTCTCTGTTCTTATTGGTTTTTTTCCTTCTATAGATTCTTTTTCTAATTCTATCTCTTCTTCCTCTTCTCTGTTTTCCTCTTCACTTTCAATGTTTCTCCTATCTATACCTTTTGTCCTTTCTTTATTTTCACTCTCGGATAAATCTTCATCTTCTCTCTCCTCTATTCTTTTTCCCGCTAATGATGTTTTAGCTTGTTTAGTTTCTTCTTCTTCTTCCGAGTCTTTATCTTCTTCAAATCTGGTGTTTGGGCGTTTTGTTATTTCTTTTCTGAATTCTTTCCAGAATTCAGCCGCTCTTTCCACCGAGCTCAGCTTAAATCTCCTCTGGTTCCATGTCACCGATAGTCCCTCTATTTCTTCCCATCTAAAGGGGACTCTAAATTTTTTCAATTGTTCAGTTAAAAATTGATAGTCCTTCCTCCTCCTCAGAATTTCAGCCGGAATGTCTTTAAAAACTTGAATTTCCGTTCCTCGTATCACTAATCTTGTTTTAAAAATTTTTTGTATAAAGTTGTCCTTCATTTGTTTTCTTACCCAGTAGATTACCACGTCTCTTGGAAGCTTTTTTGTTTTTGCCGTACTAAAATTTAATCTATACATTCTGTCTATTTCAGTTTGCATCTGTTGCGTTGGAACATCTAAGTATCTTGCCAGGTAAGGTGTTAAAAAATTATATAGATTTTCATTTACTTGCTCAGGCAATCCTCTCAGTTTCACGCATTTTTCTCTTTGTTTAATTTCCAATCTTAATATCGCGTCTTGATCTTCTTGTTGGTATTTATTCAAATCTTCTATTTTTTCTTCCATTTTTTTTTGTCTTCTGTTCTATTTTGCCTACTTTTCATGTTATTTTTCTCAATATCTTTATTAATTTTGTCCAAATCCTGTCTTATTTTATTTGACTCGTATTTTAACTCTTTCTTTATTTCTTCTTTAGATTCTCTTATCTCTCATCTTGTTTCTTCTCTTGATTCCCAAATCTTATTTTTAACTTCCATATGCAGTCTTTTCATCTCTTCCATTAGATTGATATTAGGATCTGATGTAGAGAGTCTTCTATGGTTTGCCATTGCCATTGCATTAGCCTGAGCCTGTCTTTCTTTTTCTCTTCTTGTTGAAGTCATTTTATTATTATATACAGTGGTCCCCCGGGATACGAAGCCCCCGGGGAATGAAATCCCCGAGACCTGAAACGGCCGGGGCCGGAAAAAAGCCCCCGGGATCCGAAAAAATCCCCGGGTTGCGAAAGAAAATAGCAACCCGGGCCCTTTAAAACAGCGCGCTCCGGTGTGCTGTGCACCAAAAAACGCGGTCCTCCGGGTTACAAACACTTCCGGGTTACGAAAGAAATCCCAGAATGGATTACTTTCGTAACCCGGGGGACCACTGTATATATTTTTCCTTTTCTTCTTCTTTTCCCTTCCCTTCCCTTTTCTCCCCCCCCCCTTTTTTTAGCTTCTAGATGCTGTTTCCAGTTATACTCAGTCTTAAGAGATATGCCCCTATAGAACTTTCATTACCAATTTATCTAATTTATAATGTAAGTAGCTTAGATCAGTGTCTAATGTGAATCAAGTCTTAGATCTTACCACGTTCTCTTTTATATTTCTAGTAAATCAATTTGATTCAAATTTATTTATCAAATTAAAGTTTCTGTTTATTTATTTTAATATTGTAAGCTAACGAGTCTATTTGTTAATCTATTTATTATACACAAATTTTTATTGCTCTCCACTTCAATATTAAATTTTTTTAGTGCTAGAAAACCAGGGAATTCACTTTTCAGTTAAAAAAAAATTGAGTACAATTATTTCACAATATACTGGGTCAAAGCAGAAAAGGGATCAAGCAAGACGATAGAGCTGTACAAAGGGAAAATCCTTCTCTATCTGTGTCCTCTTATAGCTTTTAATCAATTTTAATCAATTCAATACTAGAGTCAGCAAAATATTAGTTTCTTTCTTTGATTTCAGGCTATTCGAACTAGTTTTCCTCTCTCTATTGCCTACTTTTTAATGTCTTTCAGTTACTTCTATTATTTCATAAGTCTTTTTCTTTCTAAGCTTTCTAATCAAACTCACTCTATAAATTTTAAGTCTTTACTATCCCGTTACCCCAATCTACCACCTATTACCTTCTTTAAACACAAATCAGTGGTTCTATAAGAGGCTATTAATAATTTCTCCTTCTTTCTTAACTATATTAATCAACAATTAATCAACATTTTTTTAAATTCCACTTACACAAGTGTTACAATAATATTAAGTATCAAACAATATTTCATAAAACAATGTTTCTTAAGGCAAGAGTTCTTAAGGTAATAGTCAGCTAGGCTAAAGAAAATAAGTTGACAATTTTGTGGTTTTCTTAACCTATTCTACTTGTACTTACAAATAATATGAAAGTGAAAGTATTAATATGTAAGTCCCGTGTTATTTAGAATATTAATATCACAATTCTCTTCCCCCCTTTTCTCTTTATCTCATTAAATCAAGTAATAATACGCACTTATCTTGATAAATCAGTTAATAATACGTACTTATCTTAATAATAAGTAAATAGAGACAGTAGTATATAAAACCAGTGTTAAGATAGTAGTATCCCAGTTATCTTCCCCCTTCTTCTCTCTAGTCCATTAGATTCCAAATATCAATTCCAGAAATTCTAAGTTAGTCAGTTTAATTAATGTATCTATACAAATATATGCCTATATAATTATACTTATATCAATCACCTATATCTATACAAATATATACCTATATAATTATACTTATATCAGTCACCGAATATATGTAAATATTTTTTTTTCCTCAGTCACGTTTTTCCCTTAAAAACGATTTGTTTAAATCCAGGAACCAGGCGTTTTTCTCTCAATGCTGGTTAGATTCAATAAGCCTTTCCGTCCCGTTCCGCTTCAATCATTCCATGAAACTTTCCCTTTCCTTCTTACTCCCTTTCTTTCCGCTGACACATTAAAGGATTCCAAGTCTCTATATTGTTTCCCTTTTCAATAATGATTCCCTTTCCTTCGCTTTCCCTGAAGCAATCCAAATCCATCCGAATCCATCCAATTCGATTCTTAAATCACGATCCACAATCTCGGTGTTTCTCAAACGTTAAAAAACTTAGTCACAGAGTCACCCCCATATTTAAGTTTTAAGTTTTCTTTCACTGAAATTAGGAGTAATAACTTTCGGCAACAGATGTTTCAATTGTGTACCCGCTCCAGCAAGGAGGCAAGATGGCGATTTCTCCTCATCACTGTCGTATCCCTGTTCATTGTTTAAATTCGAATTTTACTAAAACATGACCAAATCTCAAAGTCTTTCAATCTCTCAGTCTCTCTTCAAGTTTTTAAGTTGAATTAAATTTCGCAATTGTCAAGCTTCAATATTATAGTAATATAAGTTCTCAAGTCCCAAATCTGTAAGATTTCTCCAAATAAAGTTGGCACCTTTACAGAAAAAAGTATTAAAGGTTCTATTCCATTCTCCAGTCCTAACTTAATTTGCAAAGGTGTTCAGTTCAAATCTGTTTTGCCGCAGTGAAATTTATATCAGAAGGTAAATTCCTAGTGAGAAAAGAATTTATAGATGTCTCCGTTGCTTTTTACATTAAAAATGACAGCGGCGGAGCTTATGCCGCAATGCAGTGGCCCGCTCCCAGACCTGGCTAGCTCGGACCTTCTCCATGCTCCTTCGGCGTCACCTTACCGGCCAGTCTTATTTGCCTCGGTCCTCCAGTCGCCACGGAGCACTAAAGGTTTCTATCGAGCTCCTCTCCTTCTCCCCTTTCTGAGGAGACACTTTACAATTGTCGGCTTTTTTGTTTCTTTCCACAAATCCTGGGAACAGCAACCCCTCTCCCGGAGTGACAATGAGAGCTGGGTTTTCGCTCTGCCATACCACCGGAACTCCCCCGCCATACCCCTCCTTTTTCATTTTTCCATGCCACGATCCTTGTTGTTATTTTTCAAGCCAGGGTGCTCTTGGACATGATGTGGTGAGTAAGATTAAGATTTCCTTCTTTTAGGTAAGTTGTAACCACCACCATCATCATCGGCATCATCATCATCTTCATTGTCATCATCTCTCCCTGTACAAGAGTTATTCAAACAACCATTCTCACTGGTTTTCCTATTCCTTTTGCACTTTCTTTTATTACTTGATTGTGACACAATCGCACTTCCCCCTCTGGACGATTCAGCTGATTCCAAAACATTGGACTGGGTGGCACACCCCTGGCCTGAGCCGGAGTTCGATGGGCCAGGGGTTTCATCGTCCAGAGGTGCCTGATCAGTACCAGCTGCGGCATTCTGTACGGCATTACCATCCGGAGGGGATGCTGTCCTCCTAGGGGTGCTATTTCTCTCGGAGGATCTAGAACTCACTCTCCTCTGGTAGCGGAATCTCCCTCTGTCCAGATTGACAGAGGAGTCTGTTTCTGCCGGCTTCACTGTATAAACCTTACAGCCCCAGGCAGAGATCTTGCTGTGCAAAATGTATTTAAAAGGCAGTTTGCATAGAGGGCATTCTGCCTTTATCGTGGACCACTTTTGGATACAATGGAAGCAATATCTGTGCCAACAACGCTCCACACAGGCAGCATTTTCGATTCTGTCCAGGCAGATTGGACATCTAGAGTCCGGTGATGCATCTGATGACGACATCATTGCCAAGTGGTTGGTCAATGATGCTAAAAATGAAAAAAAAAAATGGAAAGAAAAATTACCAACATGTGCTTGACTTAATGTGTGCTGATCAAAATCAGTGCTCAATTTGTTTTCAACTAAACTTATATATGAGATTATACAATTATCGGCCAATGTACTATCATATTAGGGGTGGACAACTGTAGCCCTTCAGGTATTGCTGGACTGTAAATTCTATCAATCGTAGCTTGAGTTAATGGAAATGACAGTCCAGCAACATCTGGTGGGCCACAACGTAATCACTGATGCCCCATAAACTCATGTTACACATTCCATCTTGCAATGGCACTCCCCCCCCTTGTAAATTCACACAATAGCAAACAATATGCTGTCAAGATGGAGGGTTACAGGTGAAATGGAGGCAAAGAACCTATACCCCTTTACCCCAGTGTACATATATGCCAGCACAGTTGTGCTAGAACTCACAGTTGTGCAAACTGGCTGCACAATGAGTCCCACAAAAAAACAGCTGTCTCACTTCAAAGATAACAGAAAGAGGCTATGTGTGAGTACTTGTAGAATGACTGGCCTCCCCAGGATCCATACTGTGAGAAAGCATAACTGCTTTAAACAGCTACACAACATGATTCAGGTCTCAGTCATTAATGCTGCAATCCTAAACATGGTCTCGTGGTAGTTGGTCCCATTAAAACCAATAAAAACCCGGGATCAATTCATATAGGACAAAAAAATGTGATCTAAAAGAGGACTGTTGTCCTAAACTCATTTGAGTGTTTGTGTGTACTAAAGTAACCTGTCAGCTTATTGCTCGCAAATTGTAACCTTGGGCACATTTTTTCTTCAGGTCAGTGAGATTTACTTTTGAGGGAACCCATACGGCAAAGAACTGAAAGCAGAATTTTAGAAATGCAAACAAAAATTACTGTGGACTCTTGGTATCTCCTGGGGTTTGGTTCCAGGACTCCCTGTGGATACCAAAATCTGTGGATGCTGAAGTTCCTCTATGTACAGCAGGGTAGTAAAATAGTGTCTTTAGTGTCACATTTTAATTTGTTTTCCTTCTGAAGGTCAGCACTGCCATTTCTGGGAATTTGGGCTCTTTCCTAATCGAGTGTATCCACCAAGACCTCAGCACTGTGTGGAACACTGTTGTGCAAGATGTGGGCTGTTGTGTGAGAGCAGCTGCTGCTGGAGGTAACTGATGTCACTAGCGACAGCTTATGCCAAACTTCCTACTTCCATGGCTGCAAAGCCACATCAGGTTTATGTTAGTTTCTTTAGAGACCAAGACCTTTTCTAGGCACACATTGGGACTAAACAGACCGGCAAAAAGAGGTGCTTTCAAACTGGCTTGAAGGTGTTGCGTTTAGATGACACATGCCTTGAAGCTAGCAGAAAAGTTTTCTCATGCAGAGAAGTCATTTCAAAAAGAAGCAACTTTTCCCACTTCTTCCTGTCTTGAAACCATGTCATGTGGTCATAAAATTCACACTCCAGCTGCCTTGGGAGCTGGTGATGTGGTTGGTGGGGTTTCAATGTGGCTTCAGAAAAGGCATTTTCAAGCTTGGTTTCTTTAGAAACCAAGACCTTCTCTAGGCACACATTGTAAGTATCGTGAGCCCTTTGGTATCCACTGGTGATTGGCTCCAGGACCGCAAATGAATAACAAAGTTTGTGGATGCTCAAGTCTCATTAAATACAGTAGAAGTAAAATGACATCCCTTATATAAAATGGTAAAATTGAGGTTTGCCTTTTTGGCATTTATATATTTTTGGAATATTTTCAAGCTGTGGAAAGTTGAATATGTGGATAAAGAAACTGTGAATAGGGAGAGTGGATTATATATTAAATAGACTGCCTAAATACTGGGCCCCTTTCTTCTCAGAATCATGATCTCTTTTTGCCTTTTAAATGACAGCTTTCTGGGTTTGTTGTTTTCAAATGTTTCTGGTTTACATCAGATTCATATGTTATATGGAAGGGGGTTTATGTAATATTCTCAGCTCAAGAAGAGCAAGGAAAATGCTTCTGAGGCTCTGCATGAAGAAAGCTGGTTTCAAGGGATCCACCAGGTCCTTCTGCAGCTTCTTTGCATCTTGTTTCCAAAAGAGAGGCCTGGTGCCAATGTGCCATAGATGTCCATCCTTGTGAGGGATCACTCTTGCCAAGTTGCTCATACGGGGTGCATCTTATTGTCATTGTTTGCCTGCAAATTGTTTCGATTTAAGGCAACCCTAAGGCAAAACCAAATCATTCAGTTTTCTTGGCAAGATTTGTTCGGAGGAGGTTTGTCATTGCCTTTCCCTGAGGCTGAGAGCATGTGACTTGCCCAAGGCTTCATGGCAGAGAAGAGAATTGAACCCTTGTCTCCAGAGTCACACTCCAACACTCAAACCTCTATGCCATGCTGGCTCTCAGGGCACATCTCAGGGCAAGTACTTTCTGACTTATGGCAACGCTAAGGCGACCCTATATCGCAGGGGTAGAGTCCAAAGACATAACAGCCATGTTAGTCTGTAGAATCAGTCTGTAGAGAGATCCTGCAGCACCTTTGAGACTGACTGAAAGAAAAAAGCTGGAGGCATGAGCTTTCCTAGACTAAAATCTACTTTCTCAGATATTCATTTGGTGGAGTGGAAGGCAGGGAGAGAAATCACCTGGCTTCAACTCCACCAAAGATATAGCCCTCTTAGTCTCTGGAATCAGTCTGCAGAGAGCTCTTGTAGCACCTTTGAGACTGACTGAAGGAAAGCAGTTGACAGCATGAGCTTTCGTAGACTTGAGTTTATTTTCTCAGGTGCATGAAATGTCTAAGGAAGTAGACTGAAGTCCAGGAAACCTCCTGCTGACCACCTCTTTCTTTCAGTCGGTTTCAAAGGTGCTACAAGATCTCTCTACATAGTACCGCACAGGGTTGCCTTGGCCAGGTTTCTTCAGAGGGGCTTTTCCATCCTCTGAGGCTGAGAGAGTGTCCCCCACTGGGTTTCTATGCTGGAGTGGGCAACTGAACCCTGGCCCCCAGGATCAATGTCCAACAGTCAAGCCACAACGGCACACTGGCTCTCCTCTTTCTCTCTCTTACATACCAATGACTCTAAATGAACACTGGACCTGATCCAGCTAGGCTGTCCTGAGAGCTGTGCCTCTGAGCCTATGCAGAGCGTGGGGTGTCTCTGGGGCTGCTTCACACAGTCTCTCCCAGAAGTGAGCGCTAAGGCTTCCTCCCTGGATGAGACCAAGTGCTGCTCTGGCTCAGAGAGGGAGAGCGTTCCATTGGAGCTGTTATCCCACCGCCCCCACGCTTACCGGTTTAGAATGTTGTCCAATGTTAGTAGTAGTGTTGCTCCATAGTAACAAAGGCAACAGAATTATATCATGCTTCTTCTCTACAGTATTTCTCTGAGAATGGAGCCATCTACTCTTTTCATAAATCAGCATAGAAACCAGTTAGAGATCTGAAGGGGAAAAGAACAACTCAGAAAAAAAGCTGGGCTTTTTCCATGGGGGGGGGTGTCTTTCTTACTGGATTTTTTTTTAATCGAGGATGAAATATTTTCTTTTAAATTGTGAATAAAGTCTTGAAGACAAAGTATTGTTCTTTATTTTTATTACCCTGTAATTGTTCCTAAAATTATGTAAGGGGAAATCTTTTGTTCAAGACCTTATCACACGGGAGAGATCCCATGCAAAAATGGGATTTTACGTGGAAAAAAACCCCCACAAAAGTAGATTTATTATCAGACATTTGGATTAACTCAACATTAACCCAGATAGACAGTATAAAAGTCATGAAAAAGTACAATTGATTTTCAGATGATGTCACTGTTAAGGTACATGAACGCAACATTAACCCGACTAGAAAGTAGACAAAACGCAATTCTTTTTACTTCCGGAAAATCCTGACAGTAAAAAGAATAATGTTTTGTCGATTTTCTAGCCCGTTTAATGTTGTGTTAACCCCAATGTGTCTGAAAATCAATTGTGCTTTTGCATGTCTTTTTGGGTTTTTTTTTGG
The DNA here is from genome assembly GCA_034509955.1 of Urosaurus nigricauda. Lineage (NCBI taxonomy): Eukaryota > Metazoa > Chordata > Lepidosauria > Squamata > Phrynosomatidae > Urosaurus > Urosaurus nigricauda. The sequence goes on from JAOEGL010000002.1 coordinate 105,828,022, forward strand.
GGGGGGGGTAAATTCCATTTATGCACAGGATGCCTCCCATGTGATAAACTCCTCTGTTTAGCAGAAAATGATAGCAATTTATAGGCTGCATCTGCACTTTAGAAATAATGCAGCTTGATACCATTTTAGCTGCCCTGGTTCAATGCTGTGCAATCTTGGGATTTGTAGTTTGTTATGGAACCAGAGCTCTCTGACAGAAAAGGCTGAATATCTCAAAACAAATGCCTCTTCCTCCCCTTTTTGCCTTCTAATAAACTAAAAAACAAACAAATAAACCAAAACAAAACAAAAAACAAACAAACAACAACAGATGTTTCTTACAGTGCAGGTGTTCAGTACCTGGTACTGAACCGATACTGAACTACCTCTTAGGAAAGAAGTAACCTTTAATTCAATAATTAATAACTTATAGCTCAATTTACAACAACAAAAATCAATTTGTATTTATTGTCATAATACCAATAAATTAGGAGGTGTAGCTTAATACTCCAGAGGACAGGATCAAAATTCAGGAAGATCTGAATAGATTAGAAAGCTGGACAAAGCTGGATTAGAGAAAGTAATGTCTGATATTTGGGTATACTATCACATAAACTTCAAAAGTTTAATAAGAATCTCTTAGAGGTATACCATCTGTTGTAGAAACTTAATGGTGTTTTGTCAAACAGGAGGGAATTCATCCAGAGCAGGAGGAATTGTTTAATTAAGAGACAAGATATTCTAAGTAAAAAATACCCAAGGGGTTATAACAAAGGAAGGTTAGGAATTATATATGCGTTCATTTTCGAGGTAACATTAAATGTTAATCTTTAAGTTGTAACTTTGAGATATAAGATTTTTTGTTGGTCTTTATGTTTGCTATTTTTAAGTTTGACTTTGGGAAAATTAATAAAAATAAATTAAAAAAAAAGAAGGCTGGACAAAGCTAACAAAATACATTTCAAGACAGAGAAATGTAAGGTACTGCACTTGGGGTGAAAAAAATGAAATGCATAGATATAGGATGGGGGACACCTGGCTTAAGACTACCTGTGAAAGGGATCTAGGAGTCCAAGTAGACCACAAGTAGAACGTGAGTGAACAGTGTGATGCGGCAACTAAAAAGGCCAATACTTCTGCATCAATGGAAGTATAGAGTCTAGATCAAGGGAAGTAATAGTACCACTCTATTCTGCTTTGGTCAGGCCCCACCTGGAATACTGCGTCCAGTTCTGGGGACCACAACCTCAAAAAAGATGTTGAGAAAGTGGAGCTTGTCCAGAGGAGGGCAACCAAAATGGTGAAGGGTCTGGAAAGCATAGCTTATGAGGAAATATTTAGGGAGCTGGGGAATTTTAGCCTGGAGACAAAACAGTTGAGGCGATTAGCTTAGGAGTTTATGCATGGCAGGGGGTTGGACAGGACAGCCCTTGTGGTCTCTTCCAACTCTATGATTTTATGAATCCAAGAAGAGAAAGAAGCATAAAATAATGTCACCAACAAGGACACAACATGCTTGTCCAGAGGAGCGTATCCAGAGGACCAAAATGGTGGAGAGTCTGAAAACCAGGAAGCCCTATGAAGAGAGAGTTAGAGAGCTGGGTAAGATAGCATGGAGAAGAGAAAGTTAAGAAGTGATATGATAGCCTCTGTTTTAAGTATTCGAAGGGGTGTCACATTGAGGATGGAGAAAGCTTGTTTTCTGCTGCTCCAGAGATACATTGAAGAACATCTGTATTGCCTCTCAGCCTGCCAAGGCTCCAGTGGCAATGTACAATAGATAAAAACAATTTGTAATGCTTAAATCAAAATGCTACATTTTTAGTCTTAAGCAACACTCTATGCAGCAAGTACCATTTCATGTCCTACCTATAGTAAGGAATGATTCTTGTTCTTTATTGATTATACATTTTATAAATTGCCCTTTCTCATTACAGATGTCAGGGCAACATCCAAGTATAATTACAACACGAAAAAACACCCCCACCATAAAAATAAAGGGGAACTAGTATACGAGATTATCTCTAGATCCTGTGATTCAAATGCCTATCATGTGCATATGATAATTTTCCCTGGGAGTATTCACTGTCCAATCAGCTTGCAAAAACTAGAGAAGAAGCAGTGCTATGCAAGAAAAATAAATTAATCTTTATTTGAGAATACATTTCAAGGAAATTTAAACTAAGTATTTCTTTTAAAACTGTTGTGAAGAATTTAGTTAAATAACAAACTAAATTAACCTTACATATACGTCTATGAGAGAGCAGCAAAAGCGAGGAAGAGGCAGCAAGCAAGAGTGTTTGTCTGAGACAGAGAAACAACAGAAACAGAGAGCTCAGCTTCTGTATGATGCACCCTAAAAAGAAAAATCTCTGATGAAAAGAAGTTTCCTTATCTTTACAAAGAGCAAGGTGTGCTGTACAAATTAAGCCTATGGCAAAAGTAAAACTGTTCCCCCCCTAATTTCCATATTTAAAAAAAACACACAAATTATTTTCTCAGTTTACATTTTTAGAGAGTTTTCTTATCTTAGCACAGAGCAAAGTGAACTATACAAATTAAACCTATGACAAAAGTAAAATTGCTTCCCCCAGTTTTCACATTTTAAAAAACCCCATGCTCCAATAACAATAAAGTTATTTTCTAAGTTTTAACTTTTTTTTAATTATAAAAAACAAATATTGTGGATCTATATTACAGAAGGGAAAATATAACATAATTTTGTGGCACAAGGAACAGATAACATACAGTCTTGATAAAAAGGAGGTGGCAACAACTAGTAATATTGTCTCCTTTTGAACGAAGTACAAAAAATCAAGGTGACACATGCAGTGGGCTCTCAGTTTTTGCTGGGGTTTCATGCCAGGACACCCCATGGATACCAAAATGCACAGATGTTCAAGTCCTGTTATACAGTCATCCCTCTGAATTTGCAGTGGATCTGTTCCGGGGACCCCTGTGAATTTGAAATTTTATGGATATTGAAGTCCCCTCCTCCCTCCATGACAGGGAGAGAGGGGAAGCAAGCAGGCAGCCATTGGCAATGGCAGAGGAGGGCATGGCATGCACCCGGCAGGAAGATCGCCATGGCAGCTTGGCAGGAGGAACAGATCCTGGCAGCTCCTGCATCCTGGCTCAGTGCCCCTGGACTGAGGGAAGGCCCCCTCCTAGTCCCCTGAGGCAAAGCTAGGCTGGGGCATGAAAAAGAAGGAGCAAGGAGGGTAGGGTAGGAAGGGCATGGAAAGGAGCGGGGGGAAGGGGGAGCTAGAAAAACCCACGAATAATCAAAATCATGAGTTCCAAAACTGTGAATTCGGAGGCGTGACTATATATGATGGAGTACTAAAAGGATGTCCTTTACTGTGTATACAGTGGCAAAATCAAGGTTTTGTTATCTGTAATATTTTTTTAAAAAAAATCAAACTAGTTGATTGAATCTGGGGGTGCAGAATTCCTAGATTCAGCGGGCCAACTGTACTCCACACAGAAGTAATTTCATAACACTTAGCACAGAAACTGTAAAATTTGGTGCTTCCCCAGAAAAAAACTATTTAAAAAAACTTTCATAAAATGTTGATTACAAAGTTATACATTTTGTTTTGACAAGTCCAGCTGACATGAATGTTCACTGAGCTTCTTTGACAGATGTAACAGGAGGGACGCTTTGTTGGTTGGCAAGGGCGTGAGAGGCTCTGTTTCTCCATTGATCTGCTCATGTCCTGGGCCAAACGGGGCACTACTACTGTCTGTCACAGAAAGTGTATGCCCATTACCTGTTCCTTGTGGCTGTTCAGCTCCATTTAGAGTTTCATCACCTACATCGTTCCTTGTGGGGGTAACACTGCTTTCCTTGTCTAAATTTTCTGCTTGGGCAGCTGTGTCATCATTACCACCTCTGGCTTCCAAGACTGATGATGGGGATACTGTCCGACTCTCATTTTGGAGTAATGGAACTGGGGGACTCCAGGAGATGTTACTGTCACATTCAGTATTATCCTGGATTTCACTGCCTTTATCACTCTCACTGTCAATTGTGATTACAACAGGAGAAGAAAGGAGTGAGTAGCTAACTGGGTTTGTTTCTGGCTTCTTTTCCCACTTTTTCTTCTTTTTATGATGCCTTATGTCTGTGGCCATCACTTCATAAATAATCTCCACACTTGGGCTTCTGGACATTTTTTTCAACTTTTTCTGTGGACCTTCAGGGTCTGGTGGGCTGTCCAAGATGCTACCTGTCCTTTTGTAAGCATCCTGCCGCTTGGGCAAAGGGTTTTCAAGTACACTGGTTTCCCCACTCCCTCTACGCGTACCCTCAAGGTGACGGGTCTTGTATTTCCTTTTGCCACTGGGTTTTTCTGATCTTATTCGATCAGAACCTCGAGAAGGAGTGCGAGATCGGCTGCTGGATCGACTTCTTGATCTATTCCTTTCATAGTAGTAATTTCTGCTATGATCTCTTGAATTTCGATTATTGGTCCGTTGAGAAAAGGAGCGGATCCCGTAGTCTGGGCTAGAATGCCTGGAATATGGAGTCCGCCTCCTATACGTATCTCGGGATGTATTCCTGCTGCGAAAACCATATTCCCAGTCATACTTGCTTTGGTAGGTGTCTCTGAAATAATTATCACTTTCTTTGCTCTTGGATCTTTTACTATATTCCTTGCTATGAGACCGTGATCTGCTTAGTTCTTGGGAGTCAATGCTTTCATTGCTCAGAGAGAGAACTTGGCTTTTTCGAGAGAGACTTTTGTCTCGGGTTCTTGACTTCTTTTTGTCCTTCTTGTGCTTATGTCTGTTGCTCTCTCTCCTTCTTTTTTGTTTTTCCATGCCACGATCCTTGTTCTTACTTTTCAAGCCACGGTGCTCTCTGACAGAATGCTGCGTGTAAGATTCAGATTTCCTTCTTTTGGATAAGCTGTAGTCATCATCATAATAATCATCATCTCTCTCTGTAGGTGAGTTTTGTAAACAACCATTCTCACTTGTTTTGCTTTTGCCTTTTTCACTTCTTTTGGATTTTCTTTTTTTACTTGATTGGGACACATTAGCTTTACGACTGGCACTTCCATCTCTGGATCCAAGAGAGAATGGGGATGCATACCCACTAGCATCTGTATCACTGAAACTCTGGTACTGGATGGGCTTCACTTTCTGAACGTCTTCACCTTTCCCACCATCAGCGACAGATTCCTCAGAGTCTGACGACAGCTCCACAAGTTCAGGTGTTCTCTCAGCTAGTGGCTTTACATAGCCAACAATAACACAGTTGTCAGAGGAATCATAGCTATCCCCATTCGTCTCCACAGTAGGCTGTACCTGAGGCAGCAATTCTGCTGTGTTGGTGGAAGGTTCTTCATCAGATGATTCTGAAGAATCCAAAGCCGTGGACAAGGTGGCACAAACCTGGTCTGAGCTGGAGTACGATGGACCAGGGGTTTCATCATCCCAAGGTGCCTGGTCAGTACCAGCTGTGAAGGCATTACGTTCTGCTTCCTGGGAATCTGCCTCATCTGGAGAGATGGTAATAATGGAAGACTCAGACCGGCTTCCTTCTTCATATGATGGAGCAGGACAGTCATAATTTGCATGCTGATCATATGCTTCTATGTTAAAAGGACATCTGGCAAAGTTGATAAATTCATGTAAAAAGTGTTCTGTCCTATGAAGCAAGAAGGGCTTTAACTCTTCAGCAAATGCCTGGCTCTCTAGGTCATATCTAGTAACATTGCTCATGATGATATGTTGTACAATATTGACTAAAGACCCATGAGAACCAAAGAGGACAGTGAGCTCACGCTTTAGCCATGGAACTAGTCTATGAAGGCAAGCAGGATTCCTGCGAAAAAATTCAGCTGATATGTCTCTATAGCGCCCTCCATCTTCAATGCTTCGGACACGTGTACCAGCACGATAGAGAGCTCTTCGGAAGTTAATAATTTCCTGTTCCTGAATTTGTCGCATAGATCTGCCCTCTAAGTTGGCTTGTCGCCTCGACTGAAGCCGTCTGATCATTTGACTTATTTCTGCATTTCGTTGTCCAGTTGTCTGGCCTGATAGGCCTTCAAACAGGATCCCATTATCAGGAGGAGATGCCGTCCTCGTATTGGAGGGATTTCTTCGGGAGTAACCAGAAGTACGATGTTCCCTTGTTACTGTTGTCCGGTAGCGGAATCTCCTTCCATCAGGATTGGCAAAAGAGTCTGTTTCTGAAGGCTTTACTGTATATACCTTAAAGTGGTTTTCAGACCTCATACTGTGCACAATGGAGTGAAAAGGCTGTTTGCACAGAGGGCATTCTGCTTTGTTTTTGGACCACTCTTGCACACAACGGAAGCAGAATCTGTGCCAACAACGGTCCAAGTAGGCCACATTTTCAAATCTGTCCAGGCAAATTGGACATTTAGAGTCTGGCGATGCATCCGATGATGACATTGTCTGGTGCAGTTTGTCTGTGCCAAATCTGGGTGAAAAGCTATCAGTTGTCAAATGGTTCGTCAGTGATGCTAAATTCTGAAAATGAAAAAATTGAAAGAAAAATTATCAACACGTGCTTGACTTAATTTGTGCTGATTAAAACCAGTGCTTAATTTGTTTTCAAATAAACTTAAACAATATACTATCATAATAGGGGTGGACAACTGTAGCCCTCCAGGTATTGCTGGACTGTAAATTCTGTAAATCGTAGCTTGAGTTAATGGAAATGACAGTCCAGCAACATCTGGTGGGCTGCAACATAATCATTGCTGTCCCTTAAACTCATGTTATAAATTCCATCTTGCAATGGCCCTTCCCCCCCCCCCCCCTTGTAAATTCACACAATAGCAAACAGTATGCTGTCAAGATGGAGGATTACATGGGGAAATGCAGGCAAAAATCTATATACTTTTACCTTAGTGTACGTATATGCCAGCACAGTCATGCTAGAACTGCTGCAACATGGTAGCCTTTAAGGCTAAAGGGTGGGGTATAAATACTTTAATAAATGAATTAAAAATGATTCAGGTCTCAGTTGTTAATGCTGCAATACTAAGCAATAGTCTCATGGCAGTTGGTCTCATTAAAACCAAAGAAAATCCTGAAGTAATTCATTTAGAACAAAAAAAAATGCATATGATCTAACAGAGGACTGTAATTCTAAAACACCCATTTGTGTGTGAGTGTGTGTGTGCACGCACACATGTGCATTCAAGTAACCTTACTGCCCACAAATTTTTACAGTTGGGCACTTTTTTTTCAAGTCAGTGAGATTTACTTCTCAGGGAACCCAAATGGCAAAGAACTGAAAACAGAAGTTTAGAAGTGCAAACAAAAAGTACCGTGGGCCCTTGGTACTGTATCTCCTGGGGTTTGGTTCCAGGACTCCCTGTGGATAGCAAAATACAGTAGGTGGATGCTGAAGTTCCACGATGTACACCAGGGTAGTGAAATGGTGTCTTTTATATAAGATGGCCAAATCAAGATTTGCTTTTTGCAATTGATATATTTTTTGAATGTTTTCAAGCTGTGGATGCTTGAATCCATTGATATGAAAGGCTGACTGCATGCTTTTGTTGCATAACAGATATGGGGATTTTTAGATACCGTATATACTCGACTATAAGTATACTCATGTATAAGTCGAGGGCAAATTTTGGGGGCAAGATTATGGATTTTGCAATGCCCCATGGATAAATCGAGGGTAAAATTTAGGGGCATATAGAAAATGATCTAAAGGATGAAGCAAAGCAAAACAATGTCAAATAACTTCCAAAAGTCCATCAGACATAATTCTTTGTGCTTATTCTTGAAACTGGATGGATGAGAGAGTAAAGGGGATCAGTGCTTCCAGGACAGATTATACTCTTGCTTTTCACCAGGGGATGGGTCCTTCTTTAAATAAGAGTTAAGATACAGTACTTACATTGACCCATGCATAAGTTGACTCAGTTTTTTGGGGTCAATTTTTGACCTAAATTTCTAGACTTATACATGAGTATATACAGTAATACTGTGGGAGACCGGGATTTATATCACAAACAAATGCACACACATTACACATTTTAATGTGTTTTCCTTCTGAAGGTCAGCACTGCCATTTCTGGGAATTTGGGCTCTTTCCTAATCTAGTGTATCCACCAGAACCTCAGTGCTGTGTGGAACACTGCTATGCAAATTGTGCGCTGTTGTGTGAGGGCAGCTACAGTGGTCCCCCGGGTTGCGAAAGTAATCCGTTCCGGGATCACTTTCGTAACCCGGAAGTATTCGCTACCCGGGGGACTGCTTTTTTTGCTGCACAGCGCGCCGGAGCGCGCTGTTTTAAAGGGCCCGGGTTGCTTTTTTCCCGCAACCCGGGGATTTTTTCGGAGACCGGGCCTGTTTTTCCGGCCCCGGCTCCTTCGGACCCCGGGGATTACGGATCCCGGGGGATTCATAACCCGGGGGTCCACTGTACTGCTGGATGTAACTGATGTCAATAATGACAACTTATGCCAAACTTCCTACTTCCATGGCTGCACTGCCACAGCTTTAGTTTAGTTTCTTTAGAGACCAAAACCTTCTCTAGGCACACATTGTGATTACAGTGGGCCTTTGGTATCTGCTGGGCTCCAGGACCCCGAAAGAATAACAAAGTTTGTGGATACTCAAGTCAAGTAAAATGGCATCCCTTAGATAAAATGGTAAAATCGAGGTTTGCTTTTTTGACATTTATATATTTTTGGATTATTTTCAAGCTGTGGAAAGTTGAATATGTGGATAAAGAAACTGTGAATAGGGAGAGTTGATTGTATATTAAATAGACTGCTTAAATACTGGACCCCTTTCTTCTCAGGATCATGATCTCTTTTTGTCTTCTAAAGAACAGCTTTCTGGATTTGTTGTTTTCAAACGTTTCTGGCTCACATTAGATTCACATGTTACATGGAAGGGGTTTTATGTAATGTTCTCAGCTCAAGAAGAGCAAGGAAAGAGCTTCTGGGGCTCTGCATAAAGAAAGCTGGGATTCAAGGGATCCATCAGATCCTTCTGCAGCTTCTTTGCACCTTGTTTCCAAAAGAGAGGCCTGGTGCCAATGTGCCATAGATGTCCATCCTTGTGAGGGATCACTCTTACCAAGTTGCTTACCCGGGGTGCATCTTATTGTCGTTGTGTGCCTTCAATTTGTTTCGAATTATGATCTGAAGGCAAAACCAAGTTATGCAGTTTTCTTGGCAAGATTTGTTTAGACGAGGTGTGCCACTGCCTTCCTCTGAGGCTGAGAGCATGTGACTTGCCCAAGATTTCATGGTTTCAAGGAAAAGAGAGAGAGAGATGAGAGTCAGTGTATTGTTGTGGTTTGACTGTTGGACTGTGACTCTTGAGGCCAAGATTCAGTTGACTGCTCCAGTATAGAAACCCAGTGGGTGACCTCAGACAAGTCACACTCTCTCAACCTCAGAGGATGGCAGTTATGGCAAACCCCCTCTGAAGAAACCTTGCCAAGGAAACTCTGTGATATACTATGTAAAGAGTATAGCACCCTTGACACTGACTGAAAAAAGAACCTTATCAGCAGGAGCTTTCCCGGACCTCGGTCTACTTCCTCAGACATTACATGCACCTGAGAAAATAAATTCAAGTCTACGAAAGCTCATGCTACCAACTGCTTTCCTTCAGTCACTCTCAAAAGTGCTCCAAGAGCTCTCTACAGACTGATTCCAGAGACTAACCGGGCTATATCTTTGGTGGAGTGGAAGCCAGGTGATGTCTCTCCCTGCCTTCCACTCCACCAAATGAATATCTGAGAAAGTAGATTTCAGTCTAGGAAAGCTCATGCCTCCAGCTTTTTTCTTTCATTCAGTCTCAAAGGTGCTGCAGGATCTCTCTACAGACTGATTCTACAGACTAACATGGCTGTTATGTCTTTGGACTCTACCTCTGCGATATAGGGTCGCCTTAGCGTTGCCATAAGTCAGAAAGGACACGAAGGCACACAACAACAAGGAGGAGGAGGACGGGGGGGAAGGTGGATGCCACAGAGTGGGGTGTAAGTTCAGCCGCATTGGGCTGGTGGTCTACTCTTATTTATATTCTTCTTTTATTTCAAGGATTTACGTCCCACCTTTCTCCCACAATAGGATTTCTCCTCTTGAAGCCAGTTCAGTGCCTCCAAAGAGTAAACCCAAGGAGTGGTGTCAAGGTATTTAGGGGCAAGGAGACCCTGGGTGGGTGTGTCTACACTGTAGCAACAATGCAGTTGGACATCACTTTACGCTATCCTATCCGATCCTGGCATTTGTACTTTTGCAAGGTCTTTTTTGCCTTCCAAACAGTGCTGGCGGTGTCTCAGAACAATACAAATCCCTGGATTCTCTACAAGGAAGCCATGGCAGTGAGTAAGTGGTGCCAAACTGTATTATCATTAGTAGTAGTAATAGTAGTAGTACAGCATAGATGCACCACAGCATGGCATAGAGCAGTGCTCTCCAGAAGATTTTGGACTTCATTTCCCAGAAGCCTCAGCCATGTGGGTCAATAGCCTGGGATTCTGGGAGCTGGAGTCTAAAATTCCTTAGTAAAAGAGCACAGTTTGGGGACCACACTATAGAGTGCCTAAACTGTGTCCTTTAAGAAGAGACTTTGGACTTCATCTCCCAGAAGCCTCAGCTATGTGGGACAATAGCCTGGGATTCTGTGAGCTGGAGACAAACTCCCCTCAAGAGCACAGTTTGGGGACCACAGAATAGTACCATAGTGCCCCAAACTGTGTCCTTTAAGAAGAGACTTTGGACTTCATCTCCCAGAAGCCTCAGCTACGTGGGTCAATAGCCTGGGATTCTGGGAGCTGGAGTCCAAAATCCCTTCATAAAAGAGCACATATAGCATATAGAGGTTTGAGTGTGCTTGGGGACTGTGTGGCTTGACATCCCTCTGAGGGAGAGATAGAGGAAGGGAAGAAAAGACCCGGATGTACCAACGTTCCATCGGAGGGTGTTTATGCCCCCTCCCCCTCCCCCTCCCCCTCCCCCCGCGCGCGCTCATTATTACCGGTTTAGAACGTTGGCGCCGGCGACCGTTGGCGCCGAAAGCTCGGCTCCGCAGCTCCCGCGGGTCACACATTGGGAGGGAGGGAGGCAAACAAGGCCCACCGGGAAGCCCCCCAAGGCTGCTGTCCCCGCCGCCCCACCGCTGGGGGCTAGCGGCGAAGGGCTTCCCTTTGCTATGTATCGCTTCCTATATTTTGCTCCTTGCCTTGTTGCCCTGCCCCGGCCGAATACCGGAAGCACAACCCCTTGGTTTCGAATTAAAAAAAAAAAGGTCACTCACAAGGCCCAGTTTCCGGTCTTCTGACATGAGTGGAATACTGTAAATAATAATAATAAAATATAAAATAAAACAACAACTGACTACATTTAGGTGTGTGTCAGACTCATGGGAGTTGTAGTGCAGTGACTCAAAAATGAGGACCAAATGTAATAATTATAAAGTGGATTCACACTGAGATATATATATGTGCTTCACGTCATGCTCTTAAAAAAAGTCTCACAACAGCAGATTTTTCTTCACACTATACACTTGTATTAAACACAATCCATATTTGTATTCTATAGGCTGCGTCCACACTGGAGAAATAACCCGGTTTGGGACTGCTTTAACTGCCTTTGGCTCAAGGCTATGGAATTCTGGGAGTTGGAGTTTGTTGTGGGGTCCAGAGCGGAGCACAATCCTCTTTTCCAGTGTGTCATGTCCTCTCCTGATATGTCCAAAGTACCACAGCCTCAGTTTAGTCCTCTTTGCTTCTAGGATTAAGAGCCACAGCCCTGCCAGTCTGGAATATCAGTGTGCAAAAACATCTTGCAACACCTTTGAGACTTGAGAGAAAGAACAATAACATCCAAAATCCACAACGCAGTGAGACCTTTATGGGACCAACCGAAATGCACAAAATACATGTGTTTTGTGCATTTTGGTTGGTCCCATAAAGGTATAACTGCTGTGTGGATTTTGGATGTTATTGTTCTTTGTTGTTTGAGTGTTGGACTGTGACTCTTGAGACCAGGGTTTGAATCCCAGATCGGCCCTGTAGACACTGGGTGACCTTGGGCAAGTCACACTCTCTCAGCCTCAGGGGGAGGCAATGGCAAACCCCCTCTGAAGAAACTTGCCAAGAAAACCATAAGTCGGAAATGACTTGAGGGCACAAAACAACGACCTCAAGGCTACCCCTGGATATGTTTCCTGGATGAGAGAAAGAAAGAAGTAGCTTTAAGATCTCCTTGCAAACTTGGTCTACTTCCTCAGATGTATCTGAGAGTTTACGTTTAACTTTGTTCTACAACCCATTTGTCTTTTTAGCAGCCCATTAAAGTCATGTTTCTTCAGAGGGGTTTGTTTTCCATTATCTTCCCTTGAGGCTGAGACAGTGTTACTTGATCACGGTCACCAGTGGACTTTTATGGCCAAGCTGGGAATTGAACCCTGGTCTCCAGAGTCAAAGTAGTCCAACATTCAAACCACGACACCAAACTGGCTCTCATGTGTGTTTCATAGTGTCCTGTTTACCTTTTTATGATGTTTTCTATGTCTGACTCCTTGTGCGTTAATGCTCAGTGACTGTACGATAAAAATCGACACTTTATTATTTATTTATTTATTTATTTATTTTTAATACGTTTCCCACCACCATTCCCTTCTCCTTTTGTGTCGTGTCTTTTTAGACTGTAAGCCTGAGGGCAGGGAACCGTCTAATTAAAAGATTGTATGTATAGAGCTGTGTAAATTTATAGGTTAATAATAATAATAATATATAAATAAAGGTTAATAATAATAATAATAAAGTTTGGGGACCACTGCTCCAAAGGGAGGGCATTTTGGAAATCCTACTGGACAGAAGGCTGAAATGGAGGACGTGTCCTGGAAAAGGAGGACACCTGGTCAACCTGTGTCCCAAATCGCCTGGAAAGTTGGGCTCTCCAAATGCAGTGCATGCATGGCGGGAAACTATGAGAAAGGGTTAATATATAAAGAGAACGCGGAATGGGTGGAGAAAGGGGCGGGGACATGCAAATTGAGTACCAATGGAGAGAGAGAAGAAAACAGGCCTTGCCTCTTGGGCTGCTGCTCACCCTCACCTTGAGTGGTACCAAAAAAAGTGCCTTGGAAGTCAGGGAAGACCTTTCAGCATCGCTTCTCGGCCTTTTGGCTAAGATCAAGTGTAGTATCTGTTCTTATCAGTTTAATATCTGATATGTCCTCTATTTGAGGACTATATATTAAGTGGATTTTTGGAGCTGGGAGATGGAATAGGGGCTTGCTCCATCCACTCCACGCATCAACCTGGTATTGCAGTGCCTCCAGGAATGGTGCACCTCCCTCTGGGAGAAGTTTTTTGTGGTTCAAAGATAGATAATGGTGGTGATGGTCACAATGGGAGCTAAATTATTTTCTTTCTTTGAGGAGAAAGTCATACTCCTAATAGAACTAAGGTTGCATCCACATTGGAGAAACAACCCAGTTTGGCACCGCTTTAACTCATTCTGGCTGGAGGCTATGGAATTCTGGGAGTTAGTTTGTTGTGGGGCCTGCTAACTCCAACTCCCAGAATTCCATAGCCTCCAGCCAGAATAAAGAGTGAAAGCGTTGCCAAACCGGGTTAGTGTGGATGCAGCCTGAGTGTGGATTCTGTATGGCGATTAGCACTGCAAACTAGCCTTTCCATGCTTTTTTAAAATATGCCACTGCGAGATTAATGTGTAGGGTGAGGAGATAGCCCTGAATAATAATAATAATTAATAAAAAATAAATAAATAAGAATGATTTATAATAATAATAATAATCATCCTGTCGTTCTTCAGACTTGTGGACTCCAATTCCCACAAGCCCTTGCTTCAGGCCTCACCGCGGAGGCTTCTGGGAGTGGAAGTCTCCATGGCACGAATGAGTGGCGATGACGTCACGGGGCCCTGCCTTGGTTGTCTTCCTTCCTGGGGCCTCTTTCTCTCTCTCTGCTTGCTTCTTGCTCGCCACAGGAAGGAAAGGGGCCCATTTTGGGAGTCCTCCTCCCAGGCCTTTCCCTGCCTACTAGTAGTGCCTAGCCCCCAGGATAACTAGACACCTCAGTCTCTGAGGGCATGGCAATGCTCCAGCAACAAGTGAACCGGACCACGCTGGAGTGGACATACTCCCTGGTAAGAACCAACCAGGGGACAGGCAGCCCAGGCGCTTCAGTTCTGGACTCCCCACTCTGGGGAGCTGGATTCGAATCTTGCTGCAGGAATAATAATAGTAATAGTTAATAATAATATATTAATATTAATATAATTTATTATTATTATTAATATAATATTAATATAACATACTTATTAATATTATTATGAATTAATATAATTAATTACCATAACTAATAATAATTAATATTATAATAATTAATAATAATGTATGTTATATTAATATAATTAATTAATTATTAATATAACATACTTAATATTATTAATTAATATTAATATAAAGTAATTATTAATATTAATATATTTATATAACATACTTATATTATCAATTATTAATATAATATTGTAATTAATAATAATTATTACTATTAATATTAAATATTAATATAATATTAATATACCATACTTATTAATATTATTAATATTAATTATTGTTATAATATTAATATTAATAAGTATGTTATATTAGTATTGTGTTAATAATTAATATTAATAATTACATTATATTATTATTATTATTATTACAGTATTGCAGCAGGATTTGAACCCAGCTCCCCAGAGTGGGAATACCCTCACTTTTCAGCCAAAAGGCTTATCAAAGCTGCTTACGAATTGTTAATTAGACATTCCCCTGCCCTCCGGCAAGTTTTATGGCACCACTTTAACTTCCATTTCTCCATGCTGTGGAATCCTGGGATTTGTGGTTTTGCGAGGTATTCCAGCCCTCCTGTGAAGACAAGAGAGCTCTGATGCCACAAATAAAGTACAAATGCCAGGGTTCCCTAGCAGGGAGCCATGGAAGTTTAAACCGGTGTCAAACTGGATTATTTCTGCAGCGCTGATGCATCGTGACTCTTTGTGTATGTTCCTTCTTCAAAACACCTGTTGACTTATGGCAACCCCACGTATTTCATAGGGTTTTCTTACTCAGAGGTGGTTGTGCCAGTTACCCTAAAATATGGCCTACAATACCTGGCATTTCCCATCCAGGTATCAACTCGGGCTGCCAATCACAATGTGGTTGTCTGGATTTGTTTTCTCATTTTGTCTCTCATCGTTGAGGTCTACCTGTGATGTCAAGTACAGGCCTCTCTCGTCTTTTTAAGTGGGAGAACTTGCACAGTTGGTGGCTGACTGAATACTTTTTTGCCCCACTTTAATCTGAGCATGCTCCTCAAAGTTTTTCAGTTTGTCGAAGTAGGAGTTGAGACTATTCTGATGTCCAGGAAAAATTAGCTGGAAGTTTTTCATTTTAATTTTTTGCAACATTGGCATTAGGAGGAAGGTGAAGGGCTGGGGAAAGATATTCAAGGTTGAGTTGCAGCAGAGCATCTGTAATAAGCAACGCATTAAAGCTTGACCTGGGAAAGAATGAGACTCTACTTTCCAAGATCCTACCGTAGCTGTTGCGTGCGTTTACTTACACTGGCATGTTGAAATCACAAGAAAAGTGGAGGCTGTTGAAAGAAAAACACATCTACTTTCTTAACTGAGATATACCTGTAGTTGCAGCAGCTACTGCCCAGAAGTCCTTGGGAGAAACCGTTTTATCCTGCTTGGAGACCTGCGTCAAATACAAGTGTATCTGAAATGTCTTGTTATTGATTGGATGAAAACAAACAAATTGAAATTTAAACGAGACAGAGGTGCTCCTGTCAGTCCAAAGGTAGATCAGGAAATAGGGATGCAGCCTGTGTTGGATAGGGTTACACTTCCCATGAAGATATAGGTCTGCAGCTTAGGTGTGCTCCTGGATTCAACTCTAAGCCTTGGAAGCTAAGGTTTCAGAGGTGGCTACGAGTGCATTTTCATGGGTAAAGCTTGTGTCCCAGCTGCATGTTTTCCTGTCAGATCTGGTCGTGATAATGCATGCCTTAGTTACATACTGGTTGGATTACTGTAATGCGCTTCATATGGGTCTGCTGTTGAACAGTGTTAGGAAACCAACTGGTCCAAAGAGCTGCATCCAGGTTGGTAAGTGGGTCTCGCTACTGGAAACACACAACTCCCTTGTTACAACAGCTTCACTGGTTACTGGTCCATTTCTAGGCACAATTCAACGTGCTGGTTTTGACCTACAAAGCCCTATATGGTTCAGGTTATTTGAAGGACTAATATTCTCCCTTACAAACCAGCCCATCTTCAGATCTGCTGGGAAGGCCTTCCCTCTGCCCCACCACCTTCACAGGTACATCTGTTGAAAACACAGCGGTTGCCTCCGAGGCTCTCGAACTCCCTTCTCAGAGGAGTTAAACTGGCACCTTTCCTGCTTTCTTTTTGCTGACAAGTGAAGACTTTTCAGTTGATTGACAATATCAGACACGTCCTCACCTAATAATGAGCTGGATCTTGCAAACTGTTGGGCTGGTGTGCGCGTGTTTTAATGATAAACGTTTTATTTTTTTCTGACTTTTGTATTTTGTGGATTTTCAATGTTTTTTTTTAAATTTGTTGCAAGCTGCTTTGAGTCCTAAGCTGGGGAAAAGGTGGGATAGAAATAAATATAATAACATTAACAATGATCATGTTTTGCTATCTTCCTTTAACAGATACTTCTCACCATTGTGTTGCTTTCGTGGGGATATGTTATTTACGCAACACGGATAGCAGCCAAATGGCAGCTGAGGGAGGACTATCCAATGCAAACACAGAATCTTTGAGTCAAACCATGGCAGAGACCATCTACAGCCATGTACAAATGTCAGGGAATTTAGGGTGGTTTCAGCCACAGTCTATAAAAATCTGAATTCAAGGGATGAAAAAGATTTACAGAACTGTGATAACAGTGCCAAGACCTCATGGCAAGAATCCAACATAAAATGAATACCACTCTTGGAATGAGCATCTTCTTTGAAGAAACCTTCAATGGACTTGACCTCATTTGCTCCGACTGTTATGCTGAATTTAGAGATAAGATGACAAAGCCTGACATCCTAAAAGAGCTATTCCTAAGAAAACCACCAGTCTTGCACACCTAGAATAAATGACAGTCATATATGCAGAGGTCACCTGTTAATTCTGTGTTTAAAGATTACACAATGTTTTTTTTAGAAATTCTAAGTCAACAACTATGCAACTATAACTTCAGCTGAATTTGTTGCAAAAAATGCATGCACCTAAAGGATTTCATGGTAAGGAAATAAAAATATTTTGATAGTTGAAAGAGTCAGGATTTGCAGTATGGTATTACCTAATATTTACATGGCTCAATCTGTAATCCAGGCAGAAATTGACACTAAGCAGTGACAAAGTGAAAGACTGAAATTTAAACTTTGTCTTCTTTTGTAAAGCTTATATTAATTTTTTACTGAACTTTGTAACATTAAGAGGTAAATTAAAGCAGTGGTACTCAAACATTTTATCCATGGGATTCTATTTTACATCTACATGTGGATGTCACACACACCCCCAATATGGATAAAATATTTTGTTTATTTAGTTTCCATATTTTCATTCGCATATTCGTGTATATTCATATTTTAACATTCAAATTAGAAATAACATTCAAATTAGAACAGTATTAGTTAAGTAAATTCTGTATTTAACTCAATACGTGTAAATTTTACACATAAAAAAAAAGTTTAGGAGAAGGATGAGGGACCATGGCCCCCAAGGCTCGTGTCTCCCTTGAGCAATTCTTGCACCCTCAGCAGGAGTCCTGCCCCACCATTTGAGAACCATTGAATGAAGTCATTTGAGCTTCTTTCCTTCTTTGGCTCGGTTCAGCTGCTTTCCAAATAAATACGGCTCATTCCCTCCTGTTTGTAAATATAATGTGATATCCAGATTGCTAATGTTTTATACTTGCTGACTTGATTTTTGCTTTTTTTTTTTAACTGACAGGTTACAGTCTGTCCTTTTTTATAAAATGCAAGATTAGCTACAATCCCTGCTAAATCAAGCATGGTAAAAGTTGGACTGAACAGGCCAAATCTCGCCATTACAGTAGACACATTGGACAACGGAACTTGGTGCTGCCTTAACAAAATCTCATTCATTTAGTGGATCTATTCTGACTTTCATTACACAACAAGCTCATTTATTTGGCAATTGTCTACTGTTTTGTAGTGTATACTCCTTTACTGTTCTGAGTAAAAGAAAAGGGCAACACTATAACAAATTTATTTCAAAAATCAGAATAGTAATCCTGAAGCCACTTTAATTGTTAAATAAAATTTTGAGTTATGCATTTCAGTAGGAAGCAGGACAAATGCCTGCAGGTGTCTGAGGTCTTCAGCCCTTTAATGATGGCCGCTTGGTACTTCTAGTGGAGGAACAACTTCATTCGTCTCCAGAATAGTGTCACCCTAAAGAAATTAAAGACATCCCATCATCAAAATAAAGTTAAGACACCAAACACACTTTCTTCTTCCACACAACAAAAAGCAGCATTTTTTCTATTATTAGTACACAGTACATTTAGAGGCATTTTCCTATGTATAAGAAATTTTTAGCATACAGCAGATTTGTGAAGTCTGGGCCTGAACAGACAGGCCAAAATAAAACTGCTTTGGGTCACTTTGGAAGTATGCTGTTTAAATGAAATACACATCTCAAGAGGCCAGAGCTGTGCCAAAGCTGTGTTCCAGTCCTTAGGACTAGAGCATGGCTTTGACATGGCTTCCGGCCTCTTTTTAGGACACATGCATAATTTAAACAGCCTGTCTCCAAAGTGACCCAAAGAAGCTTTATTTTTGCCTGTCTGTATGGGCCCTCCATTTTTCTACAGCGCATTCAGTTTATATTATTATGAATATTTACATCCTCTCATATAAGAATAGATACCAAACTTGGCACATGTAAATAGAATTCAAAATTCTTCTTAGAAAATTGTTCTCAGATTGCATACCTAAACACCTATTTAGGTAAGATCTGATTTAGTAGGTACTACTTTGCCTTATATAGAGAGGTGGATTATTTAAAGGCAATTTAAACCACATCTGAATTCATCATTTAATTCAGAAAGACAAACCCCTGATTTAAACCCTTGATTTACATACATTTTCACAGTTTTTTTTCAAGCGGGCAAATATGTGTACTAAAACGTTACAGGAGTTTTCAAGTTCTAGGAGTGACCATTCTCCTGTGGCAAATTGTCCTCCTTTCTGTATTGTGTCTCTTGTCTCCTTTGGGCTAGCTCCATCTGTTTCACTCAGCCTCTGTATATCATAGAGCAAGTCTGCTGAGAAACAGGAACTACAAGCACAGAACTGCTAGCAAGGTCTAGTACTGTTATTACTATTCGGTGCTACGCAGACCAAAACCATTTTCACAAATAAAAAGCTCAAATGATTGGCCCCATTTGATGTACGTAACCCAGTGTGTGCATCTGACAGAGCCATTGCTTCATTTTTATGAGACTATTTATTATACACTATTTTTATATACTTAAAATCAGATTTGCAAACAGTATTTTTTTTAAAAAAAATCACCTCTGTTAACCACCCTGCGTACATACGATCTCCATAGTTCTTTCATTTCTCTACATAATAAACTGATATAAGGAAAAAAAATGAAATCAACTCACAGGGAATATCTTGGGCTTTGAAGAAACAACTCCATACGGCTGTTTCTGAAATGAAAATATTAAAACATGAGATTCTGGGGAAGTATCATTCTGAGATTGTATTCATTATATTCTATGTTCTCCCATCTTAATATTGTTTCATTTGTGGCTTGCAAAGAAGAATAAAGTCTTTCACAGGTGAAAATACACTTCTCTTCCATGAACAGGGAGAAAGTACTACCTGATTTTTGGCCCTGTATCAGTTGGTGATTCAAGAGCAATATCATATACTGTATGAACAACAACAACAGAAATCCTAAAGGCAGAGGAACCATTCCTAAATACAATCTGTCCCCAATACTAACTTTTCTGTATGTAGCAGTGGGCTGTGTGGTCATATATTTATGGGATATTAGTCTGCTCAGCTTTGACATTCCCAGAAATGGGGGTTTGTGGAGAGAATGGTGTTGTCTATATAGTATCTTGTCTGTCAAACCACACTCACTAGCATTGTCAAGGCTATTTGTTTGTTTAAGAAAGCAGCTCCAATCCCAGCCACCTTTTTTGCACACCTTAGATGCAATGAAGTAAGATGAAAATGTATACTTTTGTATGCAGAATCAACTTTGCTGCATCATGAGATACTTAAGCTTGCACACTGTGAACAATTTAAGAATGAGGACAAAATTTGTGTGAGCCAAGTACTCTTCATTGAAGAGGGTTTTCCAAGTTTTCTCTTCTCAAGACAGGCTCTGCACCCCATAATAGTAACATCTTCCAAAATGGTAGCTGTATGGCAAGCGGAGGGTCAATGTAAAAGGCAACTCCCACATTTGGCAACTTCTCTCAGAAAGCTGGAAGGGCCTTCTGCTTGTACAACACTTTAGGACCAGACAATAGGTTCTTATCAACAAAAGATTTCAATTAAATATGTGTGAATTATCCTTTACAGCATTGCTAGCCAAAACAGAAACCAAAAGGGAAAATTCCTTGAGCACTCACTGGAAAATCAAACACCATAGCCGACTACTTTCTTGCCAATGCCAGTAGGGTTTTCCTTTTCCAAATGGCATATATAGCTGCATCTTCGTATCCATGGGGGATCCATTCTGGACCCCTTCCCCACTGGATACAAAAAAATGCAGGACCTCAAGTCCTGTGGTCCCTAATGACTAGTACGGCTGTGTGCATGTGCCACTATTTGGGACTTAAGGAATTGGGACAACAGGGCTTGCCGTCCACAGATGCTCAGATCTGTAGATGGCAAGCCCTAGGATGGCAAGGTCCCACTGTATTTCATTTTAAGTGGATTGAGCAAAATAGGAGTCTGACTCATGCTGTTCCTGCACAATTCTAGATTTGATTTTCCCCTCTGCACAGCTTTGTATATATAAATGTTATGTTTTATACATGGTAGACATGTTACATTTGTTAACCAGGACATCTGTTAGCTTAAGCATGAAAAGAGGGACCCATGACATCTAAAACAGGCCACTAGTCACCTTCATATAGGAACTCACAGTGCTTTCTTTTGGTTTGTCTCCTTCCATGACCAGATCCAAAGCATGAGATGCATTCCTAGTTCTTACCTAGCAGATATTCCTCTCATTCCCTGATATCAGGGGTACCAATGGCTTAAGAAGATGAGCTGTATTTTGTAAAAAATAATCTAGAAGGCATGCAACGGTGTAAGAGCCACCTGATGCTTTTTCCACACTGGCATCTCACCAGAAAAGAAGAAATCAGTAAAGACATTTATAGGGACTGGAGAACATACCCACTAGGCTGAAAACAGTGCTTTCTTGTCTACATAACAAGAACAACATAATCATCATCATATTTATTTCTTATCCACTTCTCTCCATGGAATGAGGTGGGGAACAACAACAATTAAAAAAGAAACAAACATCAGTTAAAACACACCTCACTTTAAAAGGACAAGTAAGATGTGCACTTATTAAAACAACCCACGTCTAAAATTTGTCATTTAAAATTCACAATTTAAAGATCATCTGGATAAGCTTGCTGGAGTATCATTGTCTCCTATCATATTATGAGTGCAAAGTGTGGCAGGACTTTCTACCTTGAAGAAACACTTCTAATAAGAATTGGACAAAACTATAAAGCCCTCTTGTTTCATCAGAAAAGTTTCTGCAATACTTCCCAAAACTGGGTACCTGTCAAGGTGGGGTTGAGAAATTAAAACTCTTCCACCAAGCCACTGCAATACTGAGCCACAAAACCAATCAACTTAAGATGCTGCTTCCCGCCCATTTTCCTACAGGGCTATTTTAAATCTTCAGTAAGAGGCAGACAGAAAATGTACAGTGGTAACACAAAGATTGATGTATCTTGTATTTGTGTATGCAACTTATCGACAGGCCCTAGAATTACTTTACAAAAAAATGCTGCAAAGCATACATACTTACCAACAGATGATATTTCACGTAGTAGTGAGTAACCCAAAAAGGAATAAGTAACCGAACGAAAACAAATACTCCAGCGTTGTAGGTTTTGAATACCTAAAAAGAAATTATTTTTCTTGTTAGTTTTGTAAATCATACTGTCTTTTACATATGGCACAACATTATGGTTGTAATTAAAATGGTTTTAGATTTCAGAAGATGAACTGCTGTGGACTTCCACAGAGATGCCCTCCCTCCACACTCCCATTGCAACTGCTCTGGCCTTTGAGTAGCCAGCATCTGCCGGACTTTATACTTTCTTCCACTGCCATTCCCTTTTCCTTATGTGTCCTGTCTTATATATAATACACTTGTCTCTCCATATTCGCTAGGGTTAGGGGCACAAGACCCCTGTGAATATGGAAAAACCGCAAATAACAAAAACACCTCCCTAGGAATCCCTAGGTCCTCCACTGCAACTCTGTGGTCAACGTCGACAGACACTGACCATGGAACTGCACTGGAGGAGCTACAAAGGCCTGGTAGAGTATTCTCTCCAGGAATCTCTAGGTCTTTCAGGGCAACTTTTAAAGTTGGCCACAGAATTGCACTGGAGGACCTAGATGTTCCTAGAGAGAACATATTAATTAAGCCCGTAAATAATCAAATCTGCAAACGTCAAAGCTGCAAATATGGAGGGATGAGTGTATATATCTATAGTGTGTGTGTGTGTGTGTATATATATATATATACACACACACACACACACACTAAAGATATATGCATACATATCCCTAATGTGTGTATATCTATACATGTGTGTGTGTGTGTATAAACATACATATTACCTACTAAAAATGGACAAGACAGAAATTATTGTATCTATCTATGCATACATATACATTCTAGACGTTTCCAAGCTTTGCTGCACAGGCACAGATTAACCCATTTGTGTGATTTGCAGAGACCATGAAAAAGAAATACATATATGTGTGGGTGTGTGTGTATGTATGTATGTGTATATATATATATATATATATTGTGTGTGTGTGTGTGTGTATATATATATATACACATACAGACAGATAGATACTGGTGTATATATATAGTGTGTGTATAATGTGCGTATAAAAATATATAACATAATACATATATATGTATGTGTGTGTGTGTGTGTATATATAACATATAATACAAATATAGGTGTATATATATATATATATATATAATGTGTATATAAAAATATATAACATATAATATATATGTATGTGTGTTTATATATATATATATATAAAATGTGTATGTAAAAATATATAACATATAATATATATGTATGTGTGTGTGTATATATATATATATATATATAGAGAGAGAGAGTATATAAACATATAACATAATGCAAATATATGTGTGTGTATATATATATATATATATAATGTGTGTATAAAAATATATAGCATATAATACATATATATGTATGATAGTGTGTATGTATAAACACATATAAAATATAATAGAAATATGTGTGTGTATAAAATATATAACATATAATACAAATATGTGTATATATATATATATATTATATGTGTATAAAATATATAGCATATAATACATACATATATATATATGTAGATAGTGTGTGTGTGTGTATATATATATATATATATATAAACAAATATAGCACATATACACTGTTGTTGTTGTGTGCCTCCAAGTCATTTCTGACTCACGGCCTCCCAAAGGCGATCCTGTCAGAGGGATTTCTTCCCGCCAGGTTCCTCCAGAGGAGCTTTGCCACGGCCGCCCTCTGAGGCTGAGAGAGTGTGACTCTGAGCCTAAAGGCCACCCAGCGAGTGTTTTATGGCAGAGCCAGGATTCCCCACCATGTCCCTCAAACAGCCCCCTCAACCTCCCTCTCTCTCTGTGTGCCCTCTATTGAGAGATTATCACACACCGGGGGGGGGGCTCAATCCCAGAACTATCACGCAGCCATCCCGTTATTGGCAAAAACGAACACCCCAACGGGATGACTGCGGGATGGGACCGACTTCAGTGTGATAATGTCATACTTGTCTCTATTAGGCTCCCCACCTGTTTCCTCCAGAGCCCTCCTGGCCTGAGGAAGCTCTCCCAGAAGCCCTCCACCAGCCCGGGCTTCCTCGGGGGAAGGACGGGCTCCCGAGGGCTCAGCTCCTGGTCCCGGAGCCAGCGGCGTCGGAGCTCCCGGAGCTGCTGCAGACGGAGCTTCTCGTCCGGAGTGTAGCCCAGGACAGACCCAGGAGATGAAGCACCTCCCCTGCGCTCCACGCCCGACATTTTGCGACCTTGCAGCAGCAGGAGGAGGACACCCTGCCTCCCTCGGCCGGAAGTGACGTCACTCAGCGCCATTACCCACTGAGGCCTCAACTGGGCCCTCCTTGAAGAAGAAGAGACTTTGGACTTCATCTCCCAGAAGCCTCAGCCATGTGGGACAATGGCCTGGGATTCTGGGAAATGGAGTCCAAAGTCCCTGAAAGAGCACAGTCTGGGGAACACTGAATAGTACTAATTGTGCCCTTGAAGAGATTTTGGACTCCAGCTCCCAGAAGTCTCAGCTATGTGGGACAATAGTATGGAATTCTGGGAGCTGGAGTCCAAAGTCCTTTAAAGAGCACAGTCTGGGGACCACTGAATAGTACTATAGTGCCTCAAACTGTGCCCTTGAAGAGACTTTGGACTTCATCTCCCAGAAGGCTCAACAATGTCTGCCAATAGCCTGGGATTCTGGGAGATGGAGTCCAAAGTCCCTGAAAGAGCACAGTCTGGGGACCACTGAATAGTACTAATTGTGCCCTTGAAGAGATTTTGGACTCCAGCTCCCAGAAGCCTCAGCCGGCCCTTGTGGTCTCTTCCAACTGTATTCTATGGTTCTCAGTCATGCTCAATAGCCTTGGATTCTGGGAGCTTTAAAGTTCTTTAAAGGGCACAGTTTGGGGACCACTGAATAGTACTATTGGGCCCCAGACTGTGTCCTTTAAGAAGAGACTTTGGACTTCATCTCCCAGAACCCTCAGCCACGTCTGACAATAGCCTGGGATTCTGGGAGATGGAGTCCCAAATCCCTGAAAGAGCACAGTCTGGGGAACACTGAATAGTACTATAGTGCCCCAAACTGTGTCCTTTGAGAAGAGACTTTGGACTTCATGTCCTAGAAGCCTCAACCATATTGGCCAATAGCCTGGGATTCTGGACCCAAAGTCCTTAAAAGAGCACAGTCTGGGGACCACTGAATGGTATTGTTGGGCCCCAAACTGTGTCCTTTAAGAAGAGACTTTGGACTTCAGTTCCCAGAAGTCTCAACCATGTCTGCCAATAGCCTGGGATTCTGGGAGCTGGAGTCCAAAGTCTCTTCAAGGGCACAGTCTGGGGACCACTGTGAATAGTACTATAGTGCCCCAAACTGTGCCCTTGAGGAGACTTTAGGCCTCATCTCCCAGAAGGGTCAACCATGTCTGCCAATGGTCTGAGATTCTGGGAGCTGAAGGCCACATTTTCTCTTCAAAGGCACAGTTTGGGGAACTAATATGGGGAAAACCTGAAATGCAGGCCATGTTGTTGTTGCTGCTGCTGCTGTTATGCGCCTCCAAGTCGTTTCTGACTTATGGCAAAGACCCCCAGAAAACTAATGGTGGGGTCTTCTTTCTGCAGGGTGGTCAGAGGCCCTCCATATTCCCAGGACCCATCCTACCCTTCAACCTTCTCTCCAGGAGGAATTTCAAAACGTCCTCCATTTTGAGCATGACTGAGAACCATAGAATACAGTTGGAAGAGACCACAAGGGCCATCCAGTCCAACCCTCTGCCGTGCAGGAACTCTCCATCAAAGCATCCCCGACAGATGGCCATCCAGCCTCTGCTTAAAGACCTCTAAGGAAGGAGACTCCACCACCCTCCGAGGGAGTGTGTTCCACTGTCAAACAGCCCTTACTGTCAGGAAGTTCCTCCTAATGTTGAGGTGGAATCTCTTTTCCTGCAATTTATATCCATTGTTCCGCGTTCTAGTCTCTGGAGCAGCAGAAAACAAGCTTGCTCCCTCCTCAATATGACATCCCTTCAAGTATTTAAACAGGGCTATCATATCACCTCTTAACCTTCTCTTCTCCAGGCTAATACCCAGCTCCCTAAGGCGTTCCTCATAGGGCATGGCTTCCAGGCCCTTCACCACATTAGTTGCCCTCCTGGACATGCTCCAGCTCCTCCACATCTTTTTTGAGGTTGTGGTGCCCAGAACTTGACACAGTATTCCAGTATTCCTGACCAAAGCAGAATAGAGTGGCACTATTACTTCCCTGGATCTAGACACTATGGAGTTTATCACACGGGAGGAATTTCAATTTCGAAAGAAATGGAAGTGAGGCCAGTTCGGAATTGAGTAAATTTGCTAGTTCAGCGAATTTACTTGATTGCATATTGACACTGCATTGCGTTCAGAACTGCCCGAAATTGCCTCCCAGTGCCTGAAATTGCATGTGATAGTCTCTCACGCAATCACGCGAAACCCCATGATTGCATTCAGATTGCCATTGGATTATACTTTCAATTCCCTTCATTTGATAAACTCCTATGCTTCTATTGATGCAGCCTAAAATAGCATTGGCCTTTTTATCTGCCGCATCACACTGTTGACTCATGTTCAACTTATGGTCTACTTGGACTCCCAGATCCCTTTCACATGTAGTCTCCTTAAGCCATGTGTTCCCCGTCCTATATCTACTTTCCAGCTTCTCAACAATCTTTTTTGAAGTTGTGGTGCCCAGAACTGGACACAGTATTCTAGGTGAGGCCTGGCAAAAGCAGAATCACTTCCCTTGATCTGGAGACACCACTATACAGTACTTATTCATGCAGCATTTTTTTGTTGCTGCACCACACGGTTGTTTCATGTTCAGCTTGTCTTCTACTAGGACTCCTACACGTACTGTTGTTAAGCATGAATTGACATTTCTGTTGGTGTTTTATCTTTTATGGGGTTGTCTTCCATTTCCACCTTCCATCCAGGAGGAACACCAAAATGTCCTCTATTTGGAGCATGACTGAGAAGCATGAATTTACTTCTATATGAGCATTTTTAGCTTTTATTTGGGTGTGTCCTACATTTTGTGGTGTCTTGTCCTTTGCAGTTAGGATATCTCTTCACCCTGCCTTTACAGGGCCAGCCAAAATGTACAAATGTTGTTGTGTGCCTTCAAGTCATTTCTAGCTGATGACAACCCTCTCATGGGATTTTCTTATCAAGGTTCTTCAGAGGAGCTTTGCCATTACCATTATTCTGAGGCTGGAAGCATGTGACTTGTCCAAGGTTGCCCAGGAGTTTCATGGCCAACCCAGAATTCAAACCCTGATCTCCAGAGTTGTAGTCCAACATTCAAACCACCACACCATGATGGTGTACAATAACATCTGAGTCCCACAAAACAGGGATAGCTTTTTTGGACCAACCAAAATGCACCCTGCAAGCATTTGAAGTCCCACTGGCTTTTTCATCAGGAAAAGATGTTTCTCATACTGGAGAAAGAAAGAAAGAAAGAAAGAAAGAAAGAGAAATGTTTTAGGGGTAGACATTTTGGCCATATAGCAAAGTACAGTTAACATCCAAAGTCCATAAAACAGGAATACTTTTATGGGGCCAACCAAATTGCACAAACAATATCTTGCAAGCTTTCAAAGCTCCACTGGCTTCTACATCAGGCCAAAGATGTTAAAAATCAAACAGGGGGAGCTAAAATAAGATATGTTAGTCCCAAGCCTGCATTTTGTCAAGACGTGGCTGTTTTCAGTTCAGGTGGTGTTGGAGGGACCTTTATGGTGGCTGCTCATCTGTCTAGTCTTGCTAATGGAACATATATCTATATATATCCCATTAGCAACAGCAAGACAAGGAGGAGGAATGGCTGGCCTACAGGGCCCCTCCAATATATATATATATATACACACACACACACACACACACATACACACACACACACACACACATATATATATATATCCTGGAATACCCATATGGCCAGGAGAGGCCTGCCTACAAGAATGGGAATGGGAAATACTCTGGTTTTAAAATAAAATAAATAGAGAAAAAAACATAGTTACTAACTAAAAACGTGTTAAGAAAGGAAGAAGAGATATTTACCAAAAATCTGGCTGCAAAATAGTAAACAAACTTAAGTACCTGAGTATATGGCTTATAAACAATAATATAGGTCTTTTTGAAAACAACTACAAGAAGACCTGGAGGGAAGTACAAAAAGACTTAATAAAGTGGAGCAAATTAAATGTATCAATTCTAGGAGGAATTTCAGTCATAAAAAGATGCTGCTTTCAAAAATTATGTTTCTGTTATCTAATTTAACAATCATTACAAAAGAAGAAATAAAGATGGAATGGACCAAAGAGTTAAAGAAGTTTATTTGGAAAGGCAGGAAGCCGAGAATAAGATGGGAGGTATTGAAAGACAGCAAGGAAAGAGGAGGCTATGCCATACCAGACTTAAAAGTATACTCATGGGCATGCAGTCTCATCTGGATACAAGACTGGATAAAGTTAGATAAGACTGCAATGCTGAATTTGGAAGGAGCTGGATTAAGATACGGCATGCCTATCTTTGGTATGATAAACAATAAACAAAGACTTCTACAATCAACCAATTAGAAAAGTTCTCTTAAAGACGTGGATAAAGTTTTTTTTTTTTTAAATAACAAAATACCTCTCTGGATATCAATACAAGGGGCATTCTTTGGCAGATGGAGTAATAATGAAAAATGGTTAACATATAAGGACATAATAAAAATAAACAAAAATGGAAACATTGAAATAAAGCAGAGAGATGAGCTAATAAAATAAAACCCTAAATTGGTTTACAAAGATCAAAGAGAAATATAAAGAAGGTGTAAAAAGAGAAAGGATAGAAAAAGCACCAAATGAACTAGATGAAATATGGTGGAAATCAGATAAGAAAAAAAAAATATCCAAAATTTATAAAATATTAATGAATAGAGACATGGAAAAAGAAACCATTAAGGAGGGTATGATAATATGGGCAAAAGACATAGGCCACCCGATCTCCTATGAAGATTGGCAGAAGGCGTGGAGGAAAATAAAGAATTTCACTGTATCACAAGATCTTAAGTTGTATTTAACCCCATTAAAACTTTTTAAAAAATCTATAAATTAGCAGACCAAAAATGCTGGCGCTGTAACAAAGACTCGGGTTCATTGTACCATATGTAGAGGTCCTGTGATAAGATAAAAAAAAAAGGGGGGGGGCTAAACTGCATTCACAAATTCAAAGAATATTTAAAATACAGTATGCAATGACACCAAAGCTATGCCTACTAAACATAAAATCTACCCTTAAAATTGATGAAAAAAATATTGGGGGGTGATAATGTATTTAATAAGAGCAGCTAGAATAATTTTAGCCAAAAAAAAAAAAAAATTGGAAAAACAAAGACTCTCCGTCCATAGAAGAATGGACAATAAAGGTACAAGAACTAAGAGAAATGGACAGACTAACACATCTGATCAATAATAAATCAAAGGATAAATTGGAAGAAGAGTGGTTTCCAATACTGTAGTATTGGGAAGACACACTTGGAATTAGAAAGGACTGATTGAATTATTGAAAAGAAAAATAGCAGGTTTTGGAAATGAATGAAACAAATGAAGTAAGTGTATGGGCACAGAAGGTAAAATATATGTATATGGGTATAGTTATATGGGTATAGGAAAAGAAAGATAGTTTAGAATGGAAATGGAAATATGCAAGGAAATTTTATGGAATTTCCTTCATCCAATAAGGATGAATAGACAAGGAAGAGAATAATAGATTCAGTTATTTTAAGAGTACTAAAAGCAGATCACAGAACGAAAGGGGGGTTAAAGAGGAGACAAATAGGATAATGGTGAAGTACAGTCACAGAAAAAGAGGAATTTATGGTAAGAAAAAGTGTGATCAAGCAGAGGAACAGGATAATTAAGTTATTATTCAGAAAAATCTGTATGGTACCGTATAATATATAGACAAGGAAGTCAAACAACTCAATGTATCAAGAGTCAATGAATTTTATTTACTCCCAATGTATTTTTTAAAAACATCAGTTTAAAAAAATCCAGGCAACTAAGGTCAGTTTGTCAGTATGATGCCTTTGCATTGCATTTTCACCCTTGGACTTGCTCTGAAGGGACCAGATATTCAGCTATCTTCCCATGAACTCTGACTCGATAAATGCAGGTGAATTTCATATTGCCCCAGTTGCTCTGCACCTTGAATTTTATATATAGAAATGTTTTTGCAGCTTCATTCTGAAATGGAGGGGGGGGCGGAGAGACAAAATGATATTGAGGTCAACACCACTTTCCTGTGCTTCATGAGTACAGTATTGCACTCATGATTTTGAACTGCTGAAACAAATTAAATACCACATTTGGGCAGGAATGTCCAGTTCCTATCCCTTTATTTCTCAAAATATTTCCAGCTTCCCCATGTATAGATATTAACATGTTTAGGATTCTTATCCACAGGAATGACAAGTTAATCCTGTGTTAATAATTCTGATCCCAATCATTCTCATTTGTCAGACATAGCATCATTCACAATTACAACTCATTCTCTCAGTTTAAAATCATAAACATAAATCTAGCTATAAAACATTGATGGAATCACCAATATGATCAGGTTTCATTTGGCACAAACAGTTGCTGCTGCTTCTCCACCCAGGAAATGAATAAAATGTTCATCATTAAAGAATCATACTGAAAGCCCACTGCCTATTTGGGACCCAAATTTGGCACAGTATTTGCATCAGGAGCAGAAAAAAAAATCACAAGTATTTCTGGCATCAGTTTCCTATAATATTTGACATATTACTGATTGCTTAAGATAAAGCTCTTTGCCACTGGGCCCATTCCCATTATTATTTAAAGCGAATTGCTGATCGGTTTATATGACTGTCATTCCCATTTGAAACCGGTTCTGATCCTACTTTGATCAATTTCTGTTGTGATAAAGAATGATTCTGGAGTGTGTTAGATAGGTTGGAATGACGGATCTGAATCACATCATTCTGGAGGGGAGGGACTAATGGCAGAGTGTGTTTACCATCCCTCCTCAGTTTTTGGTAGATCTACCATCCCATCCGCCTCTCAGCGCTGCCTTTGTGTTTGTGGTATGACCAATGGGCACAGGATTTTTTTAAAAATAAATAAATAAAATAAAATTGATAGAAGATTCAATTCATTGATTTTGCAACTACTTGCAATCAGTGAGGCAAGTAGTTGCAAGACCAATGAATCGAATCTTCTATCAATTTATTTTACACACACACACACATATATAAATATGTATGTATGTGTGCGTGTGTGTATTATATAGTTCCCAAGTTGGGCTGCCCGGACTGCTGCTTACATCACTGACGATGCACAGATGATAGACATGCATTTTGAAAAGGCGCAAACTAGTGGGGATGACAATCGTGCCAAAAAAGAAGTGATTATAAGGGAATGATGAAAAGGTCCCCTTTCATAGTGGGAATGACGGACCTTTTGGAATCAATTTACCAATACGGAGAGAAGGCGAATCCCAAACTGGTTTAAATGTATGTGAGAATGAGACCATTGGCTTGAAGAAAAACTTTGATTGTATAAGATCATCACAGGGCTCCCCTTGCCTCTCAGCTCCAAGCAGACATGAGAATTGCCTGGGACACCCTCTGTTGTCCCTTGCACCTTATGGATAGTATAGTAAGTACAGTACAGTCACATAACAATACTGATAATATGGTAGACAGCAAGGTGATCTTCCTAAAACACTGCACAGTGGCAGCTGGTTAGTCCTATGTCAATATAGTGGAGAATCCACTCTGGGTATGATGGTGGTGGTGGTGGTGGTGGTGGTGGTGGTGGTGATGATGATGAAGAGTATGTTCATTTATGCTCCCACCTTTTCCCCAGTACTGAGACTCAAGGTGTTTGCAAATTATTAAAACTGGTACAGATTAAAAACATTTCACAACATCAGTCAAAAATATTTATCACAGTAATTTAAAGACAATAAAAGAGTTAAAACCATTCAATTTGTTTTAAAAGACAGGATATTATTTTAAAAACTATCCAAAGTGCTGAAACATATCCCCTGAATAGGATCACTCTCTTATATCCAGAACGAAACTCCTGAGCAGATATGGATGCCACCAGCTGTTCTTGTGCCCACAGGGCTTCAAGAAGATGATGTTTTCCATTGGTATGGGAGGTCTGAGAGTAGAAATCTGAGGTTGGAAAATTTAAAAATATCTTCTTGTACAACAGGGCCTTCTTACTGGCTCGGTACTGTTAAAGTTGCAAGGCCTGTAAATATAGTATTCCAGAATCCATAAGGGATCCCCATGAAGATCAGAAAATATTCAGCAGCACTATGGAATAGGCAATTCTCCAGGATGGTGGAAGTTGTAGTCTAGCATCATCTGCAGTCTGCAAATTACTCGTTTCTGCCCAAGTAGTGTCACTATCAATATTAAATGACAACAGGAGCCTTTTCACACTATATATCTATAGTGCCATGGTTCCACTTTAACTCTTATGGCTTCATCATATGGAATCCTGGGGTTTGCATTTTAAGAAGAAGTATTTAGAATTCTTGGCTAGAAAGCTCTAGCATCTCATCAAACTCCAAATCCCTGGATTCCACCAGATACAACTATATCAATTAGAGTGGAATTAGTGCTATATTTGTGTAGTGTGAAAATGCCCCAGGATTGACACAAAGCAGGTAAGGGAGTAATGTGTACTGACAAGCTGGGTCTAACACCCCTTCCAGCCTAGCCCACTGCTATCCTGGGCTTCTTCAGTCTTGCTTCTCCACTGCTCCCATTTTCAGGGTACCTGAAGCTGGAAGGTCTGAATGATTTCCTTCTCTATGTCATACATGAATGTTCCTAACAGCATTTCTTCATCAGTTTCATCATCTATCCCCTGGAATTGAAAAGAGAAATGGCAGAAATCAGTGGCAAATCATGGAGATTTCAATGACCTGCCTCACCATGCTTAAGAGCAGCTTGGGCAGCCATTCTTTACCATGGACTCTTTCAGACGTGGGAAATTGGAAGTATAATGCAAGGGCAATCCAAACACAATCCTGAGGTTTCACGTTATTGCGAATTAATTCTTCTCACGCAAATTCGGGCAAAAGGGAAGTCACTCCGAATGCAATCATGGGTTTAACGTTATTGCGAATTTAAGCTTCTCACGCGATTTCAGGCAAGGGGGGGTTATTTTCGGGTAATGGGAAGTAATTCTGAATGCCTTCCGAACTGGGCAGGGGTTCAGGTAAATTCGCTAAACAAGCGAATTTACATGATTCCGCGTTGGCTCCATTCGGAATTGGGAGAAATTCCTCCCGTTTGAAAGAGTCCCATGTGAACTCAAGAGGTCAATCCAGAAGCAAACAAAATTGACAGCAGCCACAGGTCTAGCAGGGACCGAAATCAAGATAGGGGAAACAAAAGGGTGGGTCTAGGAAGAAGGCAACTGGGAAGACAAGATGGTAGAGAAACCTACTGAGAACCAAGGAGGGGAGGTCAAAATCTGGGGATTGCCCAGATAAAGCCTGGTGGGAAGCAGTTGAGGGAAAACAATGGATCACCCGGAATGTCTGGGCTCGGGAGGACCTTACTATCCCTTCTAACTCCACCCAGCAGGACTTCCCCAGGACAAGAATAATCCCAGTCCAAGGCCTGGCTGACAGCACGGCCTGTGCCAGTCTCCTTTAAGCAATGGATTGTGAGTATTCCAGCTTGCCATAGGAAGACGTGCCAAGCAAATCTCCTCCTCCTCTGAATTAGAGATCTTTAGGTTTTCTTGAGAGGAGTAGAAACATGCTAAGTTAGAGGTCAACACTCACATAAACTGAGAAATCCTTCAGCGCACTGCTGACATCTTTGAGAGGGGAGACTGCTCTGGAGATGTGCTGAACTGTGACAGCTTTTGGTTGGATTTTTTCAGGCAGCTTTATTACCACTTGGCCCTGAGATCCATGGAACGCCCAACAATTTCCTGGGTAAACGTCTGGCTAGAAACGGAAATCAGCTCAAGTTATTATAATAGGGCTGCACAGCAAGCATTCAATATAAGTAAATTGACTTCTATGAGTGAGTACAGATGTCTATTGGTGATTCTTAGAGCATGACAGTAGATACTAATGGTGAATCTGCTCTGAATTTTAATCTGTTTTTTAAAGAAGCCATCTAAGGTGCTCATCTGTTTGGAGTGATAGGCTTCAGCATTTTGCACAGTTCCTTTAAAGATTTAGTTTGAACTAAAACTTGCAGTGAATTCACTGCCCCTTTGCTGTTGGGGTCAGCAACTTCCAGTGGGTTAAGAAAAGTCCTTTTTTGGACTGCACCTCCCAGAATCCTCTAGCCAGCATGGCCATAGCCATGAAATTTTTCTCCAAAAAGTAACTTTATTAAGCTCTGGTGTTTCCCCAGATTTCTGAAGAGATGTATTTTGGAAGAGTGACAAAATGTTCTTCAATGTTTGATTTTTGTTTTGTTTTGAATCCCACCTTTCCTCTTGCACAGGACCCAAAGTGGCTTGATAGGGCAAAAATAACTTTCTACCCATTTGGTGATACACATGAAAGTAAAGTTTGCCCTTTGTTACACTGAATGACTTTCAAGCAAGTGTAAGCCTACAAATCTTTGTGGAGAGGTCTAGGTTACTCTTCCTGCCATCCCTAGCCCTGAATCAAATAAAAGAAAACAATGTTGTTTAATTATGTGATACTGAGGAGGATGTTTGGAAATCTCTTTTTTCTTCAATATGTCTATGTAGTAACAACGAGAAGGAGAAGAGGGACTTTTTTAGAGAAGGGGGTTTTCAGCTCTGGCTTCAAGGAATCCATTTTAATTTACGTAACTAGCCCCTGCCTTTCTTTGTGTGTGTATATGTGTGTGTGTGTGTGTGCGTGCATGTATGTATTGTACACACAGGTGCTTTGGTGTTTTTCCCCCTCTTAAGACCCATTCATCTCAAAGAAAGAGGCAATCACTCCAGGAAGCTCCCTTGCTATTCCTCCAGAACCTGGCCATTCCCCTCTTGGATAAAATGGAGGTTTTTGCACAGCATGCCTGGCATTTCTAAAACTAACCCTGTAACACTTTTGAAGTAAGAGTAAACATAATGCCTCTCAGTTTCTTTGGAATTGGGGTGGAAGGAGGAGAGAGGCCAGTTTGTCCTTTGCCTCAGATGGCAAAATGTCTTGAGCCATCCTTCCTTCCTTTTACAGCATCAGCAGAAGGAAAGGGGATAAAGTAGAAACATTGACTGAGTGGAGTTCTTGTCCAACTGTGCCACTGATGAAAACCAGCATGATGACATATATTTATTGTTCCAAAATATTGTTCTAAACTTATTTCTATAGAATACAATACCTGTAGAATAGTATCAGGGGGATTGGCTGCTGACATGAAAAATGACCTAAACCAGCAGTCTTGCATACCCTCAGGCTCGTAAGTCCTTGACGTCCTACTTTGATCAATAGTGGCTCCTACAGTTTTAATTTTAAAAAAAAAATGAAAGAAAGAAATTAAAAGAAAGTACAAACTCCATTGACTGGCAAGGCATACAGAAGTTTCGCATCTACTGATCATTGTTCATATGGCTATCCCTGTTACATCTGTCTATCACTGTCCATGTTAAATTAGCTTCTCAGAAAGTTTATTGCTGAAAAATGAAGTCAAGAAAGAAAGCACTGAAAGTGCTTTCAAGCAAAAATGAGTATTTTAAGGTCCAGGAGAAAACTCCCTTGTTGTCTTCTTTGGCTTTCTCCTTCCCTATGACTACCTTTGTCTTGTTTTAACAGGGGCCCTATTGGTTGCTGAACTCATGTTACCTAAACAAAATCATGTTCCAGTCCCAAGCTCAACAAAATCTCTGTTCAGGTTGAGAATGACAAATCTATAAAGGAACATTTCCCCTGTTCCTGAGTGCTTTCCACCTAATTTGGTTCCTGTAAAAAATGAATTTCACACTCAAATTTCACACTGCCAAATTAAAGCCACTGTAATTATTATGGCTACATCCTATAGAATCCTGGGATATGCAGTTTGTCGAGGCACCAGAGCTCACTGACAGACCAGGCTGAATACCTCATCAAACTACAAATCCCAGGATTCTGTAGGATAGAGTCATGACAATTAAAGTGGTGTCAAACTGCCTTAATTCTACAGTGTGGTTACATGTCTAGATGTAGAGTAAGATCTCTTGTTCAGACTTGCTGCTGTCTCCTCATGAGGAGAGCAACAGAATGAGGGTGGGTGAACTAGTACATCCCCTTGTTTGATTTAAAAAAGGTAAATAAAGCTATATAGTGACACCAATGTCAGGTTACTGATAGAGAAAAAACTGTCTGGCATGAGGAGAGGATGCCTAATTTTTAAGCTGAAAGTGTACAGTTATAGTTCTTTGATACCATTTTAACTGTCACAGCTTCATGAGGTGGAATCCAGGGATTTGTAGTTTCCGTTCAAGTGTTATTTATATAGTTAATTGGCTCTTTGATACCACTTTAAATGTCACAGCTTCACCTTAAGGAGCCCTGGGATTTGCAGTTTCATGAAGTAAATGGAACTCGTTTCCAGAGAAATCTAGTGCTGTGGTTTAGGGGAGTACATTAGACAAGCCCAAATACCTCACCAAACCAGATATTCCAAGATTTCATCAGAAGGGACTGTTAAATTGACATCAAATTATTTTGCTTAGGCAATGTGGATACACTAATTCTCCCTGCCAATTTCCCAAGGCAGTTTTCTGTCCATCTTGGCTTCCTTCTAGTCTCAAGGTCTCATAGCAGAAGAAAAGGCTGAAAAAAGCAAAGCCTGGAAAGGAGAGAAACCCCCTTCTCTTTACCAATTTTCTTTGGCAGCTACTCCTCTCTTCTAGCCTCTGGGTCAGCACTTATGAGGCAAACCTGTGTTTACTTTATAACATATAGTGGGCTCTCACTGAGGTTTGGTTCTAAGACCCACCTTGAATACCAAAATCTGTGGATACTCAAGTCACACTAAATGCAGTGGTATAGAAAAATGGTGTCCCTCATATAAAAAGGCAACATCAAAGTATACTTTTTGGAATTTATAATTTTAACAAATATCTTCAAACAGTGGAGCACTGAATCTCCGGCTAAAGAATTTGTGGATATATAAAATATAAATATGAAATATTTATTTATATATCCCACCTCTCCCCATGGATCAAGGCGGGAGAACAGCAATAAAAATCAATAATAAGCAAGTGTCATGGATTTCGATAGAATGTAATTTTCCCTTCAGATATTGTCAGACTGCACCTCCCATCACCTCTAGCGCTTGTAGCCAATTGTGAGGAATAAAGGGAAGTATGGTTCAGCAATATTTGGAGAGTCATACATTTTCCAACTTCGTTCAAAATGTATGCTTGGGATAGCCAACATACTTAGTTTGATAAACTGGAAAGAAAGAAAGAAAGAAAGAAAGAAAGAAAGACTTAATTCAGGCAAAGTATACAAATAGATGACAGTTTGCACTTACCTATTGTTTTTTGAGCCCAGTCAGCCATTTGTACATGATCTTCATAAATCTTCTTAAATGTTGCATTAATCAATTCAAACACTTCCTGTGAAGAAGTGGAAGACCTATCAGGTTAGTTATTAGTTAGTTATAAGGCATGGTTATTGTAGATATCAATGGCATGCATTCTACAACATGAATTATGAATAGTCTAAGAACTTCAGGAAGCAGCCTTGCCTAATACCTGTTGGTTGCTGTGATTCTTTCAAAGTGTGTTAGGCATCGATATGTTTCAGAAAAGAGCTTTTTAAGCAAGAATGCATTATTCAGGAATCAGTCAGCACAGTTTTGAAGTTATCCCTGAACTGTTAAGAGACCCTAAGTATGTATCTTGCTTCATAAATTTAAGATGCAGGCACACTTCAGATAACAAAGTCTCTAACAAAGAAACTCCATTTTTACAAAGTCTTTTTGTGTCCACCCAGCCCCTCCCCTTTCCTCCTTGCCCTCTGTCTAGCTGGAAGCTGTTTTTAGCAGCATCTGCATTGGGAAGATGGTGAGGCATTGGGATGCAGCAGCATGTCTGTAGTAAACAATGCAGTGAGGAGTGAGATGGGAAAAAACAGGATTCTGCTCTATCCAATCCTATCGTAACCATTTGTGCCAGCCTGTCATAGGCAAGGTAAATAGCAGCTGCCTCCAAAATGCTTTACTGATCATGAATGGACAGCAACACAGGAGAAAAGGGGAAAGCAGATAAGATAATTGCTGGCAAGGAGGCTTCTTATGGGAAAGTGCTTTATTATTTTTTTTTTTTAAAAAAAACTTTTGTATGCTTTCAATGATTTTATGTTGTTTCTAGCATTTCATTTTAGTTTGACGATTTTAATGGTGTTTTAAAATTGTATATTTAAAAAGTTTATTCTTTGGTGAGCTTCTTTAGGTCTTAATCCAGGGGAAAGGCAGCATATAAATAAATGACATAAATAAATACAAACTTAAAATACTAATTTCAGGGACATTATGTTAGGGCATGAGAAGAAAGCTGGATCAACATCTTTTAGGTTTTAAAACATTAGGAGGTTATAACAGCATAGGGAGTATGGCATTGTATAAAGCAGAAATTAAAGAAGTGCAGTTTCCTACATCTTTGTTCTCCCCTGGGATGTCACTTTCTCTGAGGATTTGCTTTACAGAATTCTTCATGTCTTTGTTGATGTTTGTAAACTCAGCACGGAGGAGTTCTGTCTGGTCTTTAAGACGTTGGATTTCCTGCATTTGTTCTTCAAGGGCCTTTTGAGACTTCCTTGGAAAGAGGAAAGGGCAGCATTAGAGATCACTTGTTTGGCAAGACTCCATTCCCCAAGCTACCGTGTAACTGTCATACAAGAAAAATTCTGCAAATGATTGTGGGTTATGGCTTCTTCAGATTCAAACTCAGCATGACCAATTAGATAGCTAAATTCCATTTACCACAGTTTTGAGAAAGATGTTCTCTCAAGTGGTGAAAGACTTTAAAATGACATAGCATATGATTTCCCACAACTTCTGAAAATTAAGGTGCATCTCCTGCAGTTAACATGTTTCCCCACCTCAAAACAGGATTTTCTCATTGATATATGTTTCAGCGATCAGATTTGCAAACTGAGCTCATGTTACCATCTAATGTCCAATCAGAAATGCCAGCCCTGTAAATGCACGTTACACAGCTATGGGCAATCATGTACTATGGAACTCTTTTATCACATTAGGGATGTATAGTAAATGTATAGTTTGGTTGCTGAAACATATGTCTATGAGGAAATCCCATTGGAGGAAAAATGGTTAATTAGAGAAATTGTGTATTCCCCTTTATGGCTGGCTTGACCTTCTGATGAAAGAGCTGATTTCAACATAAAGATAAATCAAATAGTACAAAAGTCCTAGCATGACAGTGTCAGAGGACTGAAGTTAAACAGCAGTGGTACTCACAAATGGAACATGTAATTTTCTGCTCCCAGAAGTAAGCTTTCATTAAGACTTGATGCCTTGTTGTACCTAGTTTCTGCAGTGCAGATACAGAGTCTGTGTTCTCCCCAGAAAGATGTAATGCTTAGCCTAATGATAGAAGGGTTTAAGAAAGGCTGCTGTCTTTAAAATCCTCTTACCATAGTGATTTCAGCTCAGCTTCATACAGTTGTGCCATCTCCTATCAGAGGAAGAATAAACAGAAAGATCTCAACATTAACAAGATGTGTGAGCTTTTCATTGGGGGTTTAAACAGGCATTTTCTGGGGACAGTCACACAATCACAGCAAAGATTTTCACACACATCACGCTTAGAGAGAACTTATCCTGGGAAGAATATACTGTATTAAGTGAAAAGTTGCCCAGGAACAAAGGCTCCAGAAACAAATCATTAATGGGATTTCCATGGTTCTAATCATGATGTGTGAGAAAATCTTTGCTGTGATTGCATGACTGTCCCTGGAAAATGTCTCTTTAAACCCCCAATTTTCCCCATGTGATAAAGTTCTTGGTTGACTTGTCTTTGAGTTTGTCTTTTACCCAGAACAAGGCAGTGGGGGTAGGGGTGAGGAGGAAAGTCAAGAGTGACAGCACAGCTACTTTTGATGCCAAGCATGGTGTGAATGTTGTGCTACAGTAGTGACTGGTTGTTAACTCTAGAGGAGCTATCCTAGGTGCTGAGCATATTTGGATGATAAAGCTCAGCATTTTAAATAGTGCCCTTGAAGCCTGACTAAAACCTGGAAATCTGGGCTTCATAGCCCACAGGCATGGGAGTAGGAATGTACTAGGGCTAAATCACAACTAGAGTGGATCCACTGAGTCCATACTTTTGGTAAGAGTTGTCTTACCAAATTCCCATTGAGTATACTCTAGGTCAGACCAACAAGGCAGGGCTGGAAATCATGCAGCCTCTAGGCTGCATGCAAACCTTGGAAGTATCTAGTAGAGCTTTTGAGATCTGAATGATCCCTGACCCCCATAATGTTTTTTAAAAATCAACCTAAACCCTCCTGGGTTTTTTTCCACCCCAAAAAACCAGCTCTGAAACACATAAACACCTCTCAAAACACCACCAAAACCTGAAATAATCGATAAAGGTGACTGGAAGTGATGCAACATGTTCTAAGGCACTGTAGGACAAGTGTATCCATACTTTTAGGGTGTACTCATGCTGCCACTCTGCATCTTACTAAAGGGATCATCAATATGGCCAATTGCAAATTATAGGCTGTGTTTGGTGAGATGGCATCTCTGACTGAGTACGGGTATGTATATGCACACCGATCTCTTAGGTACAGTGCAGATGGCTGAACAGACCTGAGTATCAGTGGCTTTGCTGGAACCTGTGGAAGGTGGGCTTTGGGAAAGGCATAGGACAGGAGAGAGGATTCTACAACACATCCAAACAAGTAAAGAAAAGAAGCATGCCATTCGTAAAGCAAACACCAGTCAACATGGGCATGTTGCTAATGTTCAGTCACCTTTCCTCTCAGTTCTTCTCTTGAAAGACTCTTTTCCCTTTTGAGGAAAAAAGACCATTGCCTTGACTATAGTTTCCATAATTCCTGACAAGGAGCTACTCTAGCTGGGGCAGATAGGAATGTTAGTCAAGAAATATCTCAAGACTATTGGGCTGCCGGCCCCCAGCCTTGGAGGATACTAGCAATAGCTGCTTCTTAATTTGACATGAGGTTCCCCTCCCCACCTTCGATGCTCACCTTTGATGCAAAAACATCTGTTGATTTCTGGTATCGACAAAAGCAATAAATGGCACCTGTAGGAGGTAAGTAAATAATGCTTGTTGATCATCAATAACAACCATCACAGCAAGTGCCAAAGTTGTTTACTGTAGAAGAAAAATTCTGCAGTGTCTAGAAATACATACTTGCCTCTGTTTAAACCTGCAGGATCTTTGCAAGTGATGTTCTTCAAATTGACTCAAACTTATTGCAATCCTATTGTACATTTTCCTGGCAAGGTTTATTCAGAGGAAGTTTGCCATTGCCTTCCTCTGAGGCTCACGGAATGTGATTTGCCCAAGATCACCTAGTGAATTATTGTGGCTGAATGGGGATTTGAACCCTGGTCTCCCAGAGTTCTAGTCCAGCACTCAAACTATTACACTATGCTGGCTCTTAAGCTCTGTGCCTGAGCGAAAATTAGAGATGGTTGATGGGGGATTTAAACATTCATTTCCTAGAGTCCAAATGACTACATTGCACTGGTTCCCAGGCTGCATCTATACGGCAGAATGAATGCAGATTGAGACCAAGTTGGTCATGGCTCAATGCTATCGAATTCTGGTATTTGTAGTTTTGTGAGATACACAGCCTTCGCTGTCAAGAGCGCTCTGATGCCACAACAAACACCAATTCCCAGGAATCCATAGGATACAGCCATGACAGTTTAAGGGGTGTCAAACTGCACTGATTCTGCAGTAAGGCAGTAACCTTTGTATACCATCCAAATCTGTTGTTATAGGATCACAGTGAAAGGGATGTGAAGGTGGGATTGGACAGAAGAGCATCTGTGGTCCATGAGGTAGAATTAGGGTTGCAAGAGTGAAAGTTGCAGGGCGCTCCTTACGTTGAAGAGGGAATTTCAGTAGGTGTTGCTTGTTACCAGATTATGTGACAAAAAACACATGCTAAAATTTGCTCTTCTGCACGACTATTTAAAGGCACAGGAGCCTGCTCTGGTTTTCAGTCTGGCAGCTCTAGGTAGAACAGTAATAGTGCATTTTCCCTTACAGCCAAGGCAAATAGTTTTAATGTCCTGGTTGGCACCTGTGGCAAAAAAATCCCAGTGACACTCTTCCTCCTCTGTGTAAACAAAAATATGATTATAATAAATGTAGAACTAGCATTTTCCATCTTTTCATGACTCCTGGTAACAGCTGCAATGCTCTACCTAATAGCAGGCCAGTCTCCCTAATCCATCCAGTTTTATCATTGCTAATGTGAGGTCTCTGACCTTCAGTTGGACTAGACTAAACACAGTTTTGTCCTCCTATTGTTATGGGGTCACTATATTCGGTCAGTGAATGAACCAGGAGACACTTGGGTGGGTCATTCTTAAAATTATGGTGGGCAAACTGTATATACTCACCACAAATAATCAGGACTGCTATTATCAAGTTCTTCATAGTGAAATTTTCTCTGTAGAGGAAACAAGGCAATGTTGTCATTGAATGGACTAAGACAGAACAAATCTTGGGAACTGGCAGTAACTATAGAAGGAGTCCTGACAATAGTGTAGGGCATCCTCTGACATCCCTAGAAGGATAACTATGGATCAAAGAGGGAAGAAACAAACCTATTGTTCCTGATCATTCATTAGATGTTATATGAGCTCCTCCTTCTTCATCTGTCTCTTCCTCCTCCCTTCCTGGAAAATGTCTGGCATAAGACAATGCCCCAAATGACATCATTACCCCACTGATAATTATGTCACATGAAGGAGGAAAATGCACAGTGCAATGAAGTCCCATCAGACCAGGGTAGAACAGATAACAGAAATAAAAGGGGAGAAAGAGAAGTACATTCATTAGGATCTGTATTACCTTAATATTTGTCAATAGTAATGGGTAGCTGTCCTTCAGGGTTTTACACTAGAGTCACAGCCACACTGCCTGGGGAATCCTGGGAGTCCCAAAATAAAATAAAAATAATTGCAAGCTCTGTTTTAGATAAAGATATTTCCTAGCCCTGACTGGAGATGGCAAGGATTGAATTGGGGACTTGCTTAAGCCTTGTGGTGAGCAAAGCCTTGTGGTGAGCTTTACTAATGAAGGCCAAAGTTCCCAAATGATCTTATTGACATTGTTTGGTCTTGAATGGTAGGCATTTTTGTTTTAAGCACATAGAACTTGGGAAGATTACTTTGTTGAACTGTAGCTCCCAGAATCTCTTAGCCAGCATGTCCCATGTCTTAGGATTCTGGGAACTGTAGCAAAAAATTGTAATGTTTCTGAGGTCTCCAAACAGCTAGACTAAATGGCACAGCATTTGATTCTGATGTTCATTTCTATGGCAAAATGACACATCGGGGTCACCCCTTCGCCCCCCCAAAAAACATGCTATAGGGAAGTGTTTTCTAAAGATGAGGTAGCAGTAGTAGTATCTTCTGGCTCACAGGTTTACAGTCTACAAGGGGAAAAAACTTTTGTGGTTACCCTGCAAACAGGCCCTGAGGTTATCTCTCTTGTACTACTAAGGTCCCCATTGCTATTGATTCTGCTTCAATCTATATATCACTTTCTCCAGCTGAAAATGAGGCACTTTTAATCAGCAAGAAAACAAACAAACAAACAAAAAAAGATATGGGCCCCTTTCCTATATTGTATTCACACTAGGATTGCCATGTCAGGAGTGACTTAGGGATGAGCCCTTTATAATTGTTGGAAAGTGCTTCCCAACCAAGCTGTCTCTTTAATTTCCTTTACCCATTTACTAGCAGAGCAACGGTGCTTTAGACAGTAAGGATTTCCTGTATGACTTTACTGTATGCATGCTGTCTCTAAAACCTTCCCCATTTGCTCAATGACCCATTGTGGAGACACATCTAACCAACCGCACCATACAGCCAGAGGACAAGCACATGAAAAACTTCTTTCTCTCTTCCTTCTCCTTCAGATGGTGAATACAGACTCTACTGAGCTGCTCCTCTTCTTGAAACTGTCCTGTAGTTAGCCTGGGCTTAGGCATTGTGTGAATATATGTTTGAGTGTACCTTTATATGTAATTAGTCAAGATTTTTTTTTAAGCTATGGAACTTGCATACTGCCTGTTTGCCTTACTTTGCAAAAATTAGTCTCAGGGAGACCCAAGAGATTCAGAACTTCCATTTATGAACTCTCCTAAAGGAGGTTGAGTCTTAACTGAAGCAGTCTTCAGAGTTTATCGCATGTCATTTTCATGGCGACCCAGGCGCAGAACAGGATCGGACTGGAACAGGTTAAACCCGATTTTACCGCATGCAAAATTGCTGCTGCACTGCTGCCTGACCATCACCCGTTCTCCAGCAGTGCTCTGGCAGCCGATTTTGATACTACAGAAGCTATGTAGGCACAGTTCATTGGGCAATAGCCTCAACACCATCTGCACATTGTGTGTCATTCAAATAAAACACACCAAGTGTAACAAATGAAGAAAATGTATATACACAGACCTTTCAAGTTAACATGATTGCCCAGAGAGTCCACCCCCTCACCCTGAAGACTGGG
The DNA here is from genome assembly GCA_034509955.1 of Urosaurus nigricauda. NCBI lineage: Eukaryota > Metazoa > Chordata > Lepidosauria > Squamata > Phrynosomatidae > Urosaurus > Urosaurus nigricauda. Next base: position 105,872,903 of record JAOEGL010000002.1, read on the forward strand.
GAAGGGGGCCAGGCCCTGAGAACTAGTCACTGTTAACATACTATGCCCAGGGAATTATAGCACTAGAGTGCTGTAGCAGAGAATTTTAATCAACAAATCCCAGGATTATTCAGACGGAAACATGACAGTTAAAATGGTATCAAACTTATGTAACTGCATAGTCTAGATATACTCTTAGGGGCTGTGCATGCAGCCCTGATAGGGCAGCCTTCAGCTGCGCCTTTTACAGTCAGATTGAAGCTGCGGCAACCACACTCCACAGCCCTGTTCTGCCTTTCTGAGATGCTAACAGGAGCTGCAAAAAGTGACTCCTATTTGCACCCTGGAAAGCGTGCCATAGCCATGGCGCCATGGCGCCATGGCTTTAGGGCACTCTTTCAGCATTGTGTTATGTGGACGCAGTGGCAGAGGAGCACCATGATACCGCGCACTGTGCAGTGCAGCATGCAGCATCATGCTGCCCTGGGGGTAGAGCCAGGGCATGTGTCATGTAGATGCTACATCCTGACTCCACCCCCCTGGCTGGCCTTTCAAGCTGGTCTGTACAGAGTATTAAGTAAGGCACAACTTTCCTTCAATTACAAGCATTACTAAATCAACAGAGGAGTCATGGAATCATAAAACTGGAAAGGGCCCTGTGGGGCATCAAGTCCAGCACCCTGCTCAGTGCAAGATCTCTAGCTAAAGCATCTCCAACAGATATCTGTCCAGACTCTTTTAAAAGACATCCAAATAAAAAGACCCCACCTCCTCTCTAGGCAACTGATTCCATTGCCAGACTGTGAAAAAGTTCCTTCTAGTGTTTAGCCAAAACCTACCCCACTGTAAGTTAAAACCATTAAATCTAGTTCTACCCTCAGAGGCAGTACAGTACAAGCCTGCATGCTCCTCTTTGTGGTAGCCCTTGACATATTTAAAGCATATGATCATGCCATCCCCCAGTCTTCTCTTCACCAAGCTGAACATGCCCAGCTCCTTCAATCTCTCCTCATATATTTTGTTCTCCATACCTCTTTTCATTCTTTTTGCCCTTCTCTTAAGTTTCTTCAACTTGTTTATGGAGCTTATTGCTTAGCATTTTAAACCAGCTCCCACCTCCCAGGCTGGAGCAGAATGAGTATCACACACTAAATCACTGCCGACCGCTGACTGCCAACTGCCATCAGTTCGGGTCCAAGCCAGGTCCCAGCTGCCCTCCGCCAGCATGTTTTAGAAGCCAGAAAGCTTTTCAACTTCTAAAAAGTGCTGGTGGAGTGCAGCTTGCACCCGGGCTGATGGCAGCCAGTGATTTGGCAGTGATTTAGTGTGCAGTAATATCCACCTCTATCCTGTGTCTCAGCTCCAGCCTGGGAGTCTGGAGCTGGTTTAAAATGCAGAGCGATAAGCTCCTATATCTTTCCTAAAAGGAGACTTCCAGAACTGAACACAATACACCAACAGGCCTGATCAGTGTTGAATATAAGGGGACTATTTCTTCCCTCAGCTTGGAAAGTATGCTTCTATTAATGGAAGCTAAGATAATATTTGCCTTCTTTGCTGCAACATCATGCTGCTGGCTTATTCTCAATATGATCAACAATAATTCCAAGGACTTTTTCACATGTAGCACTGCTGAACTAAATATCCTCCATCCTACATCTGTGCATGTGGTTTTTGTGATGTGGTGATGGGTTGGAGGGTCACGGCTTAAAGATTATGTATTTGCTTAAGGAAGTGGCTGCTTTCAGTTCTGTGGGGTGATCAGCTAAAGCCTGAAGGTTCTCCAGTAGTGTATCCCTAAGTCTGAATACAGAGTTTGGAGAAATTAAAAAAGAGAAAACAAGACTTCCTCTCTCCCTCTTTTTTTTGCCTCATGTTCTTCAGAAGCTCTGGCCTCAGCTCAGATCACTACCATGGCTCTTATGCTATTTGTTACAGTTCCCAAAGAGAAATTTCTCAGCCAAATATACAGTGATCAGAGACAGGGATTGTGATACAGAGAGTTTTCTCCCCGGGATAAAGATGTAAAGAATTCTGAAACACTCAGTTTTAATTTTTCTTGATGAGAAAGGCTGCCACAAGATTTTTTTGCATTTTACATTCCACAAGATTTTTAATAATCATCCTCATCCTCATCACATATAAATAAATAAATAAATAATATTATTTGAACAAAAAATGTTTTCTCTGCAAAAATGTTCTTCAGCATGCAAAAACCTAGAGGTTTTTTTGGCACACATTCCACAGGTTTATTTAAAATGAACTTTTGGCAAAAAACAATTTTTTTTTTTCAAGACGTGAATAAATATTAAAAAATTGCATTTTCCCCCTCTGGTAATGGGACCCCCACCTCCCAATTATTTATTCTTGCATGTGAGGATGTGATAGGTGAACAGTCACATCTGTAGTCAGGGGACTCAAATTTGGAAAGTACTGAGGACAGAGATGGAAAGTAAAAGCCCCCAGTGTTAAATTAGGAGCAAATAAAATTAATATCAGCAAGCATCATGTTACCCAAGCTGCTAGAATGATGACGTCTATTTAATGCATCTCACCTGGCCTGGGCACTTAAATAGATGCATTAAATAAATGCTGATGAAAGTTGTTTAAATTCCTCTATGTTAAAAAGTGAGATACTTTCATGAGTCTCATTCATACTTACTTTATAGACTTGTAGGTTTGTGAAATGCATTTTGCGATGCAGGAAATACCACACCCTAATAGGCCAAAAAAGATATGTATGTTTTCTGGAAAAGAAAAAGAAATAACAAAGCATTTAAGTGTCCAGGCCAGGTGAGATGCATTAAATAGATGTTACCGTTACAACAATCCTACAAGGTCAGTCAGTATTATTGTCTTTTATCTTGTGGATGGTCGATTGGATATGAGGAGTCTGAGACATGAGGTTCAGACAGGGGACTTCCAGATTCAAATTTTCAGGTGCACAGTTCATTGGGCTATAGCCCTGCAGAAAGATCATGCAGTTTGAATGCCTTGTATGCAGAGAATCTTGGGTCCTGCCTGCACAGGTCAAATAAAATGTGCTCCCCCCCCCATCCCCTTGGTCGGGAATCCAGACAACAAATGGGCCAAACTCTGTGTCTGGTTTGAATAGTCTGATGCCTTGCCCATTCAGCACCAAACCTAGGGTTTACCCTCATAACAAATGTTAAAAATTTACTAATTGCTCCAGATCTTCCTGGAGGATCCAAAGCCCTCCAGCCAGTTGTTCACATGTGTGTCCCACTGTGCCTCCTGGTTTGGCTTCCACAGGTTGCTTAGCTCTGAGGTTAGAACAAGGCACCCTGCCTTGTGATCAATGCTAGGTGCCTTGTTCTGACTTCAGGGTGCAGTGACCCATGGCCATGATGGTCATGTCAGGTGGTACAATATGCTGCATATGCAAACAGCCATCTGGCATTGCAACAGAGTGCCCTGGGTACTAGGGGAAGGTCAGGGCAGCTCTGGGGCTTTTCCTGGAGTATTCTGGCTGTGCAGACAGGACCTATGATACCTCCTGCCATGAGTCAAAGAAAACACTCTTGGTCTGAGTTATGAAGTTGCATGCCCAAGATTCCCATTCACCAGGTAAAATTATTTACCTATATTAAGCAGACTAAAACAAGCAACCCAGTTAAAGCTTTGTCATCTACGGAACTTGAAAAAGTTACCATTCTAGACTATAACCCCCAAATCCCTTAGCAGACCTGTAGTCCATAAAGATAAGTTTTCTGAGCTCTGATTACCTAGCACTGTATTCTGGGACCCTTTCATAACATGCAATTATAGTGCTATGCTGCCATTTTAACTTCCATGCTACCATCATAAGGAGTCCTGGGCTTTGCAGTTGAAGAGGGAGCATTTAGAATTTGTAGCCAGAGAGTTCTAGTGTGCCTGACCAAACTCCAGGACGTCAATGGGATGCAGCCAAGGCAGTTAAAGGGGAATTATAGTGCCATTATTTGGTAGTGTAGAAAGGGGCATAGATGCAGCCAATGGAGGGATATTTTTCTGTACAAATTTAGGTCTTCATGTGGCAAAGAGAAGAAGCAAAGAAGGCTCTTGATAGTTTTCTCTGGCTGGAGTAATCCACAAGGTACATACCTCTATTTATTTATTTTTATTATTATTTTATTTGATTTCTATCCCACCTTTCTCCCCAAAGGGACCCAAGGCGGCTCACAAATAAAATCTAAAAACATAATACAATAAAACAATTAAAATATCATCTAAAAAACAGTATAAAATTACAGACATTAAAACCACACTGAATAGAGCTGTTTTTGGTTGCTGATGAAAGGCAAGCAAGGAAGGGGCCAGTCTCGCTTCTTGTGGAAGGGCATTTCAGAGGGCAGGAGCAGCCACTTGTGTCCTCACCAGGTGAGCCTGTGATGGTGGTGGGACCAAGAGAAAGCTTTCCCCGGAAGATCTTAGGGCTCTAGCAGGTTCGTATGGGAGATATAGTGTGTGTCTTTCAGTAAAAAGAGACACAAACACTAAAGATTTGCCCACTCATCTTAAAGTGCAGCAATTGTTCATCACAGAACAATGGAATTTGAGCTCAAAGCAGGAGGGGCTGCGGGCTTCCATGTCATTGGGATGGCTCATTCATTCAAGTCAGAGCATCAGTATCCAACACACTAAATCTATTTCAGGATAGCTTTCAGCCCTTGGATATCTTCTTTAAAGTTCAGACTGAAAACCAGAACATTCTGCAGCAGCCAATTGCTGCTGTTTCAGTGCCTTTAGTGGTCATCCAGTCCAACTCTGTACTCAATGTGGACTGCAGCTGCAGTATCCTTAATTAAAGGCCATCCATCCTCTGTCAAATAACTCCAGTGATGGAAAGCCAGCCATCTTCTAAGGCACAGCTGAACACTTCATACACTTAGAATGTTTCTGTCTTAATGCTGCTAAATGAATGGCTTGTACTACCATGCAAAAGATGCCATGCAGTTAGTTTATTCCCCTGCTCATTTTGGGGGGAAAAACGATAGAAGATGCAGTGGAAAAACACAGATATCATCTGGACACTTCATATAAATTCCATACATAAGGCACAATCAAAGCCTCATCTAGAAGCATTGTTAATGTCTAAAGATACAGGATGAATACTTAGCACACTTTGCTGAGATGCTGTAGATGACTCTGACAACAAGGTGCTAGAGCCAGACTCTCTTGCAATAACTTCCCTGGAAAATTCTAATGGGCATCTGTTTGATGAGTGTCCTGCAAAGAAATGATATCACATTAGCCAGGCATCACCAGCACTCAGGACTGCATATTTCTGTCTAAAATATAAACATGCCTAGTATGACAAATGGACTGGCTTTTGATTCTGTCTCTGTTTCATTCTCCCCTTTTAATTCATTGTTGTTACAGCTGGACATTTGTGACCCAAAGTGTCTAGACTAGACCATCAGTTAGGAGACAGAGGGAAAATGGCACAATATGCTGATCATTTCTTTAGTGAGAGATACCATAGGGGAGCCAGTGTAGTTTAATGGTTTGATTGTTGGACTGGGACTCCAAAAGACCAGGGTTCAAATCACCATGTAGCTATCGAAACCCACTGGAGGATCTTAGGCAAGTCATACTCTCTTAGCCTCAGAAGAAGGCAAAAGTAAACCCTCTCTGAATAAAGGAAATCTTCTGATAGGGTCACCATAAGACAGAATTGACTCAAAGACCTAACAACAATAAATAATAGTTTGTTGTGGGTTTTTCAGGCTATGTGGCCATGTTCTAGAACAGTTTTTTTCTGACGTTTCGCCAGCATCTGTAGTTGGCAGTATTCTCTGAAGATGCCAGTCACAGATGCTGGCGAAACGTAGAAAAAAACTTTTCTAGTACATGGTCACATAGCCTGAAAAACCCATAACAAACTATGGATGCCGGCCATGAAAGCCTTTGACTTCACAACAATAAATAATAATTGGAAGACTGAACATGAAATGAAGTGAGAAGTTTACACTTTCATTGAATTATGACTGGATCCACAAACTGTCTTATTTCATTACAACCACAAACCCTTAAGCCCTATCATGCAGAGTTTGGACATTATCACACAAGGCTGAAAAGCAGAATTTTAACAGGACAAAAGCATCTTTGGCTGGTGCTTATCCTACAATGCTGTGCCCATCCTGCTGCTGACTTGCATTCCATTCGTTCTTGGAGAGCACCTTTTTCAAAACTCATAAGTACATTTTCAATTTTGCCACTATTTTCTGTGATAGGTCCCTTCAGCTGCAGTTCCACTTCTTAGGCTGTCATATGGTATGAATAGCATGACTCTTTTTCTCTCCTCCTCTTCCTCCTTCCCCTCACAGTGATTGCAACTGTCAACAACTTCCTGAATCCAGTTGCTGTATGCACTGAAGCATACTAATTTGGTATCATTTATTACCCTGTTTTTCCCCAGGATTGTGCTTTGGCAATCCATGGTTGCATGATCTGTTTTTCATACTGCCAGATGTTTGGCAGTATGGAAAATAGATCATGTAACCATGGATTGCCAAAGCACAATCCTGGGGAAAAACAGGGTAAAAATGATACCAAATTAGTATGCTTCAGTACTTAAACTAGTGTGATTGTGGCAGGAATACAGGTTGGTATGATAAAGTCTGTAGTCTTTCTACCCAAAGCCTCTACCCAGAAAGTGTAAATCTGCTACTTAATATCTTACTTTCGGCTTACCCCCATTTTCTTCTCCATTATGTACAGTCAGTTGACTAGAAGAAGACATGGAGTTGTGCAAGTGCCAACTAAAAGACAACAAACAGTAAGTAAAATAAACAGTAAAGTATATGAATATTTATTAAGATTTTTTTTAACAGAAGACTTTTACAAAAATACACAGAAGCTGAAGAAAGTTAGTCGATTCCCCATCCCCCACATGGCTTGTTTAAAAGAATAAATGCTTTTTTTTTGGATATTTCCACCTCTTCTCTTCCCACAATTTTAGTCCCTCCCTTTTTGCATAAACACATGAGAAACTTCATTGATAGCAGTTTCCCCAACCCCCATTTTGTGTGGGGTTTTACCATTCAGCTTCACCTGGTCAGAAATTTGGGAAAGCAGAACATTACTGCAATTTTTCCTCACCACTTAGCACAATGTATTTGTGCTCACCACTTAGCACAATGCAAATGCATCCGAGGAAGAAGACTTTAGTCTACGAAAGCTCATACTGGCAATTTCTTTCAGTTAATCTCAAAGCTGCTACAAGATCTCTCTACAACTGATTCTACACACTAACACGGCTATATCTTTGAATTCTACCACTTAGCACATTGTCAAAGGTAACATGGGGGCTTTCCAGACTGCCAAAAAAGGGCGGTCTGTAGCCACATTTTTTTGCTGCAGAGCTTCACCACAGCAGCTAGATCGAGCAGTGAAGCTGTGCAGCAAAAAAGGAGCAGGGAAATCCAGCTCCTTTTTTGTGCCACAGATGCGGCACAATCTTTTCCACTGCCGCAACTGCACAGCTCTGTCTAGAAGCTGCGCAGTTTGGCATGCGCACACATGCTGTCTAAAAGCTTTTAAGTGATGACGTTCGCGTCATCACGTGCTAGGGTTCGTGAGCATGCAAATGCTGCACGTTCACGAACCCTAATGGTGCCCTAAAGAGCCCTTATCGGGCTCTTTAGGGCCCATCTAGATTGGGCCAAAATGCCCAATTCCCCAAATGGATTTGTATACTATCCCACTGTTATGAAATTAAGCCTTTCTTTTCTCTTTCTTTTTATTTTCATTCTGTCCTTTGCCTAGTATAGACACACACAAACACAAACAGCCTCTCTACCTTCTTTCTGGGATTCCACATGATCCTGATCCTGATGACCCACTGGGTTTATCATTACAACCATCTGAGTTTTTTTCAACAGCTTGTGCTTGCTGGTCTGGACGTCTCCGCAAAGAACGTCTTCCATTCATTATGGAGAAGATGAAGTGAGAACTGGCTGTGTTCTGGTAGAAATCTGTTAGGCTCTTGTCCTGTTCATATTATGAACACCAAAAACCAATACAAAAAACTGCATGCTCAAGAGAAGCTTTGTTTTGAATAGGCAAATGTCAGTCTCTCTTTCCAATGCAGTTCTGCCCAACAGTCACCAAGTGATGTCATAACAGGAACTCTGCACTGATAGGAATGTGGTAGCTTCATGACATCGTAATAGAAATCTAGTTAGGATTAGGGTATTTGAATTTGTCGTTATGTGCCTTCAAGTCCACGAGGGGGGAATTCTGGCAAGGGATGGACTGCACCTCATGCTGGTTGGCAGCAGTGTTTTTGCCAATAGTCTCAAAAATTTGAGGGCTTTAAACTGAGTTATGTGGGGGAGGGAGACAGTACTTTGGAAGGTAGGAGTTCGTTAAGGGCTGGAGATAATAATGAAACTGTTATAGAGGGAACAAGGCAAATAATGCAGGGACCCAGCAGTGGGAGGGAGAAAACACAGATAGCAAGGACGGAGAACTCATGGTCTTAGATGTCTCTACACTAATGCACAGAGTATGGGAAATAAGCAAAATGAATTTGAACTCCTAGCACAACAAAGGAAATACGATATAATAAGCATCACTGAAACCTGTTGGGATGAGTCTCATGACTGGAATGTAGAAATAAAGGGGTTTAACCTTTTAAAGAAAAATAGGCCAAACAGGAAAGGAGGAGGAATAGCATTATATGTTAGGGATGTTTACACCCGTGAAGAGATCAATACCTTAAATCCTGGAAGCCAGGTAGAGAGCATCTGGATAAAACTTAAAGGGGAACAAAACAACAGGGATTGTGGGAGTCTACTGCAGACCTCCAAGTCAAACTGAGGAACTGGATGATGCCTTTCTAGAACAGATGACCACACATTCAGAAAGGAGAGATGTAGTAATGATGGGTGACTTCAACTATCCTGACATTTGCTGGAAACTTTAAGATCTAGCAAATTCAGGCAAACCTTTAAGATATAGCAAATTCCTCAGCCAAAACTTTAAGATCTAACCAAAATTTTAAGATCTAGCAAATGCCTAACTTGCCCTGAAAACAATTTCATTGTCCAAAAGGTGGAAGAGGTAACAAGGCGATCAGCTATTTTAGATCTGATCGTAACCAACAGGAATGACCTGGTTAATGGGGTGCAAATGGTGGGATCTTTTACAGTAGTGGGAGTGATCGTGTTTCTCCTGGAATTTGTTATACAGTGGAAAGGAGAAGCCAGGCATAGTCAGACATGCATTCTAGACTATAGGAAAACAGATTTAAGTAAACTTAGGGAAATACTGGGGGTGATCCTGTGATCAGGAATACTAAAAGAGAAGGGAGTTCAGGATGGATGGGAGTTTCTCAAAAGGGAGATATAAAGGCACAATTTCAAACAGTTCTAATGAGGAGATAAAATGGGAAATGTCTTGAGAAACCAGGATGAGTGACTAAAGAACTTTCAGCTGAGCTTAATTTTAAATGGAACAAATATAAGGAATTGAAAAAGGGGGAAATTCCAAAAGAAGAATTCAGAGAAATAGCTGGCATGTGTAAAGTCAGAAAAGCAAAAGCATACAACAGGTATGGATATATCATGCATGGATGTCCATACTGTACATCAAAGGAGTCACAGACAGAATAATGAAAGTGGTGAGGAAACACAACCCCCAAATGGTTTACAAACTGACTCTCCACTCTTTCAAACGGGAGGAATTTCTCCCAACTTCGAATGGAGCCAATGCGGATTCATGTAAATTCGCTAGTTTAGCGAATTTACATGAACCCCTGCTCCGTTCGGAAGAACCCCTGCTCCGTTCGGAATTACTTCCCATTACCTGAAAATAACCCCCTTCTGCCCGAATTTGCATGCGAAGCTTTAATTCGCAATAACGTAAAACCCATGATTGCATTCGAATTAGCTTCCCTCTTGCCCGAATTTGCGTGTGAAGAGTTAATTCACAATAACGTAAAACCCATGATTGCATTCGAATTGACCTTAAATTATACTTCCAATTTAGCTTCGTATGAAAGAGTCCAAAGAAAATCCAGCAAATGTTGCACTCAGTGAAGGACAAGAGAGACCCTCTCACAGCTGCAGGAGTTTACCACATACCATGAGCTGCAGGCAAGTCTACATAGGGACCACCAAATGCAGTGTCCAAACATGAATCAAGGAACATGAGAGACTGCAGACTAGGTGAGCCAGAAAAATCAGCAGTAACAGAACACATTATAAACCATCATGGGTATAAAATGCTGTTTGAAAACACTGAAATTCTGTATCATGCCTACAACTATCAGGTCAGAATGCATAGGGAAGCCATCGAAATCCACAAACACTTGGACAACTTCAACAGGAAAGAAAAAAACCCTTAAAGTAAACAAAGGGCTGATATAGACAGCCGGAACGGGGTGGGTCTGCCGCGCCTTTCAGCGACTGAGCAGGGCCAGGGCAGCCTCACCAGCAACCCCAGAGGCCCCAATCTGCCGCTTTTCCAGGCCACAGAGAAATGACAAAATGCCCTTCTCCGTGGCCTGGAAAGGGGTGTCCTTGGGGCTTCATGCCAGGTGGCCCCTTTCTTCCTCGCCTCATTCCCGTGGCAATCTGGTTGTGACGGGAACAAAGTGCTCACACGAAAGGAACAAAGCACTCCTCCCGCCAGCAACAACACACACTCCCAAGAGTTTTCAAAAATTCAACTCTCACCCGCTTAAAAATGGCCACCCAGGAACTGCTCTCCTTCTTCTCTCCAGCAGGAACTGGTCTAGAACGGTCTAGAAAGGCTCTGGGAGGGTTTATATAGAGCTAGACTGCTGGCTCCACCCCCTAGTGACTCACAGAAGCTCCACTCCAGCTAGAACTTTCTAGAAAGGTCTAGAAAGGTGCTGAGACTGCTAGTTCCACCCCCTAGTGACTCACAGGTGTAACTCACAGAAGTCAGGTGGCGGCCTCACCTAGAATAATGTGTCCAGTTCTGGGCACCACAACCTCAAAAAGGGTGTTGACAAGCTGGAGCATGTCCAGAGGAGGGCGACCAAAATGGTGAAGGGCCTGGAAACCATGCCTCGTGAGGAGAGACTTAGGGAGATGGGTATGTTTAGCCTGGAGAAAAGATGTTAAGGGGTGATATAATAGCCCTCTTTAAGTATTTGAACAAATGTCATATTGAGGATGGTACCAGCATGTTTTCTGCTGCTTTAGGGAATAGGACACAAAACAATGGATGCAAGCAACAGGAAAAGAGATTCCACCTAAACATTAGGAGGAACTTCCTGACAGTAAGAGTTCATTAGGGTCTGATGGAGTCTCCTTTTTTGGATGTTTTTAAATAGAGGCTGCATGGGCATCAGGGGTACTTTGTGAGTTCTTGCATGGCAGGAGGTTGGACTGTATGTCCCTTGTAGTCTCTTCCAATTCTATGATTCTATAATTCTATGATTAAGTCATTTCCAATTTATGGTGACCTTAAGGCAAACCTATCATGGGGTTTTCTTGGCAAGATTTGTTCAGAGGAGTTGTGCCATTGTTTTCCCTTGAAGCTGAGAGCATGTGATTTGCCCAAGGTCACTCAGTGGGTTTCATACCTGAGTAGGGAATCAAACCCTGGTCTCCAGAGTCATAGTCCAATGCTACATTGGCTAGAAATCTAGTTAGGATTTAGGTTATTTGAATACTGCCCATAAATAATTGGCATATATGTGTACATGCACTTCCGCTCCATAATCATAAAAACATTGTCAAGGTGACCAAAGGAATTAATGTTTTCTCTCAACCCAACATTCTTGAACTTCTACTTAGGATCAATAATCTAGAGTAACATGCTTTGTATGTAGAAGGTCATTGTTTTATTAGAAGTCCTGCCTTAGATTGAGGGTGTATCCATACTGTAGAAATAATGCTGTAGCACCATTCTATAGAATTCTAGAATGTGTAGAATTGTACAAAGGCTTTAGCCTTCTCTGCCAAAGAGCGCTGGTGCCTCACAAAACTACAAATCTCAGAATTCTGTAGGATGGAGCCATGGTAGTCAAAGTGGAATCCAACTCCCGTGTTTGCGTCTGCACTGCACAAATAAATGAAACTGCTTTAACTGCCATGTCTCATTCCTGTGGAATTTTGGGATTTGTAGTGATTTGAGCTATTTAGCCTTCTTTGTCAGAACACTCTGGTGGCACAACAAACTACAAATCCCAGGATCCCATAGGATGGATCCATGGCAATTAAAGTGGTGTCAAACTACATTAACCCTGCAGAGCAGATGTAGCCAGTGTCAATGCATCCCAGATATATCGCTGGTTGCTTTAGCTCAGCATTTTCTATATTTCCAGGAGCTGCAGCTCTCTTGAATTCCAGGGGTCTTTCCTTGGTGTAAGTACTTTAAGATAGGGCTATGATAGACTCTGAAAGCCTCAGAGAGCAATTGTTAGCATAGTATCTGCTGAGCTAGATGGACCACCTATCTCTTTCAGACATATAGCTTCCTAGGCTCCGAACCAATTTCCTTCCACAAATGCAGTGGGTTTTTTGTTTGTTTGTTTTATTGTTTCGGTTTTTGCAATTATCCTCTGTCCCAAATCCTAAGGACAATGGGTCCTGAAAAACTTGGGTTTGTCAACTCATCAGTCTGTCTGCTCAGTGTGAAACAGTATAGCAGAACTAGAGTAGTACTTTGCTGCTGTTGTCTTTCTTAAAAAATAAATAAATCAGAGTGAGCTGATGGAATGGTCATTGATCATGATGTGTGCAGTGACACAGGTATTGTCTATTGTTTACAGATTTCACAGATTTTTCCTACTGCTTAAACCCCCCACTCGATTTTGCTGGAGATGTCATTGGAACAAAAGGTATGTGTCTGGGGGTGCATCTACACTGTAGAAACAGTGCGGTCTGATACCATTTTAACTGCCATAGCTCTATTCCATAGAATCCTGTGATTTGTAGGTTTGTGAGGCACCAGCACTCTTTGGCAGTAAAAGCTAAAGACCTTGTAAAAATTAAATTAAACTTTTATTGAAATTTAATACTAGGTCTTATTTTTCTCATTATCCCGGGGCCGGGGGATTGGAGATTGGCAATCCACACCTTGAGAGGGTGACTTATCCTTATGGACTCAGTCATTTCTAGATATTATTTCCAAGGAATTCTGGTTATCTAAGTCTGCACTACCAACACAAGAGCAATTGCTTAAAGGATGAATAGGATCATCATGATTCCCAAATATTTTGGATTTGGATTCTTATCAACAGGACTAACTGATGTTTTATTTACCTTCTCTGGTTTGCCCATTTTCTTTGAGTTCTTTAATGTCTTTGGCTTCTTATCCAACAGACTGAAGAGTTTCTGGAAATTCATCTTTTCCTGTTTTGATGGTCATCGGTAAACTTTCACTGACCTCTTGATGTTCTTATTTTTCTTTGGCTTGGCAGGTCTATTTTGTGAGGACTTTGGTTTACTCTTGGATTTTCTCTTTTTAGTTTTCTTCATTCCAATATCATTCTGGAGTGTAGCCTAGTCTCACAAGTTGGCAATCTAGGTCCAAAACACATGGCAGAAATAATCCAGTTTGAGACCGCTTTAACTGCCCTGGCTCAATGCTAGGGAATTCTGGGAACTGTAGATTTGTGAGACATTGGGGCAATCTAGACCGCCCAAAAGGGGCGGTCCATGACCGCCCCAGGAAGCAGCAGGATGGGGCCAAGGCTGCCATACCAGCAGCCTCCACAGCCCCATCCCGCCACTTCCAGAGGTCTTTGCCATGACTGTCTAAAACCGCTGCACATGCCAAAAAAGCTGCACATGCCATGACGCCATCATGGTGTGCCCGTATGGACACCACCATTTAATAATGGCAGCGCCTGTACACGCTAGGGTTCGGGAGGGTGTAAAAGCTACGCCCTCCCGAACCCTATTCGCGCTGCTTTTGGCCCTAGACGCGCCTCTTTTGGCGCGTCTAGATCGGGCCATTGAGCCTTCTCTGTCAGAGAACTCTGGTGCCACAATAAACTACAATTCCCAGGATTATTACCACAATAAGGTACAATTCCCAGGATTATTCTACCAGTGATCTTCTTATTACTTATGGAAAAATTCATGCTGATTGGTGAAGCAACCAGATTTTTATCTCTCTCTCTTGTGAGGACCACCATCATTCATACTAGGACTGCCACACTTATTCTTTGCCTTCTCACTGTGTTGATTTGATTACTTATTAATTTTGTTTTAAAACAGAAAACCAGAGGGATGTCAATGAATTGGCCACTTAATAGGACCACAAGGAGACCATATGAGCACAGAAGTAAAGAAGAAAAATACTAGTTTTTATACATTTAACCATCAGGCCAGAATCAGTAGAGGAGATGCTTCCTTTTTCCACTAGAGGTCAGTGACAGCTTGTGCAACATCCCCATAGAAAAGCTGTATTCTTGCTGTCTTCCATTTGCTAGAAGCAGCATCTTTGATGACTTCCTTATCTCCTCTTGAGTTGTCGAACACTGTTGTTAAAGTCATATAGCCATGCTCAGCAGTTTGTCCAGCAAACCTGAAAGATAATTATTAGTCCAGTGACACCCTTAGTTGAGAAATCCCAGATTTCAGTGGTAAACTCAGAAAACCTTTATTCAGTATCTATATTGAACTACGATTCTGGAGAGCAGGGTTCAACTCCTGAAACCCACCCAGGGCAGATCACACTCTCTCAGCCTCAGAGGATGGCAATGGCAAACCCCCTCTGAACAAATCTTACCAACAAAACTCTGTGATAGGTTCACTTGCCAAGAAAACCCCATGATAGTTTTAGGCGATTATCACACATCTATTTTCGCCTGATCCAGGCCCAGCTGGGCACGGGCTTGAACAGGTGAAAACGTATCTTAACGCAAGCCTTTTTGCCCAACTCTTCTGCATCACATACCTGATCCAAACTCCTGGCATACTTTTTGAAGGGTGGGAATGTATCGTAGGCTCGAAAAGTACGCCAGGAGTCTGGAACAGGTATGTGATGTGGCTGAGTTGGGCAAAAAGACATGCAATATGATCTTTTTTCACCTGTTCAAACCTGTGCTCAGATTGAGAGCTATGGGGCTTTCTAGATTGGTAAAAAGAAGTGTGTTCATGGCTGCATGAAACTCTAGCCTTTAGATGAGAAAAAGGGAAAGTGTGCCATGAAAACGCTTTTTTTGCATTTTAGGGGAGAAGAAACGCCTTTTAAAAGGTGCTGGTTTTCCCAGCTTCTTTTTTAAAAACTGCGGAACAGCGCAGCTCCATCTAAAGGCTGCGGTGCAGCTGCTAAGCATTAAGGAAAAGGCAACTTCATGTCACACTTTCCTGCCAATCTAGAAAGCCCACATGTTTGCTTCCCCGAGCAACTATAATGCAATTGTCACTGTTTGGTAGATTGTGAATCCAGGGACCATAACAAAGCACAGCTGGCCCTACCATTAGGCAGAGGCAGTTGCCTCCAACAGCAGATATTGAATGTGCTATGAAAGATCAGCAATTTGGTAGCTAGTTTGTTGTTGTACTTTTACTGTCAAGGATAGGGAGAGGCCCTTGTAGAATTTTCTGTCCATTCTTCAACACAACTTGCCTGATTTGAATACTGTACATCTTGAGATGGGTTGCCATTTGCTGAAGTCCATCAGGCAGCAAAGTGTTTTGAGTGCTACAGGTTAGGTCACAATATAATGTACCATTGGCAAATCTAATGGAAAGGGTTTTACGTTTTTCTACGTATCCCTAGGCAAAGTTTTCCTAAAATTCCCCATGAGTAATGACTGGGGCCCTATACAGATGGGCAGAAAGGGCCGGCCTGTGGGCAAAGTCAGGGCTCAGCATCCTCACGCTGGATGCCCTAACCCCGGCCCAAGGTGCCATTTTGGCATGTGCTGGTCCGCATGGCATGCACTATCATGACACACCTCCAGCGCTGCATCCACATAATGCAGTGCCAAAGGGGCATCATAAAGCCACACCACCACAGTTAAGGTGCCCCTTGGAGGGTGCCAACAGGAGCTGTTTTTTGCGGCCCCATTTTTCACTCTCCAAAGGCTGGATTAGGACTGTGGTGTGAGGTTGCCGCAGCCCCGATCCGGCCAATAAAGAGGAAGCTGCATATTGCCTCTTAGGGGCAGTCTGGAGATCCCCTAAGCCTTCTTTAAGGTTATTATAGCACAAACTATTAGGATATGCTAATAATTTATAAAGAAAATGGACATCATTGTCTAGGGTTTCATCTGCACAGCAGAATTAATGCAGTTTGACGTTACTTTAACTGCTAGGGCTTAGTGCTATTGAATTCTGGGATTTGTAGTTTTGAGAGATATTTAGCCTTCTCTGTCAGAGAGCTCTGGTGCCATAATGAACTACAAGGTCCAGGATTCCATAGGATGGAGTCATGACAGTTAAAGCAGTGTCAAACTGTATTATCTCGGAAGTGCAGCTGAAGTCCTGGACCATCTTTCTGAACCATAAATGTATTTATCAAGTGCCAAACTTTTTTAAAAATGGAGAAACACAATGAAATTTATTCTCAATAATTTAGCATCCAATTTGTGACTTGGAGGGAGGGGACCTGCATTTAAAAATTAATTCAGACGTATTAAATGCAGTTCTACTTTGAAAGACAAATATGTGTGATAAATACTCTTTCTCTCTCAATAATGATAGATTATAAACATTTTTTTAAAAAAATCAACTATAAAATTTATAAAAGAATATACAAGCTTCTTTTTTAAAAAAGCCTAAATGTACATTATTGTCCAGTATCAGAGTAATCAAGAAAAAACCGTGTAGGAAGGTACGAAAATAACAAAGTAGTTGAATTAGCATCTGTCAGTAGCAAACAGTTATGAATGCAGTAAATTCATGTTTATTAATTGCTGAAATCCAATTTGGTTTTCTAGATGCATATTCTCTTTATTCTTTGTTCCCTAGAAAGATGCTTTGAAGGATATACGAGCTTCCATTTAATTTTAAAAACAAATAAAACTAATGAGATGGGTGAAGGATGGAAACCTTTGTGTTCTTTCATTGATTATGAAATTCATCTGCATAAATGAGTGAGTCTCAGGCATAAGAGACTTGCAACAGACATTTAAAGGGATTTACTCCTTTCTCCTGCTTCTCTCCTTGATGTCCACTAAGATTTTGGATTTAGAAATGGAAAAAGCATTAGGGAGGATTGGAGAGTGTCAGTTTCCACATAATAAAATCCAGAGGTGGCTTTCTAGATACTTTGGCAGAGATTCTACATGTGCATGGACTATTGTATGCCTTTCCATGACCTGGCAGCTGTGAAGTCTTGGGAAACACCCCGTCACTGTCACATACCCCTAGGGAAAGGAGGCAGGAGGTAATTCAAACCATGGAGAAGCCGGTTGTCTTGTGTGGGAAAGAAGTGGTGCACACATTTATGCCTTTATGAAGGGTCCAAATCTGAATTTATGGGATTTTTAGCTCTTCTTGAGTCTATATAAAGAGAAACAGCTTTCCAACTTCAAATAAGGGACACTCTTACAATAAAGAACACCTGAAAACCTAAAACTGCCAGCCAGTCTGTGTTATATTTGAAAAATACTGCATACAGGAAGAATTAATCATCCTTGTGAGGAACATTCCTATTGGGGTGTTTCTGCAATGAATTTGTTTCCACACATGCAGTTTAAATTAATATCTTTAAAATGTCTGAAGATGTTATGCCAGAAAGGCTATAGTTATGTCCGATTTCATATAGAAATGCACATGGAAGATGGGTGAAGATATGTTGAAATGGGCTGTCCAAACATGAAACAGTGACGAATGATCTTTTCCAAGGGGGATTTGCTTGCAGCTTAGAAAAAAATATGGCACATGGCTCTGTAGTTAGGCGGACTAATTTGTGTGATTTCTTTGAGAAGATAGCAAGGAGAAGGGAGGAAGAGAAAGAAAACTTTTGTGGTAGGGTATTTTTTTGAAACCGTCCTGTTCTTACCATAGAATTCAGTTCCTCAGATCTATCTCTGGTGAAAGCTATTCTCTGTCTCTGTGTTAGGTTCAGCCTAAGGTACTTTTCTAAACCAAATAATGTTTTATTTTTGCCAACCAATTTAAAGACTTGACACCAGCCAGCAAAGCTATGTCTGTTTGGACACTGATATCCAAAACTCTGTTTTAATGCTTCCTGAGGTGTATGATCAGTGAAAAGTAGATAAGGAAGAGATGTGTATGATGCTACCAAGATTTTGGCCAGTATTAAATCAGCATGAAACTTATTAGTATACCACAGGGGATATGACAGTGGTGAATTCCATAATTTATACACGAAAGTAATTTCAGCTCAAAGCTATGTTACATGAAACTGGTGGTACACAACCTCACGAAACAGGAAAATGGGACTGAAAGCCAGCCTTTTCCAAGCAATTCAACGAGTTGAAGGTGTGAGGAAAGAGTGGGACAACACCACTCTTGGAAAAAGGGCAACACCAACACTGTGTCTGCTAAACCACAGTGCAAGTAGACCACAGACTTGTCAGGTCTCTACAGGTTTGTCCGATTTGCCTTCTTGTTTGCCTTTGCATTTTAAGCATGCCAAGGATAGCTGTAAAATTTAGCATTTGAAGCTATTTTTTTTTTCCAAAAAAGAAAAGAAAATCGAGGGTATTTAACATTTCAATACCTTTTGTCAGTGACTGGAGGTAAACTCTGGAAGACAGAGGTAAGGGATGAGGTTTCACTGGACTCTTTCATACGAGGCTAAATTGGAAGTATAATTTAAGGTCAATTCGAATGCAATCATGGGTTTTACGTTATTGCGAATTAACTCTTCGCACGCAAATTCGGGCAAGAGGGAAGCCAATTCGAATGCAATCATGGGTTTAACGTTATTGCGAATTAAAGCTTCGCATGCAAATTCGGACAGGAGGGGGTTATTTTCGGGTAATGGGAAGTAATTCCGAACGGGACAGGGGTTCTTCCGAACGGAGCAGAGGTTCATGTAAATTCGCGAAACTAGCGAATTTACATGAATCCGCATTGGCTCCATTCGAAGTTGGGAGAAATTCCTCCCCTGTGAAAGAGTCCTCTGTGGAGTGCTGTGGAAAGACTGATTATCTTGAGCTGTGAGCAGGGAAGTGCTAGTGTTTTTGTTCAATCTGACCAGCGCTATCAGCAGAGATGTTCTTTGCATGGTACTGGAAAGAGAAGGGAATACTTCAGAAAAATAACGTTTCAGTTTTCCAGATGTCAGAGCATCAGAGAAAATTATGTTAAAGTGGCTTACAGATGACACTTGAAACCACAAAAATTAGCAAAAAATTATTTTAAAAAAAGATAATCATTGTTGGAAATGTGAGGCAGTCAAAGACAACTGGTATCATATGTGGTGGTTATGCCCAAAGATTAAAAGTTATTGGGAAAATGTTCATAATGAGATTAAAACAATCTTGAATGTTAATTTTGAAATGCAACCAGAAATTTACTTACTTAATATGACAAACAAAATAGCTAATAAAGAAGCAAAACAATAAAAAATAAATAAATAAAAAATAAAAAATTGCAAAGCAATACTCTACCTGATCGCAACTGCTAGAATACTTCTAGCACAAAAATGAAAAGCAAAGGAAATACCACAAATAGATGAATGGTTAGTAAAAGCTTTAGACAACATAGAATTATACAGACTCACTAGTATGATTGAAAGCAAACCACTTAATTTATTTAATGCAGATTTGGAAACCCTACTAGAGTTTTGTAAAAAAAGATGGACATGATTCCCCTGATATATATTGAAACCCGAGTACAGTTCAAATTAATGTAATGCATTAGATAAGTTGAAGTGGAATATATATGTATCATATATGTATGTACTCAAAATGAAGCCAGTTCAAGGATGGTTGTGATGGCCGTGCAGTCTGCATGAGGTATTTCGTGATTTTTAGTTGGCCCAAAAAAGGCATTGCTGTTTTTTGTATTTTGTTGTAAAATGAAGTCGCCACAAGATGGCAGGACACATTCATTTTCCCCCTTCTGTTCTTTTATTTTTTAAAAATAATTTTGTCATTAATGTTCAGACTCCCATTGGAATCTAAAAAGCTTCTGCATGTTGAGGTCTGGGAGGTCATAGATGAAATTATGAAGTGCCATAAACCTGGACCTTTAAAAAAAAGGTGTCTCCACCCAGCAAAACCTGCATAGTTTGTACAAAATGCACATGTTACAGTGAGAGAAGGAAGGACTGGAGTCAAGCTAACCCTTGAGCTGACAAGTGAGATTGATTTTATTTGTTAGGAGCAAGACATCCAAAAGACTGGCTGGATGTGTTTGAATTGGGGATGGGTGAGAAGCCCATGGGGTTTATGTTCAGATGAGAACTTTCCAAAATTCACAAATTTCTTCATAAATTTATGGAAAGAAACTGAGACTAAAAGAAATCAAATGTGGGAGTGAAACTGATAGATTCATCCATCCATCCTGTGTATTCAACTATGGGCTGAAACAGAAGGCCTTTTTGTACCGCCATCTGGGCAGCCTCAGATTGCAGCATTTATACACAGTGCATCTTGAAGCTGCCTGGCTGTTTACACGGGAGTGGCTTCATAATGCTCCAGTGCGTGGCGTTTAGACACTGCATGCCGCCAAAGCATGATGAAACCAGCTTCCAGCCGTGGTGCAGGCACAAAGCTGACTTTTTACCATCTGAAAAAAGAGCAGCTCTTTGCCACTCCTTTTTTCGGGTGGCTTCAAGCTGCCCCTTCTGGTTCTCTATTTTGGCCCCCTGTTTGTGGAGCTGAATAGATGTTGTCACCTTCTTTTTATCTGATAGATTCTGCATTGTAAGCCTGAGGGCAGGGAACCGTCTAATTAAAAATAATAATTGTAAGCCGCTCTGATAGCCCTTAGGGCTGAAGAGCGGGGTATAAATATTATTATTATTATTATTATTATTATTATTACTTTAGCAACTATATGCCAGACAGGCACAACATGACCTTCTCCATCCTGGGAATAGCTTGTATTCTGCCATTGGGGAAAAATCTTCTTCAGTTGCGTATATGAATGAACTCTAATAAGCCAAACTCCACAGACAGAACATTTGTATTGCTTGAAGTCACCTCCATGTTACAGTCTGTTGCAAGCAGAGGGGAAGGGGTAGCCTTCCGGACTGATGCTTCAAATGAGTTGCAGACAGTTTGGACCAAGAAAATAACTTCTATGTATAATGGTGGCAAGGTCAGCTGGGAAGGGCAAGATAGCATGAATCTCATTCTATATATGAGAGCTGACCAGCCTTGCAGTTAAATCTTATTTTCCCACTGGTGATAGGGTGACATCTTCTACTACATCTGAGGGTGAAAGGTTAGCTTAGAGGTATACAGTAGGTTTTATGGCACACACAGCTCAGTCCTTCCAACTCTTGCAGCTCCTTGCCTCCTAGTTCATGGTGCCAAGTCCAACAGGATACCTAATTCAGAAATTGAGGCTTCGTTAGTTAAAACTCAGAAAACCTTTATTAAGAAACTATACCTCCAGTGCAGTAACGGTCATTGTCAGAAATGACCAGCAAGCATTAAATTTGTCTAATTAAATTACACACAGTTTCAAAGTTTAGATGGGCCTAATTCCTATTTATTATAATTAATAAACACGCTTCACCTCATTTTCCCATACCACTAATTTCTTTGTGGTCAAAAATAAATTCTTTCACAGAAACAACCTTGAACAGGCTTGGCTCATGCTTGCCTCCCTTCCAGTATTATCTCAGCACCTGTGCCTGAGATCACCATGACTTACCAATACCATTTCTACTGTACAACCCATTGTACCTAATTTCCAATATTTTATGGCAGGCAAGTTGCCTGTGCAACTCCTGGCACATAGTAGGGCTAGCCTTGGATGGTAGCCATAATAAGAGAATCAAGGTGTTCTGCTATTTGCTCATGATGATTTAAACTTGAAGGTGTAATTTCAAAAACTCCTTCTTACACAATATGTCATACAAAATTAAATATAATTGGTTTATCTCTTTGGACATTTCCCTTTCTTTATGTCAAAACACATTATTTGTGCCACGAATAGTTCTATGCTAGGCATTTTGTGTGAAATTGTCATGCCCCATTCCCTTACATTTTGCAGGGAGGTCCCTGGAATATCAACATCCAGTTGTAATTCTCCTGTGTTTTCCTGGTGATTCTTCCATCTCCCCTCCTCTTTTTTTTTTAACTGCACAAATGATACTTATTTTAAATAAAGTCTCCACAGGTAAGTAAATGGTTCTTGGCACTGTTCTTTTCAGGGATATGATGTTTTGACATTTCCAGTAAAGTTCAGAAAGGCCATACCATTATAGTACCACACTCTCCCACTCGTTGTGTCTCCACATTGGAGTTCCCCTCTGTCAACTTTCTTCTGCTCGCCACCATTGCCAGCAAAGATAGCCTATGGTTTGGGCAAGGGGAGAGACACCTCATCCTGAAATGTTGGGGGTGTGTGTGTTACTCTTGTTTGGAACCTATTCAGCCCTGAGTTTATTACATTTAATTATGTAGGACTCCATCCGCCTTAATAGGGTGGCCACATTTGCTCCCAATGTTCTGCAGTATTCATTTTTAATTGGTATTGTGCTTTGCAGCCAAAATCCACTGGCAAACTGTTAAATGCACCGTAGACAATGAGAAAAGAATTACATGCATTAAAGTGACTAAGAAAAGGAAACTGTTGTTTACTTCTCTATGTTTGGACTGCCACTTTGGAGAGCAGGGTTAGATTTCCTGCTTTGCCATGGAAACCCATGGGGTGACCTTGGGCAAGTAGTGGTTTAAGCATGGACTATAGCTTTGGAGAGCAGGGTCCGATTTCCTGTTTGGCCATGGAAAACCACTGAGTGACCCTGGGTAAGCAGTGGTTTAAGCAGTGGAGTATGACTTTGGAGACCAGGGTTCAATTTCCTGCTCAGCAATGGAAACCCACTGGATGGCCTTGGATAAGTGGTGGTTTAAGCATTAGACTATGACTCTGGAGACAAGAGTTCCTGCTCAGCCATGGAAACCCACTGGGTGACTTTGGAGAGGTCCTTCTCTCTGTTCCATCACCCTCTTAAACTCATTTGGTGGGAACCAGGGAGAGGGCCTTCTTCATAGCTGCTCCCAGACTTTGGAACTTCCTCCCTAATGAGGCCAGAATGGTCCCATCCCTGTTCTCCTTTCAGCATCAGATAAAAACTGTTTTGCGCCATTTGGATTTTTCAAACTGATGAGGACTGGGCATTTAATGTTGTGCAATTCAGATGTTAAAGTTTGTATAGAGTTTCAAAATACATTTTGCTATACATTCAAAAATGTTTTTGTCTTGTTTTCATTTCTATTGTTTTAAATTTGATATTAGCCACCTTCAGTTCCTATATCGGGAGGAAGATGGGATATAAATAAAGTAAAATAAAATTATTTTATGCTTTTGTATATTTAAATCTTCAGCTAAGCTTTCCCTAAGCCCATTCTCCTGAGATGTGCAGCACTCAAATATTTGCCTAGCATGTGGCCCTGAAGAAGTTGCTTACCCTCACCCCAAGATGGATCATTCTTTGAATAAATGCTCAAAAACATTGGAGAGAACACCAGCAGCACCAAGAAAGCTTGAATCACTTGGATATTTAGTGAGTGCAGTCCAGAAAAAGCGGTGGTTCAGCCATTGGAACCAGAGCATCTCTGAGGGAGGAATCTATGTGTTGTTGGCCAGGATATAATTCTCTCAAGCTCTGACTGGAATATGAATTCTTCTAAATTTGTTTTCTGGGAGGTGGTCACCTAGAGACACCTGTATGTGCCATGCTAACCATAAAACCACGCTGGCTCTAGATACAAACATAAATATCAATAATAAATTAATGTTTCCAATAGGACAACCAACAGTACAAATTACATTCATGTAAAACACCCTAATAAATCTTATTATTTTTGGTATTTAAAAGCATATACATGCCATTCGCTATACCAATATCAAAAATTTCTGGAGCTGGCAATAAAGCTCTCTCCATAAAGCTGGAATGTTAAACAATACAAGATGTACTAGGCATCTAACTTTTATTTATATATACATTTCAAACAGATGGTCAGAAAAAAGGGGAGGATAAGGAGATTGTGGTGAGAAAACTTTCAAGGTCATCTGATGTAATCCAGTTGCAAAGTTATGTGTGTCATTTAGGAAGCAAAGTGACCTGGCTATAACAGAAGGAGGAAATCCAGATCTTCATTAAGATCTCCTGGTGACAAAGCCAATGGTTGGGGGCTTTGTAGGTCAACACCCCACCTCTCCAAATTGAAGTCTAATTCAGGATCAGCTGGGTTCTGTTGCCTGGATTTTGCCGCTGAATCCGCTGGCTGAATACAGTCCACCTGCAGCTCAGGTCCCAGGCATGCTCAGCAAGTTGCTTTTCAAAGTCCAAAAACTCCTGACTTTAAAAAGCAGCTTGCTGAGCATGCCTGGGACCAGGGCAGCAGCTGGGCTGTAATCAGCCAGAGGATTCGGTGGCAAAATCCAAGGGATAGAACCTGGTTGCATCCCAAATTAGACTTCAATTCACAAAAGGTAAACTGGTTTTTTGTTTGTTTGTTTGTTTTAGCCGTGCGATAAACTCCATGGTCTCTATAATGTACACTTGACACCAGGCAGGCTTCTGCATTTTGCACAAGCTGCAGCTTTCAGACACATGTCAAGGGCAGCCCCACAAAGAATGTATTATATTGTCATCATCATCATTTATTTATTTATATAATGACATCAGTGTACATGGTGCTTTATGTGTGTGGTTTATAATTGTTAATTTGACAGTTATTTGTTCTTAGGCTCACAATCTAAAAAGACATTCCACACAAGGAAAGTGGGATGGCAGTGAGGAAGGGGATTAAATCCCTCAGATGCTTGCTTCTCTTCTCTCCTTCTGAGGCCATAGCAGTGGCATTTAGGGTGGAGGGAGGATTGAACTCAGCTGCTGGGTCTAGGTATGATGTCTGCTATTCTATTCTTCTGAAACTGCCTTGCTTTTGTGCATTATGCATTGCAGTTACACAATGAGCCATCAGCCACATATCTTGACCGCTGACCCACATGCATTGCACTATGCTGGCCTTCAATATAGGGGGTTGTGTAATGTAACTCTGCCAGCAGATATTTACATCATGCTGAAACAATTTAAGGTCTTTACCCAGCTTAGAATATCTGTATTGAGATGGGTGGGTGGATAGATAGATGACTGATAGGTAGATACCTAGATAGATAGATAGATAGATACAAAGACAGATATACATTATATACAGATCAATAGGCCTGGTGTTACACATTGCAACTTTATGAAAGGCTCGTGTACATTGCTGATATTCCCACAGGTGACTGAACACCAAACTCCTGAAAAGAGTAGTTCAACAGGTGCATGCATCTAACAAATGGAAAACATCAGGCAAGAGGAGGACAAGAATAGCAACAGTTTCATTATAAATGATGCTAAAAATAGGTTTTCATGCATTTTTTAAATGTCAGAGGTTCACCCCTTTTGGTTAACTGGGCTGCGTTTCTTCAAATTTACTTAATCCAGCTCATTTATCTTAATCCTTTCATTATTTCTAGTGACTGGCTCCTTCTGCTGACTCCAACAAGCCTTGCGATTCTGCTATTGTGGCCCAATGGCTGCATTTCAAAGGATCTGTCAAGGGAGATGTGCGACACACATGGGAACATGGCCACAGAGCTCCCAGAAATGTCAGTGAGGCTTGCATAAGTGAATCCTAGTGCACTGTACTGAAAATCCACCTTTGCTTAATCAGGTCTAATCTTTGTGCCTACAGACTGGAGCACAGATGGTACGTAACATCACATACCTTTGGGGGAATCCATGTGACAGCTGGGTACAAACTGTTTGCCAGAAGAAAGAGGAAGCCACTGTGGAATTTCTCCCTGAGCACAGCATGCTGACTTCTACTGTCTTGCTTTTTGATCTGTTCCAAATGTACAAGAATGTAGACTTTCAGCTTCTTAATAAAACCGAGCCACTTTATGACAAGGGACCAGACCACTCTCTTAGGTAGGGACAAATAAAGCTGTCTATTTTAGTTTCTCTCTGTTTGCCATTTTTACAATGTTCACCCTTGGTTTATCCTGAACAGTAGGAACTTTTTGAGTCTCAAATTTGGTTTAATCGCAAACTTTCAGATTGTTTTAAAAGTGCATACTTTTAATGTGCATTTTTTGAAAGAAGAAAATGGGGCTTTTTACATTGGCAAGAAAGTGTGACATGAAGTTGCACTTTCCTTAATGCTTAGCAGCTAGACAGCAAGCCCCAGGTGTGCATTTAAAAAGTACAGGGCAGCTAGACTGAGGTTTTTTCTGTGGCTCAGCAACTACATGGGAAGCTGTCAAAACGCTACAAACACAGGTGGAGCAGCTACATGGGCGGCAAGGAACGTGGCTTTTAGCCGCGCTTTAAACATTTTTTTCCCTTGCTGGCTGCGAATTGCGCAATTGCGCAGGTACACCATACAGTCGGAGCTTATCACATGGGGGAGTACAGGACCATTCCGAAAGAGGGAGAAAGTGAGGTCAGTTCGGAAATGCACGTAATTACGCACAAGCTCATCACACACAAGACACGAGAGCATCTACACAAAAAGATAATGCAGAGTCAATACGAAAGAATTCATCACATGTGAACATACTGGTCGGCTTTCTGTTGCAAATTAAGGCATCTTGGGAAATGGTAGCAAAGGCTCATGGGAGTTGTAGTCTGTATTCTGTCAGAGCATTATATTGAGTTGTCTTGAGGTTTCAGCCCTCTGTCCAGGAGGGATTCCCATATGTCCTCCATTCTTGAGCAGAGGCCCCCCTTTTCCAAGTTGACCAGGCACGTCCTCCTTTGCCAGGACACGTCCTACTTTTCCAGCCTTCTTTTTGAAGAGGAAGCAGGAGGGCCAGGCGTGCTCTGGCCAGGCTCTGGGGGTCTCTTCCTGGCTCCTTCCCTCCCTCCCTCCTTCCCCGCTGCCTTCCTCCTCCCTTTGGCTGAGAGAGTGTGACTTGCAGGGAGGAAGGGCAGCGGTGGTGCTCCAGGTCCTCCTGATGCTGGGCCAGGGCAAGCTGGAAACAGGAGGAGGAGGAGGAGGAGGAGAGGGACATGGGGCCCCTCTGCTGCCCTGCCTCCCTGCAAGTCACACTCTCTCAGCCAAAGGGAGGAGGAAGGCAGCCAGGAGAGAGCCATGGAGCCTGGCCAGAGTGTGCCTGGGCCTGCCTTCTCCTCCCCCCTTCGGCTGAGAGAGTGTGACTTGCAGGGAAGCAGGGCAGCGGAGGTGCTCCAGGTCCCTCCCCTTCTCCTCCTCCTCTTGCCAGCTTGCCCTGGTCTGGCTGAGCGCCTCCAGTGCCCTGCTGTCTCCCTAGAAGTCACACTCTCTCAACCAAAGGGAGGAGGTGAAGGAAGGTGCAGGCGCACTCTGGCCGGGCTCTGAAGGTCTCTTCTTGTCTTGGCACCTTCCCTCCCTCCGCACTTGTATCGCTGCCTTTAAATGGGCGCTTTAAGATACAGAGCCCCATTTAACCATGCAACTACACCTTAGCCTTTAGATGCAATAGGGGTGCTTTTTACATTGGCTAAAAGGGGCGGTCCAAACTCGTCCCTTCTAGCGGCGAGATGAGGCCTAGGCTGCCACACGGGCAGCCCCAGAGGCCTCATCCCGCCGCAAC
Organism: Urosaurus nigricauda; assembly: GCA_034509955.1. NCBI lineage: Eukaryota > Metazoa > Chordata > Lepidosauria > Squamata > Phrynosomatidae > Urosaurus > Urosaurus nigricauda. The sequence goes on from JAOEGL010000002.1 coordinate 105,900,550, forward strand.
GACCCGCCGCAAAAAAGAGCTCCGGGATCGAGCTCTTTTTTTGCGGCGCGGGAAGGGCGCGATTGGCGCCCTCCCGCGCCGCCAGAGCGTCAAAATGTGCGCAGCGCGTCAAAACGCTGCGCACGTGATGACGCTTGTACGGCGCCACCGTGTAGACGCCGCCATCTTTAAATGGCGGCGTCCATGCGTTTTAGGCTTAGGGAGGGTGTAAAGGCTACGCCCTCCCTAACCCTAAATGCGGGCTTTTTAGCCCTAAAAGCGCCTTTTTTTGCCCGTGTAAAACGGGCCAGCAATGCTGCACCCTTTTTAAAAAAGTAGTGGGGAAATCAAACTACTTTTTAAAGGCACTTCTTCTCCCTTAAAACTCCAAAATAGTGTTTTCATGGCACACTTTCCATTTTTCTCATCTAAAGGCTGGGCTTTCATGCAGCCTTCAACACACCTCTTTTTGCCAATGTAAAACGGACCAATGTTCTTGCGTGGAGAAGGATGGAGATTTTACATGGGTGGTTCTAACATAGATGGACAAAGTGTAAACTCTGCAGATATTGCTGGACTACAACTACCACAACCCTCCATTTAGCCCATGGTTCAATAAAAAATGTACATCTTCCATTGCCAATGATTTATCAAGTATGATTTAATTCTTGTCTTGACATCTATAAAAAAAAAAAAAAAGGGTGTGTGTGTGTGTGTGTGAAAACATCATGTGATCACAACTAATTTATGTACAAGCTTGGCTTGCAAATGTCCCCAACTGCAGCACTGATCTTTTGGAGCTAAAGCCAGTTAATGTAAAAACAAACACAAAATTCTGCTATCCAATGCATCCTAAAGCTATTTTTTGTTTTATAAGCCCCAGACAAATGATCAAATATCAAGTGTAGATAATCTGATTGACTGAAAACAAGTTTCTGTGTAGAGGTTTTTTAGCTTCATTCCTGTATTTCATATCCAGATATTTATCCATAAAACCAAAAGACACAACTGTTGTTGACAATCTAATATTTAATAAGTTAACTTTAGACTCTCTTGAGAACATTAGAGTATTGTTACTCTTTGTCTGTTACAATGAATACATATTAGGAATAACAGTACTAGATGGTTGTTTTATTTACCAAAATTTGATTATTATTTTTTGGTATGTTGTGCGTTATTTATAAGGTTAGAACAGATTCTTTCATAACATTTGCTATTTTAAAAATTAAAGAAAACATAACCCCTTTCTTGATTCTAAAAACAATTCAACAGTGGACTAGACTAGCTCAGATGGTAGTGGACTGTCTTCCATAAGAAGACAGTCCGCTTTGAGTCCCTATGTTGGGAGAAAGGCAGGATATAAGAATATATAACAACAATATTTGGAGGTTTTCAAGGAGAGGTTGGACAACCCTCTCTTGGGATTGTGCTAACCAGGATTCCTACATGACGATATCGGGGCTTTCTAGATTGGCAGGAAAGTGTGACATGAAGTTGCCTTTTTCTTAATGCTTAGCAGCTGCACCGCAGCCTTTAGATGGAGCTGCGCTGTTCCGCAGTTTTTAAAAAAGAAGCTGGGAAAACCAGCACCTTTTTAAAGGCGCTTCTTGTCCCCTAAAATACAAATAATAATAATAATAATAATAATAATAATAATAATAATATCTTTATTTTTATACCGCCCTTCCAAAGATCAAGGCGGTGCACAGCATGTACAACAATTTAAAAACATTCCAACAATAAACAATAACAATCAATACCACAATACAATAACAATATGGCAAACCAGCAAAAAAAGCGTTTTCATGGCACACTTTCCCTTTTTCTCATCTAAAGGCTAGAGTTTCATGCAGCCATGAACACACTTCTTTTTGCCAATCTAGAAAGCCCCAGAAGGCTCTTACGGTTCCTTTCAACTCCAAAAATCTATGTTTCTATAAAAGCTTAAAAATGAAATAAAGGAGCTAAGATGGAAACTTTAGCATTTGTTTCTGTTGCACAGAACACAGCGCTTGCCTGCCAAGCAGATGTAGAGAAATGGAAATACAAATGAATAATTTTGTCACTACTGTTTCTCTTTCCTCCTCCTTGCCATGAAAATGAATTCCCTCGACACAGTATTTATCACAACTGAGGAGGAAAATTTGGAGAGGCTGTCTGGCAATAAAAAATGTTGGCAGTGCAGTGTAGAAATGGACAGATTGGCTACTGGGTGGGATGTGTTTAGTTTGATAGTTTCTACTCATGGAAAATGAAAGCCAAGGAAGGGTTTTGAAACACAGAGGAATGAACTGGTCCAATGGAAAATACTCTGACACACGCAGCAAAAAATCCAAAATGTGCCGCCTCCATTTTAGGGCTGTCAGAAGATTGTCTATCAGGAAGTTTACTCAGCCCAAGTCCAGGTAAACTTCTTGAAGTTTTTGCCCATCCACAGTTGGACAGCCAACTGAGCAGGAACACAGACCACCGGGGGCACAGGGAAGGCTCCACATCACATATTTATTTATTTATTCTATTTATACTCTATCTTTCTCTGGTCAAGGGACCCAAGGCAGCTTACAACATTTAAAATAAAAGTTTAGCTACTACTACAAAAGTTTAAAAACAAACATCAGTTGTATTCAAAGCACACAGTTCATTTAGAAGATATTTAAAGCATAATTAAAAACATATAAATAAAATCAGAGTGCGCTACTGCGAATGCGATTCTGCCGTATGATTAGACTCAATCAAAGGTCTTCCTAAATGAAAAGGTCTTGGTATGCGGGGTGAGTGGGGGGTTATAATGCTGCGATCCCACTTTTAACTGCCTTACCAAAATCCTGTGGAATCCTGGGATTTGAAATTTAGGGGAAAGCATTTAGGATGCTCAGCCAGAGAGCTCTAGTGCCTCATCAAACTACAAGCTCCAGATTCCATAGGATGCAGCCATGGCAGTAGAATCATAATGATACAGTGGGCCCTTGGTATCCGCTGGAGTTTTGTTCCAGGACCTCCCGTGGATATAAAAATCTGTGCATGCTCAAGTCACATTAAATACAATGGCATAGCAAAATGGTGTGCCCTTTATATCAAATGGCAAAATCAAGGCTTGCTATTTGGAATGTATATATTTTAAAAATATTTTCAAGCCATGGATGCTTGAATTCGTGGATTAAAAAATCCATGGATATAGAGGACTGACTGTATAATTTTATAGAGAGAAAACCCTCCAGATTACAGGGGGCCTTACTCACTATGAAGAATTAGATTGAGTTTTTAAAACACATGTACCTCATAGGTGTAGGGGGCATCCTAGCTGTTTCTTTGGCCCCTGCCAGCTGAAACCCCTATCAAACCAACAGAATCACCGAAATTCACGTGCACTGGATGAAACAGCCTTGCTTCTGTCTCTTTTTCTAACTGCTCTTCCATTCCGGAAGGAAGGTGGTGCTCTGAGATGGCGTGGTAGTTGCTATGTGGTTGTAGGAGAAAATCAGCACCAGTGCAGCCCTTGTGGGTTTGTTGGTGGGAGAAGAAATTTCTAATACAGGGACACCCTTCAGGATTTTGCGGACCCAAGGAGAATTTGCAATAAATTGCTGCCATTATTTCCAAATCTCCTTCTGTGTGTATAAATAGGCCATGTACGTGTCATGCAAATCTTTGTCCTCTTTTTTTCATCATGTATTTCTGCCTCTTTCTGACAGTGTGTAAATGGCTGCCCTAAATAGTGCCAGAATCTTCCACCTGAGAAAGTCATCCATCATTACAGCCGCACAGAAAAGAGGCCTGCTGTTAACTTAAACAGACAAAAATGGAGACAGAAATCAGTACTACCCTGTTTCCCTGAAAATAAGGCATCCCCAGAAAACAAGACCTACTAGAGGTTTTGCTGAATTGCTAAATATAAGGCCTCCCCTGAAGGTAAGACCTAGCAAAGTTTTTGTATATAAATATATATACAGTATATAATAGATATATTATACAGTATATAATAAATGTTCATTTTTTTTGTTCAACAATAAATGTGAACTCCCTGAAAATAAGACCTAGAGTATCTTTGGGAGCAAAAATCAATGTAAGACAATGTCTTATTTTGGGGGAAACACGTTATGGATGATGGTGATTGTTAAAGAAGCAAACAAAGGCTTTATTGTCTTCACCCCATGAAAGGTAGGAAATTTCTCTAAGTATATTGTTGAATGGCTTTCCCCCCTGATCTGGCCATGGGCTGAGACCATGTAAAAACGGATGTTATTGCACAGCTCCATGCCCAGATTGGAGGCATCCTGTACCTGATCGGGATTCCTCCCTTTTCAAAGAAGGGAAAAGTTTCATTCTTTGCAAAGTATGGGAGAAATCCTTATCAGGTACGGGATGCCTCCAATCTGGGCATGGAGCTTTGCAATAGCATCCATTTTTGCATGGTCTCAGCCCATGGCCAGATTGAGGAAAAAAGCCAGATGTCATGTAGATGTCATTTCCAAGCACTGCGATTTGCAGTGCTTCAGAAATGATTTGATGGGAGAACTACCAAAATTCAAAGGTAGGTTTGATGATGAAAGATCTCACCCAATATTTATTGAAGTCCAGAATTAATCCAGGACAGAGTAGAATGTCCATGACATAGTATTTTTTCACTCTCACAAACAGTGTGTAGATCCCTCAAATGTGCAAATACAGCTTCAGCCCCAACTGGAAATCTCCTATGATCTCCTCCTCAAATTCGTCTGTTTTCATCAGACAAGAAGTAACATGGTGTAATTTCCAGTCACTATTTTAGGAATGATTTGAATGAATATAGCGGTATTTGGAAGCACTGCCAGGGATTGCATCATGCAGCAGTGTTGAAGGGGGGAAAATCTGGGTCATGGCCCCCATGCAGTTGTCTACTCCAGCTGTACAATGACAATGTCATCTTGAAGGATAGCTGGAGAACCACTAGAAGGACATTTATGATACCATCATTGTTATGAATTTGGCAGTAGTCACACAGCTAGACACTTCTCAGCCATCCCTTGCTCTCCACCAGCCACTGAATAACTGTGGAGAGGTAGCATGAGAAGGAGAGAGGATTTTGGTCACTGCACAAAGGAGGTAAAGAATTACATTACCAATAGTGAGCCCCTCCCAAGATAAATGATTGTAATAAATCTGACACATGAACATGTCACTAAGAAGATGGTAGCCCATGTTTCTTAATTGGCTTCCAAGAAAGGAAAACAAGTATGCTTGGTAGCGTTACTTGTAACACCTAAGGCAACTTTTAAGCACAATGGGGAAGGTGAGAAGTTAATGCACGGGAAAAACCATGTAGCGGAAAACCCAAAATATTCCACTCCAGTCTGAAACTACCTCTGAACCATCATGTTCAGGTGTGTATGTTGTCTCTCCTTTTGCACACTTGGTGTGTATGTTGTCTCTCCTTTTGCACACTTGGTGGTTTCCCTGCGAAAGAATTTGACATACTTTATGTATTTCTTTCTTATTATTTCCCGTTTTTTTCTTTTCTCTTTCTCTCTCTTTCTTTTTTAGATAGAATGGTTTCTGTTTGCTTGCTTTCCAAGTGCTTAAGAGCCGTCAAACTGTTTTGAGCTGAACAGGCACAAACTGAAGCGTTGCCTTTCGTCTGTCCCATTTTGAGTACCTTTTTTCTTCTTCAATAAATAATAAAGGTCTTTTCCACAGCTCCTGCCTTTCAGACAAGATGTTAGGCTGCCTTGTGGGCTAATGTAAAAACTCTGGCAGATGTTGGATTTTTTTTTTTAAAAAAACTTCAATTTTGCTTTGCTGGTTTATGCTCATTAATGAAAAAAATTGACAACAAATATTTGATTTGACTGGTGTTAGAGAGAATAAACCACGGTTGCTTTCATAAGCAAAAAAGAGAGCGGGGTTTACTGGAAGGAATTATATGCAGAAATTAAAATCCGAATTAATATAAAGGGATCTTGTAGCACCTTTGAGAGTAACTGAAAAAAAAGTTGGTAAAATTAGCTTTTGTAGACTTCGGATGCATGTTCCTCTGATGCAGATATTTCCTCAAATGCATGAGCAAGTAGTCTGAAGTCTACGAAAGCTCATGCTACCAATTTCTTTCTTTAAGTTAGTCTCAAAGGTGCTACAAGATCCCTTTGCATACTGATTTTTCAGACTATAATGGCTATACTTTTGGATTCCACCTGATTTAATGGGTTTGCCTATTCTGGGGCCTAACACTGGCCTGTCAGAAAGCATTGCCAAATGAACTTGATTTTAGCAAAATCATTCCCCTGAGACAAGTAAACAAAAACCAGGCCTTTCCTTTACGTGAATGGTATTTTTAGGTTTCAATAAAATGGCAATCAATACACAATGATGTATTTGAGCAATCCATATTAATAGTTTCTGGAATCCTGGTCTATAAACCAAGATGGTCAAAATCTAATGGACTGATCACATTTTCCCTGTGTTTTTGGCAAGCGTGTAGCTACATACAGTACTTTGGAGGTTTATTCCTGGAAGTATTTAGAGAGGTATGATCAAACCAAGCTCTTGGAATATGAAAAATGAGGTACACCAAGACTCCATTATGATTTTATTCCACCATGTTAGACCACAAGTGTGTGTGTGTGAGAGAGAGAGAGAGAGAGAGAGGAAGGGAGAGTTTTTGTTAGTCGCCGTAGCAGTGCGGATCATTCAATATTTCCAAAATTTACAAAAAGCAGGGATATGAATTTTCACTTCTTTAGCTCTTGCCAAAATGAAGGGATAATTTCAAAAGTTTAATGGATGTGATTGTGCGAATGTTAATAATTTGGGGACTTTTTTTTCATACTTTGGGACGTCTTTTTTATTTTTAAAAAAACTGTTTCTAGAAAAACAAAATCTCTGTGCAGTAAATTGTTTGTCTAGATACACTATTTTCTCCACAAAATTTGTGTGTGTGTGGGTTTGCATAAGAACTCCCGATTCAGAGTTCACAGCGAGTGACTGACAGTAACTGTGGATGTGCCGGAGGCTTAGCAGGACACTTTTGAACAGCCACCTGGCATTGGGATAGAGGGCTATGGATTTTTTGGGATGATCTGAAGTAAAACCTAAGTTTTTAGAATGCATTTTAAGAGGGGTATACCACAGTTCTGGTGCTGGGCCAGATGTTGTCCAGTCTGTTTGCACCAGAACCAGGGTTTAGGCCACGTGACATACAGACTATTCACCATGAGGATGTCAGGTGTGGGAAGAGGATTGTTTATTTGACCTTTGCAGACGGGGCCATAGTGTCCAGGCAGACAGATAGGCCCATACCCCAAAATGCCTTCAGCCTGAACTCTGTTGTCTATGCACTTTTACCCTGTGGTGTAGCAGTGGGAAAACTTTATGATCCTTTCTGTATCTTCCTAGGAGTGCACTGGAAAGTCATCTGAAATGATTGACCAGAAGTGTAGCTTTCACCCCATCATTTCCTTTAGCTTTTAACTGAAAACTCTTCCTATAGTGGTAAAGAAAATACCTAAGCAATATGGCTGCTGGATCAGCATTTTCATGACACAGAAGTCTTACTGAGCACATCCTATCATGCATTTGTAGGCAAACAATTATTGCTACACTCATTTAAGGGCCTGTAGAGAAAAGAGACAGTAATTGATATAAGAAATGCCTCCTTCATGGGCTCATAGTCTCAGATTACAACAGCATCAATCCCCTCCAAATATAGCATGTAGCTAGGGAGCTCAGCACATACCTACATGAACAAATAGCATAAATTACACAGTGATGCTCCATATTCACAGGACTAGGCATTTTCCCTCAGCTGCCTATCCTCATGGTGTTGGAAGGTGAGGATAAGTGCAACAATACTTTGCAAAAGCAAGTGTTAAAATCCTACCTAGAGCAACAATGGTTGAGTCAGATAACTAGGAGACCTAGGTGTTTCTCTTCTTGTCTTTTTTGTTCTGTCCCCTCTATAATTAGGCAAACTTTACTTCCTTCTCTCACATACCTTCTTTCAGCTTATTCCCTAACAGTTAGCCTAGGTGTATAGCCACAATACCCTATGTAACAAAGGAATTCCATCTAAAGCTATGACTAGTTTCTTTACTTCTGATAAGTAATTGGGACTCACACATATCCTACACATACTCTTAACTGGAACACTCAAGGCCAGACTACAGTCAGCCCTTGGTATCCATGGATTTCTTATCCATGGATTCAACCACCCAGAGTTTGAAAATATTTATATATATATATATATATATATATATATATATATAGTATAAAAAGCAAACATTGATTTTGCCATTTTATATAAGGGATACCATTTTATTGCTTCATTGTATTTATTGGGAGTCAAATATCCATTGACTTTGGGATCTATGGTGGGGGGTCCTGGAACCAAACCTCAGTGGATACCAAGGATTCACTGTAAATATTATGAGTTTAAAAATGGCTTCCAGGGGATTTTGGGACAAGTATTCAGAAAGAGATTTTTGCCAAGTCCTGTGCCCCAGCAGCATTGGTTCATGTCATTTTGGCCACCATTTCTGTGCCACCATTTCAAGCCAGTAGGATGGAAACAGGAATAGTGACTGATTTCTTACATCTAAACTGGGGAGAATATTTGGAGGAAAGTCTGCAAAGGAGTTCCCCAGAAAATTTCTGATTTTCTCCATGAAATACAGTTCAGCTCTATTAAATATCATTTCCTTACCAGATCAGAATCTCTGAGCTTGACTTGTGCTTTTTGAATAATGACTCCTAGAATTCCTAAAAGTAGCCATGCTCTCAAGATTCTGGTAATCCAAAGGAATAATATTTCCAAAATTCGCTGACTCTGTTGGTCAGAATCCAAATGTTAGTTCCAAGCAGAATAGACCCATTGGTTTAATGGAATTGACACTATCAATGAAACTTACATAAATTAACACTTATGTAGGGTAGAGTCTACTCTATTTGGGACTGACAATTGCAAGACTTAATCCACACTGCAGAAAAAATTGCATTTGACACTACTATAAGGCCAAACTATCATGGTTCCGTCCTATGGAATCCTGAGCTTTGTAGTCTGTTGTGGCAACAGAGCTCTCTGACAGAGAAGGCTAAATCATTTTCAAAACTACAAATTCCAGGATTCTATAGAATGGAGCCATGGCAGTTAAAGTGGTGTTGAACTGCATTATTTCTGCAGTGTGGATTAAGCCAAAGGGTGCATCTACACTGTATAAATAATGCAGTTTGATACCACTTTACCTGCCATGGCTCCATCCTTGGAGAGGCACCAGAATTCTTTGACAGAGAAGGCTAAAGACCATGTAAAACTATGAATCTCAGGATTCCATGGTATGGAGGTACAACAGTTAAAAGTGATGTCAAGCTGCATTATTTCTACAGTGTTGATGCATCGTAACTCATGTTCTGCAACAAATACCTCCCTCTTAATGACTAGGCAGATTTCTTCGGTAGATGGTTTCACCCCTTGCTGACAAAGCTGTTTTCTGGCATCTGGGGATGAGTTTGAGGAAGAAATGGGAAAAGAATCAGAAGGATCTGGCAGTTCTTCATCCATTTGGATGAGGGAATTACCGAATGCTTGGGTAAGAATAACTGCCCTTTTCTTGGGATGTAATTCTTCACTAACTTTTTTTTTTCTAGGAGAGTGCAATGAGCATTTTAGTCTTTAAAAATTTACAGTTTATGAAGACTATTTGCAGCTCAATATTTATTCTGCACAGAATTCACATGTGATAAATTTTGCCCAGAAAACAGCATTTTCTGCCCAGAATAATTACTGCTGCTAACAAAAAGAAGTGACTCCTTTTGACATTAATTCACAGAGAAAAAAGAATGTACCATTGACCCTGCCAGTTGTTGCTGGTTTCAAATCCACAAAGACTTCTGAGAGAAACACCAGACTCATCCTTCATTCATAGCAAACTCTGATGTGAACTCTGAGCCAAGACAAAAGCAAAATCCAAAGAACCTAAATGAATACGCATTTCTATTTTTAACATTCTGTGGAGGAAAAGATCTTTTAAAAGATTTATACAGCCTTCCTCAAGTCTTGTTGTCCAAACCAGTTTGTCTCAAGAATTTTCTTCTTTATTCAGTGTTCTATTCTTCAGCAAAAAAATTCACTTAGTGTGTAAAGTTAATGGCAATTTTGCAAGGGAAAAGCAATGAGAATAAAATAATGGCTATTAAAATGTAAGCAGTAAACAGCCAAGCATCATCAATAATGAAGTTCCTTCTTTCCAAAACAGGAGAATAAACAAAGCAAAAATATCATGGCACACAGATGTCACTTTTCCATGCTAAGACCTCCCTATAGCGTGACATGATTACATTTCTCTCTTGTGATTTCCATAATCTAGTCTCATTTGGATTACTTATTGCAATAAATAATAGTCAAACCAAGCAAAATTCTTCTTCTCTTTAGCAATTCTATTAAATTATTTTCATCCCATCTAAAGTTAATTCTCAGGTTATTTATGGAGCTTTATAGAAAGATCTGAGGTAATAATAAGATGATTTCTTTTGGACTGGTGGTCCACAGTTTGTTGTAATAAAAAGATGGTTCCCTATTAGATGCTGTGAATTTAAGCAACCTGAGTTGTGGATGAAACAGCTACTAGTTGGAATCGCTAAATGGAGTTTTTACATTCAGAGGCAGTCTTCTTTTAGCAGGTTTTGGAAACACAACAGGGGACAACCAAAAATGGACAATTCTTTATACATGCTCTGGTTAGCAGGCATCCTACAGTGGACTACCCTTGAAAGAAAATTCAGAAGTTTCAATCCAAGTTGACACCAGTGGAATGAGAAACTCTGGTCTCCATTGTGCAAGTGATAGCACAAGAGTCAGCATGGAGAAATACTCTGTGGATTCAGCCCTAGCACTAAGCAATGGCATCTCCAGCCCTGGTGTCACCCGGGGTGTGTGTCTGTGTGTATGGAGAGGGGCTTCTGGGGAGCGGCAGCAGCATACGAAAGGACAAACCTGGCTCTCTTCTTCACTGTGGTGACAGAAGTCTCCTTGTGAGGAGCTCTCCACCGATGTGTTAAAACTAGGAAGATGCCCTTGGGTCTCTCCTTTGCGGCTGTGATGGAGTTTCTCTGAAGATGTCAGCCACAGGTGCTGGCGAAACGTCAGGAAGAAACTCTTCTAGAACATGGCCACATAGCCCAAAAACCCCACAAAAAATAATAATCTATGGATGCTGGCCGTGAAACCTTTCGACTCCAGCTTGCAATGTTTGCCAGTGTGTTTCTAAGTCAAATTCAAAGTGCTATTTTTTTTTAAAGTTTAGATCTTAACCCATTTAGATCCAGACTAGTTGACAGACTGCTTATATCCATATGAGTGTTCCCAAGATCTAAAATCCCCTTTGAAGGCCCTGTTCATTGTCTCACCTTTGAATCAAGAATGATAGTGGACTTTAGATAAGGCTTCTCGGTGGTGGCTCCTATCTTGTGGAATTCTCTCTGTATAGTTGCCCCATTTATTTTCCCTCTCTTTTCACTGAAACATTTACTCAAATATCTTACAGTCAAAGTACAAATGCCTAATGCCATCATGGTATTTGTTTCCTCTGTGTTTTCACTGAAAGGATTTTTTCCCTATGCTGCCTTTTTTTTTACAAGCTACATTTAAGTTTTTCTGAGCTGTATTTTGAACTGTATTGTGCTGACTTTGACTCATATGAAACTCATGATATATTGATGGCATTTGAAAATTTTACATAGTGGAAATTGTACACTGCCTCCTTCTCAGCTCCTCTTAGCTACTCCATAGAGTCAGCAGTGACCAGCATAGGAGTACAGACATGAGGACAAATTTGAGTACCATCATTTTTGTTTTGCTAGTGTGAATGACTGGATATGTACATAAGACTACACACATTTGTGTTGCCCTTAAGCATGCTGATGTCTCTGGTGTTACTCAATGTCTCCCTTTCTGCTACATCTCACCTTCTGAGTTCCCTGTTATGGGAGACCAATTGCTATAATCATCATGGCAATATGCAAGAGGTAGGAGTCAAGATTTCTTGTAGTATTGCAAAGTGTTCAGAACAGAGTTAACAGTGCTAACAGCTGAACACCAATATCTTTCATAGTGCTTCTGACATGAAGCAGGAATTTTGAACTTGCAAATGAATTTATGAAGCAACTCCCTTGAAACGTATAATATCTGAGAGGATAGAAGAGGTCATGAAAGTTATGAAACTTTGAATAGCTTATTCACACATACAAGTTCATCAATGGTGAGAAGCAATAGTAAATCATCCCTACAGTCATGTGGAACTGACATTGTTATTGCTGTGTGTCTTGATTTCTGATTTAATAATAATATAATAATAATAAAAGTTTATTTATAACCCGCTCCTCTAATGGAATACTCGGAGCAGGGTACAGGAAATTAAAAAATACAAGGATAAAACAGCAATCAAATCCCTTCCCAACCTCCCCCCCTTAAGACTAGATTAAATCAAAACTAATTAAAATTGACATCAGTTAATGTCAATTAATGTTAAGGTGAACCTATCATGATATTTTCTTGTCAAGATTTGTTCAGAGAATGTTTGTCATTGCCTTCCCCTGAGGCTGAGAGCATGTGATTTGCCCAGGGTCACCCAGTGGGTTTCATGGCCCTGTTGGGAATCAAACCTTGGTCTCCAGAGTCATAGTCCAACACAGAAAACACTACACCATGCCAGCTCTCAGAACTGACATTACTAAAATTTTCTCTCCTGCTGTTCTTTAATCATCTTTTTTGTTTTGTCTGTTCATTTTAGGTCTGCTTCATACACCATGCCTTCCTTACATGAAGATACAATCTCCATGTAGGAAACTGTGCACAAGTTATATGAAGGCTTTCTTTCTGATCGGGGTAGCTAGTGCTGCATACTATAAGGTTATAAGATAATACATTTCTGCATGCTGGAGGGGGAAAGCATTCACCTTTGTAGTCTTGCAGTCACTGAAGGATATTTTCAGCATACTATTAAAACAATAGGTTTTTATGGTGACTGGTTGAGCTGAAGTTCTACGAAGCTCAGATAAGAACGTGCAAATCGGCCAGTCCATATCAGCATGTTCCTAAAACTTAAGATTCAGATCCATTGGCAAGGGAGAGAATGCAAAAACAATTATGGACTCAAGCCAATTTGTGGTTAGACAGCACATCTTTGTCTTTAAACTAGATTCATTAGCAAAATGGGTAATAAATAATAAATACCTCGCTGTCCATTCTGCCCCTGCCCTTCACTCATTAAATGCAGGTCCAGTGTTTGAGCTGACTGCTAAAATTGCATTATGGGGTTTCACTGCCATTGCTTATATAGGCTCGCTATAGTAGCTATATTGTAGTTGTCTTGGATTGTATCTCATTAGATTATTTTCTGCAAAACTATATGCCTATGTGGATTGGTCAGGAAGTGCTGAATTCCAAATTTTTTACTCATTTATTGTTTATCATGGATTTATTGATGTGTGATATTCATGAACCTCACTCTTTCTTCAGTAAGCTCAAAGCAGAACATAAGGCTTTCTCTCCCACACCATCCTCACAATAACGCTCATGGAAGTAGGTCAGATCAAGGGAGAGAATGAATAGTCCAAGTTCACCCATTGGTTTCATAGCTCAGTAAGGACCAGAATCTTTATCTCCAAAGCCAGGAGATGGTCAATGAGGAACCAAGGGCTGGCAAATGAGACGAGGAGGAACATCCAAACTGGGAAGCAGGGCTTCTGAGGGGGAGTCCAGGCCCTAGTGGAAAAAAAATGTGCCCTGGAAGTTCATCCATTCACTCATGGTCCCTCAAGTCTTTGTGGAGAGGGGAGAATACATAGTCCGTGTCTCCTACAACTCCTCCCCTGCCACCTGACAGACTTCACTCTTTAACCCACATCCAGAGGCCCTCTTATGTCATGTATCTCTTAGTGGCCCATCTGCCATGAGATACTCAGGAGCTGTTCTTAGAGACAGAGAAGTTGACAAAGAATTGGGAGAGCTACTTGCCTGGGGTTTGGAGATGAAGGCACTGCTGCTCTATCTTGTCATCCTCCTCCAGGTTGGTGAGGTTACGGTGAGCTCATTGCCCTTCACTCTCTGGATCCAGGGAAGGAGAAAAGAACAGTAAAATGGCTTTATGTAAACTAACTTGGAAAAACACTTGCATCCCTTTAGAATGGTATGTCTCAATTTCAGGGATTTTCCTCCAGAAAAACAAACACAGCAAAAGATACACCCAGCACATCATGTTTCTTTCTGACACATAAGCATTAGGGCCTTTCTGATAGCAAGGAATGGGGACTGGGTTGAAAGAAATCTGTAGGTGACCAATTTGACAGGTAGCTGGGAAAGATAACCAAGACATCTTCTAGAATCTGGGAAACATATCTGCTAGGAATGTATACTGCTTTGTTGTTGCTAATTGATTTCAAGCTGACTTCATCATATAGCAACCCATCAACAGCCCTGCTTAGGTCTTGCAGATTCAGGGCCACAGTTTCCTTTGCTGAGAGAAGGCTTTCTCTCAGTCCAGCCACCATCACAGGCTCACTTGGTGAGGACACAAGAGAGAGCCTTCTCAGTGGCTGCTCCCACCCGCTGGAACTCCCTTCCCACGGGTGGCTAGGCTGGCCGCCTCCCTGCTTTCCTTTTACCAGCATGCAAAACATCTTTATTTAGACAGGCTTTTAAATATATAATCATGGCAGGGTAGTTTTTATATGGTATGGTTTTAGTTATTTTTTAACTGTTCAATAGTTTTATGTTAATTTTGTATTGTTTTAATGAAATGATTTTAATTGTTTTAAAATTTATATTGTAAAGTTTAAAAATGTTTTTGTTTTTTGAGCCACCTTGGATCCCTTTTTAGGGGAAAAGCAGCATAAAAAGGAAATGAAATGAATAAAATACTACATTGTTAGATTTATGGAAGGCTCCCTCAGCACATTAGCAATGTATGCATGACTTGCCACCTTTAGGATACTATTATTTTAGAGTGTTTGAGCGATGAGCTCAGAGCTCCCATTCTGTTCAGCTTCTGGTCTGTTTGAGTTTGGGGCAGAAATATATTACCTTTAATCCAGTTGGATCTTTATTTGACCAACACTGCCTTTTATTTTTTCCTGGAGTGGCCACCATCCTTGCACGGCCAGTGTGGATTCTTCCAGTGCCACCAGCCTTTCCTCCTCCTCCTCCTCTATTTATATAGTGCTGTAAATTTAAACAGCGCTGAACATACAATCTTTTAATCTATCTTTTAATGTATGGCCACTTAGCCCGAAAAACCCACAAAAAACTATTGATCATCTTTGTTTACAAGGAGAGCCCTAGGCTGATCTATCCAAGAACCCATTTGTTTGTCTTCTTGGCTGTCCATGGTATCCTAAGTACCCCACATTTCAAATGAGTTGATTTTCTTTCTGTCTGCTTCCCTCACTATCCAGCTCTCACAGCCTTATATGGTTGCTGCATTCACATTCCTTTTGTACCTTTACTTGTCTCTTTTCTCAGGTGCCTAAACTATATTTCTAAATGTTCAAATGGAGTTTTGAGTTATTGCAATACCAGAAATTTGGAAAATGAAGGGAAATTTCATGGGGAGGGGAAGAATGTTTATTTGGGACTGGCAATGCTCTCATTTTGTCCTCCTCCCAGCCATGCCCCTGGTGAGGTGATGTAATAATGAAGAGAAAGTTCACCCCCTACTAGTGAGCAGACTCCTGCCCCTACTTGTGAGTAGACTCTCTATGTGTGAGTAGCCCACTTCTACTCATAATTAGACTGTTGCTTTGTCCTCCTTCTTGTGAAAAGATGGTGACCACTATGGCAAAGCCGGGATCCCTTCCCCTCCAGTGGGCCTGATCAAGTGTCACTCCTCTTCTGGGGTGTTGCCCAGTGCAGGACACACCACCACACACCGCTAGTGACACCACTGCTCTTATGGAATACAGAGCAGTTACAAATCCATAATACTAAGTTGCAAATGTATAACTACAGTACTGAATGCTAATCAATGTTGCCATAATCCAGATTCACTAACTGGAGGGCTGGTTAGGTCAAAAGTAGGGGCAGGTATCTTGCACACCTGTACATGTTTTGGCCACTTATGAAGGTTGATGGAAGTATCAGTCCAACAACATCTGCAGGGCCCCAAATTGTCTGCTCCCATTCAGTGTAAATGGATGTTAGGATTTGAGGTTTAAAATGTACAGATGTGAACAAAAGGTAAAACAGGAATTATGGGTAGAATTGTTTGCAGCTGAAGGCTGGAAGCAGACAGTGCTCAAGGTCAGTATGTGCTTGCTTGCACATAGGCCTAATGTAAACATCAAGAGTCTTCTTGACTGAGGGGACAGAATTGCAGGTGACACAGGAAGAAGAGTCACCAGAAGAGGCTGGGTTTGTGGCCACATGGCACAAGTCTCTAAATAGCCTGCACATCACAGTGTGGGTTGTTGAGTAATTGTGTTGAGTAGTGGATGGTTGGTTGGAGAGATTTGTCGAGCATGTATATATTTGTAAATACAGCAACTTAAGAATAAAACCTCTGAGGTTTGAGTTTTGGCTCCAGTCTGTTTCATCAACAACTGGGAGGAGGAATCCTGATAAGGCCGAACAGCTCCAGGGTCGCCGGTGGTTCCAAAGGCATTGGAGATTGCTTGAACTGTGCACATCTGCTTGTTTACATCAACAAGGGAAACTTTCTTTTTATTAAAAAATATCAGTGCCCAAAAAGTTCCTGGCCTGAGCTCTGTTGGTTAGCCTTAACTAGACAAGTCTGAATTGTTAATAAATGAATCAACATATAGGTAACTCACATTGATTTAATGAGTCAACATTATTTGAGAACCACAATAGGATTCAGGCCACCATTTCAAAGTAATTAGTGACAATTATAATGCTGAAGCTCTCTAACGGTTGTTATTCACCATTATAGGTACAGTTTTATTTTATGTTGCCCATAAAAAGCTAATAATGGCCTGATACAGACGTCCACAAAGGGACGTCCTGGGGTCGTTTCTAGGGTTAAGGAGTGCACAGCAACCACACGCTCCCTAACCCTAGCACATCATGGCGGCACCGTCATAGTGGCCTCCCATTCACACTGGGGCTGTCATGACAACGTCGCTGTTGCTGAGCATCCAAACAGGATGCTCAGGAAGTGGCACTGTAAAGGCACCACTTCCTGTAAGCGGTGCATCAAAAAAGGAGCTTTTATCCTGTTAAAATTCTGCTTTTTAGCAAGGCCAAAAGGACTGAAGTTAATCCTTGTTCAACTGCCATCACAATGTAACATGGCTATAGTTTTTTTTATTATTATTATTAGAGAAAGTGGTACAAGTAATTAGTAAGTGGTAAGTAGTTTCTCCCAAGGCTCAATAAATAACACATCACGAATTCATTTGATGTTTTTGTTTGGCTTCTACAGACTTCCTTAGTGGGTTCTCTCTTCTCCCCAGAGATACAGCAACTCCCCCCCCCCCCCCGATTGCCCTTTGAAGCCAGTCATGACAGTTGAAGCCAGTTTGTCTCCCAAATCAAGTTATTTTCAGAATAAGCAAATTGGGAGAAAAGAGAGGATTTTCTTTCCCATTCATCTTTAATTTCAGGTTTTACATGTAGTGAAAGGAAATTACTGGAATGCAGAGCAAAGCATCCTTTTAAGATTTGTTCTAAGAAAATCACAGTAATAAGACATTTCAATAGCAGGATCTTATTAAAATGCACAAGCCATCAAAGTCAGCTGTTCTCTTAATGGCCCTGCAATTTGTTTATTGCTATAGGAGACCTTGAAAAATATTGTCAGAGCAATAATACACAATACACTTAGAACGAAACACAGCACGAGAGACACATAGTTCTGGGAAACAGAGCAGGATTAAATTCCTCATACAGCTTTGTGATGCTAGAGAGCTCCCATTCTAGATTTCATTTATGGCATGGACTCTTGCAGGAATGCTTAAAGTTTGAAAGAGACAAAGGCTGCATCGCCACTGCAGAAATAGGACAGTCTGACACCACTTTAACTGCCATGGCTCAATGCTATGGAATTTGGGCATTTATAGTTTTAATGAGATATTTAGTCTTCCCTCTCAGAGAGCTCTGGTGCCACAACAAACAGTACATACCCTAAATACACTATTATTATATTCAAAATGATGAGAAACTCCAAATTCATCTTCCTTCTGGACAGCCTACTTTTTTTTTTTTTTTTTTGCTATGTTTGCAATCTTAAAGAGTTTCTCAGGATTTTTAAAATCTGCCACAGCACTTTAGATATTCCTTGGTCCCACTTTCACATAGGAGATTATCATATGGAAAGCAAGGATGGGAGCGAAGCACAATGCTCCCGTCCTTATGGTGCTATCATGAGAAAATTATTAGATGATGCCATGCTTAATCCTGTTAATGAAGTGGAATCATTCCATCATTTACCTCCACTTTGCATTAATGGATTATCCTGTTAATACCAAAGTGATAGGACAATGCCACTTCACTGACTGCCACTTCAGTGATGGGATAATCAGTCTGATAATCTTTGCCCAATCACATTATAAGGATGGAAGCATGGCACTTCGCTCCCGTCTTTCTCCTGTCATTATCTCCCCCCATGTGAGTACTGTTGCCACCAGGACCTTCACTAGATCCACTTCTACCTTTTCCTAGTATAGAAAATCGGTAATGTTTAGGCTCTAGTTAATTGTATCTCTAAAACCATTACATAAGTGATTTAAAAGCAAACAAACAGGCCTTCTGACAACTTTGTTCTGCATCCCAGAAGGACACAGTTAATCACTTAAAATATATGGCTGGCAATCTGTTCAGTAGCCAAAGTATCATGGTATAGACTTACAATATCCCAACTGCTGGGGATTCATGTTCATAGCCATGAACAACTAAATGTGAACTACAAAACCTACCTAGCAGAATTCTGACCAAACTGTTTCTGAGATGCTAGAGCCTGGAGCATTGGGAAATGTTGTCGGTTGTGTGCTCCTGGTTACAAGGTGTTTTAGGATATGCAGTTGTGGCAGATTTCTAAGCGGTGTCTCCAGCTGCCTGTTCTGAAGATGAAACTTGGAGAGCATAGAATCATAGAAACATAGAGTTGTAAGGAGCCTTATGGACCATCAATTCCAGCCTCCCATTCAGCGCAGGGTCTCCAGCTAAAGCATCCCTAGCAGCTAGCTGTCCAACCTCTTTTTGAAGACATCCAGCGATGGAAACCCATCACTTCTCTAGCCAATTGGCTCCATTGCTCTTACTGTCAAGACGTTCCTTCTAATGTTCAATCAAAATTTTTTCATGGGTTTATCATGAGATGAGGGGACTCATTAGAAAAAAATAATAATGCTTGGTAAAGTAAAAGGCAATAGGAAAAGGGGGAAACTACACTACTGGGAAATCACAACCCTGAGTCTGCAAGACCTGAGCAGGACTGTTGATGACAGGGTAACATGGCTGTCTCCCATTTTAGGGTCACCATGAGACAAAGTCAACTTGAAGTCAGCTAATAACAAACCTGCTAAAAGAGATAAGTGGCAACCAAAACTCTTACTAGTACCACAGATACCATTTACAAGCAGGGTGCTGTCAGGCTGCAAAAGTAGTTATGGTGGAGGCATAATCAGTTGTAAATGTGACGGTGTTCCATTATCATAGGTCCGAAACACTGCAGAAATAATCCAATTTGAGACAGTGCTGAATCAGTGCTAGAGAATTCTGGGAACTATAGTTTTGTGCGACAGAGCTCTGGTGCCACAATAAACTACAGTTCCCTGAATTCCCTAGGACTGAGCCAGGGCAGTTAAAGTGGTCTCAAACTGGTTTATTTCTGCAGTATGTTTTCAACCATAGTGATGGTGATGATGATGCAGAGTCTCAGCCTATATTTACTGGAGTGATTAAGAAACAGAACTATAAAAATAAATCAATAGAATGGTTCAGCTTCTACCTTCTTCGTTTGATCAAAATAAGATGAGATGCTATTTTGGATACTGAACTGACACCATTTTGGATACTAAACTGCCACATCCAAATGGGATTGGATGCAGGTGGCATTTAACCCCATTGGTTGCAATGGCCAGAATTCTGTTCCTCCTCCTCCAGTACTTCAGTATAGCTATGCTTGTATATTTTTATACTACTCCATGGATCTTCTTGAAATATGATTGAATCTGAATCCAGTCCCAGGACATTTCTCTGCAATAACTTAAAGGTTGTATAATCAAGCTTTGAATAACTGAATGAGGGTGATATGAAAGCAAAAGAATATGACCTAAATCCTATCGCTTAGTCCCAACTAAAGCAATTCCATTTAATCAATGAGATTTACCAATGCCATGACTCACATTCAACAGTTAAATGAGTCAATCTTTTCTGGTCGGGACTAACCAATAGGATTCAGGCCAATGTGAAAGCAAACAAGGACCATGCCTTCATTTTATTTAGGATGCAAAGGCTGTTTGATGTTCAGTGGCATTTAGGAGACAATAAAGTTGAATGTGTGATCTAACAAACTGCTTTACAGAATGATGAAAGTCATAAGAAATCCATCTTATCAAGAACAGGTCCACTGTCACAGAATCACAGAATATGAGCAATGAGGAGTGTGTTACCCTAACCATATATTTCTTGTGACGTCTGCTGGAAATTCACTGTAAGATTAAATTATCTAAACAAGCTGTTTCCCGAGGAAGCAAGAGATACAGGGTGGGTGGGATGGGAATGCACATGCATGACTTGGAACGTTCTGTCACAATATATGATCGGCAATAAAAGGCATTCATTTGGAACATTTTTATCATATTGACTGAACAGTTGCAAAAATACAAAATGACTCAGTTTGGGTGCCTTGCCAGATTGCCATGTGGGTTGACTAGAGATGCATAAATCACCAGGGACTGGGCTTCAAAGGACAATGGATGAAAATTCAGCCATCTGTTAGAATGGAAATCACTCAGAATGTGAGGATGAAAGAAACTGGCCACTTTAAATCTCTAATCTGACTTCTGGGTGTTATTTGTGGAATTCATATTTCTCCTCTTTTCATAGTTATAGCATGAATTCAGTGTGGGTGGTGTACTATTTAGCTTCGTAAGGAAAGAAAGAAAGAAAGAAAGAAAGAAAGACTTTAGCATAGCAAGAGTATCTACTATTTTGATATTACATTTACCATTGTAATATTTGTCTATGGGTAGTAATGACAGAGGCACAGAACATAGCAATTTTCTCTGTAATTTGTGTGTCCCAACCAGCAAGCAGGAGGGTGAAAGAAAATCTTTCTGGTCTACCTGGACATTTTTTTAGAACTGGGGTATTAAGTTTAAAACGGGGTACCTTGATAAAATAATCAAAACAATAAAACATAGTCAAGAGTTGGTATTACTAAATTTGAGCATGGGCAAATGCACTTATCATATGTTTTTTTTTTAAAAAAACGTTTAGCATTAGAACAAGGTGGCACAAGATTATGAACAAAGTCCCAAAGACTTCATTTGCAAAACAAACTTGTCTCGGTGTAATATCAATGTGTAATTATATGTGCTGGAAGCCTGTTGGAGAGTTATGAATGCATAAACACTGTAACTGCAGTGTTCCACAGTGACTCCAATCCTAATCCCCCAGTTCCCATTTATGAAACAGCAGCCACTGCATTCAATGGAGAGCTGTTCCCTTGTCCTTTAGGAAGCAGCTGACTGACATTCCCACCCTCTCCCATCAGTGATCAGCAGTGCAACAGGCATAAGCAGGACCCCTGCTAAAATCCCCCTTTATTCCAGAGATCACTCTTGTAAGGAAGGGTGGAAACTTCAGCCAACTGCTTGCTGAGCAACTGGGAAACAGACCTCCATTGATTGCAGAGGCTGCTGCCCAGTAAATGGGGATTGGGAGACTTTCATGGTCCTTATACCGGTATATCCCCTAAATTAGAAAACACCAATGCCCTGGAACTGTTAATAAGGAAAGTCAAAGAAGGAAGTGCTAAGACAGGCTTATTGTTGAATATTAAGTAAACAAATATAATGACCATGGAGGATTTATACAACTTCAAAGGAGAAGAAGAGGAAGTTGAAATAGTTTAAGATTTCCTATATCTTGGCTCGGTCATTGATTGGAAATTGTCGTCAAGATATCAGAAGAAGTTAAAGAAGAATTCAGATGTAAAGATATGTTATAGTATTTTGATTATGGGAAAGGCATTGGAAACGGTAGTTAATAAATAGAAAAATACAGGAAGAGGAGAAACAGGAGAGGAAAGAGACTAGAGTAGGGAATAGAAGATGGAATAGAAAAGGGAAGGAGAGAAAGAAAGAAGGGGAAGAATGGGAGAAGGATGAAATGAAAAGGAGTGAGAAAATGGAAAAAAATTTAAGGGTGGTATGGGGAAGGAAGAAAAGGGAAAGAGGAGAGAAATATCAATACCAAAGGTCATGGGAGAAGTGGCTAAGAAGAGGGACAGGACAGATGGAAAAGGATAAGAATTGGAAGGATGGGGTAGGAAGAAATGAAAGAAAGCAAGCTGAGAGAAATAAGGAGAAGGATAAAGTAAGTGAGAGGACGTACTGGGAAAATAAGAAGATAAAAGGATGTAGAAGATAAGGAGACGTGGATGAGTAGGGGAGAGGATAAAAAGGAATGAAAATGGGTACATTGGAGAGGTTGTCAATGACGTTTGAAAGAGAATGGTAGGGTAGGATGGAAGATGATTAAAAGAGAAGGGTTAAAGAGTGGTACAAGGAAAAAGGAAGGGAGGTAGTGGGAAGAAGATGGGTGAAAGAGAAGGTGGAAGAAGGGAATAAACTAGAAAGGAAATATTAGAAGATAAGAATATAGGGAAGAAGGAGAAAAGAAAAGAATTATTATAAAGGAATAATGGTAGAAATAAAAGGAAAGGAAAGGAAAGCATTAAGAAGCAAAATAGATAACGGGGGGAATGAAACAAGGGTACAAGAGAGGAAGATATAGTAAAGGAATAGATTGAACAGATAAAGGACAATGAGGAAGAAGAGGAGGAGGAGGAGGAGGAGGAGGAGGAGGAGGAGGAAGAAGAAGAAGAAGAAGAAGAAGAAGAAGAAGAAGAAGAAGAAGAAGACCAGATGACAAGATAGGGAAAATAATAAAAAATACAAGAAAAGGTGGAAACAAATGAGACAAAGAAATGGAATGGACTTTGTTAAATAATAGACTACACAAGGTTATGATGTTTTAATGTAAGAATGGATGGAATTTATTTTTATTTTTGTTTTAATAAAGATTAAAAAAAAAAGAAATCAGACACCTCAGACTGGGAAGGGCAGCTATGAAAAACTAGACAAGTTCCTCTAGTGTAAAGATATCCAACTGAATACTAAGATTAGGCTAGTCCATGCCATTGTATTACCCATCATATATATGGGTGTGAGACCTGAACAGTAGATAGTAGAAAGAAAGAAAATCAACTCATTTGAGATGTGGTGTTGGAGAAGAAATCAACAAATCAAACCTAGTTATCCCTAGAAGCCAAGATGCCTAAACAGAGGCTGTTGTACTTCAGCCACATCAGACTCACTGGACCATAATGCTTGGAAAGGTGTAGGGTAGTAAGAAGAAAGGAAGACCACATATCAGATGGATAGACTCAGTCAAGGAGGCCATAGTACTGAGTCTCTGGAAAATGAGCAGAGTTGCTTAGGACAGCGTGTGGTGTCTCATTCATAGGGTTGTCATGGTTCACCATCAACTTGAGAACAGTTAACCCAAAACCAGCAGTTACACAGGGATTATGAAACAGTTATGAGGATGTAACTTTGGGTTACACATTCATAACTGCTCAATAGGATTCCAGTAACTGTTTTGTATTGTATAATTGCTGCTATTCCATGAAAAGGTGCAGGCAAAAATTACCAAGAAAACTCTAGATTTTCTCCTGAACTTTAAAGGAACTTTCCATAGTACTGATCCTATCCTTCTAATAGGGGAGGTACCAATTGCTGCTATTTCATGCAATGAGGTTCCAGGTATTATTCTGGGGCCTTCCTTTGAACACAAGATGGGGACACTGAAGGTTTTTAGGCATTTTTCTAATATTTGTATTTGCTCACACATACACATGTTGAAGAGAAGAAGGGTCCACAAATTCTCAGCATCACCCTCCACAAATGTTCCAGATTCTCTGTTCCAGGTGGACATCCAGCACCCCAGAGATACTTTCAAAGCTGGAACTCAGTTCTTTATTCTATTCTTCTTGTCTGTTTTTAGCTCACTCTGCCCAAGCTGCTCACTTGCAGCTTCTTCACAGTCCTCTGCATTAGTATCTTCCACACTGGAGATAAGGCCAATATGAATCTTCACTCACATTTCATGTAGAAAGGCCACTTGGGCAGCTGGATCTCACCAGTGTCACTGATGATCGGCCAGCCTCTTCCGATGTAAATCAGGGCAGCACAGCTGACTTAGGAGGTGACAGCAAGAGCAAAATAAAGACATTGCCACTCCAAATAAGAATCCTTCTCTGCCCAAGAAAATTTCCTTCATCTCCAAATTTGTAGCATCGCAGTCACCTAAAACTCCACTTGAACATTTGGAAATACAGTTTAGGCCAAATAAAAGGTGCAGGCAAAATTGCTAAGGGAATACAAGCATGGCAAATAGAATAATAATAGAATTCTTATTGGGAGAGCATTTTGGCCCCCACACATTAGCTGCACCTCTGGGTGACAGACTAGGCATATGGCACACACGGCTCTCCTTGCCAAAATGCTGCTGCTTGTTGCCTCACCACAGCACCCACTGCTTGAGATAATGGTCTCATTATACCTAATATTAAGGAATATTAATGGCCCTGGTAGTGAATAAGACTATTTAGAATGCAAGTGTAAAAAGCCTTTGTGTGAGTAATATTTGAAAAATCCTCTGTCTTTTCTCTCAGATTTGCTGGGGAAACATATGGCCCTCCAGATGTTCTTGAAGAGTTATTGTTGTGTGCCCTCAAGTCATTTCTGACGTATGGCAACCCAAAGGTGAACCTATGATGGAGTTTTCTGGGGCTGTCAGTGTGCCCAGTGGGTTTTTGTGGCTGAATGGATATTCTGATCTTCAGAGTTGTAGTCCAATGCTCAAATCATTACATCAAGCTTGCTCTCTCTTGGAGAGTAACTCCCATAAATCCTCATCAGCATAGCCCATGGTAGAGGATGATGGGAACTGCAGTCTCATAAAATTTGGAGGGCCACATTTTTCCCATTATCACACACTAGAGAAGAGAGGTGAGGGAACTTAGTACGGTGGGCACAAAGAGGAGGTACAGATCTGGCAAAATGAGCAAGTTATCCATACCCGAACTTTCCCTAGAAACAAGAACTGTTTGCTGTTGTGCCTATGAAAATTCCTGTGAGGTATCTTAGTGATGCAGGGGATCAGGCAGCAATCAAGTCAAACAACCAGAACACCAGAGAAGCATTCATTATTATACCGCCAATCACAGTTATCAGCAGAGGAATTATAAAATCAATGAGCATAATCTCCAAGCATTGCCCATTACAGGCCATTAGCAGAGCACACAGTATGTCAGTCATGAGTTGCCATAGCAATATTACAGTCTCATTATTGTAATGTTCATGATGCCAATCACACATCCAGAACACCATGCAAAATATTATCATAGTGCATCTCCTCCACACTTGTAGTGAGCATCTTTCTCTTTCTCTTATTCTCTCTCTCTCTCTGTGTACATCGTGCTTTTACAAGTGTAGTGCATTGAAAATTTCTAGTGCAGTGCATTTAAAATTTAGAAAAGGCTACCAGTGAGAAAGTAAAAAGAAGATGGGGGGGGGGGGGGGCAAAAATGGAGGCAAAGATAAACAGGGAAGATATGTGCAATTATTCCAGTTATATGAACTACTCTAAAGTGTAATGGTACTAGACTAGTGGGACTAGGAAGTTATGTGAAAAGTATTATGGAAAAAATGAGTTTTGAGGAGGGATTTGAAGGAAATAAAAGAGGTGGATGAATGCCATGAATGTGGCAGATTTCTATACGGGTGGAATCTCTCTCATTCAAAATGACTGGAACCAGAAGCATTTTAGATTTTGGAATACCTGGTATTTGCATATACATACATAATATGATATCGTGGAGATGGGACCCAAGTCTAAAGACGAAAATTATTAATGTTTCATATACACCATATACACATAGCCCGAAGGTAATATTGTAAAATATTTTGAATAATTTTCTGCATGAAACAAAATTTGTGCACATTGAACCATCAAAAAGCAAAGGTGTCACTACCTCAGCCTCCCATGAAAAAGGTTTTGGTTTATGGATTATTTTGGATTTCAGAATTCCAGATAAGGGAGACTCAACCTGTATGGAAAAAGAGGGGAATGTGTTGATATTGTTGTTTTTCTAATAATTTAAAGCTATTTTCTCACTGCAAATTAGGACCATATCATGCAAATGGAAAGAATGAAATCAGTAGGCTGTCACATCCATATATTTCACAGTTTATTCCCTTTGTACCTTCATATCTCACTTTTCCTCCAATGAACTCAAGATGATATGCCTCTCCTCCTTCGCACTGTATCCTCATAATAATCCTGTGAGGGAGAGTAACTAACATAAGTTACTTTCATGGCTCGAACCTGGCGCTCTCAAGTTTCAGTCTAACCTTTTGAGAACCCTAGCAGTTCTCAATAAACAGCAGTGTATTAGGTCATACCAGCATGCCACTAGAAAACGGCAAATGTGCTTTCAGAAATTAATGAAAGTAAAGGAACTTGTGAACTCAAAGTACTCCCCATGTAGAAGGCAGACCACTGTTTCTTTGCATGCTTTACTGAAAGAAGCAAGCAATATCAAAGAAATCAGTCAGTGTGGGGAAGCTTAATCCAAAGACTTGGAAGTAACATGATCTGTAATTAGTTCCTTTTTTTTGTAACAAAGGAATAGCTAAGTTATATCGTAAATGTAACTTTACAAGGGGTAACATCACTCCTTTTTGCAGTGTCTTTAAAAGGTTGTTTTCGTAGGGTTTTGTGTGTGTGTGTGTGTCCTCACTAAATAGAGAAGAAATATCACATAATTTAATAGGACCCAAGCTTGACCCTTAGCCAGATACTGAAAAAACACTACAGCCGGCTTCAACATGACCATGTATGTCAGCATCTTCCTTCTTCTTGCACTCTGGAAAGGAGCACATTCGACGTTGTGTATAATGTATATTAAGGGTTATTAATAATTTAGATGCCCCGTTCTCTTTGTTGACTCCATTCAAGTCAGTCACACCAGGAGCTGTGCATAGTGGTAAAACATCTTGTTCCATTAGAGACCTTGAAACAGGGAAAGCCGGTGGGGAGTGGAGGTGGAGGCAAGGGGGAGAGTCTCTAAGTTTCCAAATGTAAGTTTGTTGGTTCTTCTGAGGCACTGGAAGAGAATAATAGTGCCAGATCTAAAATAAAAATGAAAATAAAAAAGCACATGACAGCATGAATGCAGCAGAGTGGATGAAAAATGGTAAGGAGGTTATCAAAAGCAAGCCATAATGAGCAGAAGGGAGGATGCAGACCCTTCCAACACTTATCCTCCAGCAAATGTCCTTCAGATAACATTTAACAGCTGATTTACATCCTACAATGCACCTGATCTTCTCTCATTTTAAAAGTGAAACTGGGCATGTTTGGTTAGTACTCTGATGGGTAGGTTCCAGGTAGGGCTATAAAAGAATCCTGGATGGACAAATGAAAAAATGTGTTGACAATACCGAGCTGGATGGACCACCGGTCTGATCCATTGGGAGACAACTTCCTTTGTTTTTTGTTCCTTGCTTTTCAATATTGTTTCCCAAACATTTGATTATTGTTTTTTTTTAATTCTTTTAATTCCCCCCCCCTTTAGTTGAGGTGCTGAATAAAGGAAAACCACAACATGGGGATTTCATTTTTTCATTGCTTATGTTGATTAGCTTGTTGGTTTTAAATGTCGTTCTGCCCATCTTTCAGCCTTCTCAGCTTGGTGTACTAAAGGCATTATTTAACTCTGAATCCTACTGGCTGTTGCAACCAGAACAGGCTCACAGAATTGACTAAATCAACAACTGTATAAACATCATTCATCCAATGGGTTTGTTTTAGTTAGTATTACCAGTAGGATTCAGGAGTTTCACAGACTTTTGACAGCCCCCCTCCCCCATATGGGCTTACACTGGATTCATACTTCCTTTTTACATTCAGAAAAATATTTATATTTTTTGATCATATAAACAGTTTAAAATATTTTGCTCCATGAGGCTAAGAACAGAAGCTGACAAGACAGGATTCTGAATGGTACTCAGTGGCAAGGGGACAATGCCCATCACTTTGCCAAAGGGCAGGTGGCTAGATTAGAAGGCACAGGACAGGCTTTGTGGCATAGCCACCTCTGTCCACCAACATCTTGATGCCATTCCCTACTCCCTCAAGCTTCTGCTTTAATCTGCCATATGTTCCAACTGTTCTAATTTGGCGGGGTCAGTTCCTATTAATCTTCTTTCATCCCAGTTTTTCAACTGTTTGTCCAATTTCTCTGTTTTCCTTCTCCTGTCCCTCTTGGTTCTCATGTTACTTCAATTGCTGCAGACTAAGTTTGAAGTGCAAAGGTAATTTGTACTCAGTTAACTCAGCAGAGGGAGAAGAGAAGAAGACGGTGCAGAATCTTATCCTTCCCTGTAGGTTCAGGCAAAAGAAAACTGCTGCATCAATTCCTACAGTGATGTGTTCTTCCTCATTAATAACTTTTGCCAGTCGACTGCACTCTGATGTTACTTGTTCCTGCATATCCTGGGTTTCCTTTGTAAAATATTGGAGGATATGCTCTGCCTTGTGCTAGAGCCAACCCAGCAGGATAACTTTTGAGAACAATGGCTAGGAAGACAAAAGTAATATGTGATGAACATTGGATGATACTGAAAGCCCTAGAGTAATGGAATGGTTGCTTTACCCTGCTAGACATGCTTCAGTGCCTGAAGTCCCTCCACATCAATCCCTCTGGTACAGTAAAGCTGCATCGGCACATTGCTAGAAAGTTATTAAAACTGATTCCTAGTTGGAAGGTTCTTCCTCTTTTTGCTCAGTATCTGCGACAGGAACAACCTTAGCTGGCTCATAAAAGCAAGTATTATTTAGAAGTATGATAAAGTTGTTTTGTGACACACTGTTGGATTACATTCTATCCCTCAGATGCCACAATTCCAGCAAAACAGGGCTGGCCCTACACTTAGGCAGATTGGTCAACCACATTAGGCGGCAGATTTGGAGTTCCCTAAATGGATAAAAATAGCTGTTTACTGTATGATTGTAATAATGTTATTACCACCAGGCATGGGGGCAGAGATACCTGTGGGTTTATCTGCCCAATGTATCAAAGTAACTTAGCTGGCACTGAACACTATTCATCTTGACTTAAGACAGGGTACCACAGGCAGTACAAGGTCTTAGGCTTGTCATGCTGCATAGTCAATCACACACTTTTTCAATGGTGGAAAGGAAACTAGAATCACTTTCATTTTAACAGTGAGATCTGTTAACTTTCCATTCAGTGCCATCCTTATAGAAACATTGACTTCAAATATCACCCGGATTCTGTGGTGTGGGTTTTGCTACTATAACAATATTATAAGAAGCGCAAGAAGGTATTCAATTACATGGAATACAAACACTGTATCTGGTTGCTAATCCTCAGGGGTGGAACAATTCCCAGCCCCAATTGTTTAAGAAGGAATTAATGGAAAATTAAAAACTCTGCAATGAATAAAATCTTCCCTATTTGGCTTCCAAGTTGCTGTATGGGGACTGATTATCTGCCGCAGTGAATGGGCATATAATGGGAATAGCCAACTAAATTACAATACAGACATAAGTGGATTTTAGTAGGCCAGGTACAGTACCATTTAGTGGCACCCCACTGTTGTTCATTGTGACACCCTGCATCTCTTCTGTATTTATGTCAATGAAAGGCTGTCACCCAAATAAGGTCACAGTTGGAGTTCTATGTAAAATTAGTTTGAGAATCAAGGTTTAGGTGGCACTCTAGTAGGACTGCCAGCTTTTTTAAAAAATAGCAGTAAGGGACATATGAAGCTGGCCTATATAAGCTCTGTGTTGAGTCTTGGGAGAGTCCTGGGCTTCTATGAGTTCACAAATCCTGCAGGAGTTGCCAGGCCCTTGCAAATCTCACAATGGCAGGCCAGCAGGCAGTGTGAAGGGAATAATTTGACCATGGTCAGGACATGGAAGCTTCTCAGCCTGGAGCAGAAAATACAAGCAATTTCTTCATGTTTCTGCACCAGCACTGCCATTTTAGGCCCAGAAGAGGCCTTTTTTAAAAAAGAAAGAAGTGAATTAGAAGTGACTTCCAGGTCATTTCCATTGTAAGAAATGTCACTCTTGGGCTTCAGCCCAGGGAGGGACCACAATGTGGGCAAAGTCCCCCCTGACCTCTAGATGGTGTTTGCAACCATTTGAATTTTTGTGGGGATGCAGTGGGGACTGCATCTCCCAAGGTCTCCCTCTATATACCAAATGAGTGTGGTGGTTTGAGTGCTTCCTGAAGTGCACTCTCTCTCTCTCTCTCTCTCTCTCTCTCTCTCTCGCTGTGTGTGTGTGTGTGTGTGTGTGTGTAGCTGGGCAGATCTACTGTCCAACATATACAGTACTTGCTCTCAAAATGTTGCCTAGTGATTGAGAAATAGAGTAGGTATGCTTGTCCCCATCTCTTTGTTGGCATGTCCCTCTGTGCAGCAGTAAAATTCAATTTGTTTCCACTGAACTGAACACCCTGCAGAAGTCTCTTTTCGTCTTCAAAAAGGGCAAGTGTCTAGTCCTTATGAATGCAAATGCCAGCTTCAAAAATGTGTGGGCAATGCCCAGTGCAGGGAACACCCTGAGGCCAATGGAAGGCTGAGCAAGATTCCAGTGTGCTTCAGTGCTCTGCATCCCTGTGGATGTAGTAGCAAGCTAAAGGATTCCTTATGAGCAGATATCTTAATTCCTATTATAGACTTGGTTGCACACTGGCTTTTTCTTTTCCTGGTGCAGAATTTGGCAGCCCTGGAGAATGGCTCTTTCCTTACAAATCTTTTCACATGCTGCAATCTTCATCAGATGCTGTTTTGGATACACAGGGATCAAAACTGCTGCAAAAAGGTAGACAACACACATATATAAATTGAAGAGGAATTACACAGGGAAAGCATCTGCCTAAGTTAGAATCACAGAATCCTAGAGTTGGAAGAGAACTCAAGAGGCATCCAGTCCAACCCCCTGTCCTGCAGGAATACACAGTAAAAGCACCCCCACTAGGTCATCCAGTCTCTCTATAAAACCCCACACACAAGGAAACTCCACCAACTCTCCGAGGCA
The DNA here is from genome assembly GCA_034509955.1 of Urosaurus nigricauda. Lineage (NCBI taxonomy): Eukaryota > Metazoa > Chordata > Lepidosauria > Squamata > Phrynosomatidae > Urosaurus > Urosaurus nigricauda. The sequence continues at coordinate 105,931,880 of JAOEGL010000002.1, forward strand.
GTCAAATATCTCTTACAATCAGGAAGTGCTTCCTAATGTTGAGGTGGAATCTCTTTTTCTGTAGCTTGAATTCATTGCTCCATGTAGTTGCAGAAAGCAAACTTGCTCCATCCTCAATACTGCATGCCGTCAAATATTTAAACATGGCTATCATGCCACCCCTTAACATACACAGCTCCCTAAGCCACTCCTCATAGGGCATGGTGAAAGGTTTCCAGACCTTTCACACCTTTCATATGTGGACATCTTTTATGCTAAGCCCTATACAGGGCTTAGATAAGTTACTTTTTTCCAACTATACTGTAGCTCCCAGAGTTTCCCAACCAGTATGACCAGTGGGTATGAGTTATATTTGCTATTACTGATGGATTCATTTTGTTTATATGTAGAATCAACACACAAAGGAAGGAAGAGATGAAGACCTTGTAAGCTTTCATTGACCTCCTCCTCCTCTTGGAGCAATAGCTTCTGCAGCAATGATGCTACAGAATAATAGAGTACTGATGCTCTCTCCTCCTGTGTCAGTCATTCAGACAAGCTGAAGGCTTTAAAAGAAACACTGATATAGTGCTGAACTGCAGATGCCTTTGTTAAATGAAATTAATATATCAGTAGAGCCCTTACTGCTAGAGTCCCCAGACTGTAAGAACTTTTCAAGAGAGATGCATTGGTGTACATTTTACCTGGCCTTTAATATGGAAACATTAACATTGGAGGCTGTCTGTCCAAGAGAATTATGTGTTGGTTGAGATACTGTTGAAATATCCATATCATTTATGGACTGTGTTGCCTCTAATGCTCAAGTGAATAAATTTAGATTCCTTGAAATGAGATACTATCTTGAGTTTGGGGACCAGTGGAGTAAGTACAGAGCCAGTCCTACTGTTTGGCAGAGTGAAGCAGCTGCTTCGGACAGCAGATTTGAAGGTAACATGGAAGGACAGCAAATGGTTAGCTATTGACTTTGATATGATCATATGTTTACTATTCAGAAAGGAGAGTTGCTAGTGCAATTAACTTATTCATATGCCTAAATATGTAGTGGTTTGAGTGTTGGACTACAATTCTGGGGATCAGGGTCTGAATCCTCGCTTAGCCATGGAAACTCACTGGGTGGCCTTGGGCAAGACACACCCTCTCAGCCTCAGAGGAAGGTAAAGGCAACCCCCCTCTGAACAAATCATGACAAACTGCCCCCCCCCCCATGACATGTTCACCTTAGCATTGCCAAAAGTCAGAAATAAGTTGAAGGCACACAACAATAAAAACAACAAAAACAAGTGCCAAAATAACTTGATAATGTACCCTGACTTGGGGGAGATGGGGGTGCTATTTCCTTCTTGGCCTCAGGAAGGAAAATATCATGGGCTGAGCTAGGCCAAAGTTTAAAAACAATTATGTAGACGAAATGCAGTAAAATAAGCAAACCACAGGTCTATGGTACTTACTGTGATAGATTTTTGTGTGTGAGGAGGTAATGGCCCCCACCAATCCAGCTGTCAGAAGCTACAGTAGCAATGCTAATCTTTTGGCAGGCTCTTCTTCTTTGCAACTGCTTGTTCACACCTGGCTAAATTCAAAAGGGGCCCATTATGAGAGCTTCTCCACTCTGCAACCTCTACACCCAAGCTTGTTGTGCAAAATAATATAAATAGTCATCAAAATGTTTTCTCAGAGTTGAACCATGGGTGAGTGGTTCGCCTTGTGTATCCTCAGGCAAAGCGCTCATGCTTACGGCATTGGTTAAAAATAATGAGACATATGTTGGCAAAGGGGGGCAGCCATTAGGCAGAAATATAGACGATGGGGAAAGAGCAGATGTTTCCGGCAGGAAGAAAGATTGAGAAAGAGAGAGTGTAGAAATCTCTCTTGTTCCTTCATTTAGTCCTCTGTTCTTTAGGGACTGGTTGTGGAGGAACAGACTGATCCTCCTAGGCCTTCTGCTTAGGTATAGACCCCAGAGAGGAAATGTATTATCAGAGAAAAGACAAAAGAGGACATATACACAATTATTTATGTGGAAATGCAAAGTTAAAAACAACAGTGATCATTTAAATGGAAATATAATCCATCTAACAGTAATGGGGAAGACCATGAACCTGCTACCCGTGTATAGAGAGATCTTGTAGCACCTTTGAGACTAACTTAAATCTATGAAAGCTCATGCTGCCAACTTCTTTCTTTCAGTTAGTCTCAAAGGTGCTACAATATTTCTCTACATACTGATTCTACAGACTGACATGGCCATATCTTTGAATGTTACCTGTGTGTTTGCTCAGTTTGGTGCTCATATGCTAATTACACCTCTGATTTCGTATTGCTTTTTAAAAAACTAGGCTTTCAAGCAGAGTGAAGTTGGCCAACTGTGGCCCTCTAGATATTGTTGAACTAGAACTCTCACAGTCCCTTATTACTGACAGCTAGGGCTGATCTAAGAGCATCTACAGAAACCGAGTTACCCAACCCTGAAAGAGATCTTCACAAGAGGAAGGATGGGAAGATTCCAGCTCACAGGTGGGATGTAACCTACAGGGCTTCCACATCTGGACCACAAGCTTCTTCTGCTGTGATGATAGAATCTTAAAGTTGGAAGGGGCTGCAAGGGCCAACTTCTTGCCATGCAGGAATATACATTTAGCAGTGAATCGATGCAAGGTTTTTGCTTGCTTTTACTTGCCAAGAAAACCCCACAATAGGTTAGCCATAAGTCAGAAACCACTTGAAGGCATACAACAACAACAACAACAACAACAACAACAATGGAGCTATCCAATGTGTTGAATCTATTTAGGGAAGTTTCAGCGTCTTAATTCAAAAAGCTCCTTCACAGCCCAGATTAAAACATGGAGTGGATCCATTGGCCCCTCTGACCTACCAGTGCTATCAACCTGCCAAGAACCAGCAGCACCCAGGATATATAATTGATTCCCATCATGTATAAATCTGTCTACTTCCTATTTCAAAACCCTCTCCCTTTTCTCCTGCAAACTGCTATCAAAAAAACAGGCTGTACATCCATCTGTGTGCCTATTTATTTATTTTTTTTAACATCTAGTCCAAGAACAGATTATAATCCCTGGAGTAGAAAGCACATATGTACAGGAAGTTTCACTTAGTTATATTAGAACAAAGGATAAAATGAAATCCAAATAAGTGAGATGAAGTGATGCTAATATAAATATATCCTCAAAGACCATTGAAAGTTAGGCAAGGTTCATACCATAAGAAGGGTCCTACTAGGATTGCCTCCTACTCAGTGCCTATTAGCCAGTTTTATTTCTTGAAATAGGTCCAGCTCTACTGTTACATAAAAGAAAATAGTTGTCTAAGGTGGCAGATGCTAGATCAGGGAGAGACAGCAAGGTACCATGTATGCCATGGGATCTGCTTTGTATCCCCTAGGTTAGATGGATGCCCATAGTTATGGTGGAGACTGCCATCCTGTTATTGAAATAAAATTCAAGTGACAGTTTAGTCAACTTCTTTGTGTGGGGTTTAATGGTGTTGGGGGTAGGAGCAAACTCTACCTCACTTCAGAAAACAAAATGTGCAGCAAAATTCAGTTTCTCAGTGTTATAGCTCCCATGAGAAGCCACGAGAAAGCACATCCTCATAGAGGATGCCAGTATGAACTGTGGTTTCTCAAACAATAAAGGTCAGAGTTCAGAATGTACATAGGCACTGTCTAATAATGTATTAATAGAAATGGAGCAGGTGTGCTCAAGAATGCCTGCTATGTTACTTAAGATTACTTAAAAGGGAATCATAATGTTACACTGTGGAAATGTTTTCCCTTTTATTGCATGCTATGTTGGTCTCTGAAGAGCCCTGGTGGTGCAGTGATTAAATGCCTGTAGTGCAGCCACTCACTCAAAACCAGAAGGTGGTGAGTTCAATACCAGCAAAAGGGCTCAAGTTCAACTCAGGCTTTCATCCTTCTGAGGTCGCTGAAATGAGTACCCAGATTGTTGGGGGTTAGTAGCTTACAGTTGTAAACCGCTTAGCCACTGCTTAGGCGGTATGAAGCGGTATATAAATGAAGCTGTTTGCTTGACCAAAATAAAATTGAATAGAATTCCATTAAGTGTTAAAATTTGGTCAAACTTTTTAAAGCCATATTTTGATTCACATTTGGCAGGCCTGCCAGAAGCCACTAAGATTTGTTTTGGGAGCTGGATACAGCAGGCCACCAATTGACTGCTTGTTCAGTGGGGTAGGGAGTCTGAACTTAAAGGGAACTATCCAAAATGTTGATCCTATTTGAGGATTTAAAGTTTGGATATAAACCCAGAATGTTTCACAGCTCTACTGACATGGAAGCCAGTAGCCAGGCCAGTATCTGCTCTGCCTTGATCGAAATCAGTGATTCCAAAATTTTGGTCCTCAAGATTTTTTGGACTTCAGCTTCCAGAATTCCTGACTGTTGGTCAAACTGTCCAGAGCTTCTGGGAATTGATGTCCGAAACACTTGGAGGACTAGAGTTTGGGAACCAATGATCTAGAGTAAGTGCAGAATATGCATGCACAAACAGTTGAGAAAGGTGCATTTCTGAGTTTCACTGGACACTCATTTTAAAAAAAACAGAAAAACAAAACAAATGGAAATCAAAGCCAGGGAAGAATTGGTTTTTCTTCTTTGTGCACTCTAAAGCATGAATACAACATATACGACTCTGTTCTAATATTTAGATTATTTCCTTCTCATTGGAACTGAGGCCCTTTATGACCAGCAGAAAGTGCCGGCCTGTGGGCAGAGTCAGAGTGCAGCGTCCTCATGCTGGACATCCTAACTCTGGCCCAATGGTGCCATTTTGACATGCACTGGTCCACATGGTGTGTACTATCATGATGCACCTCTGGCACTGCACCAGCATCATGCAGCACTGAAGGGGCATCATAAAGCTGTGCCACCGCTGCTATGGTGCTCCTTGGAGGGCGCAAAAAGGAGCTGCAAAAAGGAGCTCCTTTTTTGCACTCTCCAGAGGCCAGATTGGGTCTCGGCATAAGGTTGCCATGCCCCCCTGATCCAGCAAGGAAAGGGGCAGCTGCATGTTGCCCCTTACGGGCAATCTGTATAGCCCCTGAATCCTTATGTGAGATGGCTATAAAGCCTTGTTTGCTGCAAAGAACAAAATGGTGGTGCAACATTGCCCTGTTTCATGCCTATTTGGACTTGCATGACTGACTGACCTCTGGGGTTGCTCTATCATTGCCCCATGAATTTTAGCCTCATGGTTTGCTTTGCTATGTATAAAGGGAGGGGAACATCCCTTGCATGTTTTGTCCATGGGTCTGAAATAATATGGGAACACCCAGGAGGAATAATGTTGCTCCTGGCCCATGCAAAAGGGCACTAGGTTGGAAATGAATAAGATAGTTCCCTGCCTTGTCTGTGCTTATATAACTGTATTCCCTTGTTGCTGAGTCTATAAAAAGAAGGGGGAAAGGGAGGGACAGATTAGGAAGTCGATGAGTCCAATGGAGAAACAGCATCTCATCACCCTCAAGTTTGTGCTAATGAATGGCAGGTTCACAGCACACAGATCATCTTGGCTCTTGCTAGAACATCACCTTTGTTTGGTTGTTATATGACATCTTGGGGGAAGAGGACAGCATGGCCTTAGAAGGAGCATTCAGTTTTCCCATGTGAAAAGAGGCTTTGCTTCCATACAGCAAAAGTAGGTTAAAATAATGTTAAGGGTGTGCAGCTGAGCAGTCTTAAAAGCAACAAAATGCAAAAGCAAAACTTGGAAGGGGAGGGGTGTGCAATCTACTTCCAACAGAGTTACCAAGCTGTCTTGTTTCTTGCCCTGTTTTCCACTCGTTATCTTTTTCACTTCCTTGATTCACCCCCAGGTATACATTTCCAATGCCCGTTCTTCTTTCTATACACACAGAAAGAGAAAAGGAGACAGAGATAGAGATGTTTATATGACAGTAGCTGCCATGTAGAGAAAATAGACATACTTGTCATATAGGTAGAGTTGCTAGTTTTGTTTTGTCTTTTTGCATGGCATGGTCTGCAGAAATCAACAAAGTGAAATTTTATGTGTCCTGGAGGTTACCAGACCAAGCAACTGCTAAAGATGTGGGATCAGATCTGGATGGTTTTGAGACTGTTGCTGACAATTTAGTTGTAGAAAAAAAGGGCAAGGGGAATGTCTCTCCCACTTGTCACTGACTGCTTCGTTGTAACCTGTGTGTATGTTGTTGAGTCACAAGCCAGAGATACTTAATAGAAGCCTGTGAGTGCTTTAAGCATGTGTACATTCTCATATGGAAGCAACTTCACATGTTCAACTGATGAGAAATTTCCATCTTCATTTCAAGGCTGTGGAAATAAAGAAGTGCATGTAATGCAATTGCATATAACAAGGATGCTGCTCCTGGCTCACACATATTTGGTTGTGTATTTGATTGTACATTAGGGCATGTGTTCAGTGGCATAAGGCTGCTATTCAACACATAGGTTGTGTGTCATAGTAACTGTGTAACTCTGCATGTGATGATTTATCCTATTCAACTGCAATGTAGGATTTTGGCCCATATATTCAAAGTAGAGCCAAGAGCATTTTGTTCACCAACATAAAGAACATGATGGCATACCTATCACCATCACAGTAACATTCCATATATAAGAGCTAAGCAGTTGAACTTTATTTCTGTTCTGGTGACAGGTGAGCATTATTTCCTACACTTGAAGACAAGAGGGTAGCTTACAGGGACACAGAGAAGAGCAGGTGGCATATACAGTTGTATTCTCAAAACCTATAAATTCCAAATAGCAAACCTTGATTCTCTATTTTATATATGGGACACCATTTTGCTGTGCCATTATATTTAATGGGACTTGAACATCCACGGATTTTGTTATCTACGGAGCGTCCTGGAACCAAATCCCAGTGGATAACAAGGGCCCACTGTATTCATTCTGTGCACCAGAGCACCTGCCATGTGCCTCACTCTTCCTAATGGCAGGTTCAGCCCTGACTTTGGTCCCTATTATAGCTCTGCAGCACAAAAGAAGATACAGCTTCCAGTCCACTCTCATCATCACCTAGACCTCCCAGCTGACATATAAGATGGAACAAGACCCTTACTTTGTCCCACAGGGCATTAAAGGAGTAAAGGTGGAGCAAGTAGGAGAAGCTGTAGCTGCATTCTTTTAAAAACTTTGGATCTGTTCAAGGAATTGAGCAGTGGAAGTTTGGGAAAAATGCTTTATACAGACTACAGTTCCCAGAATCCCCTGGCCAATGGGAGTTCTGTGACTTGTGGTCTAAAAAAGTAAGTTTCTAAAGTTCTGGCTTATGGACTGGAACCTGCCAATACAAACCAAGCATCTAGTGCATGGAATCCCATGACTGGACCTCTTGGCATCTTGTCCAAGACAAAAGCTGTGATGGATTTGAATCCACCCCAGTTTTTGGTCTGAACATTAATATGCTCCATGTATTTGGGCAGGTAGGATTCAGCACCACAGGCAGCTCCTTTAAAGCTTGTATACTAAATGCCAGAGTGGGATGCACTGCCCCATCAGAGTCCTAGTCATCAGTGGAAGCTAACATAACCACGGCACCCCAAACCTAAAAAATGTTCAGGCAATTGTGTTGCTTATTTCAGACATTTTATGAATTCACGAGGGGAAGCATTGTGTGCTCAACCACTGTGACTTCTTATAATAGTGGGCCCTTTCACACACCACAATTATAGCACTAGAATTCTACTTTAAAGGCTGCATCCTATGGAATCCTGCAGTTTCTAATTTGGTGAGGCACTAGAGCTCCCAGCTAAAAATTCTAAATACCCTTCTCTAAATTTGAAAGGCTCTCACTCCATGATCAGGAAGCGTGTCCTCCTCTTCCAACATAAATAAAATGTATGGCCATATATTTGTCCTTGCCATTGGGGTTTCTGCTTTCCCAGGGTTCCTGATCACATGCATAGAGCTCCACATAAAATTTTTGTAGAGCTGGAGTCATGCATAAATCTGGAGCAGGGCACAATTCTATACACATATTCACTTCTCTTGCATTCAGTGTGTGAAAAGTCTTCATAAAGCTCAGGTATTCACTATAATGAAAACTTTGGGAGGGCTGGCCCTACCAGTAAACAGAGTGAAGCAGCTACAGATCTGGAGTGTCATGGAATGGCAGCCAATGGTTAGTTGTGCGATTTCCTTTTCTATTGCCAGGGACAGGGGGAAGTGGTTGTGATTCATTTCTGCCTCCTGTGCTAAAATAACTTGGCTGGCTTTGGGTGCTATGGACCTTGATGTGGGTGACAAGAAGAGATTACCATTTGCTGCTCCACCTTAGCAAAACTTTGGTGTACTATTGAGGCAGACAGCTTCCAGACATTTTCTTCCTCTTTTCACTCTCTTTTTCTAAATGTGAAGGTAAGATTATTAACTTCCTTCCTTCCTTCCTTTCCTTTCCTTTTTTTAGCTTGTCAGTAATGAAATTGCTCAGATCCCTTAACCAATTTGTGCTATTTCTAGGGGGGGAAAGTGCTTCCCTAAGCCATGATCTGCATTTTCCAACTCTTTCCTTTGGTTCATACAGAGGGACTTGTGAATTCTCAGTTGGTTTGATAACAGCGACAACAAGATTCATATGACATGTAGCTCCTCGGAGAAAAGACCTCATGCGTGCAAAGTAAAGCTGTAACCCTTGGGAATTCTCTGCTTAATGAGTGAAGCACAATATGTAGACAGTTTTCCCCACAGTGGTGATGCCTATAAAGTTATCTCTGTGGATATGGCACAAGGAGGCTGCTTAGCACTGGCCATCCTGAAGACATACTGGAGGGGAGCTGGTGGCAGCTGACACAGCATGCCAATTTGGATGCCTTTCTCTGAGCTTTCTTATTATCTTTGCATGTATTTATTTGCAATAATTTATTTGTCCTGACTTTCTTCCAAGCCACTCAAGGTGGCTGGCAATTAAGCAGAACAAATATAATTAAAACAGGGAGTGAATGGGTGCAAAACAAAATTAAAACACAATTGACAAACACACACACAGAGAAGACAAAACACAATACCCAACCAGTGCTTTCTCCCACAAATGGGGTTCAAGGTGACTTACAATTAAGCCAAACAAATAGAATTAAAACACAAGATGAATAAAGGCAAAATAAAATTAAAACACAATTAACAAAACAAACAAACAGCTTCATTTATATACCGCTTCATACCCTTAAGGAGTGTCTAAGCGGTTTACAATTGTAAGCTATTTGCCCCCCAACATTCTGGGTACTCATTTTAGCGACCTCGGAAGGATGCAAGCCTGAGTCGAGCTTCAGCCCTTTGCTGGTCTTGAACTCGCCACCTTATGGTTTTGAGTGAGTGGCTGCAGTACAGGCATTTAACCACTGCGCCACCAGGGCTCAAGCACAAACAGCAACAACAACATACACTATAGTCTCTAGCCAGTTCTTCTGCCTTGCTCTCAAGAACAGGACTCAGGGGCTGTACAGATCGGGGGGCATCCAGCCACCTCTTTTTTCCCCAGAAGCAGGCCACGGCAACCACACACTGCAGCCTGTGCATGGAGCAAAAAGATGCCCTGAAAAGGGGCTCTTTTTTTGCACCGTAGAAGGGGTGTCATAAGAGCTGGTTTCAGCATTATTATACCCCTTGTGCACAGCACTGTTTGGGCGCTGTGCATGAGGGACATCATCATGGCACACACCATCTGGATAGGCGCATGCCATAATGGTGCCCTGGCAGCATGTGAACACTCAGTCCTACCGCATCCCTACTGCGCACGCAGGCCATCATAAACTGATGATCTGTCAAGCCCCTCAGGGTAATTTTGAATTAAACAGAACAAATGTGATTTGGGTATGGATTAAATAAAAGCATAACAGTATTAAGACAACATTGACCAACACAGTGAGCAACACACAGGCAAAAATGCACATGTCCCTCACCTGCTGCAAGCAAGAACAATTGCCATAGGCTCACCAGAATGAACTAATCTTTCACCTTACAGTGGAAGGACAACAGGGAAGGAGCCACCTTAGGCTGTTGCCACATGGCAGAATTAATATAGTTTGACACCCCTGTAACTTTCACAGCTCTATTGTATGGAATTCTGGGAGTTGTAGTTTGTTGTGGCATGAGAGCTCTCTGACAGAGAAGGCTAAATATCTCACAAAGTACAGGTCCCAGAATTCCATAGCACTGTGCCATGACAGTTAATGAGGTGTCAAATTACATTAATTCTGAAGTGCAGATGCAACCTCAGACTTTCCTAGTTGGCGGGGGGGTGGGATCAGATTCATGTGGAATAGCCGATGCTGGTCCAAGATAATTTGTTGCCTGAGGTATAGGGTAAAATGGCATCTCCTTTTCCATTCTATATACAGAAACTGACAAGAATGGGTCAACATCTTTAATTACTCTTGAAAGCAGCTGGCCAACTCAGGGGGCTAAAAGCAGACCATCTAGTGCTCCAATGACTTGTTGACACTCTCTGCTTCAAAAGTGGAGATGTGTGATGTAGTGGTTTGAGCACTGGACTATTACTCTGGAGACCAGGGTTCAAATCCTGGCTCTACCATGTAAACCCACTGAGTGACCTTGAGCAAGTCATAATATCTCAGCCTTATTGGGCAAACTTCCTCTGAAAAAAACTTGCCAAGAAAACCCCTTGATAGCTTTGCCTTAGGGTCGTCATAAGCTGGAAATGACTTGAAGGCACACAGCATCAAAAACAACAACAGCAAACTCTGTTTTCTGTAGTTCCCTCGGTGTTCATGAACTGAGGTAGCTGCCTTACTCTATCTATAGTAGGTCTAGTCCAGGAAAGATTATATAACTACTGTACCAATTATTGATGGCATCATTTGAGAAGGGGGGGGGGGGGAATCCAGCACATAAAAATCTGCTCACCAAGAAAAATGGTGTTACTCTAAGCATTTCTTGGTCATGCAAAGTTTTTCATATGGAGTCACATATTTTCCAACATTACACAGATGACAACCAGGATGTGTGTGGCCAAGAAACATCAGAGTGGAGTCAGTATGGTAAACATTATTAATCAGGAGGAACACACAAGCTAGGGGAGGCTGCAGCAGTTTGCTTTTTTCCTGAGCCCATGGGGAAGGGCAACTCCACCTCTCTCCTTTCGTACCTGTTGAATTAATTAAACTACTTTTGTACATTGAATGTAGCCAAGGGCAAAGGGTTAAGCAGGTGAAGATTAAGTAAACTGGGACATTGTAAAAGCAGTTGAAAAAGTGAGATGGCTGATGGTTAATTGGAACTGTCCTGGCCAAATCAGAACAGTTGGAGGAAGGATCTGCAACCATTTGACTTTGATGGGAAAGCACTGAGTAGATGTGGATTAAGTGACAAGAGTTAAGCAAGTTTAGCCAGTGAAAATGGAATTGGGGACAAAAATGGGAAGAAGCAATACATCCAGCTTCTAAATTAGCCTCTCCGCTGTAACATTCTATATATGGACTGGCTATTATCATATCTAGGAAAGGCAGAGTGTCAGCTTCTTCTAACTACTGCCTCCTATGCCTGCATTTGTTGACAGAGGAAGGAATCAAGTCTCCAGTACTATCAGTCTTACGCCAAAGAGATTGTTCAGAGAAAGATCAAAGGCAGGCTGCTTGATGAGAAAGAAGTGATGAGTGAAAGTAAGATAAGGAGGGAGGGAATGAGAGTGAGGGGAAGAACTGGTCTGTTATCAGAGGTGTGTGTGTGTATGTGTGTGCCTTCAGGTTGCCCATTGGCTTGCGGTGACCCCATGAATTTCACAGGGATTTCTTAGGCAAGGAATACTCAGAAGTGGTTCTGTCTGTTCCTCGCCCTGAAATGTAGCCTGCAACATCTGGTGTCCATGAGCAGTCTCCCATCTAAGTATTAACCAGGGCTGAACCTGCTTAGTTTCCAAGATCAGATGAGATCTGATGCTTTTAGGGTATTTCGGCCCTCAGATGTGCCACACTCAAAATGCAAAATGCATCACAAGCATCACCACTTGTCTCTTTCTTTCCACAGTTGTGTTCTGTGTCCTCTGTGTTTCAAAACAAAGAAAACAATCAAAATTCAGAACCAAAAGAGCCCAAATTTCTGCACCAAGAAAATCTAATTTTCTTATACTTGATTTTGTTTGATTTTTATAAACAATGCAAATTTAGCAGCTCAGTATATTTTTGCATGATTTGCATAAATCTGTATCTGTTTGTGATGGTGAAGGGTGTGGAGCCACCAGATACTTCAACCGATACTAAAATCCTTGCATTCATATCAATGAATGTAATTCAGTTTCTCCCCTGAAATGTTAACGGGTTGTCTCATACACTTCTAAACAGACTTTTGCAGCTATGAAAACTGTTGAGTTCTATTGCTGTCAAAGGTAGAAAATCCCTGTCCTCTTTTTCACCTGGCCAACCTAGATACCCCACCACCAAGTTGTCTTCCTGTATGTTATGTGGATTCCAGTACCTCCTTCTCTCTCTTCTACACAGATTTATAGACCTGTTCTTACACTGACTGTGCCTCAGTTTTTCTTTTGTAATGGGTTGCTATTCCTCTTTTCTGTCTGATGTGCTGCTGATGTACTAGACAAAAGTAAATGCTTGAAGACTGGACAGCAAGTAGTAGTGGAGGCCACAGACGTTCCTGCCACCAAAGAACAACGTGTACTGCTCCAATCAGCCTTTTCTCTTTTCATAGTTGCTGTCATCACTCATCATCATCACCACCATCATCATCACGGTGATACTGATGGTGCAAGCTTGCAAACAGTGAGAGGAAGAGCTATACAACATGGATGATATCTGAGAATTACTAGCCTTTCCTCAGACAATGGGTACACCATTTTAACTGTCATGGCTCCATCCTGGAAACTGTACTTTTGTGCAGCGGCAGCAATCTTTGGCAGAGAAGGATAAAGACCTTGTAAAACTATAGACCCTAGGATTCCATAGGATGGAGCTACAACACTTAAAGTGGTGCCAAACTGCATTATTCCTACAGATGCACACAGTGACTTAGCTAGGCTTTGGGTGGGAGAATGAGATTTATTTATTCATTCATTTTATATCCTGCTTTTCTTCCAGCTGAGCTAAAACTTCTTCATGGTCAGAGCAAAGCGACTGCTCTTAAAGAGTGCACAGCAGCTTTCCAAAACAATTTTAGTCCAGGGACAGAGCTTAAATGAAGCTTCAGGGTGGGGTGGAGGATTTCAAGGAACAGAATGTAATTACTAGGACTGCCATTTATATCTGTATAATCCTATTCTTTTATAAACTGTCATGGAATCATCCACAGCCAAAAGAATGATGAATTGTTCTCTTGGTAATCTGTAGGAAATGCACCTACAGCACCTGCAAGTTGAGGGGGTGAGCTTACAGTATATAGAGAAGGAAGGTCATTAGGACCTTGGCCTTGATTCAATCAAAGGTAAGCTTTTTTGTTTCACATCATTTTCACTGGGACCATTTAAGCATCGGCTGATGAAGGGGGGGGGGGGGTTCCTTCTGCAACCAAATGTTTTGGAGTACAACTAGAGTTTGGAATATTAATTTAAAAAATAATTGGTAAGTACACTAGATAGAAAGGGGGAGATTAATTTGTTGTTTTAAATGTTGCGAGGGCAGGAATTTAATTGGCTGCCATAACTATTAATAAATTATTTAATTTTATTTTTTCCCCCAGTAATTTATGCCATTTATAGTGAATGGCATTGCTTGCTTGTCAGTATCACATTTTGTCACTGGCTCCTTCAAAGATTCTCTTGCTGTACTTCTGAATTTCCTTTCCTTATTGTCAAAAAAGTCAAAAACACTTTATATTACATCAATTTCATTGGTTTTAGATTGTCTTGTTTTAAGTGAGAATTTAAGATCTTTTAAGATCCCTTCATAGTCTAGTATTTTAAAATTATTGTCATTGTTTTAAACTGTTCTAAACTTATTTTATTGAACACCACCCTAAGATCTTTGGATACAGGGCAAGATATCAATATTTAAATAAATAAATAAATAAATAAATAAGTGACTACAAGGAGTAGGACTTGTATATCTCTCAGATGTGCAGAAATGTAAAGAGGAAAGCCTCAGTTTAGTATCTTAGGTTCCAGGAAGTGTTCAAGCTTAATTTGCTTCTAGGTCCCATTTTTTAGCAGTACATGGTATCTACAGAACCACATCTCAAATGAGTTGATTCTCTTCCTATCCACTCTCTTCACTGCCCAGATTTCACAACCACAAATAGAAGTGGGAAATATAATGGTGTTGGCAATCCTAACTTTGGTATCCAATTATATATCTTTACATTTCACAATCTTGTCTAGTGCCTTCATAGTTGCCCTTCTATGTCTTACTGGCTGTACAGAACAACAAGAAACGCTGGCATTGGGTTGGAGTGGGGTCATAGTGACTGCATGCTGCATGCCCCAACTCTGCCCCAATGCCAGTGTCATGCCATCCACCCAACGTCATGGCAGGTGGCATCACACCCCTTCTTTGGCGCAGCATTTAGACATACTGCAGTAAAGAATTGGCAAATGTGGTGTCAAGGGCAGCTTTTTGCTGCTTTAAGAAAGAGCAGCATACTCCTTTTTGGCTGGCAAAGCACCAGATCAGGAATACGGTGTGCAGTTGCTGCAGGCCTGATCCAGCACTTCCGGGGCTGTGCAGAGCCACTTTATCACAGCAGTCTGCACAGCCCCTCAGTCTTCTTCTGATTTCTTGACTGTACTCTCAATTCAGATTAATAGTATTGTAGATATGATTTAAAATCGGCACATTTGTTCACCTAACTCTACAGCAGGGGTGGGTAACATGTAGCCTTTGATGCACATGAAGGCTCAAAGGCTATATTTTCAGGCCTATGGATATCTCAGTGCTGAAATTCAGCAGCACATTGCACTGTCAAATTTTGGCAACAGACCAGGAGAACTCTTTTAAAGCAAGCAGGAAATGGCAGACTGTGAAAAACATTTTGAATCTACCTGAAATTGATAGACTGTGAAAACCCTTTTAAAATGAGCAATTCATGCTTAACTGAATGGTTTTTTCCTGCAAGCTTGCTCTTGAAAGTTTGCATTTCAGAAGCAAAGGTGTGTGGAGCATTGCCCTTGAACTGGCTCATAGTGCTCCATATTCTAGAATTGAGTTCAGTGACATTGAAATGCTGGAAACAGAATAGTTACC
Source organism: Urosaurus nigricauda (assembly GCA_034509955.1). Classification (NCBI taxonomy): domain Eukaryota; kingdom Metazoa; phylum Chordata; class Lepidosauria; order Squamata; family Phrynosomatidae; genus Urosaurus; species Urosaurus nigricauda. Next base: position 105,947,060 of record JAOEGL010000002.1, read on the forward strand.
ATTTTCTAGTTGTCCCCCGCAGATATCTGGAGTTCTCAATCTGTCTCCACATTCCAACCCTTGGGTCCTATCACTCAATTTGCCCCTCCCTGGATCTGTTACTTGGCCTCAAGTGGGCTTGGATAAGTGGGTGTGTTTGGTGTGATAATGTGTGACCAATCCTCTTTATCGGAAATGAAAATATTCACTAAACTCCTTCTACACGCTTGGCTCCTATCACACTGAAGACCTATTTAGAACTCATCAGTTCCTCCCTTCCTATTTGGTCCTAACTTGACTCAGCTTCTCAAGATTTAATCTACTCCTATCTGGCCCTGTCTCTATCTCAATTCCAGCCTCATCCTATTTGTGTTCCTGAGTGACAGGTTAACAGACAAGCTTCTCATTTTGTTTTTTCTCCCATAGATCTACTCTCCCAGCATCCTGTGCGCTACAATTGGTTAGGCCTATCCAAGGTTGCTCAGCTTCTCACTTCACTTGGGTCAAATCACAGACGCTGTCACCCACAGCCAACCAACCCCTTCAGTTGCTTCATCAAGTTTACTCTTATAACTAATAATAATAATAATAATAATAATAAACTTTTATTTATAGCCCGCTCCTCTGTATCCAATCGGAGCGGGTTACACCAATTAAAAAATACAAGATAAAATATACACAACCCATACCCAACCACCCGTCCCTTAAAATTAATTAAACTAACATCAATTAAAACAACATAATAAAAATTACAATTTAAAACAGTAACCCATTGCATAGACATCAGGGTCAAGATGTTAAAGTGTTAATGGGAGAGCTTAACCCAAACAGAGCCGGGAGGCTCTGCACCCAGATACAGTCTTAATTGCTTATTTTTTTGTTGTTGTTGCTTCAGGTGCAGGGGGCGATGGAGGGTGATACCTATAAGATTGGTAAGAAAACGGCACATCCCTTGAAAATTCCCTGTCAAGATGCCTCTAAAACATCTCCAAGTGGCCTTAAAAAACCAACTTTAAAAAAAAAACCTGAAGAAAGTAATTTCATTCCTACTCATTCTGTTCCTTCTGAAACATGCCTTTGTTATGGCCTAGTTACTAAAAGAGGACTTTGTTAGAGTAAGTACATGGTTTTCACACTCTACTCTCCAGGGTTGACTCTGTTGTTTAATCAGCCCAAGTCACTGCTTGAAATTCTGCTGCTGATATTCTTTAAGAGTGTCTCTGAGAGGAATTCTTGGAAATAGATGCAGTTGGGGCAGGAACACTTAGCTATGTCATAAAGGATCCTGGGACACATTGACTGGAAGCCTGTTGGGGCATTATGCCAGTGTAACTCTGGGTTATGCAGCTGACATAATTTAATAATATTTTCCCATTCTGAGAAGACTGGAATCAATTGAATCAATTATTGGATGGTGAATCAACACCTAGGGTGCATCTGCACCATAGAAATGATGCAGTTTGACACACTTTAACTGCCACAACTCCTTCCTATGGAATCCTGGGATTGGTAGTTTTGTGAGGCACCAGCACTCTTTGGCAGAGAAGGCTAAAGACCTGGTAAGACTAGAAATCCCAGGACTCCATAGGATAGAGCTACAGCACTTAAAGTGGTGGCAAAGTGTCTTATTTCTACAGTGGAGATGAACCCTTATTGAAATTTCATGGATTCAACATGTTTACTCCAGGAGGACTAACAGTGGAGTTTATCAGACGATGGAAATTGGAAGTATAATCCAATGGCAATCCGAACACAATCATGGGGTTTCATGTTATTGCGTATTAAAGTATCTCACACAATTTCGGGCAAAAGGGAAGTCATTCCGAACGCAATCATGGGTTTTACGTTATTGCGTATTAAAGCATCTCACACAATTTTGGGCAATGGGAAGTCATTCTGAATGCATTCCAAATGCAATTGGAATTCACGTAAATTCGCTAAACTAGCCAATTCACATGAATTCAAATTGGCTCCAATTGGCTCCATTCGAAATAAAGAGAAATTCTTCCCGTCTGATAAACTCCATAGTGATTAAAAGCTGCATCACCCCCTTTTATTTTTTAATTTTTTTTGCAGTGTTACAACTAATGGCAACATATTATTTTCAATACCAGAGAGAGTCGGGCAGTATGAGTACTTGTGATGGCCAAACTTCTTAGACCTGCACAGCCTCTCACTTGGAATAGTTGTCTACCCTCCCCACTTCTTCCCCGCTCCCCAGCAGTGATGGCTAAAAGCACTCTTGCTGTGCTTGCACAGAGAGAGCAGTAAGAAGCACACGTTTTCAGCCTCCTTTCCATATCACCCTCTGAACATCTAAATGGATCTGCATCTCATTGCCAATCACCACTTACTCCCTTTGGACAGGGCCCAGTGCAATTTGGATTTGGGAGGGGAGAGGCAGGGGAACCCCACAGTTGCTGATTCCTGATTAAACCAGATGAGCTATCTGAGCTGCCCTGAGTCTTTATAACAGCTGCTCCACTCCTCTTGCCTCCCACTCCAGGGCTCCTATCTCATTACCTTTCCCTCTCCCCCTCCAAATTCCCAGACGGGTGCTGAAAGAGGGGCCTTATCTTTATTAACACGTCTGTCCTAGAGAAATGTTTGTGGGATCAAAGCTGTTAACCACATGTTAAACCGGATGAAAAGCTCTCTAGGTGAACGCCTGAGACTTAAAGCAATGAATGGGGCATCCATTTGCATTAAAAACAAAATCTGGTGTAAGCCATTAACGTTCTTAAGAATTCCATTAACTCAGTGCTGAATCCCTTTCTCATGGGGAGCGCATTACCTTCGTTCTGTTCTATATACATAGCCAACATTATTGCACAGCAGGCGTGGTAGGTGTTTTATACATAGATAATGATCAGGTTCTTAGACAATAATGCTAGGAAAGGTAGAGGGAAATAGTAAAAGAGTTCCTATACCTTGGATCAAACTTTGATCAGAACAGGGACTGCAGTCAAGAAATCAGAAGAAGACTAAGAATGGGGAGGGCAGCTATAAAAGAACCAGAAAAGGTCCTCAAGAGCAAAGACATACAACTAAGCATGAAAGTTGGAATTGTACAAGCAATTGTGTTTCTCACTACCATGTACTGATGTGAGAACTGGACAATTAAGAAAATGGATAAAAAGAAAATAAATTCATTCAAGATGTGGTGCTGTAAAAGAGTGTTGAGGATACCATGGCCAGCCAAACAACAACAACAACAGCAACAACTAAATAGGTCCTAGAACAGATGAGGCCTGAGAGCTCCCTGGAAGCCACAAAGATTAAACTGAGGCTGCCATACTTTGCCCATGTCATGAGAAGACACGACTCATTAGAAAAGACTATAATGCATGAAAGGAAAGAGAAAGGAAAGCTGGAAGGAAAGAGAAAGGAAGGAAGACCACATGCTAGATGGAAGGACTCCATTAAGGAGGTGACGGTTATGCTTCTGCAAAAACAGAGGAAAATAATGGAGGATAGGGAGTCTTGGAGATGTCTCATCCACAGGGCAGCCATGAGTCAAGATCAACTCAAGCATGCTTAACAATAACAAAGTAGAAAGAGAGGAATACCATACACTAGATGAATAGACTTCATGGGCCTCGATTTGCAGAACTTAAGCAGAGTAGTGGACAATAGGAGAGCTTGGAGATGTTTCATCCACAGGGTCGCCATGAGTTGCGGTTGACTCGAGGCAGTTATCAACAACAACAACATTAGGTTGTTCCATATTCTTTCTCTGGCTCCCTTCTCCCTCCTTCCTTGTGTGTATGAGTGTGTGTGTGCTCACACACAAAGTATGTAGAAAAGAGGATGGACAAAATGAGGACATTCCCCCACCAGAAGAATTCTGCCCCCTTCTGTCTTTAAATTTTGTTTTTACCTTTTTTAATACTGTATTTGTCCCCTTTTATATTTATCACTGGCTGTCTTGAAACGTCAGCAGTGTAAGAATGATTCTAATTGGGGGAATTATTTAATTAGCTCCAATTGCTGAGAGGAGGGTTTCTTATAAGTACCCTGTGAGACCGAATCCCAAAGTGTTTACAGGGAGACCAGGTAACTCCAAACAAATGATGCAGATGCAAATCCTTTTAATTGATGTCTAATTTAATTGACAGGGAAGGAACACAAACACACAACATACATTCACACACTCTCTCAAGTCTGATAGAATAAAAGGGAGGAAACGTGGTTAGGGACAAGAGGCATCACCGATGGCTATACTCACCTCAATGGAATCCTCCTGGAATTCAATGTAGTTACTGCACGGAGATGTGGTGAACCCTCTCAGTCACACACAGTCCACCCACAACCTATTCTCCACTGTGGCAGCCCTATGGGAATTTCAATCCCACTGCTGCCACCAATTTTATGTGAAGGACTCCTGCCAGCCTTCACCCTAACACTGCTCTTTAGGATGGCACAGCACCCCTGTTTCTCTAATATTAGTTAGTGTGGTTTGATTGAAACAGAGGCCAAGCTGTATTTCAAACACTAACAAAAATTTATTATAAAATAACAAAATAAACCATAAAGTAGATTCAAAGATGATGTTTTCATCTTATTACTTAGTTAGGAAAAGACACACAGACAATCTTATCTTAGAAACATGGACCAAAATTTCCTTTTTTACAACCAGCTTGCTCTGAGCCTCACCCTACTAGACTCCCTCAAGCCTACACAGTCCCTATTTGGACTCTCAAGACCGTTTTGTGGTCACCAAACAAAACTAAAATGTTCCTTCAGGAACACTAAAAGCATACCCTCTCTTCGATGTGACTTTTCCCCTCAAAACTAACCCCCCCTTCACTCTTTGCAAGGCCCTTTTATAGCCCTGCCCAGATGGCTTCCCATTGGCTGGTCACATGCTGCTCTGAAATTGGCCGATAGATTGGGCTTTTCACTACAGAAGGGTCAGGGAAAAGGAATGGGAAAGTGGATTGGGACTGTATCAGAACTCAAACTGACAAGAAGTCAGTCTGGGTTCCAACGCAGAACAAAGGACTTGCAGGACTTTAAATAGGCTTTCACTCTGCCTGTGGGAGAGGATTGTTTTCCTACTTCAAAATAAAACCAAATTTACACATTAAAGATTGCTTACTCTATAATCAGCCTCTATTATGAGAAAAAGGTAATCAATGTCAGAATAGCTGTGGCCTGCAAAACTTCTAAGGGTCATAAATCTGCGGCAGAGGTGTGAAGGACTCTTCCTGTTGGCAACTCCTAACTGGGCTCCGATGTGTACATGAGGTACTCGCTTTGCACGTATGGAGGATGTTGGTCATTTCCCATCATGCCCTTATGTTTAGGGCCATAAGGAAGAATGTCATCTTCACTATGGCTGTTAGAGACTTCTTAGAGACTTCTATGTTCAAGCAAAGCTAGGGTGGGCACATCCAATTACATGCGCCAATGTATTTTAGATGGGACGTTTTAGGAAGGTTTTTTGGAAAAATCCAGCCATGCTAACAGCAGTAAGGCCCAATATACAATATTAACAAAATTTACCAAGGTAAAATGTTTAAATCCTATGTAGAGTCAATGTTTAGGGGAAAGAAAAAGCCAGTCTAAACACTGCTTGTAAAAAGAAAGAAAAAGAAAAAAGTAAGCATGGTTATGGTCGGGTAGAAGGAACTGTGCAATTTTACAGTAGTTTTGGAGTGGAGACTGTTGTAGACTATTGTCTGTGAGCTATTGTTTCAGTCCAGGCGAAATGGCCAGCCTAAGGATCTGGGCTAGATACTTGACATCCCTTCCAAATCTCTGATTCTAACCCTTAATTCGGAGCACAACACATTTGTTCAGTTGGCTGCTTGTGAACTGTTCATGCAGTGCTAACTTCCCCTCCTTCTAGTGCAGCCAACCTCTGCATGTTTAGTCAACAGTGAAGAAGAGCTGAAAACTGGAAAATGGTGCCTCTCCAAGTAAACTGCAACTGACTGACTGCTGACAGGTGCCTAAGGAGATGAAGCATAGCATCCTATTGAGAGGATGCTCTTGTTTTCAAATAGGCTGTTGAGCAATCCTAGAGAAAATTATGTGAGGCTTAGTACCCTGGTCATCAATAGTGACCTTCTTAGGCAATGTTGATGACAAACATCAAGCATGCTGTGTATTCGGGTTTCAGATCCTTTCAGAACAATTCAAGAGACGTGTAAACTGCCAGAATGAAACCAGCTGGGTAATTCTGGAAGGCTGGAACTCTTCCACTCTGGATGCTTTTCAACATTCCAGCAAGCTTCTGTGTGGAACAACAAAGGGAGCTAGTAGTGTCTCTGACAAACCACAAGGAATGCACAAGAGACCTGATCTCTTGGCAGGAGGGTTATCAGAGGTCTTATTCAATATTCTGGTTGTTCTGCTTGAGGTAAGCAATGAGGACATAGCTCAGTAGCTAAGCACATTCTTTACCATGATGTAGGGATGGAAAGAATATTGAAAAATATTTTTAAATAGTAAAACAACAACAACAACAACAACAACAACAGCAACAACAAACCACACATGTTTTTCAAGTGTTGAGAAATCCTGATGAAAAGAATCGTAGATGGCTGAGAGTCTTTGCAATTTGGGACTTATTTTGCCCAAACTTTGCACACAGTTGGTTTGTCCGGAAAACAACATTTTCTGAAAGGAAAACAACATTTTCTTTGCATGATTTACTATTTCTGCACTAAAATATTATTTTTTATGCAGAAAATGCTGTGTTGTGCACAGAAAAAGATGTTTTTGGCAGAAAACAACCATGTGCAAATTTTGCACACAACAAGTCTTTCATTACAAATAGCCTTTAAAAACTGCATGGTTTTTGAAGATTTCTCACAGCAGGATGAAAATTGCTGAAATTCCTCTTTGCTACATCCGAGAAGAAATTTAGTGAAGAATTGCAACCCTATCATGAAGGAAGTTGTATTTCCAGAGAGAAAATCCTTGGAAAGTGGTTGATACACTGTGGAGTTTGAGTGAACACAAGGTAGCTTCAGTTGTTCATACAGGATGAATGGTGTGTTTCGTGAATTTAAATGTCATTTTCATTATCTATCCAGAGTTATTCAGCACCCATTGTAGCTGGCTCACAGGAAACTAGTTTGGGGGTTCCCCTGGTGGTAACTCATATCATTCGTAAGAGTGGGACTGTGAATCCACTCTGTGTATTAGTTCAGATTTTAAAGGAATTACCCAAGGAGTTGAGTCTATTAACCCTGGTGGTGCAGTGGTTAAATGCCTGTACTGCAGCCACTCACAGACCACAAGGTTGCGAGTTCAATACCAGCCAGGACTCATGCTCAACTCAGGCTTACATCCTTCCAAGGTCACTAAAATGAGTACCCAGCTTGATGGAGGCAATTAGCTTACAGTTGTATATCACTTAAGAGACTGCTTAGAGTGGTATGTATGAAGCAGTATATAAATGAAGCTGCTATTGCTATTGTTATTGCTATTAAGGGGATAGAAATTAGTACCTTGGATAGCTACTTTAATGTTCAGATCAAACCCTGAAGTGAATTATCCACCCAACTGGCATGGAATTCAGCACCCACCACTGGCTATGGGCCTGGACAGATTGGCACTTTGTGCTAGCCTGGGCCTGAACTAGGGTTGCACAGGGGCTGAGCGTTTACATACTCAGAAACCCTACTGCACATCCTGGGTACCATCTTGATGCATGCCCTTGATGCATGATGCGTGCCATGATGACATTGCTCATGCCCAGTGCCTAAATGGTGCTGTGCATGAGGGACTACCATAAGTGCATGCCACAGCCCTTTTGGTGCCCTTTCTAGGGTGCAAATAGGAGTTGCATTTCATGGCTTCTATTTGCACCGGGTTGGAGACGTGGTGTGCATCCCCAACCCAGCCCATTCAGGGGTGGCATAGAGCCACCTGAACGGGCTGTCTGTTGAGTTCCTATATCAGCAAAATATTTCTTCTTTATAGGTCTTCTTCTTTACACACCAAAATGCACTTAGCCAACTAGGAAATCATTCATTCTTGATCAACTTACATAGACTACATTGTCTACTTAGTAACTAAGTAAGATCATCAGGCCCAACCTCACAAATCTACTACTTACTCTGACTTGGCTAATTCTAGTCATGGCCTATAAAGCCCTATATCTTTGGTGGTGAACCTATAGCATGGGTACCCTCTCTGGCATGCAAAGCCATTTTTGAGGGCATATGGAGAGATGATAGGGTAGGGGAAGAGGAACAGGCACACACCTGTTCCTCCTCTTCCTCCTACCCTCCTGGGCTTTTAGCTGACTCTGGGGAAGTCCTGCACCCAGAAGTCCTGCCCCTGGAAGGAAAAAGTCCTGCCCCCAAAAGGCAGAGGTCCCGCCCCTGGAAGTCCCATCCCTCCGGAAGTCCTGCCCCAGCACGAGGTAACACCTGGTGCAGGAAAGCCTTTGAGTTTTGGCATTTGGTCTCTAAAAGGCTTGCCATCACTGCCCTGTATGGCTCAGGTGCAGACTATTTGAAAGATGGTATCTCCTCATATGAACCTGGCAGAGCTCTAAGATCATCAAGGAAAGTTTTCTTTCAGTTCTTCTACATTAATATGCTTGCTTAGTTGGGATACAAGAGAGAGCCTTCTCAGTGGCTGCTCCCATTTTCTGGAACTCCCTTCTGCAAGAGGTTAGCCTGGCCCCCTCCCTGCTTTCCTTTTAGCAAAATGAAACCAATGAACTCAATGTTTGCATTTTTAAGCGATGCAGTAGAAGTGAATGAAGCATTTACCAGGTTATATGGTCAAGACAGCCAGGTTGGCATCCATTTGATTTATGCATGTGCATTGACTCATAGTATTAGTAGTAGGATTGACAAATGCAATTATTTGGTTATTGTATAGTAGAATTCTACATAGTTTGGTTTATGTTAGCTTACAGTTGTAAACCTCATAGACACTGCTTAGGTGGTGTGAAGTGGTATATAAATGAAGCTTGTTTGTTTAAGAAATTGTAAGCCTCTCTGATAACCTTGGCTGAAGAGCGAGGTATAAGTAAAACTTATTATTATTATTATTATTATTATTATTGCAAGCTTATTAAAATGTTTTATCTTTTTGTAACTGTTGCCTAATTTTAAAATGATTTTATCATGTTTTCATGTGGGGATTTTAAATTGTTTTTAACAGTTGTTGGTAGACATTTTTAATTTGTTGTTTCTGGAAGCTGCCTTGGGTCTCACCCTGGGAGTGCAATATAAATGAGGTAAGTAAACAAATTCATATACTTTATTAGGCAGCAGCTGCTTTGATACATTGAGATCTGTTCTTCTGCCAATAAGGGCACAAGGAGGATGGCATTTCCATCCCTCTCCTGCTGTAAAGTGAGCCTGTGACAAAGAATTGTCACAGGAGTCCTGTTTCTGATTGTTGCAGCTGCACTCACTAGTGTGAAGGGGCTGGAAAAGTCATTCTTCTTGAGTCTCAATTGGCAGCAGAACAGACCTCTATCTCTCAGATTGGCTTCTGGTTGTTAAGGTGGGCTGTGACTATGTAGGATTCATGAATATGGAGTAGCTATGGACCCACAACTCTAGATTACAAATATGTAACTGCAATACATTATGTCACTGATTATTAATTAATTAATTAATTTATAATCAATTTGCTAGCTCTATCCAGCCCTGCAGGTGCCATGCAAGACTATAATGCAACAATAAATAATAAAAGGAGTGCAACAATATAATTAGTACATGGCAGAAAGAAAACAAAAATCTGCAGTGTAAGGAATGTCAATATAAAAATGAAGAATACACAAATCTGTGTTTCAGTTTCTTCTACATTTAAGAAATGAGAATCCTTACTCACCTCTAATAAAAAAAAATCAAAACCACAGTACTACTACAATTATTTTAACCCAAAATCCAGTAGCCCAACAGAAGCTGCAAAACAAACAAACAAACAAACAAACAAGAAAGAAAGAAAAAACCCTAACTTTTCCTGAAACAGCACAGCACAGTCTGCCTAGTGACTGCTAATGGTGGAAAGCATTTCCCAGGGTGAGTGCCACAACCCAAAAGGCCCTGATTTATTCTATGCTCAATACCACTTTTGATAAACTCAGAAACCATGGAGCAAAACTTCAGAAGATCACAAATAACTGAAGATTCGAAAGTGCTTCCTTTGGAAGAAGGCATTCTTTCTCTATATGTTAACTATGATGAAGTGGAACTTTTTTTTTTTCCTTTTTTTTTTTTTTTTGGATAAACTTATTTGTGGAGTCGAAGGCTTTCATGGCCAGCGTCCATAGTTTTTTGTGACACAGGACATATATATCCAATCCTTTTCCAGGCTGTCATTCCCTGAAGATGCCAACCACAGATGCTGTCGAAACATCAGAAAGGAACTCTTCTAGAACATGGCCACATAGCCCGAAAGCTCCAGAAAAAACTATGATTTATGTGTCTTGCTAAATAAGAATACCCTGAAATAAAGAAGAAGAAGAAAAAAATCAATGAAATGACAGACAGCTTAATGGCACAGTGCAAGGATGGAAGATACGGGAAGAATAACAAGAAGGGACAAGAAGGGGAAAATCATATAAGTATACTTCACTTTACCTGCCCCTGCCCCCCACCCATCATGCTAATCTTTTGAAGGAGAATGACTGAACAGGGCTAATTTCATCAGACAGTCTGATCTAAGTCAGGGGCAAAGAACACAGGCCCTCCAGATAGTTAGGGACAACCTATCTAAAGCTGACAGGAGCTTCAGACCAACAACTTCTGGAGGATCACATATTTGCCCACCAAGACCTAAACAAAGAAACAACAACTTCTTTGCCATGATCTGACCCAGAGCAGTGAGAAAAAGGACACGTTTAAGCAAAACCAGTCTAATTTGAAGTTATTTAACTATTAAACAGAACAAAATGTATGCATTTCTCCAAATTTTGCTATGCATTTCTCAGGTCAAAAATTTTGCCAACAAATTACATTGAACATTGCTAAGAAAAGTTGCATATAGACTATGCAGACTAGGGGAATGGTATATGAAATGCATCTCCTAGGTACAACTGAGAGCAAAAATGTATATGTTAAGAAAAATGTGAAAATTAAAAAAATGCAATTCTGGTGTGTCTTTTTTTTTTTTAATGCAAATTGATAAAATAATTGACACAGAATGGATTAATGACTATGTGCAAAAGTGACATAGACCAAAATAAATGATTCATCTGCCAATTATCAATGGATATAACTTCATGGAAGCAAACAGAGCTATGCCAATTTATCTGCAAATTCCAGTTTTGTTTTGTTCCAAAAATCAATTTAATGGCACAAAAGGCAAATGAAACATCTGTCACAAAGTTTCCGTACACTATGCATCTCAGAATATATTTCTTCTTGAGCATTATATACATTCAAACTAAAAAAGAAAAAGGACAGTGATGAATTCCCCAATAACTCTTTAATTCAGTCTGTTGGCTTTATGTGGAGCGGTTGAGTCACCAATGTTCCAATATCCAGCCACAATTTAATCTCCTACCTTTAGAAACCAAAGAAAGGCTAGCATATGCATTAATGTACTGAAGGAATATTTGATCTCACCAGAAGCTGGCAATTTCTAAAGGTTGCCCAGGCCTGCATAGGCTCAGTCATAGCCAATATCCAACAGTTAACAAAGACCACAGTGTGCTTTACTTTGAGACACTTTTCTGAAATTTACTATGGTTGCCATGGGAAAATGAGCATGACAAGCTGGGTTAGAAGGAGAAGCACACAATGAGGTTTGCAGTTTTGGAATGTGTGATTATTTAGATCAGTATGGAATACTGCCTGATCTTCATATCCACAGGATCAATAACTATGGTTTCACTTAGTCACTTCCAGGGAAAAAAAGGTCTCTTTACATATCTGGAGGTCCTCCTTTACATATCTGGAGGTCCTCTGTGGTCAACATCCAACAGAGATAGTATTCACCATTATCCATGGTTCTTGCAATCTGTATTAAACATCTGGGAATCTACCTCTGTGGATATTGGGGGGGGGGGGTGCTGAACCTATTTTGGAACAGGATTCAGAACATTTGCATAATGCCTTTAAAGTTAAGATGAAAACCTGAAGTGGATTTGCTGCTCCCCTGACAAGTGTCCTATTGTGAACTCATGTTGCCGAACCACAGCTTTTTAAAGTGTTGTTATTGCTTTGTTATTGTTATTAGTAGTAGTACAGTTACCAGAACTTTTCCTCCCTGACCATTTTGGTTGGAGAGTCTGAAAACCGTATGTCAATAAATTAATATTAACTTTTAAATTAATTTTCCAAAGCTCTAAGCCAAACATATGATGTTGCCTTCTTCTCTCTGACTGGCAACAACTCTCCAAGATCTCAGGCAGAAGTCTTTCCCACCCCTAATATTTTTTTTAACTGGGTGAGTCAAAGCTTTCATCTAATACCGTCTGCATTACTGAGAGAGAGATCTTCCACATGGTGTGCCTTCTCCTGCCAGGTAAGAGAAGAAAAAGGATATTTTCATGACTGATAATACAAATGACTTCTAGATCCCCTCACATCAATATTACTAAGTCAAATGGAGAAAGAACTAGACAGCAAAGTTAGTAGAAAATGCGTAACTTGTTTGGTTAATTTTAAGCAAACTACACAAATCTAATTCAATTGCATTAACACTGGGCGGGGAAAAAATCATTATTAAGTTTATGATGAATTGTCATTTAAATGCAAATTACATCCTACACTTACTAAAATGAAGGTGAAAAATGCCACCTAGGATTTTACCTCCCTCCCACTCATTGTCTATGTTTCCAGCTTTGGAGATCATAAAATAGAGGTATGAATTTTTAAAAATCCAATTTCCCATACACCTCACTAAAATACTTTGTTATGCTTTACACTTTCCCCTCTCTTATGATCTCATTTCCCTCCCCTCCTGTTTTCTGAAGTCATTTAGTTTTTATAAAGATATATCTGGTTTCATTTAAGTGGATTCTTTAGAGAGGGGAAGGAATGGGGGAAGATAAGTTACTGTAAATCATGCAAACTAAGCGTTTTTCATGGGAAAATCCCATTTTGTTATGGTGCATGTTACAAGAGCATAGAAACAACAGCAGAAACTTTGCTGGCTCAGGCCCAAGTCCATCTAGTTTAGTTCCATACTTCTTCCCCCAAACCAAGCAGACGCCTTAGAGCAGTGATTCCCAAACTTTGGTCCTCCAGAAGTTTTGAACGTCAATTCCCAGAAAACCCACCCAGCTTGGTCAAGAAACAGGAATTCTGGGAACTGAAGTGCATAACATCTGGAGGACAAAAGTTTGGGAACCACTGCCTTAGGGTATTCCACAAGTAGCAGCTGAAGGCAAAAGATACCGCTTACCATTTTTCTCTGCCTATTGCTATTTTGTTTTGTAACATAAATAGACCCCAGTCCCACTTCCCTCAGTGTAGCATAAATACCTGCATGTGGACCTAAGCTATGCTGATCCATATATGCTTCCCCCTGACTTACTGTAAAGGCCTTGAATGCCATCCCGCATAACCATTGGCTGCTTCTCAGCAAGCAGTCAAGATGAGAGAAGAAGCATCTGGCGACTGTCCCATAGCTAGATGCACAATGATTAAAGAAGCGTGAAGACATCTGGAGGACCTCCACTGGTCTCAATGCTGATGTCATCATTTTGTGTCTGGCTATGGTGACTCAGCCAGACACTTCTCCAATCCTGTCTTCTCCCACGAAACACAGAATGGCCACATGGCATGGCTTTAATTGTTTCTCTGAGGAGAAAGGGAGGGAATATTAATCCTTGTAGTGCCTTGAAAACAACACCCACTCACATAATGGACACTTGCATGTGCATTCAGCCCTAAGAGAATTCCAGCTTAAGTTGTACAGAACTTCTCCATGCCAGCTTCAATATCCAAATCTCAAACAAACCTTCAGCTTTCAAGGTCACCTTCATCAAACGTTGAAATCCTTCCGTTTAAACTCAGCAGTATACGTACAGCCAACAACACAACACCGGATTTGGATGGGAGCAAGTGTTCTCCTTTGACACAGAGAGAGAGAGTGAGTGAAATTTTTTTTGCATCATGTTCTCAAACAATAGCCTGGGTGCGTTAATGAACTGCAAGTCTGAAATGCCTATTCAGGCACCTTTCAGCTTGTGCCACTAATTACTCTAATTAGTCCCCCGTGAAACAAACTATTAGAAAAGCCATTGTTAATTAGTTCCAAAGCAAATGATTATCTAAAATTTACACAGTAGGGAAGTTCTTAATTAGACTGTCATCAGCTGGGACTCTTAGTGCCCCCTGGCAGCGGGGGGCTAATTAATTACTCGCACTGCCACATTGCAGACTTTTGGTCGAGCTGCAGAGCATTCCTTGTCTAGCCCCCCAAGAAGGCCGCTTGAAGGATATTGCAAGACAATCAATTCAGCTTGTGTAGTCTCTGTAGATTAGCTCTACAATGCCATGTAGTCTTGGAAAGCAAGAATCGCAGGGTGCATTTTAGCAGACAATCAATTTTTCCTGATGAACTGCTGGAACATGAATGTTAAATCCATAGCAAAAATATTGTGGAGAAGGGACCCAAGAATACTCCAGGAAGTTGGACACGGAGGGGTGAGGAAACACAGAATCCATGTAGATAAAGCAAATGTAGTTTGACACCATTTTAAGCTTCATCACTCAGTGCTATAGAATTCTGAGATTTGTAGTTTGGAAGGGTTAAAAATCTCACAAAACTACAGGGGAGGGGAGGGGGAAGAAGGGAAGAGGGAGAAGGAAGAGGACAAAGAAGAAGGAGAAGGAGAAAGAGGCGGAATAGCCACCATACTCCACCAAACTGGCTATGAAAACAGTTTGGATGTCCCTTACTGCTGACTTCAATAAACTAGTTTTGTTAGCAAAGCAATCTTCACACTTACTGTGTTACAGTGAGGATGATTTGTTGGGCTGTTAAGGACTATGAGGGCTTTTTTGTGCAGATATTAATGCTAGAGTATTGTATAGACATCCTATCAAGTCAATCCAGAGGACGTCAATCTGCTATGTTCTGCTGTCAGGAGGAGCTCAGCCTATATGATTGTGTGAATATGCAAGTTTGCTTCAATGTGTTGCAAAGAGGAAGGCTGGGAGGCAGGTGCAAAACCATAGGGCTGATCTAGACTGGCAAAAAGGGGTGTGTTCATGCCTGCATGAAAGTGTAGCCTTTAGATGACCCACACTGAAAATTTGGCATGAACGCACTTCTTTTGCATTTTAGTGGGGAAAAAGCAGCTTTAAAAAGGAGCTGCTTTTCCCAACTTCTTTTTAAAAGGGGTGTAACTGTGCAGCTGTGTCTAAATGCTGCAGTGCAACTGTGCAGTTTTTTAAAGCTCCCAAACCCTAGCTCCAACCCTAATCCGAACCCTAGACATGCACAGTAGGGACTCTGGGATGCTGTAACTGTTATGCAACTGCGCATAAAATGTCAATTCATTCATAAAATAAAGAAGTTTATTCATAAACTTAAATTGTAGCAGATTTAATATATTTTTAAGGGGGGGAGGGATGCAGTTTATTTTATTGATGTAATAATATTTTAATGTGTAAGCCACCTCTATTGATCTCAAAGAGGTGGGGTATAAATAATAATAATAATAATAATAATAATAAAATAAAGAGGTTCATTCATGGCGCACTGATGCAACTGCGCACTTTGAAAAGGGAAGCGAAACCACAATGGTAATTTGACAGATCTTCATAACTGCACAGTTCATGTGTGATGTACCTGCGCAACTGCGCAATTCGCAGCTGGCAATACAATTGCCTGTATGATGTACCGGTGCAACTGCGCAGTTCGCAGCTGGCAACAACAACAAAAAAATATTAAAGGTTCAGTGCGGCCAAAAGCCCCATTCATTGCCACCTGTGCAGCTGCTCCGCCTGTGTTTCTAGAGTCCTGACAGCTTCCAATGTAGTTGCTGAGCAACAGAAAAGACTTCAGATAAGTCATCTCCACACCTCCTCAGTGTAGCTGGCCTATGCCTTTTTATTACACATCTGGGACTTGCAGTGCAGCTGCTAAGTATTAAGGAAAAGGCAACTTCATGTCACCCTTTCCTGCCAGTCTAGAAAACCCCACTGTAAACATGTAGCAGGCATCCCACTTTTTTTTTTTTTACAACTAAGGCCAGATTTAGGGGAAGATGATCCATGTGACTAAAACCACTGTATTCAATGGGAGGTGGAGGCATCGAATTGAAATCTGTTTCAGTTCCATTTTTCAAAATTCTTTCTGACAAGTTCGTCAAAAGTTTTGCTAACATCTTAATAAAACCAGGTCAAAGGAAACTCTCAAACATTTGCACAGTTAATTAAACAGTTAATTAAACAATTAAACAGGTATAGCTCTTCCAGCAAGAAGATGACCCTGCTGCCCCTGCCTGCCCTGGAGGTCTTGAAGACAAAGAGCCTGTTAGAAAATAAAAAGTGGTAGCCCTAATTTGGCACCACAAACAGGGCTGAAAACAGAGAAAGCTAAATCTAGATTTTTAAGGAGCTAAAACACAAAACCTTCTGCTTGGTTAGGCAAAAGTCACTATTTTTTCCCTCTTAAAAAATATCTCATGATCTTGTGGTTGAATTTATGAAGGAAGTTCATAAGTTCTCCTCCTGAAAGAACTAAATGCATTTGTTTCCCATTCTGAGCACCTGTCACAGGCTATTTACTCAGCAATTCATTCAACAGCTAAAACAAAAATAGTACAAGTGGGTTATCTTCACTTGGCAAAGTTGGCAAAATTGACCTGCATGGCTACCACTGTCACACTGATCTTCACAATTTTTCTCCAAATATGCATCTTCCATGATCATTTAACTTCCTCTTTCACTTCCATGGCTCAGTGAATGCTATGGAATTCTGGGACTTGTTCTGTCATGGAAGGCTAAATATCTCACCAAACTACACATCTCAGAATTCCATCGCATTGAGTCACGATATTTAAAGTGGTGTCAAACTGCATTAATTCTGCAGTGCAGATGCAACCTAGGGCAAGGGTAGGGCAAGGGGGTCCATGGGGATCCATGCAGCCTACGAGGCTCATTTTGTGGCCTTCTAGTCTCTCAAAACTTCCCTTTGTTAGCCAATAAAAAGAGTAGCAGTATCCTTTTTGAATAGCTTTAAGTGCCACCCCCTTTCAAACTGTTGAACATCAAAAAATGATGGCTGGGATCCGACATCACAGAGTGTGATGTGTAACTTTATAATGTTACTGGCATGATATACAAACCTGTTAGAGAATTGAAATGATGTCTAATGGGGCACCATGTGAGGTGTCCTATTGTGCACTGTTGCACTACAGGGAGGTTCCCCACCACAACAGGTCATTGTGACAGGTGGGAGCATATTTCATGCTGAGCACAGAGCACTTGTGAATTTCCACTGTCCTCTGTTCAGGGTTAATAGTATCCCATGGCTCTGTCTAGGGTTGTTGCCCCTCCCTGCACTATCATTGTGAGAGGGCAACCTGTCTCACATCAGGCTTTACTGTTGTGCATCACAATTATTTTCAACCAATCGCATTCTCCTCCTGGGAATATAACCTTTGTGCAAGGCCATAATTCTAAACTGTACAACTATAAATTGATTTTCAGTGTCCAACAGGATGCAATTTTTCCACACCCTAATGGGACTTTGGGCCATTACTCCTTTCATTTTATTTTTACATTTTGCACCATTTTGGGCACTCTGTGTGACCACTGAATAGTCTGAGATGGTTGTTGGGCAGAAAATTAGCTCCTGGACCTGTTGTAATGGCTCACCCTGAGCTAAGTCATAAGATAAGCTAGGATCACAGATAGTGGACCTCTTGCAGCCTAAGAGAAGACAGTCAAAAGTTAGACCAAGAAATAGGAATATGTGGGGCTGCCCATGGAAACTGTTGGAAAATTCAGTGGATCCAAATGTTATGACTAGCCACCACGGGTGCAAGTGGAAAGGGCATGTGAGAGGGCCTTTGCCATGGCTTCTCCCAGTTGTGGAAGTGTTGAAGAATTCCCTTCTAGCAGAGGTTAGGTTGGCTCCTTTTCTGCTCTCCATCTGTAGGCAAATACCTATATCTATATCTATAGCCAGATCTTTGGGTTGTAACTGGTCACCGTGGAAGGGTTGTTTTTAAAATGGGGAGAGGTGCTGTATTTTCATTCTCATTCTTCTGTTGGAAATGCTGTTTTAGCATTCAGGTGTTTAAAATTAGTGCTGGTTTTTAAATAGGCTATCAGCATAAATTTTGCACTTGTAAATCTGAAGAGGTTAAGGATATCTCCTGCTATGTGTTAAGCTGTTCACTGTGTAAATCTCCACATTCTTTGCCTGCATTATCTATTCTTTGTTAAACAGACCTCTTTGGAAAAGATATGTACACTGCTAGGAGACAGTGATATTTTCATTATTATGCATGCGAGTGTGCCTTTAGGTTGCTAAATTTGCTCTGGTTGCTAGAAAAGTCCTTACACACACACACACACACACACAGAGAGAGAGAGAGAGAGAGAGAGAGAGAGAGAGAGAGAGTAAAGGATGAAAAGATGAAAAATCAAATATAAAACTACGAGGGGGTATCCAAAAGTTTTAATGATCACCTTTTTAAAAAACTGACAGAAAGTTTGTTTTGATTTGTAGTTGTTAACTTATCTCTATGTAGTCACTATCTAGATTTGTACATTTTCCCCAGATTATCTTGACCCTCCAAATACCTGATATTGTAGAAGTCTGCAGATTGCGCCTTATGAGGGGGGTATCGTAAAGTAATAATTATCACCCCAAAGTTATTATGGCATACAGTATTGATGAAATTTTGTCAGTGTGATTCATTGGTCCCTAAGTACACGTTTCTGAGAAAATCAACTCATTGTGTCCTTTATTTTGTGACTGGCTCTGCCAGAAGTGACTAAAGTGTAAAATCCTTGTCAGGCTTCTACAATGTCAGGTATTCGGAGGGTCAAGATACGCTGGAAAAAATGTGTAAATCTAGATAGTGACTACATAGAGTTAAGTTAGCAACTACAAATCAAAATAAACTTTCTGTCAAATTTTTTAAAAGGTGATCATTAAAACCTTTGGATACCCCCTTGTAGCAGCATATATAGAATGGTCTCTGCCTTTTTGTACCTGTGGTTTACTATTGGTGAGAGAGATTAATGTGTCTTTTGTACTAGAAGGGAAAGTTCTACAGAGGCTCTTCTTTCTGCCCCATTTGGTGGAGCCTTTTCAGTGGTTGCTCCCAGGCACTGGAAAACCCCTTTCCAGAGAGTTTTGACTGGTGCCCTCCTTGCTCCCCTTTCATAGGAAGGTGAAGAGCTTTTGGTTTTGGAAGGCCTTTGAGAGCTGATTGCTCAGGAAGATAAAGACCTTTCACAATGTGCTATATTATTTGGGTTCATTTTTCTTGTTTTTTTTTCTTGTTAGTTTAATTATATTTTTAATTTTTGTATGGCATGAGTTTTAAATCTGTTATCTCTTTTAAACTTTGTCAGTCACCTTCAGTCCCACTCAAGTACCACCTTGAGAAAAAAGTTTGGATATTATTATTTTTATTTTCAACCATTTAGGTATTCTATTTCTGATTGTTGTTGTTGTGTTCATTTCCAATTATGGAAATCCTCCAACAAATCATATATTTCTGGGGCTGAGAGTGTGTGACTCACCGAGGGTCAGTCAATAGATTTCCATGGCCAAACTGAAGACTGATCTCCAGAGTCGTAATCTGACATTAAAACCACTATACCTGGCTGGCTTCCGTTTTAGATACCTTAAGCTAATTCTATATTTTGAATTTTATTATGTCTTCTTCATTTTGTTTCAATGTACTAAATTATACTGGCTCATGGCTATAAACAATAAAGTTACAGGTTGCATAAATAGGATATCTTGCTTAATTCATTTTAAAATAGTTTTATTATAATGAGTGCTTTTAGTTGTATTTTGTTTTAATCTGTGTGAGACTTCTCAAGTCCCATATTGAGAGAAAAGCAGCATATAAATAAAATAAATAATAATTTTTGGGAGGGGGGGTGGCAATTTCAGTGGTGGATGAAGCCAAAGGCAAAAGGATGGGGCATATTTAAGTCTCTTACTGCCAAGATGTAACCCTTAGAAGAAGCATTTTAGTCTCTGAGTACAAGAAAAAGGCTGATATCAAAGCAGGGCAACAACCAAGAGTGGTATCATCAGGTCACTGGGGAACCCCAGTAGGCTAAACTGGGACTTCAAGAGAGGCAGACTCATATCCGGAGCCCAGATTCAGTTGCCAGCAGTTGCTATACATACAACTAAAAATGAGGGCTGGCTTCCTGTTAGTGAGTTATGACGCTGTAAGTTAGACTTACACCAGAGTAATTCACTTTTCTGGTTGTTGCTGAGGTCAGAATTCTCTACTGATGACACAATGCCCTCCCAAATCTATATTTTCTCAGCTACATCTCCAACCTGGCCATTTCTTGGCTGGTGGGGAGCTGTTGGGTGGTGGTAGGGCTCAGCAGACAAATGTCTAACCATCCTCCTTTTGCTGACCAAACAGCAATGATATCATCCACAGAACCAATAGAGGACCTCCTCCAGAATAGGTGCCACTGTGTATTCAGCTATAGGAAGACGGCTGAACGTTTGTCTGAGGCCCGCTCTCTGTTTTCCACCAGCCAGGAAATGGCCATGTTGGGGGACTGCCGCTGGGGCAGTTGGATGTTGACAGGAGACATAGCATAACTATGAATCATAGCTACATCTTCTGATCCAGAGTTGTGACCAATATTAAAAGTTCACCAGATGGATTGCAATGCAGAAAACATACCTCACCTATGCAACCATTTGATCCAAGTCAGGACTACTTGTACAGTTCTCTGATGATACAATAACATTCTTTAGGAATAACTAATACATGCTCATGTTTACCTCTTGTAATGTGCTTTGTTATTGTCTCTCACTTGATCACTATGACTAGGAATGATGTAAAAAAGATCATTTGGTTCATTTTAGAAGGAGAGCTCACCAAATGTTGTACTTTCATGCACACAGTGGATGGGATTGTACTGCTGGAATAAAAAAAAAGTTGCATTTTTATGCACACTCTTGAAATTTGCACTTCTTCAATTTTTGGAATAACATTTTAAAAAGAATTTATTAGAAAAAAAGTTCAAATAAAAATGTGCACAATTGTGAAAATTTCCCTCAAAGAATGCAGCATAACAGAATTTGACAAAATGGTGTACAAAACGCATCTATTCAAGAATGCAATAACATAATGCTTACTACTGCTAGAGATTACCAGATGGATTTTGCTCATTATTCTTAAAGAATTCAACCTTGAGCTGTATAAACAAGCAGAAATTTTAGAAACTACGAATGAAGTCAAAGCTTGCACTTTAATGACCAAAGAACCACAATGATTAAGAATCAAATCAACTGGGTGTCCTTCTGGTAGTCTTTCCTTTTCTGCCAGCAGATGGTCCCTTGCACAACTATAGAAATAGCTGCTCCTGTAAGTGGCAGAAAATGTATTTTGTGTAGCAGATCCTGGGTGGATGGGATTGTACTGGTGAAACTAAAAAACTACAGAACAGTAGGTGAGGCAAGGAAGGGTGACAAATAATATGAGGGCAAAAAGAAGTAAGAGAGTCAAACATGAAGTGTAGATAGAGTCTTTAGAGCATGGGAGAAAGAAGTGGTTCAGAGGAAGAAACTTGCAAATCACCTCCAAGTATTCCTTGCCCAAGAAAACCCTATTAAATTTATGGGGTCAACATAAATTGATAGGCAACTTGAAGATCCAGGTATGCACACAAAGCTTTATGGCATATATAGAGAGCTTCGATGCCCTGGGGTGTAGTAAGAGCTCACAAAAGATGCTGTGTGTGGTACATAGGGCTGCAACTCTAATTTGTACTTGAGGGAAGCAACAAGTAATTTTAGCTGATTTTTCCCATTGTGAGAAATGTGTTAAAATAACTGTGCTGTTTTCAAAAACTGTTTTTATTTTAGTTTACTTTATTTGCCACCTTCCTCCCAGAAAAGGAACCAAGGCAGCTCACAGATAAAATAGTGAAAAATCATGGCTGGAATTCTGTGGTTTTATTCCCAGCTGCTGTAGACCAGTTGAATCAATTGTTGGATGGTGAGGCAATGTGTAGGTAAATTCAATGGGTTGATTCGATGGATGACCAAAAATAATACCCAGTTAATGAATTTTAATTCAGAATTATGTAGTGACCATTCAATAAATAAATAAATAAATGGATATCCCTTTAAAATAAAATGTATTCCACTTCCAGAATAGTTGCATAAACTAAATAACACTGACTAAGAAGTCAGTTAATACTGTGCACATCATTGCATTACAGAATGAGCATACCTAATCCAAAAATCTGAAATTCGAAATGCTCCAAAATCCAAACTTTTTTCATGTGAAGCTGGGAGAGTGAGGTCTAAGTTTTCTGATGACTCAGTGTACACAAACTTTGTTTAATGCACAAAATTATTGAAAACTGTATGAAAATACTTTCAAGCAATGGGTATATGGTGTATATCAAATATAAATGGATTTTGGGTTTAGACTTGGGTTCCATTTCCAGTATATTTCATTATGTGTATGCAAATATTCCAAAATTAATAACAACAACAACAACAACAACAATAATAGTAATAGTCTGAAATCCAAAACACTTCTGGTCCCAAGCATTTCTCATAAGGGATACCCAACCTGCCATAATGATCTGAACTGTTAGTAAAGTCTAACACACTATGATTTCTTTGCAAACCTGCAGAGAAGCTGTCTAGCTCAATTTCCTTCATGTGTGTTACTTGCAAAAGCCAAGGTTACTAAATTTGCTTTTCTCCAATGAAGTATTGATTGCCTCCATGCTGTCAACATATATATTGAAGTTCAGAATAAATTTTCTCACACAGCTGTAGATGCACGATCAAAAGGATTTAGGTCTGTATTTTTATTTTTTTATTTCGGAACATGCAAGTGTTTTTTTTTAAAATCTCATATAGGGAATTCTGATACACACACAGAAAGAGAGAGATAGACATATCACACTCACCCCAATTGTCAAACTGGCCAGACCTGGGCTCCAGAACCTAAGTTACAGTTGACTCATTGAACTGATGGATGGTTCATGAATCAAGTTTTCATTGATTTCATGGATCCATTCTAGCTGGGACTAGTAATTTGATTCAGACTGGGGACTGCCCAGGAGACAGAAGAGTCATGTAATTCAACTTTTAATCTAGACACTCCCAAGACAATCCTTTCAGCTTGTGTGCAATGTGAGCAAGTGTACACAGGAGTAAACCTTCCTGTATTTAATATTATGTTGATGTAGAACTGGGCTGGCAGGGATTTTCCTTCTCCAGGTTTAAATTAAGATTTTAATTGGTACCCAAAACAAAATGCAGCAAGAATTCTGACATTTATAATTTGAGAGAATAACAGAATTCTTTAAAAAGAACTGAAAGTGACTTCCTAAAAGTGGACTGCTAATGTGACATACCATGTTTCCCTCAAAATAAGACAGTGTCTTATATTAATTTTTGCTCCCAAAGATGCACTAGGTATTATTTTCAGGGAATGTCTTATTTTTCCATGAAGAAGAATTCACATTTATTGTTGAACAAAAAAAAAATGAACATTTATTATATACTGTATATATATTTATACATAAAAACTTTGCTAGGTCTTACTTTCGGGCAAGGCCTTATATTTAGCAATTCAGCAAAACCTCTACTAGGTCTTATTTTCAGGGGATGTCATTTTCGGGGAAACAGGGTAGTGGTTAGAGTGGTGGAATAGGATTTGAGAAACCCTTTATGATCTGGTCCCAGCCTAACCCACTGCATAAGGTTGTTGTGAAGACAAACTGGAGAGTGAGAATCAGCATATCACCTGGAACCCCTTGGAGGAAAGTTTGGAGATTAATGTAATAGATGAATGAAAATTAATGAACTATAACATAGAGAGCTGCATATTCCAACCAAGATATTTTAAAACTGTCCACAGTTGATGGGAACTGTGTGGCCTACCAGACGTTGTTTCATTCCTCACCATTGCCTGTGCTAGCTGGGGCCAGTGGGAGTCTCAGTCCAACAATCTCTGCAGAACCATATTTCTCATTCCTGCTTTAGGACAACAACAACAAAAACAAACAAACAAACAATGGGATATTATCGCTGTAACAGAAAATCTATAGAAAACTGCACTTGGCTAAGAGCCTTCTCCTGAAGATTTACAGAAGCAGCCCTCCCTGCCCTTGGGATGTCCAGATGTATTGGGTCAGAACTCCTGTCATACCTAGTCATCAGGACTAACTTATACCTAGTCAACGTGACTAACCTATACAGAGGACATCAAACTATGAAATAATCCTTCTTGGAGTTTTGAAGAGCCATGGCCAAGGACAGATTATCAATGGTGCAATTGGAGCTGGCTTCTCAGTGGCCCAGGACTGAAGCTTACTCCTTCTTCTTCTTTCTCAGTCACTTCCTGAATCTCTTGAGTCTTCCACTGCTTGCTGGAGTACTGTTCCATGGCCAGCAGTCTATACATATAAACATGACTTGGATTATTGTGCTGCTTCTCATTCTTACTGAATAAACATGCAGAAGGGTGGTTTGGGGATGGTTTATGGTTAATATGCAAAGGTCTAGATTTTGGATTCTCTTAGAATTTGCTGCCACATTAGAAAGACTTTTTTCCCTCTGTGGTTCTGAGGTTATCATCTTACACCCGCTGTGGTTTGCAATGGACAGTTGTTATCGTCAACATTTTGTATGTTAATTGAATAAATGAGTAGAATTGCATGAAATCAGATGAATATTCACCATGAAGTTGCTAGGCTAAAAATGGGCTCATCTATGAGGAATTATTATTATTATTATTATTATTATTACTATTATTATTATTATTATTATTATTAATATAGCGCTGTAAGTTTACACAGTGCTGTACATACAATCTTATAGTTAGACGGATCCCTGCCCACAGGCTTATAGTCTACCACTGCCCATTATACTTTGTCTTTTAACTAATTAATTCCCACAACTCCTAGAATAGTTCATAGATGATCAAAGAGGGGCTTCTGCTTTGGAAAGAGCTTCATGGTTCCAACTACGTATCTATTTCTGGCTTTGGCCATTATTGTTCAGCTTTGACAATATTGGAGTAGATGCACCAATAGGATGAGTTAGTATGAGGCATTTTCCTAGGTATTAAACCTTCCTGTTACCCAACTTATGTTGGTAATGAGTCCAGTCTAAAGCAATTCTACTCTGAACCTTCTCTACCTTGTCTGCAGCAAACCAGCAAGGTACGTTAGCCTGAAAGATAGCTTACAGTCAATGATGTGTGCATTAAAAGGCTAGCTTGGTATAATGCTGGATTAGTATACTGTGCTCAATGAATTATGTTTTTGTGCATTTTGGTGGGAGGCTTACCATAGGGGGAATATCAAAATAAAGAGACTGTTCAATAAAATGTTCTCTGCGAAGTCTACCTTAGAAGAGCACAACTCAGAAAACTGTTTGCTGCATATTCAAACTGAACTGACTGATAGCCCAAAGAACTAAGAGGTAAATTAGAAATGTATTGGCAGCATGAAAAGACCATGTGGAAAGCAAAGGCAAGGGTCCAACAGCAGATGGTAGTGACCAGACAGTAGACTTACCTGGCACATCGGTCAGAGTGGAAATGATATTTAAACAGCAGCAAATATTTTTTTATATTTGCATCTCACTGAAATTTCTGTCTATTTGGAATTTGCACATACAGATCTTGAGGAAACCTGTATCATAAGTGAGGCATGTACGTGTACAACAGGCTCTCCTTTACAAGTATCCACAGACATAATGGCAAACAAGTCTATAGCAGGGGGCAAGACCAGAGCTTGGAGAGATAATTTTAAGCAGAAGCAACATAATGATATGCTGAAACTTGTTCATAGCCATCAAGTTGATGTTAAATTATGGTAACTCAATGAATGAAAGACTTCCAAGTTATTTTGTTATCAACAGCCTGGGTCAGGTCTTGCAAACTCAGGGCAATGGCTTTCTTGACTAAGTCTTGACTGAGTTTCTAATGACGTCTTCCTCTTTTCCTACTGCCTTCTACCTTACCAAGCATTATTATCTTTTATAGTGAGTCATGTCATCTCATGATGTGACCAAAGTATGATAGCCTCAGTTTAGTTATCTTGGCTTCTATGAAATGTCCAGGCTTGAGTTGCTCTTAAAGCCATTTATTTTCTTTTTGGCAGTCTGTGGTATCCATATAACTCTCCTCCAGGATCACACTGGTGGTTCATCTGAAATGGAAACAAAAATTTCCAGTCTCCTTCCTCCACAGGAGGAAGGTACAGTGAGTATAGAATCCCAAGACCTACTGTACCTTGTCTTTGTAATGTTTGGCTGTGATTTAGCATTCTATACAAACCAGGCCAATAACATCCTAGCAAATAGTGAATACAGATTTCAAACTGTATGCATAATAGGAAATGCATTTGGTTTTAATACATTTGAAATTACAGACAAAAAGGAATGAAGGATTATTTCTAGAATTTTCAGCTGACAAACCACCACCTGGTAAAACTGGTGTTTGCACATTCATGTACTTTTACTTGTATGTGAAGTACTTTTTGTGTACTTTATGTAATATCGATCCTGTTTGTTCAAGGGTTGTTTAAAATGTACAGTACACTACTTACATGGTTGTAACTAGGCAACTTTAATTATTTTATGTATATTATAAAACTAGTATATGCTAACCAACTTGTATTTAAGATATTTCATGAGAATAAAAAGAACTCACCTCCAGTACCACATTTCACATGAATTTATTCTTTTCCTATCAGCTCGCATCACCACTGAAAGCCAGGGTGAGCTGCTGAAATTATAAAGACAAGATCATAGGATGGTGTGCTCTGGGGCCAGGGGCATCATTCTACCACTGTTGAGTTATGAGTGGCTTCATTGGTCCTTTCCCTTCATTTTTTTAAAAGTAACTCTTCAGGTTTTGCAGAGGACTCTCAGTGGCCATGGCCCTTTTCTCCCCCTCCACACATGGCTGACCCAAGGCATTTTGCTGCCCAAGGCAAATGGTAAAATGATATCCACCCTTCCATATACGAAAATAGGTAAGGCTGATAGTTTAAATTTAGTTCAGTAGCAACAGGAGGAGAGTATCTTGCATTGCAGCTAAGAGTAGCGAGCTAGGGTGAGAGTGTAAAACAGGGGTCCAAATCACACTGCAGAAATAACCCAGTTTAAGACCACTTCAACTGCCCTAGCTCAGTGCTAGGGAATCCTGGGAATTGTAGTTTATTGTGGCACCAGAGCTCTCTGATGGAAAAGGCTAAATGTTTCACAAAACTACACTTCCCAGAATTTTTTAGCATTGAGCCAGGCCAATTAAAGTGGTCTAACTGAATTATTTCTGCAGTGTATTTTGGACCAGACTATCTATGCAACCATACACCTTTGTTTTCCAACACCTCTCCCTGATCCCTAGCATTTGCTGCCTGAGATAACTGCCTTTTCCTGCCCAATGGTAGGGCTGGCTCTATCACAATCACATGGTGAGGACACTCAGATGGGCCTTAGATCAAGATGGAAAGGCCATCAAAAGAAGCCACCTTGTAAAATGATTGGAATACCTCTATCCCACTGTCACCTTTTGATAGTATTTGTTTTAATTCTTAATTGTCATTGTATTTTATTCTTGTGCCTTGTATGTTTTTATCGGGTTGTAATCCAGCATCGATCCATCTGGGAAAGGGGGGAAAATATAAATAAAATTTTTAATTATTATTATTATTAGAAAAATGTCAACCTAAAAAGAACAACACAAATGATTTTATAATCATCATTGGCCCTGATAAAGTGTGTGTGTGTGTGTATGTGTATGTGTGTGTGTGTGAGAGAGAGACTGAGAATTGCAGATATTGCCTTTAGATGGTAACCATGTTAACAGCAAGTGTTTATTGTGGAATACAGGCATCTGTGAGCTTTTACATCACAGCATTTAAACACATTTAATCTTCAGGATTCCTTAAAGGATCATGAGATTTGTGAAGTCATTTCAATTCTCTAAAGACTGCACCCACTTACCCTCATCATTCAGAAAATCTCCTCACCCACATCAACATATCCCCTTTCAGATTTCAGGGATACTGTTTTGCACACAAAATGCCATGTGTTTTCATAAAATCCATTCAACTGCCATTCAATTGTCACTTCATTCCACTTTGAAATGCCCTCTCTCCCCAAACCTCCCTTCCTCAAGTTCACCTGCTGGCTGCTTACAGTGCCTTTCAAATATATTTGACTGGGGCTGTATCTTCATTGCAGTAATAATGCAGTTTGACCTGACTTTAACCACCATAGCTCAATCTTATGGAATCCTGAGATTTGTAGTTTGCTGTAGCACCAGAGCTCTCTGACAGAGAAAGCTAAATATCTCACAAAACTACAAATCTCAGAATTCCATGGTATTAAGCCATACAGTCAAAGCTTTGTCAAACTGCATTATTTCTGCAGTGCAGATGCAGCCTCTGCCTTGAGACGGGTTCCTTTACTTGTCAGTTGCACCTAAAAGAATATTTCTTACCCTATAATTCCATCATCTGAAGGAGAGTGAAGGAAGGTTAGATTACCTGCCAGAGCTGTCTCCTGTTTTTCTCTGTATTTGCAAGTCTATTAGCAACTAGCTACCTTACCAATAAATAATAGATATTTTTTTTTAAACGCTATCTTTTCATTGAGCTTATTTTACTTTTTAAAAAGTTTTATATTGCATTAGCTTTGCCAGCAAGTGGATAAATAAAATGTTAACAAAAATCCATCAGTGATACCTTTAGTGGTCAACTGAAATGCATACAAAAATCCAAACAAAAGTCCATGAGTGATACCTTTATTGGCCAACCAAAATGCATAGTATACTTGCTGCAAGCTTTTGAAGCTCCATGGACTTCACCATCAGGCAAGATGTTACAAACCAAACAGGAGGGGGGAAAACAATTGGAGATGTTAGTCAGACGCCTGCATGTTGTTTCAGTCCTTAGTAAATATGTTATGATGGGGAGGATACCTTTTGCAGGCAGGCTCCCACTCCTTCTGGCCCTGTGGCAATAGGGAGATTTTCAAAGTATAGAAAAATTTAAAGTCTATTTGCATCTCAACAGAGGCCTCTCTTTTGCAATCTAATGTGTCTCCATTCCAGTGAGGTCACAGCCCTCTTTGTAGGCAGGCATCTGAGTAACATCTCCAATTGTGGGTCCCCCCCCCCCCGTTTGGTTTGTAACATCTTGCCTGATGAAGAAGCCCATGGAGCTTTGAAAGCTTGCAACAAGTATATTGTGCATTTTGGTTGGCCAATAAAGGCATCGCTCATGGACTTTTGTTTGGATTTGTTAAATGGCCAACACTCCTCCATGTTTTCTGTATTGTGAAATAAAATTAGTCTACAACTTCCAGAATTTGCAAGCCAGCTTGGCCAGTGGCTTGTTTTGTTGTGCAAAAAAAGTAACTTTATTTCCAGCTCTTGAAGGGCTCATTCCCATTGGCAGTATAACTCAATTTCTGATTCGACTTCACTCCACGTCAGAAATTGATTCCAAAAGGTTCCTCATTCCCACAACAAAACACCCCAGTGTAAGTGGGGTTTTTTGGCACGATTCCCGTCCCCATTTGCACCGCTTCCAAATGTCAATCATCACAGCAGGAGGAGGAAGGGAAGGGAAGGGAAGGGAAGGGAAGGAAGGAAGGAAGGAAGAGACAGCGGGAAGAACGAAGTACGTGGAGTGCGTGTGTGTGTCTATCTATCTATTCGTGTGTGTGTGTTTGTGGTCCATTCTAAGCATCCCCCACCAAACACCCACGGGGGGCTTTGAGGGAGAGAAAGCAGGAGGATGGGAAGGCAAGGGAGAAAATTCTAAATAATCGATGAATCAGCAGAATGGCTTAGCAACTGTTTGGTCTTGCAAGGAGTTGCTAAGCCATTCTGCTGATTCATTGATTAATTGTATTTAGAAAAACAAAAACAAAAACAAACCCAGATGTCATACCAACAACAAAGGCAGCATTGGCAGTGTGTGACATCTCCGAACGTCTGGGAAGGGATGGTAAACACACCCTCCCTCTGCCATTTGTCCCTCCCCTCAGAAAGAATTGATTCTGATCTGGAGTTCCCACTTATTGGACATGCTTCAGAATCAATTGTTCTGAAAAGAACCACAAAAAATCTACTATCAGGAAAACCTGGGCTTTTTTGCGTTTGCCCCACTTTTTCCCAACTGAAGTTGATTGACTAAGGATCAGAATCAGTTTCAAGGGAGAATTTCATAAACCTCCATCTGTGATTTGGTGCAAATTGTAGTGGGAATGAGCTCAAAATATTCTTTTGAAAAAGGAAGATAGATATTGATCTCATGATGGTGATGGTGTTGGCAGGGGTGTGCCTTCAGGTTGACTCCAGCTTATAGTGACACTATCATAAGCGTTTCCTGGCAAGAGTTATTTTTCAGAGGTAGCTTGTCATTGCCTTGCTCTGAATAAAGCCTACAGCACCTGGTATTTCCTGACATTCTCCCTTCCAAATACTAACCAGGCCTCATCCTGCTTAGCTTCTGAGATCAGACAGGATGTGGTTTGACATATATCTCTGTTGAATGCACAATTGAGGGAAACATTATATATAGCCTAAATGCATCCGTGACAAACTTGACAAACGTATCAATGATAAACATAAGGTTGCATTACAAATCTGGCCTTACGTGTATTACTAAAAGGGTAGAAATGTATCTAAGAACTGAGTTCACCCTCTCTATTGCTGCTTCACATGGGCAGCTGGTTATTAAATAATCTATTGGCTGGCCCTTTGTTTAGAAAACACAGAAATTGCATGAAAATGTGTAAGCAAAAATTAAATTAGTTCATAGAAATTAAGTCATTATCTTAGGGGAAAAAATCAGACAATAGTAAAAGTTAGCTGAACCAGCCAGCCAGTCAGTTCTGACTGAGGATGAAGAGACTTGGAATTCATCAAAATCTCCCCAAAGAGTAGCCTTTTAATGATTTTGTATAAGAAAACATTTATGATGAACTCCACTCTTGGGACTATAACTATCTCTATGGGAATACCAGAGAAACATATTGTGGCTGCCTCAAGTTAGTCTGTCTCTTTCTGAGCTTTCCTCCAAATCTCTTCCCTTGAGAGCCTTGCTTAGGAGAACAAATATCTTTCCTATGAATTTCCCTGAGCTCAGATAGCTTAGATGCTCCTTGTTTTCCTCAGCTTATTATAAGGTATATTAACATGCAGAAATGGTTGGAAAATCCAACAGTTCTCTTCAAGAGCTGTTGTTCTAGCAAAATGTCTTTTTGCAAGGGAGAGTTTACTTAAACTTACTAAGGTTGTTCAGAACTCTATGCCATGCTTGGTACTTTCATCTTAAAAAAGCCCATGCACATTTTTGCAGTTATAAGCTCTTACGTGGCTGTGAGTCAGGGTGATCTTTGAAGGAGCTGTCCTAGGAACTGAGAGAGACAAATATCTGGAAGGTTTACAAGCAGATACAAAGGTTTTTCCTCAAGCCTGTGGCCATCGTGAGTTCAGAGTTCTCTGTGCCATGATGCTGGGCCTCTGGGTCTGGATCCATCACACTCAGACTCAGTTTCAGGAGTCATCAACCCTGAGGTGGGTTCTGAAGCCCCAACACCTGTAAAAGACCAATCAAAACTAATGCCTTACTTCAGTTATCCATCCTGGTTCCATCACTGGTTCTCCATGGTGCCATTATAAATTTTCCACAATGCTGCACAGCAATGATACATAGGGAGCATTATGGAAACATGAGAATAACAAAATAACATCCCAAGTATTGTTTGGACGAGCAAACACCCCAGAGTCCAGTAGGTTTTACAAGCAGACCTCATTAGATGTCACAGGTCACTAGTTCTTTTTTGACTTCTTCCCATGATTCTGATGCATTTTGTGAGCAGGGCCAATGCATCTTCCCATGCAGTTGTCCCCTGATCAGAGTCAGGGATGATGATCAAGTGGGAAGGATCTACATGACTGGCCCCATCCATGCAATGCCAGTTCTTTTAATATTAAAGCAGCACTATGGGATAAAGCCAAGGGAAAGACAGCTTCCGAATTGCTGCTTTTGGTGATCTAAAGGTTACTTAATTAATCACAGCCCTTCACACACTGTTTCACTGCAGGATAACCTTTCTCATGAATTTAACCCTACATAAATACAAGAGGACTAACCACTGGTTATATTCAAGGAAGCAGCGTGACTTTTGCCTGTCTAGATTTGCTCCCTAGGAGGGCCAAGGGATTAGCACATGCCACAGCCATTGAAAGTCAGAGGTTAAAGAGAATTGGTGCGTTGGTTAAAGAGAATTAAAGCAAAGAAAAATTGGGAGTTATTTCCGGCTTGTCTGAATCAGAAATATGTGTTTGTCAAAACAAGACAGTTTTGTCAAGGCTTCACAGAGGGTATCCATGTATGAAGAATACCCCATTCCATCAGTGGATGGGCCTGTGTATATATACAAGTAGTTGCACAAAGAATTGGTCCCTCTATTGCATGGATGGGAAACACTGGCTCTCTGGATGTCTCTGGACTACAATGGCTAGGTCTAATGACACTCGCAGTACAGAAATCCTTGGAGGGCCAAAAGTTATCCATCTTGAATTGTGTAATCCAAAGGGAATCACTTTGTGTGTATCAGAGGCTTATAACCATAGAATATGCCTGAGTCATGGTGATTGTCCAGAATGGATCTATTTGTTTGGCTAATGATGATAATAAAACAATTACATATTCCAGCAGGGAAAAATAAATGTAAAAATGGAAATAAAATGTAGGCTTTTAACCTCTTAGTGAAATAACACACACAGCAATTTCTGTCTACAATGCATTTAAATTTTCCTAAGTTACTTTCCAAATTAATTTCCAAGTATCTTTTTCCCACTGTTTAAATTTATAATACTGATTATTCAAGCAGACATTCAAAAAATTTCAAGAGAGACAGCTGATAGCTAGCTATTAATCAAAGTCCTTTTCAGAATTTCTATGAAACAATCACATTAACTGTAATTTTAAAATTACGAAAGATGTCCTTTTTCTTGCATTTCCACTCCTTGGCATGTCTTTCTTCATGTACCAAATGAAGCAGACTGCATCTCTAAAAACAAAATAAATTTGTTCCTGAAGCTGCCGCAAGACCCTTTGTTGTTGTTTGTTGAAATTGTTTCTTAGGAAGATTAGAATTTAGCAATACTGGATTGCTAACTTTACCCCCTGGGGGCATAGTTTATTGCCTGGTGATCCAGGAGTATGAAGTACCAATGCCACAATCTTGTCTGTCCAAATATAACTGACGGCAGGAGGTGCAGCTGATAGATCTTTGCTTCAGCTGGAAAACTGATGGCAGTGATCCTCCCAGTCCCATCACAAGTCACAAAATCTTCAACTTCTGGGTCAGTGGTGTCGGTTTAACACAGTTCTGCTTACCTTGTAAGATACTGGGGGAATCTCTCCTGCAATTAGATCAAGATCATAAACTACAGTATAGGATAGGTGAACATCATACCATTTGATGCGAGGTTCAGTTGTCTTCTAGGGTCAACAAGTTCTGCTAATCTCTGTTTTCAATTTAACTGGATATTAAGGATATATAAATTTCAATTTAACTGGATATTGTATCATGGCCTACTGGAACTGTAAGATCCTAGTGAATGTCTGGGTAATCAGACCCTTGTTCTCATCCAGTGAGCCCATTTTTTCCCTTTGTTTGCTGATTGAAATTCCTTTAATCAAAATGGTTGTGTAATCAGCAATTTCTAAGAGGTCTTGTACACGGGCCTCTCACTGAATTTCATAGTGGGCCCTTGTTATCCACTGGGGTTTGGTTCCAGGACCCCCTGTGGATAACAAAATCCGTGGATGCTCATGTCCCATTTAATACAATAGAATAGCAAAATTGTGTCCCTTATATAAAATGGCAAAATCATGGTTTGCTATTTGGAATGTATACTTTTAAAAAAATATTTTCAAGCCGTGTATGCTTGAATCCGTGTATAAAAAAATCCGTGGATAAGGAGGGCTAACTGTATTATTATACATGTAACACATGCAAACATATACAGCATATCACTTAAAAACAAATAGGTTTACATATTTGTAAGAATAAAAACTTAAGGCTGAAACAGACGGCCGTATAGGGGCAGCTTGATGATGCCCATTTGAGTGCTGGGTTGGGGCTGCAGCAACCACATGCCACAGCCCTGCTCCAGATTTTTTCCAGTGCAAAAAGAAGCTGCAAAATGCCACTCCTTTTTGAGCCAGAATGCAGCAGTGCGTTTTTGGTGCTCCTGCGGCATGTGGTGTCTAAATACAGCTTCGCTGGAGTGCTGAAAAGCTGTCCCCATGTGGGCAGTGGAGTGGCATAATGCTGGCTTCGGAGCTGTGTTGGGGCGTGCATCATGCATACGCTATGGCCCCATACCACCAGGAAGCTGGTGTATTGTGCCAGTCTGTACTAGCCCTAAGTTTCATTTTCACCAATTCTTCTCACTATGGTTTTTCTTCTTTGTAACTTCCCACCTTTTCAGGAGCAGATTTTTCTCTCCGCTCTCTTTTAACTTCTATAAAAATGAAAATTCTATTTCGTTTCCCAACTTTTATATCTCTCATGTCTTTCTCATTTTCTTAATTATATATATCAACTTCTTATTGCTATTTCTATTACCCCTCAACTTCACCTTGTACCATCTCATTTACCATCAAAGTCTCTCAGACATTCTCTCCTTCAGTCATTTCCAGTATGTTTTACAATCATTTCATTACCTATCCATCAATTCTTGAACTTGCTCCTTGTTCTTATACTTTATACCTTAAAACCCAAAGTAAAAAAATAAAAATATTACAGCAATTCTTTTTTAGAATCATAGGATTATAGAGTTGGAAGAGACCACAAAGGGCCATCCAGTCCAACCCCCTGCCATGCAGGAACTCACAATCAAAACATCCCCAGCAGATGGCCTTCCAGCCTCTGTTATATATTTATGTAATTGATAACTAATTCCCACTGTTGTACATAATCTTCAGTCTTCTGTTCTTTCAGCATCCATGTCAATTTACCCATCTGTGATAGTTCCAATAGTTTAATCAGCCATTTCCCCATCATTGGAGTCTCTGGCCTCTTCTAGTATTGACCATATACCAGCTTGGCATCTATAATCATATAATGTGTTTTTCTTTCTTTCTTTCTTTCTTTCTTTCTTTTCATCAAAAATATCTCCTCTTTTAATTTTAGTTTACATTGTAATATTCCAAACATTATTTTATTTATCTGGGCCCAGAACTGCTTAACTTTAGGGAAAGACCACCTGGCATAATAAAAAGATTCTATTTCTCTACCACATTTTCAACATTTATTATTTTGACCCTAATACATTTTAGCTAATGTCACCGATGTCAAATGCCAGTGATAAAATATTTTATACCAGTTTTCTTTTATTCTGTTGCTCAACATAAATTTCAGCCTCTTCCCAATTTTTCCCCTATGATTTTAATTTTCCTATGATTTCTTTCCCTCCTGTAAAACACTTCATGTACTAAGTCCATGCTGTTAAATTCCTACACAATCTTTTGGGTATTTTGCCTATATTCTCAGCAATGATTGTCTTATATAATGATTCTTAATTTTTGTTTTGTTTTGTTTCACTTTACCATAACAAAAATACACATGCCAATCAAAACACAGTTCATCCCCTTCCAACTGTACTCTCACTTTGCTTAACCTGTTCCATTCTTTTAACCAATCAAAACAGCATGCATGAAAATAACTTTAAATTTGGCAACCTTGAACCTCATGCTTCTTTGCATCTTGCATCATTTTATATCTAATTCATGGTTTTCACCCCTTCCCAAATATACTTCATTATCTCTTTATCTCATTTTAAGAAAGGTTTATCATTTTTCAATATGAGAATATTCTGAAACAGGAATAACAACCTAGATAAGATATTCATTTGTATCACTGAAATGCTCCCCAATAAAGACAATTTAAGATTTTCCCAACTAATTAGGTCTTTTTGGATTTCTCTTCAAAATGTTTTGTAATTATTTTAAAACACCTCTTAAGTATTTTTTCAGTAATCTCAGTTCTTAAGTATTTTGCTTTTTACACCATTTTATATCCTGATTTCTCCCAAGCCTTTCTTTCTTCTTTATTCATATTTTTATTATTATCATTGTTTTCTCTTTGTTAACTCTGAGACTCAACAACTCACCATAATTTTGCAGTGTGTTCAGTAACATCTTTATACACTATAATGGTTCTTCCAAACGGAAAACTAAATCATCAGCATATGCTCTCATCTTATAATCATAGAATCATAGAGCTGGAAGAGACCACAAGGGTCATCCAGTCCAACCCCCTGCCATGCAGGAACTCCTAATCAAAGCATCTCCAACAGATGGCCATCCAGCCTCTGCTTAAAAACCTCCAAGGAAGGAGACTCCACCACACTCCGAGGGAGTGTGTTCCACTGTTGAACAGCCCTTACTGTCAGGAAGTTCCTCCTAATGTTGAGGTGGAATCTCTTTTCCTGCAGTTTGCATCCATTATTCCATGTTCTAGTCTCTGCAGCAGCCCAATAATGTTCCTCCTTAATTTTTATTCCTCTTATTTTTGTGTTGTATCTTATTTCTTCATTACGATTTTCTAATGCTAAAATAAATGACAATGGGGACAATGGGCACCCAGTCTAGTTCCCTTGTTTATTTCCAGCGGACTCATTAGATCTTCCTTGATTAATATTTGAGCTGATTGTCTACTATAAATTCCCTTTATCCATCCCCAAAATTTGTTACCTATTTTCATAGCTTCTAAGATCTGGAACAAAAAATTCCATTCTAATTTATCAAAAGCTTTCTCTGTATCAACTATGATTAATTTTTTTTTCATTGTGTTTTTCAAAATATTCTATTATGTCCAACAATAAATCTCAAATTGTCTATTATTTGACTTTTTGGCAAATATTCTCCCTGGTCCTCATTTATACCTGTCAACAATTTTTATAAGAGTTTCTGCTAACATACTTGCATAGATCTTATAGTACAAATTTAATAATGATATTGGGCAGTAATTTTTCATCTCTGTTTCACTTCTGTCTTCCTTTGGGATCAGCATGATTGTCACCATTTCCCATGATTTTGGCATGCCTTTTCCTGATATTACATTCACAGTTAGTTACAATGGTTTTACCAGCTGATCTCTCTCTCTCTCAATCTCTCTCCCTCTCTCTCTCTCTCTCTCTCTCTATATATATATATATATATTACCGCTGTAAAGCCATTAGGGTCTGGAGCTTTTCCATTTTTTATGTGGAAT
Organism: Urosaurus nigricauda; assembly: GCA_034509955.1. NCBI lineage: Eukaryota > Metazoa > Chordata > Lepidosauria > Squamata > Phrynosomatidae > Urosaurus > Urosaurus nigricauda. Next base: position 105,984,440 of record JAOEGL010000002.1, read on the forward strand.
GTAAAAATGCTATTTTACTGCTCGTGAATTGTTAATGCCCCATTATTGTGACATGTGTGAAAGTAAGTGTTTCAATATCACCATTGTATCATTCTTGCTATATAATGTTAGAATAGCGCTATTGAAGTGTAAATGGCAATCGTATGATAATTGCCTCTACATTTTCTGTACTAGAGATATCCCGTTCTAAGTCAGCTATCTGTGCCTCACTTATTTTCAGTAAGTTCATTGTTTGTAAATAGGTTTTAATATTTTCCTGAGAAAATTGTTTTGTAAAATATAAATGAAATGCTTTTTTATTTTATTTGTGTTTGCTCTGTTATTTATTCCTCCTCAGTTTTAGTGCAAACCATTTTCCTGGTTTAGCTGCATATTCAAACCATATTTATTTTCCAGCTAGTACTTGTTTTTCCACTTCCACTGTAAGTAACATAGACCTAGCTCTCTCACTGAATTTCTATGAGCATCAAACAGTTCTTGAAATCTTCTAAAATGCTGTTCATTTAGAATTTTGCACTTAAGGAATAAGTTACAGTGAAATGAATCCATAAAAACAAAGATTTCCAACATATCCACTGGGACATACTAATGAACCCATGTCTTTCTGCACATGACAGATGAATTGCAGCTACTCAGAATGGTGTGATAGCTAATGTGTTCCTTTCTGTTCTCTACTAAATCTGACTGGGTGCAATTATTTTATCACCAACAAGGCACTTTAGTGGGAGCCTGCCAAGGAATAACAGGAGCAGTAGGCTACATTTCAGAGGAAGGCAATGGCAGACTACCTCTGAGTATTCCTTGCCAAAGAAAACCCAATGAAGTTCATACGGTTGCCCTAAGTCAATGGGTAACTTGAAGGCACACCAAGGAACCTAATCTCCAATGATGCCCTCTCTCTTTGTTGACCATTTCAATCCTAGCTGTACTTATACATTTAACTAGTAAAACGTGTGGTGCTATCAATTTATATGGATGAAATGACCTGTACATGACCAGTGCGGTCTTCAGGCATGGCATACTTACCCTCATCCATGTGTTCCCAGTCAATGAGGCTGTATGGATTTTGTCACCCATGTAGCATTGGAGATTATCACATGGGGGTAAGGAATGCGAGAGAAGTGCTATTCCCCCCTGTCATGTTTGCACGATCGCAGAAAGATTTCCACACAATGTCATGCACATGCCATTCTTGTCACATCATGGAAGTGTCGTGCTAGTGCAACTTCTCATTAAAGACAAAAATGTGCTTGCCAATAGTGCTTCATTAGCGTTATCGTGGACGTGTGAACGGCAGTCATGTTTCAACAGCACTATTGTGAATCCGTCCAGAAATAAATTGAATCCCTGTTTCCTAATGTGCCGTTCAGCAGAATCACTTCCTGTGTCATGCTTGTGAATCATAGGAGAGTTCCTTAGCGGAGAGCAATGACCAATATTTTCTCCCCGATCACAACCTCTTCTGCCGACGTGCGGAATGTAAAAAGGACTATTTTACTGCTTGTGAATCATTAACACCCCATTATTGTGGCATGTGTGGAAGTAAGTGTTTCAATAGCGTCATTGTATCATTCTTGCTATATAATGTTAGAATAGCACTATTAAAGTGTAAATGGCCCTTGTGTGATAATCTCTATTGTTCTCATAATGTATTACTTCCTCTCTCCCTTTTAGCAATCTTTTAGCAGTAACCATTCACTGAAGAAAATAAAGGGTTGCTTTCAGCAACATTTATTGGATAGGGTGGACCATGCCCCGCTCCTAATAATTAAGTATTTATCATTTATTTGCAATGTTCATATCCACTGTATAACTAGAAAGGTGGTCAGAGTTCCTTACTTATCACTTTAAAATCCCAGGCCCTGCTCTCAGGTTTACAGTTCTGAAAAGGCATAACACAAAAGTAAAAAATGATAGGGATTATTTAGTAGCACCAAACATGTAAGAGAATAGTGAAGTGACTGAGACTGTAAAAATAATTTGATGTTAGTGGAAAGTCAGTCACCAGGACTATATGAAATAATATCATTGTGTACATATTTTAAAATGGCTGTAACAAATTGGAATTTTTTATTCAAGGAAAATTTTTTGGAATTCTCTAGCAGAAATTTAAAAGTTAATACGAAATTGAAGAGAAAGAAAAATGATTTTTAAGAGGTAAAGAAACATATTACTAAAATGGTTTTGAAGGATGTAAGGCATAAAGGTAAGAACCAATATTACAACACTGAAACGAAAGGAAGATTTATCCTTATTTTTTATTTCTTATCTGTTTGTCTAATTGCTGGATTATTGTTGTTTGTAGCTGTTTTCTTTGTTTATTATGTCATGTTTGTGTTGATAATTGTATTAATAAAATATATATGATAAAAGAAGGGAAAAGTGATAGGGAGGGGGAAGTAAACAAGGAAACCTAGATACACTTTCTTAATGTTGTGAGGCTCCTCAGCATACAATAAGGGATAGTTGAAATACATAACATAGAAGGTTTGCCTAAATGCTAAATGAAAGTATTGATTTCAGTTAACATACCTATGCATTTCTAAAATTAAATTAAAATTATGCCACATTTATAAATTACAGGATGCACACATTTATAACTTTATGAAAAGACCATATGACAAAATATTGCATTTTTGACATCTTGTTCAGTCTATATAAAAGAGAAAGCTTTCTAACCTTCAGATAGGGGACATCCCTTATAACAAAGGACCCCTGCCAGTCCTATAAAGGAGCTAGCTTTCCAGCTCTCAAATAAAGGACACTTGGCAACTCAAGTAGAATAGCAATGAATGATAGTTGGGGGAGAGAAAAAGCTTGATAGAAATGGCTTGTCCAGTTCACTTAGAGTATTCCTCCTTGGCTTCTCTCCGTCTTTCCACTGGTTGGTAGAATGGGAATATATAGGTAGAGAGCACTGAATTTTGTAATTCTGCCCATTTGTCTGCATATTGTGACTGTAAATTTGGAGGCTTGGTGGTAGGGGAAAAACGTATATTTTTGAGCCAGTGTGTGGTAGTTGTTTGAACATTGAACTATGACTATGGAGACTATGCTTCAAATCCCTGCTTGGCCATGAAAACCACTGGGTGACCTTGGGCAAGACACTCTCTCAGCCTCAGAGGGAAGTAATGGCAAATGCCCTCTGAAGAAATTTGCCAAGAAAACCCCATGATATGTTTGCTTTAGGGTTGCAATAAGTTGGAAACATCTAGGCAAGCAACACAGTATTTTAGGTTTTATCTCCCCTAAAGGATTTTAAAACTTTCTGGATTTCTCTTGCTCATTTGGTATTCCTTTTGTTGTTGTGTGTGTGTGCCTTCAAGTAAATTCCGACTTAAGGTCAACTTATCATGTGGTTTTCTGGGGCTGAGAGTGTGTGACTCTCCCAAGGTCACCCAGTGGGTTTCCATGGCAAACAGGGGAATCAGACTTTTGTCTTCAGAGTCATGATCCAATGCTCAAACTACTACGCCATACTGGCTCTCCTTTTACCCCCAGCTTGTTGTTTCAATGAAAATTAATTCTTCCTCCCATGGTTTGTATATTTCATTTCCCATGAAAATTAATCTTCCCTCCCATTGCTTTTTTTTTTTTTAAGGATTTATTTCTATTCCACCTTTTCTGGGGGGGAATCAAAGCAGATTACAGCAGTCAAGCAAACAGCTTCATTTATATATCACTTCATACCGCCTAAGGAGTGTCTAAGTAGTTTACAACTGTAAGCTACTTGCCCCCAACAATCTGGATACTCATTTTAGCAACCTCAGAAGGATGCAAGCCTGAGTCGATCTAGAGCCCTTTTGCTGGTATTGAACTCGCCACCTTATGGTTTTGAGTGAGTGGCTGCAGTAAGGCATTTAACCACTGTGCCACAATTGCTTGCCTGTCGGTGTAAAAGTTTCAGCCACCTTTGTGGGCCCCCCCCCCTTTTGATAGATAAGTCACTCTAATTTTACAACCTAACATTAATGACCATGCAAGATGTTTGTTTCTACGAACAGTAAACCACATTACCAACTCTTCTAAATGGGGATGACATTAGGGACTTCAACCCTGACGGTGCCTTTTACACCAACCCAAACAGCTAATCCATTAAAGCCTTAAATATTTCAGCATGTTCTGAAAAGCTGTAGAACAAAAGCAGATTTTCTTCTATCTCTCATTCTCTCTATGATATGAGTCCAGATCTAGTCAAAACGATTTTGTTAAAGAGATGATTTTGGTAGCTGCTGGTTGAAAATAGGCCATGTATATGCTGCCAGTTAATGGGCATGCATTAAAGTGGTGTTGGGTCAATGCATTTCTATGCACCTTTTAAAGTGCTGAGCATAAAGTTGCATCAGGACATGTACTTCTTTGAGTATTCCAGCATTCTATTGCATTTCAAGGGCCATGGGGGTATGCTAGTCCTTGCTCAGGAGATCCTCAACCAGACAGATGTTAGCAGTGGGCAAGAGACTCAGTAATGATGTTGTCAACATGTGAAATACAGCAGGATAACAAAGTTCAGAAAGCCAGGTTCAGTAGTAAAAAGAAAATCAGAAACTTTTATTAAGAAACTATAGGTCCAGTCTGGTGACTTTCATTGTCAGAACTGACCAGCAAATGTTACAATCACATAAGTGTGCCTCCTTTTCAAACTCATCTAAGCACTTGTATCTGAGCTCACAGTACTAAAAGTGATCTACTGTCACTACCATGTAGTCCATCACTATACTATGGCACCACATTTCCTGACACCACATTGCCAAACAGAGTGGCCACATATGCACTGTCAGGAAAAAGGACATAGATATGCACATGTCAAGACACCACATCTTGTCTGATCATGGAAGCTAGGCAGGGTCAGGCCTGGTTAGTACATGGAAGGGAAACTACCAGAGAATATCAGGTGCTAAAGACCAGTGATACTAAAAGTGTTGTTTTCTGAACTGGTGCCAGTCCTCAAACCATCTGCTGCAAGTTCTTAGTGAGTTTTCAGGAAAGAAAAAAAAGAGTTGTAACCAATGGATATAAATATGGCACTGGTCCCTGGCACATTTGGAGGGGTGGGGAATGGCAGTTCCCCATATCAGATAGCCAGGGAACCACTTCTATAGACTGTATTTGGAGGATGGCAATGGCAAACCTCTTCTGAATAAAATGTGCCAAAAAAATTCTGATAGGGTCACCATAAGTCAGGGTCAACTTGAAGGCCCAGAAGAACAGTAATGTATGTATGTATGTATATATATATATATATATAGAGAGAGAGAGAGAGAGAGAGATGCAAATGTTTATTTCAAAGTTTATTGTAACTTAAATAAAATTGACTGTGATTTAAATAAAAATGTAGTACATATCAGCATATTAGAGGTAATTCACATGACTGCTTAGTCTGCTATCCAACTGCTGTATGTGGATAGATTGAATAATCCAGGTTGCCTGTCTCCACTGTTATGGTTATCTTTAAATTAGTTTTGCTGGGCAGCTCTTCACCCAAGGAACACATTCAAACTGTAAGTAGAGGGTACTCTTCTTACAGCCCTTCAAACAGAAAACTATCCTTTGTAAATTAGGGCATATGGTCACCCTATTAGCAAATGCCAACTGTCATTTGCAGCAACAACCGGGGGTTCAAGATGGTGATGAATGGCTCAACCAGATCCAACCAGGGCTTTGCTTAAATTAAAAGTATGCCCTAGAACACATCCTGAGAATGTAAGGATGCCACAACAGAGGCAAAAAGACTTTCTTGAATATAGGGGATTTTAAATTCTCTAGTCTACCAGAATATTACAAGTGGGATCTGGAAGCAGCTCCAATGAGTCAACTATCCCCCTTTCCAGGATACTCTATTTCATTTCTCCCCAGCAAATAGTTTTATAGTTCCACCAACAGATCCAGTTGGCAAAGGGGACATACAAGGCTGCAATGTATCACCTTATATGTTTAATTTGTATGTTGAAAATGTCATACATAAAGCAGGATTAGATTTAGAGGAATGATAAGGATGCATGAAAGCTGGAGGAAGGACCATCAGCAATTCAAGATATGCAGATAACACCATACTATTAGCAGAGAATAGCAAAGACTTGTGGTGACCCTAAGGTTAAAGGAATCCTGAACTTAGAATAATTACTGAAGAAAGTCAAGGAAGAACATGGGACCTTATCAGATGTTGGAAATTGGAAGTATAATCCAATGGCAATCATGGGGTTTCACTTTATTGCGAATTAAAGCATAACACACAATTTCAGGCAATGGGGGGGGGTCATTTTTGGGTAATGGAAAGTCATTCTGAATGCATTCCAAATGCAATTGGAATTCACGTGAATTTGCTAAACTAGCAAATTCACATGAATTAAAATTGGCTCCATTCGCAATAAACAGAAATCCCTCTTGTCTGATAAAGTCCATTCAAAAGCAGATATACAATGGAACATTAAGAAAACAAAAAAAATTATAACAAGACATGATTTACATGCCTTTAAAGGAGACGATGAAGACATCAAAATAGTCATCAGTCAGAATGGAGATGCAGTCAAGAAATCAGACAAAGACTAGCACTTGGAAATGCAGCTATGATTAAATTAGACAAGACCCTGAAAGATATATCATTGAATACCAATGTTAGGATTGTCATGCCTTTGTATTTCCCATCTCTCTATGTATGACTGTAAAAGCTGGACAATAGAGAAAGCCAACAGAAAGAAAATCGACTCATTTGAGATGTGGTACTGGAAAAATAAAGACAAATAAATGGATCCTAAAGCAAATCAAGCCTGAACTCTCTCTAGAAGCAAAGATGACTAAACTGAGGTTGTTATACTTTGGACTCAACTGAGGTTGTTGTATCACGAGAAGAAAGAACTCACTAGAAAAGATGATAATACTTGGTAAAATGAATAGCAATAGGAAAAGAGGAAGACCACATACCAAATGGATAGATTAAATCCAAGACTTGAGTATGCAAGACCTGAGCAGGGCTGCTGATGATAGACTGACTTGGAGATCTCTCAGTCATAAGTCAAAATCGACTTGAAAGCAAGCAGCTATTTTATTTTGCTGATTCAGCCAAAGTTCATTGCTGTGAAATATCATAGGGAGAAAACTACACGTCACTCTCTCAGAAACAGAAAAATATAACATATGTATTTATCCAACATGCAACAAGGGACTGGAGCAAAATCTGGAGATGTATTTGGTTTTTTCAAAATTCTGAATGCTTAGCTGAGCTTCCTGTGGTTTAAATTTCATCACAGCATGTCAGACTCTAGTTTCTGTATGGATATCTTCATATAGAGCCATCTGGTGCAGGGAAAATGTTATTTTATACTCCACAATAGCCAAATGGTGACTATATGTTTGAACAGGGTTTGTTGCCTTTTCACTATAATGTGGGGATAGCAGGAAGAGATTTAAAGTGCAGCATGAAACAGTAGGAAGAATTAACTGAAAGCTATCTCTCCCCTGTCTCTTTCCACCACACACATACACACACAAACCATTCCAGTTGGTTCTTCCCAGTGGCATTTCTCTTGCTTGCATTCTGTGACTGGTAGTGTAGCCTGCCAGAAGGAAACTGAGCTTGGACAAGATCTTGGTGGAGGGAGCACAGGTGGACGAATGAATCAGCTCCTACAAGAGTTTGGCACAATCCCACAGGGAGATAGCTAGAGATTATCCTGGGGCCCAGTCACAAAACATTGCGAGATTATCTCACTATGATTCTACTTTATCTGCCATGGCTGTATCCAATGCAAGCCTGGGACTTGTAGTTTGGGCAGAGTTACCAGAGGGGTTCTTTGGCTAAGAATTCTAAATGTCTTTCCCTAAACTGCAAATCATCCCCTAAACTTTCCTTAAACTGCAAACCCCAAGATTCCATAGGATGTTGCCATGTAATTAAAGTGGAATCATAGCTCTATAAAGATGTAGTAATACTAGCCACTCTGAAGCCCATTTAGGAGAAAAGTGAGACATATAAGATAAGATAAAAATAAAATAATGATTAGGGGCCCTTAGTGGGAGCCTGCACTTCACATTTTACTACTACATCACAAATTGCTGTTTGATTTGTCATTATTGTTATATTTAAACAATCAGCCACATACAGTGAATTTCATGTGAATCCTCTGATGTTGTCAATACATCAGTTCTACAAAAATATGTCTAAGCAGGGCTATTACCAAATCATTTTTTGCTCAAGGCAAAGAACAAGATGGTGCCTGTTCCCATTCTGTGTATAGAAGCCAGCTGGACTGCCAGATTAATAAACAGTCTAACAGCATATTCTGGTACACCTGAATCCAGTAATCTATCTTAAAAAGGGCACAGGCCTAGCCATGGGGTACACATCTTTTTCTTCAAATACCTTGACACCCACACTCAACTTTTGCAGTCTAAGTGACCTTTACATAATAGTAGGAATGGCCTCCTACCCAGAAGCCCCACAGCCTTTCTCAGGAACTGTTCCTGTACCCAGTCAAAAGCAAAATGAGATCTATTTTTAAAAGCCTTTCTAGTGCCACATAGTAACAAGAAGTCATGCCGTAAGTACTGCTTTGGCTCAGCTGGTATGTGGTGATTCAGTCCTTGGATTTCCTTTTTTTTTTCCTTTAAGCTTTGAGCCACATATGTGAAACTTTGAACTACTGTGCTAAATATTGTGTTTCAAATTGCCATCCTTATCGCCTGCAGACACCATTGTCTACTAGTGGCTGCACACAGTGGGCACTAGTCCAATAATTTTTCTTCCTCTGAATTCCAGCAGCTGAAAATTTGTTTTTTCCTTTTCTGGGAGATGCCTGGCATATCATAAAGAGCCAAGTCTTCAAAAACAAAAGAAGCAGCAGCATAATTTAAGTAAGTAAGTAAGTATCCTTGTTGTCCACAGATGAAATCCACATTCCCTTGAAGTCAAAGACTGAAATTCTCCTTGATTTTAATGAAAGCTGCTTTGCTCCTCATGGTGAATTAATTATATTAAAACATATGGATATTAGTAGGAAAAAAAGGAGGATTTGTCATTACTGAGGACTGTTGTGGTACAGCATATAGTACTGTGCTTCTGTATAGTAGATCCAGTTTTGTATTCATATTTTCAATACAGACACTCACAGACAGAACTCTTCCTTCAAAACAATTGATAACAACATCCTTGGAAGTAATTTATTGCTTTTGTCATGTGCTGCTTTGAGATGGTTTTGTACCTTTAAAGGTGGCATAAAGATATTTATTGATGAAGAATCATACCATCAGATGAAGCTGTTTCCGTGGGGAATTAAAGTCTCCTAAAGCTTCAGGCTTTGTTTAGGAAGCACAGTTTTTAAATATCAAAAATATCAAAGCTAAACTTGTTAGAGATTAGCCTCCTTTTGCGGAGTAGTGGAAAAAAAATGTCCCCCTGTCTGAAGCTGCTTCCCTAAGGGCTAAAACTGACTTAAAACAAACAAGATAGGCAGTTTCAGATCAATGAAAATTTATTAATGGCTTTGAATTTAAATATGCATGGTGACCCTAAGTCCTAACTAGCTAATGAATATATTAGGTCAAAGAAAAAGCCTAAGTCTCTTAACTCACAATCTTTTGGTGATTCCAGAAAAGGAGATGAGGAAGAAGATGAATGGCATCTAACTAGCAGATCTCTTTGGGTAAGAGAAACTTCCCCCAAAAATGTGTCCGGGATCGCATGGTTTCAGTTACAAAAGGTATTTATTATCATGCACCTCAAGGATAGTAGGAGCCTGAGGGGTTCGGGGGGATACAGACTGCATCGAGTGACACTCCAGAAAGGGGATGGCACCCCAGAAGAGGGGTTCTCTGACCCTCCTTGTTGTTGATTTGCTTTCCATGGAGGAAAGTCAAGCCACAGGGAGGAGAATTGGGGCACGCACTCGCTTTTGTCAAAGCCAACTCTGGCATCACCCAGAAGCCCTGCCCCTTCCACTTTGGGTGACACCAAACTTAGGTATGCCACTGGTAGGTAGGAAGGGTTAGTGAAGAAAAACAGCAGAGTTTCTCATGCAGGAAATGCTATACTATACTCCATTTGCTCTATATATCAAGAGAGGGAGGGGGATGAAAGGATGAGATTTTCTGACAGTTTCTTCACTACTATGGCTACTATGAATAAAAGATCTTTCAGCTTCGACACAGATGCAGTGGACAACTGCTTTGCCCCTTTCTTCTGCTGAAAGTTCGTGATCTTCTATAGCAGCATGTATGAGCAAAAATTGATTCTTGCACCCTTCTTTCAGCTGGCCTTTTCTCATCTGGTTTGTTTCCCTCCCCACTAGGCAATCTTTATCCTTTTCAGCATAGTTTGTTGTTCTGCTTGGATGTGGGATAGGTGTAGCAGTTAATGGAGGAAAACAGCAGCAGGCAGCATGGTTCTGAAGCCAGGACTCAAAGATCCAAAGGCTTTTGGTGAGCAGGTACTTCTGCCACCTTCCTGTTCCCTCTAACCTTAGCTGTATCCCAGTGACAGCTAGCAGCTTCCATCTCAGCAGAGCAGTAAATGTGTTCTTACAGAGTGTTGAAACTTATTCCTCAAATAGGTCCTTTAAAGTTTGGACTGAAACTCAGATTCACTGTCCCACTAGCATGAAAGCCATGGGCCACTACTGCTGCAAACCTCTCTTTAGATTGAGGAGTGGTTGCTGGGTATTTTGGTCTTGAGTGGAAAATTTAAACCCATTTATTTTACACCACCTATTACATTTTTTTTAAAAAATGTTATTTGTTCTTGAAGGTGTTGAAAACAGCTAGAACCAATTAACTGAGCTGAATCAATAGAGATTCCTTTATTTTTGGAGCCTCTTGGCAGGCACATAACTATGGAGAAGCCAAAGGTGAGGAGGTTGCTTTTCTGAGTCTCTCTTCCTGAGATATGTTTATTCACACACAGTCCCACACATAAATTCTGTCTGTCTCTCACATGCACACTCAACCGCACTCTTCATCTCTTTTTCATGTGCTTGCATATGCACTTGTGTATACTCGCTTATACACAAGAGAATGCATGTTTCTGTGTAACCGTGCATGTAAGAATGAGTATGCGTGTGAGTGAAAGAATGGAGGAATGGAAGAGAGTGAGTGAGTGTGTGCATATATGTGAGCACTGGTGTATGTGAGCGTGGCTGTGTGTGAGACAACATGTGTAAAACTGACATAGGTTTTGAATTAGGTATTAAATGTATTTAAATAAAACTGTTCTAATTTGAATAGTATTATTTCCTCATAAATGTTAAAATATGAGTTTACATGAATATGCAAATGAAAATACATTTTCACAAAGCACATTAAACAAAATATATTTATTAATTCACAGTATTGATCATGGGGGGGGGGGACATCTACATGTATATGTAAAGGGGGTCCAAGGATAAAGGGTTTGCAAACCACTTCTCTACATTTTAGCCTGTACTGTACTGTACTTTAAAGAAACTGTCCAAGGTGCTGAACCTATTTTGTTGATCAAGTTCAACAACTTGGATAACTATTTTAAATCTTGCACTGAAACTATCACTAACCTCAAAGCCATAATTTCCTGCTGATTTCAACCTGTGTTTCAGCCAGGTGTAACTCATCAATTGGTCCTGACGATAAATATGCTGTGTAAATTTGCTACATATATCTATGTAGTAAAAAAAGGCTAAAGAAAACTTAATCCTATGTTTATGTCTTTTAACCTACTGGTATGTATTTAAACGGTTTTATATGCTTAGCTAAATATTGTATATTAATCTAAGTTGTACTCCACTTTGAGCCTTGGGGAGACATGGGTAAGAAATAAATTGTTGTTGCTGTCTTTGTTGATGGGTTCCAAAGCTAAAGAGGAAAAATAAGAAGATCCTTAATTCTGGTTGCAAGGAAGCAGGGCCTTCATCTTCTTTCAAGCACTTCTCATGTTTCAGTTTTATTCAGAAGAGCATTTGCTTCAGGATACACAAAATATATGGGACTGATTTGGGAGAGCACTTGGTTATTATACATCAACATCAGAATTATCAGCAGAAGACTAACCATGAATAAAAACTATGATTTGCCATGAAGTACAGCCCTTTAAACCCAGCACAGCCCTACTGCAATGGCAGCTGTTCAAACAATCAAAATAAAAAGTTCAAATCTTTTAGACCTGTGTTTCAGGTCAGGGCACACACATCATTATTTTACAACACAAAACCATAATCTGTGACTTACCCCTCAGGCTGCAACCAACATTTCAACTCTATTAAAATCTAAAAATTAAACCAGAGTGAAGGAGAAGAAAAATTAGCTCCACTTATTGTAGCAAATAAATTCCCATCCCTAGTTCATGGTACAAATGAAATTGAAAATGTGAAGGGCCCCAAATAAATTGGTCTTTTGGGGCTAAATTATTTTGCTTATTTGGGAACTAATCCACATCACTTAAAAGCACATATTACAACAGGATTTCTGACTGTGCTCAGTGAAATGTACTGTTAGAACGATTGCCTCAAGCACAGTGATAAAGGCTGTGATCCAGAAAGCTTGCCTAGGTTATCCCAATCCAGATAATGTTTTGCTGTATTTCTTAGTAGAGTCAAACATCATGACACATCAAACATTGCTCTTGTAAATTACTGCCAACACCACTAAATTTCAAGATAGATAGATAGATAGATAGATAGATCTCTGTGAGCTAGCTCACAGAGCTAATTTTACAATGGTTTGGAACCATTTGTATTGATTTTCACTTGTTATAATTGGTAGTAGTACAATGGTTCCTTGGTATCTTCTGCTGGGGTTTTGTTCCAGGAGCCTCCATGGACCCTCCACCCAAATTTATGGACGCTCAAGTTGAATTGTATACAATGACTGCTTTGGTTGTGCATTTAGTTGTGCAACCTCGGTATTCAACACAAGGGTTACACAACAAAATAAATGTAGGATCCTATGGAGCATCTCAAGCCCTTATTTAAATTATCATATGCAAATTGGCATATTCTTTTGTCTTCTTATTTGCTGTCAGGTTTCCCTTTTGGTGGTGGGGGCAATGTATAAGTGCACACATCTGTGGAAGTAGGCTTGAGTCTATGAAAGCTCATGGTACCAGCTTCTTTCTTTCAGCTAGTCTCAAAGGTGCTACAAGATCCCCTTGAATACTATGTTAGAATCATGGAATCATAGAGCTGGAAGAGACCACAAGAGCTGTCCAGTGCAACCCCTTGCCATACAGGAACACATTAATCAAAACCCATTAGATCTAGTCCTGGATTTTTTTAAAAAAAAAAAAAAGTTAAAAAAAACAGCCTAATACACATTGGTCCAGGTTGTCCAGTCATCATCTCAAATAAAATTTGGGAATCAGTTGCATAACCTAGGTTCAGACATTTTGGATTTCTGCACACACCTTCTATTAGACTATTATATGCTAGTTATGTCATACACCCAATGGGAATGAGGTTGTTGGATTGGCAGAAAGGGGAGGGATATTCTTGCTACTTATCGCACTCCAAGGAGCAATTAAAGCATAGATTAATAATCTAATTGAATGGCATGCAATGCTTTTGTGCCTCATATTACCACTAGAAATAAATTCTTATTTAATCTGTGTATATCTGAATCATCATTTGAAGCCATTTTTTCCTATTGTCCATTACAGGAATTCTACAGTAAACAAGAACACAGTTAAAATTGTTTTAAATTTTGTGAATTTATTTTATTGTATTCTGCCCTGAAATCTTTGACCATAAGGTGGAAGAGAAGAAGAATGGAATGATAGGATTGGAAGAGACCAACCCACTGTCATGTTAAAAAACACAATCAAGGCTCTCCTGACAGATGGCCATCCCATCTCTATTTAAAAACCTGCAAAGGAGATTCCACCAAACTCCAAAGGAGTGTATTCCATTGGCAAAGTGTTCTTACATTCAAGATGTTCCACCTAATGGCATCTTGTTTCCTGTAGTTTGAATCCATTGCTCTGGAGCAACAGAAAACAAACTTGTTCCATCCTCAACATGACATCTTTTCACATATTTAAACATGGCTATCCTGTCACTCTTAACCCTCTTTTCCCCAGGCTATACACACCCAGCTCCATAAGCCACTCCTCATAGAACATGGTTTCCAGACCATTCACCATTTTAGTTGCCCTCCCCTGGATACACTCCAGCTTGTCCACATCCTTCTTGAACTATGGTGACCAAAACTGGATACAATTTTCCAGGTGAATTTTGACCAAAGCAGAATAGAGTGGTACTATTACTTCTTTTAGTCTAGATACTATACTCCTATTGATTTAATCTAGAATCATATTGGCTTTGTAAGTTGCTACATCTAAAAGAAAAAGAGGAGGTGAGGAAGAATAATATAGATAGTGATTCTGAAATGGTCAGAGTGATATGAACATTTGGTTGGATTTGAAGTGGTGGTGCTGGTGACAATCCAATACTTGGCAGGTGTGTTGAACAAAATCCATAAGCCAGTTCTAGCACTTTTCTTCACTACCAGGAGCAGGTCTTTAGTACAGCTATTTAATTGCACACTCAAGTACAAGCCACTCTGAATTATGATAGAGTCAAGACGATGAGCTGCTTGGGCAAATCTGTCTTTCTCTTAGCTGGTACAAGGATTGCATCTAAGATGAAAATATAAGAATCAAAGGTACGGCAGATGATGTTGGCATCCCTGTTATTAAAGTTCTGGTATTTCTACCCTGTGAACCCTGGCTCTGCTAAATGACTGGAACAGCAGCTGCTCCTTGAAGATGTGATCCCTGTTTTGGTACTAAATTCAGCACCATGGATAGTTATATTAATAGTCTAACATGTGGAAATTTAATAATAATAATAATAATAATAATAATAATAACAACCCCACTCTTCAGCCAAAGCTATCAGAGCGGCTTACAATTTTTTAATGAGACATTTCCCTGCCCTCAGGCTTACAGTCTAAAAAGACACGACACAAAAGGAGAAGGGAAAGGTGGTGGGAAAGGGGCAAAGTCCAGCAGATTTTCTCTACCTCAGAGGCCTGGACCAAGGCAGATGGACTGGAGGGAGGGCTCTTCTGCCTTTCAGGCAAGGCCTGTTGGAGCTGGCTTTCCTTTCTCTCCCTCAAGACACTGCTGGCTTCCCCCTCTCTTAGTACTGATTTTGATGTAGATGCACTAAGGGCCCATTCAGACTACGTTATAAACCGGTTAGCAAACCGGTTTAAAATCAAGAAGTTCACACTGAAACTGGATTTAACACTACTGAATCCGGATTTTGCACACCCGTAGCGGGGTAAATCCCCCATAACCCAGGTTTTCCCAAAGCGGGTTTTTTACCGTTTCTTTTGGGAAAACCCGGTTTGCGGGGAATGTGAACTTGGCTCCGATCACGATCGGGTCAAGTTCAGGGGAGGGGAAAAGGCCAGGGGGAGGAACATCCCTCCTCTCCAGGCAAAATCGGGCACTCCAGCATTTTTAAAATATTTTTTTAACTGTATTTTTAAGTAATTATTTATTTTATTATTTTATTTATTTTAGAGTTATTTTATTTTTTATTTATTTATTGTATTTTATTGTATTTTATTTATTAGTAATTTAATTGCATTCAATTGTATTATATTTTAGTATTTTTTAAATATTTTTTAATTTCTTATTTTTTTTTTATTATTTTTTTCAGTTTGACAGCTTATGCACATTCTACGAGGCTCTGTTCCCATCGAAGTTTATGAATGGGGAAAAAGGGAAACTCCTGTCCATATATGGATTGTGGTTCCCTTTCATGGGGCCCTTTAAAAATTGAAAGGGAGCCCCAATCCATATATGGACAGGAGTTTCCCTTTTTCCCCATTCATAAAATTCGATGGGAACGGAGCCTCGTAGTATGCGCATAAGCTGTCAAACTAAAAAAAAAAAAATTAAAAAATATATAAGAAATTAAAAAATATATTTAAAAAAATACTAAAATAAAATACAATAACTCAGGTCAAGTTCAGGGGAGGGGAAAAAGCCGGGGGGGGGAACATGCCTCCTCTCCTGGCAAAATTGGGCACTCCTGATTTTTTAAAATATTTTTAATGTATTTTTTATTATTATATTATATTATAATATATTTATATATTATATTATATTATATTGTATTATTTTATTTTATAGTTATTTCATTTATTATTTATTTCATTGTATTTTATTGTATTTCAGTGTATTTTATTGCATTTCATTTCTTAGTAATTTATTGGATTTTTTTGTATTTTTTTGGTATTTTTTAAAATATATTTTTTTCTTTTTTTCCCCCATTGACAGCTGTAATTCGCTTTGGCTGTTCCGTTTTTATGAATGGGGCAGAGGGGGAACCCCTGTCCATATATGGACTGGGGTTCCCTTTAAAAGGGCCCCATTCATTCCCTTCCAGTTTAAAGAATGAATGGGGCCCTGAAAGGGAACCCCTGTCCATATATGGACAGGGGTTTCCCCTCTGCCCCATTCATAAAAACGGAACAGCCAAAGCGAATTACAGCTGTCAATGGGGGAAAAAAAGAAAAAAATATATTTTAAAAAATACCAAAAAAATACAAAAAAAAAATCCAATAAATTACTAAGAAATGAAATGCAATAAAATACACTGAAATACAATAAAATACAATGAAATAAATAATAAATGAAATAACTATAAAATAAAATAATACAATGAAATATAATATAATATAATATATAAATATATTATAATATAATATATAAATATAATATAATATAATATATAAATATTATATTATATTATAAATATAATATAATAAAATATTTAATAAAATATTTTATTTAATAAAATAAAATAATACAATATAATATAATATAATATATAAATATAATATAATATAATATATAAATATTATATTATATTATAAATATAATATAATAAAATATTTAATAAAATATTTTATTTTATAAAATATATATTAAATTTAAAAATAAAAAAAAATATTGAAACATATAGTAAATAATAATTTAAAAAGTACTGGGAGGAGGAGGAGGAGGAGGAGAGGAAAGGATCGCCTCAATCCGCACCGCTCCCAGCCAAATGCTTCATGCGCATAAGCTGTCAAATATTTAAAAATATTAAAAAAAAAACACAAGCATCTCGCACGGCCAATGGCCGCATCAGACGTCACCATGACATCATTTGATTGACAACCAAGAGGCTCCATCTTTAATCGGTACTTTTGCGTGTATGAACTTCGTTGGGGTAAAATGCACCGGGAAGCCTCAATGGGGGCAAAAGATAGTATGAACTCCTCTCTGGATAGAATCGGTTTGCCACGATCGATCTCATCTGGATCAAACCAGGGCAAATGGGCTAGTCTGGATGGGGCCTAAGTTTAAAGGTGCTTAGAATGCCTTGTCTGTTCTTAAAATACTAGAAGGCTGTTTCCCAGATTCTACATTGTAAAATAGTATTATATTGTTCAAGGGTTTCAGAACAACTTTTGCAGACAGATGAGTCACATGTGCTGGGAAGACAGCATCTCCACATGTAGAACTCTTCAGTGAATGAAATCCTATGATGAGAGGAGGGAAATAATGAGAAGTGAAATTGCAGCCATCAGCCAATAGAATTCCACCTACAGCAATGTGGTTATAAAAGACTTTTGTTGTCTTGGCAAATAGCAAGATAAAAATAACCATTTTGAGAATGGCTCCTCCAGTTATTGCTTTTTTTACAAGACTTGCTGAAAAGGTATCCAATCTCACCTCAATAGCTTGCAATGCATCATTTTCCAGTGAGCAGAAAAAGCGGGCAAAGGTTCTTTGAAATGCATACATCTTGCAATTCACATTGCTATTTTCCTTCACAGTTGCAAGCAGGGAAATAATGCTTGTGCAGGTATGTGAGCGTGTGCATTTCATGTGCAGTGAGGGTTTGGTGGCAGGAAGGAAGGGAACCATATGTGACTATTTCAGGGGACATGAGAAACATGATAACAAAAGCTCTCATTGTACACCTGCTATTCTTCATGGCCTTTGCTCTGATACACTTGTTAATGAATTCAAGGTTATTTGTGGATGGAGAGAAAAGAAGCAAAGAATTTGCCTATAAATTTGGGGCCACATTCTTGGCACGGCAGCCTAAGATGTCCTGGCTACACGCAATGTATCACTTACCAAGCACTTACAGTGGGGCCTGCCTGAGAGTGAGCAAACAAGCGGACAGGGATGGAGACATTGCCTTATGGCTGTATCCAAAGGACACAAAACTCATCCCGCTAGTTTTCAAATTCAACAGTTTCTTTGGGCTTCTCCAGATGGAGCAAGTATTGCTGGAGGTTATGATATACGTTGCTGTAATTATTAGGGTTTTCTGATTTTTAATATCCCAGACAACATTTCTGTTGTCCTTGATTTTTCAGGCAGTTCCCTGCAGAAACTACAATATTTTATTTTCACAATTTAGTGGGTTTCTTTCTAATTCCAAGACATATTGGAACAAAGAGATGTCCTTCTCTTCTCTTCTCTTTCTCTCACAATGAGGCTAGTACATTAGTGAAATGACCCTCTTGCATTATGGCATGATAACTCCAATAATATTTTTAAGACTTTCTGAGAGGATAAAATTTCCCCTTCAAACCCTTTTGGAGAAGCAAACCTTAGTGTACATCTAAGAAATATACACCCTCACCCCGAAAAGAGTGGATGTGGAGGTAACAACAACAGCCAAAATCTAAGGAAAAATAATTGCAAGGACTCATGTGTCTTTACACCAAACTGGTAGAAAGTGGTGGAAATCATGCAGGGGAAGAAAAATAACAGTGCTAGAGTCACACCTCTGTGTCTTGCTGGAGGTGATGCAAAGGACTGATGCAGAATGAAAGGAGGGGTCACACCCCTGATGGCCATGAGGTGGCTCAGAACCAAAGCAATAAAAGAAAAGAAAAAAAAATTAGTTCTCTATGTACAGTCACAAAAATACTTCTTTTTGATACATGAGTCTGTCTCACAGTGACAGTAGTGGCTGTCAAAACTGATAGATTCTGCAACCACATGATGACATCTGTCCATAGAGACTCCAATTAGCACTCTTATGGGGACCAGGTCATTGAGCTTGACTCTCAACATCTGTCAAAAACATGTCATTTTGGGGGGGGGGGGGGGGAAGGGAGAAATCCAACAAGGACAAAAGCTAGTCACAATACTTTAAAAAATAATAAAACACCAGGGGACTCCTGGTGGCTTAACTAGATAAACCGTTGTGGTTGGAGGAAAAACAAGCACAACTTGTGCATTAACCACACATGTATTCAATATTTCATTTGCAGACCCTTTTACCTCTCACCTCCTGCGATGCCAGATATGGGACTGAATACTCTAGTTTTTGTTTTGCTCCAGGACATCTTGAGGAACTGCTGGCATTTGGGGGAAAAGAACAAAAGAAATCTCATTTGCTTCCACTGAGCAATAATATTCCAGAATAAGAAATATCCACCTTAAGTCAAAAATGACAACCACACCTTCAGCTTCCTGCCTCTTGATTTCTCAGTGATTTGCCTTGGGAGAAATGGCGGGCGGTGGGGGGGGGGGGAATGAAGCCACCAAATCTGAGGCAGAGTGAGGGGGTGGGGAAAGTAAGCACATATGTCTCTCCATATGTTCATTGCAGTTAAACGATCCTTTGTACATTTCGGACTGCTTTAATTACATTCGGGGCCTAATATCAAGCCACAGTTTGTCTCAAGGTTGTTGAAGAACCTTGTTGCAATTTGTATGGATTGTACATGGTCAATAAAAAGCTTCTCTAAAAGGCAATTTCCCCTCAGGCCCGGTTTCATGTTTGTATTACAAAGTCGGAATTGAGGGACACCGTGGCACAAAACAAGAGGGATTCAGGCCCTACTCCCATGCTATAGGGATGGCATGGATTCATCAGATGGGATCAAGAAAATGTAACCAAATTTTTGGGAGCAAAAACTGGGAGCAAAGAAAGATAAATGGGCTAATTTTAACCCCAAGCTGGTCCAGTAACCGAGTACAAGGCTTCCCATTTTACAGATGGGAAATGGACAAAAAGAGGAGCACAGATGCAGGAGGATCATTTTAGATACACTAAGGAGGATTCTAAACTTTGAGGCGTTTCCATTTCTGGAACCACAATTGTTATTAACTGCCCTAAAGTCACTCTTGACTCATTGCAACCCTGTGGGTGAGACATCTCCACGATCCCCCGTTCTCCACTGGTATGCTTAGGTCCTGCAAATTCAGGCCTGTGGCCACCGTGATTGAGTCTAGCCATCTTCCTCTCTTTCTACTATCTTCTATCTTTCCTAGCATTATTGTCTTTTCCAATGGGTTGTGCCTTCTCGTGATGTGGCAAAGTATGACAGCCTCAGTTTGATCCTCTTGGCTTCCAGGGAGACTCCAGCCTTTATCTGCTCTAGGACCCATTCGTTTGTCTTTTTTGCTGTCCACAGTATCCTCAGAACTCTTCTCCAGCACCAGATCTCAAATGAGCTGATTTTCTTCTTGTCCACTTTTTTTCCCCCACCATCCAGCCTTCACATCCAAACATGGTGATGGGGAAAACAATGGCTTGAACTATGTTGAATATCTATTATCTCCTGCCAATGACAGCTCCAATGTCCCTGGTGCTGAAACCTGATCTCAAGTTGGGTCCAGCACTTTGACCAACACCTTTAAAGTTTAAACTAAAACCCGAGGTGCATTTTCCTCTCAACTGACATGGGAAGCACCAGCCAGTTCTGTTGCCCGAGACTCTGGAGAGCTGCAGTTGTTGATGCAGACCAGAAGTGGGCCATTGTAGAAGGCCAGGGGGCTGAATGAGTCGCCTAGGAGACATTGGAGGAGTGCACCTACTAACTCCCACCCCAAAATTCGTTTTTGGCCAAAGATACCTGTAGGGAGCACAGAGGCATTTTTACCATGTTCTGGGCTTCAAGAAGGGCTTTTTCTGGGCCTCGGGAGCCCACAAAATGGGGTGAAACTGCACCCTATGCTGCCTAGTATGTATTTTGGAGCATTTAGGGGGGAAATTTGGCAAAAAAATTGTTTTTGATCCCAGGAGGCCAGGGAACCCACCAAACCCTGCAGAGTATATTTGGGCAGATAAAATAATCCTGCAGCCTAAGGGCTACACTTTGCCCATCCCTGGCATAGACAATACTGGGCTAGAACAGATAATCTGCTATTGTTGTTGTTGTTGTTGTTATTATTATTATTATTATTACTGACCTTTATTTATATAGCGCTGTAAATTTACACAGCACTGTACATACAGTCTTTTAATTAGACGGTTCCCTGCCTTGATGGTATAAGTCACCTTTCTGTATTCCCAAATGACCAACGAGGTACTAAACCTCTTAAAGCCCCTTGCCATCTGCCCCTTGTCAAACAGGTAAAGATAAAGACAGCCACCATAAGTAGTTTGGGTCAATATGTGGACGTTCTTTCTCAGCCCAACATTTGACTGTCCAGTCCCACCATGCGATGGTAGGAAGAGGACAAGAGATGCCAAGCTCAGGGAAAACAGGGCAGGAAAGGTGAACGCGAATGGCTCCTTCCTCTTCACAGGAAAAGGGCCCTTGTCTCTATACCTCCATCTTCTACAGGGACATGTAATTCTGCTCCACAGGCACAGGGAAGAGGATTTCTGCAAAAATAAATAGATAAGTCAACCTGTCTCACACACACACACACAATTTCTCTCAATTGCGAATGGAGCCAATTCGCAATTATGTGAATTCGCTAGTTTAGCGAATTTACGTGAAATCTGATTGTGTTCGGAATGCGTTCAGAATGACTCCCCATTTCCCAAAAATGACCCCCCCCTTGCCTGAAATTGTGTGAGATACTGTAATAAGGAATTACATGAAACCCCATGATTGCATTCGGAATGACTTCCCATTGCTCAAAATTGTGTGAGATACACTCATTTGCAATAACGTGAAACCCCATGATTGCGTTCGGATTGCCATTGCATCATACCCCCAAATTCCGTCGTATGATAAACTCCACAGTATTTTCATAAACCCTCCTACCTTTGCCATTCATGAACACCTACCCACACAGGGATGTATGAGTCTGTGCACGTCTTCTCACGAAGCGCTCTCTTTCTCGCTCTCCTTCTTTCTGTCTCTTTTTTGCAAGCATATAAAGTAACACCCCCCCCCCCCCCACAAATAGTACTTCATGCTATTCACAGCTCCACCCCAAGCAGCAAAAGGTTTCAGATGGGCCCCTAGAGATGGACCCCCATTGAGCTGAACACATTGCCAAGGGCAGCCTTCTCTGCGGCGCATGCAAAGCTGTATATGCACATTATATTGACTTATATTGAAGTGGGATGCACACAGAGGAGCAGGACTTGGACCCTGCCTTCCCCTCTGTCCCTTCTCCCCACACGTTGCCTACACTGTCGTTGTGGTTGTTGTGTTCCTTCAACTCATTCCATGGGGATTGCTGGGGCTGAGACTGTGTGCCTCACCCAAGTTTTTCTCGGCTGGATTTGTCCAGAGGGGTGTGAGGTCGCCTTCCTTTGAAGCTCTGGGCTTCACGGGAAACCCCAGCTCCCAGAATTCCATAGCCTTGAAGCCAGGCAAACAGTTTAAAGCGGTACAGAAACCGGGTTATTTCTCCAGTGTGGATGCAGCCTGGGTTTGTTTGTTGTTTCCCCCCCAACGGGCAAACAAAGGGAGAGCCATGATTAAAACCCATTGGGCAAGTCACACTCTCTCAGCCTCAGAGGAGGGCTCTGAAGAAGAAACTGGCCAAGAAAACCCCAGGATATAGTCCTCCTCCTCCTCTCCAGCCTCTCTCCGCCTTCCCTGCTTTTATTATTATTAATAATTATTATTATTAATAATAATATTAATAATAATAATAATAATTAACCGGAGATGGTGGGATTTCCCGCCCTTTTAATTATTTGAGACTCCCTTCTATGGAGACTGAAAGGAAAACCCACCACGACAGGGGAGGCTTGAAGGAGGCACCCGACACAACAACAACAACAACAGCAACAACCACACTCCTTTTGAAGTGACTCTGGAGAGCAGGGTTGGACTCCTGGCTCAGCCCCCAAACCCACCGGGGTGACCTTGGGCGAGTCACACTCTCTCAGCCTCAAGGGAAAGGCAACGGCGAACAAATCCTGCCAAGAAAACCCCTTAAGGTCGTCAGAATAAGTCAGGAACACACAACAACAACAACATCCTTCCATGGAGGCAGGACTCTGGGGACCAGGGACCCGCTCGACCACGAAGCCTAGAAAGTGACCTTGGGCGAGTCGCACTCTCTCAGCCTCAGCACCCCTTTTTTGGGCAAAGTAACTCCTGTCTCTGAGGAGGAGGAGGAGGAAACCTCTTCTTGCCAAGAAATTAGAAACCATTCAGGGGGAGGCTGTGGGTTGTGTTTGTTGGCCTTTGAACAAACCACACTTGGCAGCAACACACACACACACACCCTTTTAGTCCCCATTTCGTTTGGTCGCTGAGGGGAACTCCCCAAAAAAGGGCCAGGGCTGCACGTGCGAATCCTGGGCGCAGGAGCGAGAGACTCAAGAGGCGGCTGCATTTTCTCCTTCTGGGGCTGGGCTCCAATTGCCGGCCGACATTCGCCGCAAAAGCAGCTCCGACTGGAAGGAAGGAAGGAAGGCGGGCATGAAGAAGAGGGGCTCCGGCGGCTTCCTCCTCCTCCTCTCCCCCGGAGGAGAAAGGGGCTGAGAGAGGGGCACCGGGGGACTCGGGAGGGAAGGAAGGAGGGAAGCCCAGACCCTGCAAAGACTAGCATTGTGTCTGTGTGAGTGTGAGAGAGTTTTGTGTGAGGAGGAAAAGGGGGGGGGGCACGCTTTTTGTACGAGTTTTGTGTGAGGCAAAGGTGCACACGCTTTTTATGTGTGTGTGTGTTTTGTGTGAGGGAAGGGGGCACACGCTTTGTGTGTGTGTGTGTGTTTTGTGTGAAGGAAAAGGGGCCCACACGCTTTTTTTGTGTGAGGATTGGAAAGGGGGCACACGCGTGAGGGAAAGGGGTACGCACTTTGTGTGTGTGTTTTGCGTGAGGGAAAGGGGGAACACACTTTTTGTGTGTGCGCGCGCGTCTTTTTGTGTGAGGCAAAAAGGGGGGGGGACGCTTTGCCTGTGTGTGTGTGTGTGTGTGTGTGTGAAAGGGGGCACACAGTGGGTGCGAGGCAAAAGGAGGCGCGCTTTGTGTGTGTGTGTGTGTGTGTTGTGTGAGAGAAAGAAAGGGGGCACACGCTTTGTGTATGTGTGTCTTTCGTGTGAGAAAAAGGGGCACACGCTGTGAGACAGAAGGAAGGGGTCTCTCTCTCTCTCTCTCTGTGTGTGTGTCTTAAACTTTCCCGCCCTTTCCCCCCAGTTGTGAGGGAGGGACACACACCCACACACACACAACCCTAAACCCATGGCGACCCTCCTCCTCCTCCTCCTCCTCCTTCCTGTGCCCTAGAGGGGCCATCCCTCCCTGCGCCATGCGTCCGGACGACATCAACCCTCGGACGGGGCTGGTGGTGGCCCTGGTGAGCGTCTTCCTGGTCTTCGGCTTCATGTTCACCGTCTCCGGGATCAAAGGGGAGACTTTAGGGGACATCCCTCTCTTGGCCATCGGGCCGGCTATCTGCCTGCCGGGCATCGCGGCCATTGCTTTGACCCGAAAGACCGACGGATGCACCAAGTGGCCCGGAGACCCAGAGCAGCAGCAGCAGCAGCAGCAACGCTCTCCTTGCCCGACGACGCCTTGTTGTTGCTGCTACCGCAACAAGAAAAACCGGGACAAGGACGCCTTGGAGCTGCTCAGGACCCCTTCGGACTTGGAGTCCGGCAAAGGCAGCTGCGACGAGTTGGCCAAGAAGGACAACACTTTGGCCCGGAAGGTAGGAGCCGAGGAGGGAGGCTCCGAGGAAGCCCCGACTTGCGCCGCAATCACTACCATCGCCTCCTCTGCCAACGCAGAGGCTTTCGAGGAGGAGGAGAGGAGGAGGAGGAGGATGAGGGGCTACTTGGAGGACTGCTGCCCGGAGATGCCCGGCAATGTCTTGGTGGTCGAGGAGGAAGAGGAGGAGGAGGAGGAGGAGGCCACCCGTTGTTACATTAGTGCCTTCCAAAAGTCCTCCCCGGTTTTAGAAAAGCCGGCCGCTAATGCTATTACTACTCCTACTACTAGTATTACCACCGCCGTCGTCGATGCAGAGAAAGACAACTTGTGCCTCAACGGCAGTGACCCTACTATCATCGTCTGCTCCTACAAGGAGAGCGGCCTTTACGACAGGTATTGCTGCTACGTCAACCCCAGCGAGGAGGTCTGCTCCGATCACGAAGAAGAAGCAGCCGTCGTCTGAACTAGAAACACATCTCTTTTTCCTTCCTTCTTTCCTTCCTTCCCTTCTTCTTCTTCTTTCCCGACTTTCTTTTAACATCTCTTTGGAGCATCCCTGAATCGGATCTCTCCGTTTCGAAAGAAATGAAAAGCGGGGGGCCGCTTTCGGAAACGGGTGAATCCGCAAGTTCGGCGGATTTACGTGATTGCGGGTCGATGCCGCGTTGCGTTCGGGATGACTCCCCGTTGCCCGAAATTGCGTGTGGTTTGTCTCTCACGCAGTAACGGGAAACCCCACGGTTGCGTTGCGAAGGACTTCCCGTTGAGTGATCGTTTCTCGCGCAATAACGATTGCGCTCGGATTATGCTTCCAATTTCTGTCATCTGATAAACTCCGTTGAATCACAGAGTTGGAAGAGACCAGTCCAACCCCGTTCTGCCATGCAGAACATACTCCAGCCTCCTCTGGCTCTTTTCTAATAATAATAAATAATTATAATTAAAAAGAAAGTATAATCTGGACCAGCACCGCCGACATCATATTATTATTATTATTTTGTCGGACATGGCTTTGGAGCATCCTGAATCTGTAGCCGTAAGAAGAAGAAGGGAAAAAAAAATACTCCAGCCTCCTCTTTTCAAACTATAATAATTATAATAAAAAAGTATAATCCTGAACAACTTCCTCACCAACATCATCATCATTATATTACGATGATTCTTCATTCTGGCTGGTTTTTTGCACTGCATGGGACAATCCTCTTTAACTTTAGCTTTTAAATTGTTTTTTTTTTTATAAACCTGGGTATGTGACCGATGAGGACTTCAAACCTTTCGTGCCTGAAATGACTTGGATTTATTTGTCTATCTTTGTTTTTCGGGTTCCTGTTTTAACAACAACAAAACGAACAAAAGTAATAATGATAACCATGATAATTAGCATGTTTAAGGAGAACCAGTCTTTTCTACGATCATTTGTAAACCTGGGTTCGGGAGGGTGGGGTGGGGGAAAGCTGGCTTGTTGTGTTACAAATTGTGACAGGTTTCTTGTCTAGGGATGCATGCGCGCTGCAGAAATAGTGCGGTTTGACAGCACTTTGACTGCCATGGCTCCATGCTATGGAATTCTGGGAATGGTAGTTTGTTGTGGCACCTAGGTGCCACAACAAACTACCATTCCCAGAATTCCATAGCATGGAGCCATGGCAGTCAAAGTGCTGTCAAACCGCACTATTTCTGCAGTGCGCATGCAACCCAGGACAGCGGAAAAAGAGTCCAATGCACTTGCTGGAAATAAGGTGGCAATGAAATGTGTGAAATGCTGGAAGTGAAAGAGCTTCTGGGTTCTGACTTTCCCTTGACTTTATGCTGGCAAGCTCTGCCAGGAAGGAGGGGCGCGTTTCTCTTCTTCTAAGACGCTTAGGGCTGGGAGTGGCGCGAGGTGGGGAGAGATTTATGGCATTTTCATCATCTGAAGGGTCAGGCAGGCGAGTCCAAGCTTCCCAGTGTGGAGGGGATCTAATAAGGTCATGTGCAGAAGAACTAAAAGCAGTTGGAGCAGCGAAAGAGGACAGCAGGGAGAGAACTGAGTGAGAGGAAAAGCCAAGTGTAATACTGGCTGCTGGGCTTTTTCAAGATGCAAAGATTATCATTCCCTTAGTCTTTAATTTCATTTTAAAAAACCCATTTATAAATCATCTACTACTCTTCTTCTTGGCCCTCTTCGTATAGTCATAGCTTATTTGATAGTCATCATTTTGTCACACTGAATTTACAACCGGAGAAAAAAAGGTACCCTTTCCTGAGAAATCAATTCTCAATGCAATATAACTCTATCTGTAATGGGAGAGCATTTTTTTGAACATGAGTCTTATTTTTACTTTAAATGGGGGTGGATTGCAAAGGTGTTTTTTTTTTAAATTCTAGAAACCAGGACACATCATCCCCCCCCCCACTTTTTTCCTTTTTTTCTTTTTTGGTTGGAAAGCAGTAGGCCATGGACTATTTCAAAGGTCATCTCCTGGGTAACCCCCTAAAAAGATCATTTTTAAATTAGGCAACGTAAGGATCCCAAGTATTTTTCTTTTCTTCTTAGAAACTGGAACAAACTGTTTACATAATTATTTATCTATTTATTTAATTTTGGACAGCAATAGTTTATGGATAAGAAGACCTTTAAGACTAGTTCCAAGTCCTTGCTCTTGCATCACATCCAACGTGAATAATTTCTAAATGGGGACATTTGTATGATCAGTTCTCTGATTTCAGAATTCACTGTGACTACCCTGAATGTACAGCAAGGGTTTCTTTTCAAAAATGCTTACAGCTACCATTGTCACTATCCACACCAAAGAATTGCCACAACTTCCTCCTCTTCCCTTCCTTTCATTTCAGGAAAGGGAATAGATGCTGTCGTCTCAGTGAGGAAAGTGAACTTTGGGTATTTTTCTACACCATAGAAATCTGCCAGCATCACCACTAAATTTCAGCAGTGACAGCAAAGATTATAGGATCATAGAGTTGGAGGAGACCACAAGGGTCATCCAATCCAACCCCCTGCACAATGAAAGCACTTCCGATAGATGGCCATCCAGCCTCTGTTTAAAAATCTCCAAAGAAGGAGACTCCGCCACACTCCAAGGCAGTGTGTTTCATAGTCAAACAGCTTTTACCGTTAGGAAGTTCTTCCTAATGTTTAGGTGGAATCTCTTTTTTCTATAGTTTGAATCCATTGCTCCATTTCCTAGTCTATGTTGCAGCAGAGTTTGCTCCTTCTTCCAAATTTGGCATCAGCTGCAGTGCAATATCCACTGGCCGTGTGTCTCCTTCCATTATAGGAAGTCCATTTGTTCTAGACTAGAGTGTCCAGATATGGTTATGCTAGAACAGAGTAGTTTACAATAGAGTTTATCATACGATGGAATTTGGGGGTATAATGCAATGGCAATCCGAACGCAATCATGGGGTTTCACGTTATTGCGAATGAGTGTATTTCACACAATTTCAAGCAATGGGAAGTCATTCTGAACATAATCATGGGGTGTCACGTAATTGCGTAGTAGAGTATCTCACACAATTTTGGGCAATAGGGGGTCATTTTTGGGCAATGGGATGTCATTCTGAACGCATTTCAAATGCAATTAGATTTCACGTAATTTCGCTAAACTAGCGAATTCACGTGAATTCGAATTGGCTCCATTCGAAATTGAGAGAAATTCCATGTGATAAACTCAAATGCCTTTGAAAAGGAGTAAACAAGTCAGGTTCTGTCAGTGGCTATTAAGTATAGGATCTGGACAATGTAATATCTGGAGATTGAGGAAGACAATGGAGGAAGGCCATCACCCCCATTATGGCCTATTTGAAAGATTGCAAAGATACCTGAAGGGCTAGAGTTATGCTGGGCTACCTGGTGCTTGGCCTGATCTGTGTCAGCCTGTGTAAGAAATACATATGTCTCTCTCAAGATGATAGATCTTCAGGCATGGTGGAGGAAGGGCTGAAATAACCTGGATCAGAAATGATGACAAGATGAGATATGAGAAAACCAGTGAAGCCATTTTAGGTTCACTGATTCCATTGGGTGTGTTGAGTTCATTCTTAAATCTCTCCAGTTGAAACCAATGAGGTTCAAAAGGGCTTAACTTTGTCTGGGACATACACCCAGACGTCTTTTCCCCAAAGTAAATGGTAAAGAAAGCATCGGCTTGCATTTTGGCACAATATGGGCCATGCATCAATTCAGTGACCTTTCACAATTGTAATAATTGAAACAAGGATTCTGCACAAAGCATATTATTTGCCGAGTCCATCAAAGAATACAGAGAACGAATCCCATGTACACAATGTTTCTGTATCATATATGTGCAATATACCTGTAATACCCTATTCAAGATTTTATATGTGACATATTTAATCTATGCAGGAAAGCCTTTCAAGGGTTAAACGAGAGGAATATATTCAATAAATGCTGAGTTTTTTGTATTTCTTTGGTGTTCTGTTAAGTCAGTGCAAGCTTGCTTTCCTAAAATGATCACCAGGCAGCTACAAAAGGCTACTTAGTTTTAGAAATCTTCATTTTAGTTCGTGTATTAATTATGCATAATTTACTGCAGACAGGTTTATTAAACTGCCTATTATCCACCCCATCTGAAGGGACACATGGGATAATCCTGCAGAAATTGACTTGAGAGAAGTGCCTTGGCCATGCCAGCCTCATGTACGTGATGCTATTTAGCAAGAAAGGAAGAGAAAGTCCTGAGGCTTCTTCAGAACTGTCTCATTTGGGGGGAATCATTGTTACCGACAGTTATTTCAAAAGGGATTATGAAAGGAGGAGATGATGCTTTTCACTGTGGGTGTGATCTTTTCTACTTGCTAACCATAAAAGAGTCTTGCCATTTAGAGGCAGGGGTGGGATACCTCCTGCTTGTCCCTTTCATGCTTTGCGGGGTGTACCTGCAGAAACACCAGACAAAATGTAGGAACCAGCATCCCACATAGTCATCAAAACGCAGGGCTAGATAAGAGATGCAAGGGCAGGTGTTGCTCTGAATGACTGTACATCTCTTCCTAGCCCTGTGGATCTTCCTTCTTGCCCTTTAGGTGGATGGATTCTTCTTGGGTCAAACCTCTTCCTTGATAAAAAATTAAACAGATACCGCTAAAATTATCTATCACAAGCAGGAGGGAACTGGTTGTGGCATAGTTACCTCCCAAATTTAATGTCAGATTTTAACACCTGAATCCTATTTTGGATTTATTGGTATCCTATAAAATCACAAACTGAGTAATTGTGAGCTGACCTGAAAACATTATTTTATAGGGTGGCTTGAAAATCTCATCAATAATGTAAAACTGAATAAATGAGATATAGTAGCGGTAATTCATAACAAAGTGGTTTGTACTGATGGAACAGCATTAAAATAACTGCTTGAATCCCACTGGTAGTTCAGTAGGATTGACTGTTCTCCTATTCAACATTTGATTTAGTGAGTCTGCCCTGGTTGAGATTACCAATAAAGGGGTCAGCCTAGCTTCCCATGGAAGGAAATTCCACAGCCTGGGAGAAGCCACTGAGAAGGCTCTCTCCCATATTCTCTCTAAATAGATCCTTGCCCAAGGACCTTAAAATTTCCCACCTCCCACCCACAACCAATCTTCCAGGGATATTTTTACACATTTACAAAACCTACGGGTTGGAACATTCAGGCCCCAAAGTACTGCAAATTAAAGTCAAATATCCCTTCTATCAAGAAGGACTGGGGATGTAAATCCTTCATTACCGTTCCGGATTACCTTTCGTAACCTGGAAATATTCGTAACCCGGGGGACCGCTTTCTTTGATGGACCGCGTGGCAAATTTAAAGGGGCCGTGTGGTTTTTTTAAATCGTAACCTGGGGTTTTTTTTCGCAAGCCGGGGCCGTTTTTGCGGCCCCGGCTCTTTCGTTCCCCGGGGTTTTCGTACCCCGGGGGATTCGTAACCCGGGGGACCACTGTACTTCATCCTTACATGCAAGGATGAATAACTCTGGAAAGTTTTTCCCCCTGCCCTCAGAGAAAAATGTTCCTCCACAGTATTATCCCTGTATTTAAACATCCCCAAATGTTCTGGAATAATTATTCTGTGGAGAAAAAGATGTGGGGTTTATTTGTACTATAAGGTGTTTTCTGCACAAGAAATGTATTTTTTTTTTGCATAAAAAAATAGGTTGTGTGGACACAACCCGTGTATTTTCGCCCCAGTGAATTAGTTCCTCTGCAGCATTTCACAACATTCAGATACCAGTAGGAAACTGCACAAAATTCTCAATAGTCTATTATTTTTCCCTCTTGGGATGGCCATTTTTCAACCTAAGAATGTATTGTTGTACGTATCTTTCCATGCCAAGAAAACCTTGTGATGGGTTCACCTTAGGATTACCATAAGTGGGGAACAACTTTAAGGCACACAACAACAATAACTCCTACTTTACAAAAATATGTAAGTATTGCAGAAATATTATTCATGTGAAGTTCCTTGTCCATAAAAATCAATCTATGAATTATAAGTACCACCGTGGATGGTTTATACTAGGAGTTTCGTGGGTATTATTTGTAAGAGCACCTTAAACACTCTGATTCAAAGTACCTTGAGGAGGGATTTTTATTTATACTAAAAGAATAAGGCACCCGTGATCTGTTCTGATGTTCATTCATTTATGCGTGTTTAATTATGGTCCTTTGTAAAAGTCAGAATCAAGTTATGCTACCCAAAAGAAGGAGATTAAAATAAAGCTGAAAAGTTAATAATTTAACCAATTTGGACAAAAAAGTGAAAGGGGAAATCAATGTAAAAATACAGCAATAAACTAAGAATTTTGCCAGGCTGATGTTGATTTCACTAAAGTCTGACTGAGGCTGCATCCATGTTGCAGAAATAATCCAGCTTGACACGACTTTAACTGCTATGGCTCAATGTTATGGAATTCTGGGAGCTGTAGTTTTGTGAAACATTTAGCCTTCTCTATCAGAGAGCTTTGGTGCCCCAATGAACTACAGATCCCAGGGTTCCATAGGATGGTGCCATGGCTGTTAAAACTGGTGTCAAACTAGATTATTTCTGCATTGCCTACACTCCTTATTTTTGTTTCACACAAACTTGTTTCATGCAATATGGGCCAAAACCAGCGACTTTCTGGGGAGAAATGTTTGCTGATCAGGCGCAAATGTGAATGAAAATGTTCAGCCCAAGTTTCAGCATCAAGCTTGGTCAAAATATGTGAATTCCAGAACAAAAAATCCAGAAATCCAGTGTACAAATAGTTAACAGAGCAGGTTGAAAGACATGATCTACCCTGTTCTTTTCCCCACCTTCATTATGTAACATTTGTTGTTGTCATGTTTCTTTGTCATTTCTGACTTATGGCAACCCTAAGGTGACCCTTTCCTGGGGTTTTCTTGGCAAGATTTGTTCAGAGGAGGTTTGCCATTGCCTTCCCCGAGGCTGAGAGTGTGTGAACATACTTAGGCCAAAATCCTACAATGACTACCCTAGCATAAGAGCTCCCGAGACAGAAGTCTGCTACATTTCCCTACTTACCACCCCAGGACTCATGATTTCACTGTGATAGCTGCAATGAACAGCCATCCATGAAGGTTGGAAAATGAGGAGGAGGAATCAGACAAATATATTCTGGCTATGGCCAATTGTGATATAGACTGGTAACATCTTCTGTGGAGATCCACTATGGTCTGAACAGATCAGGTCATCCTGTATATATCTTGCTATGGTCCATAGACAGGCTTCTCTGATTCCTCCTCTGCAGCCATGGAATGACTTATTTAGAAGGAATAACACAGCAAAGCCATGAGTCTTGTGGGTGTTTGGTTATTCCAAAGGGTAAAAGGTTGTGCTTTTCCTGGCCCAATTGCAAAGAAGGGCCATAAATTATTTGTAAGCCTACGTCTTATAATATATAGTGACCCGTACCTTGACTAAAATTGGGAAAGGAAGACAAGTAACAAAAAAAGAAGATATCCCGAAAGAGAACACAAATCTGGAATAGAAATATGTTTTTAATTAAAATAATAATAAGACAAGAAAAACAATTGATCAGTGCTATTACAAGGTATAACATATGGTCTATAGGACAGTTAACATTTCAGTAACCCTCAAATGTGGACCCTTTATGGAACTACACAAAAGGTGTCGTTTTAGGTGTTCAATGTCTTTGTAGATTACTGCACTACACTCTTATAGTGCTGTTACTCCACTTTTACTGCTTTTATTGCCTCCTGTTGCATTTTGGGATTTGTAGTTCAGTGAGGCCTAAGAACTCTCTGGCTGAGAATTCTAAATGACCTTCCCCAGACTGCAAATCCCAGAATACAACAAGAGTTAGCCAGAGCAGTATAAGTGGAATAGCAGCACATTAGCACTAAAGTGTCTGTTGCTGAACAGCATTATATCCTTGACACAACACACAAGTTACAGAATTAAGTATTACAAGGTGTGGTGACAACCACTCGCTAAAACACCTTTTAAGAAATAATGACATAAATTGAAGGAGGATGGCCCTGTGACTCTAAGGCCATCTGCACTGCAGAAATAATCCAGTTTGACACCCCTTTAACTGCCATGGCTCAATGCTATGGAATTCTGGAAACTAATTTTGTGAAACATCTAGCCTTGTCAGAAAGCTCAGGTGTCCCAACAAATTATAATTCCCAGAATTCCATAGCATTGAGCCATGACAGATAAAATGGTGTCAAACTGAATTATTTCTTTAGTCTGGGTGACCTTGCAGAAACAGTTTTATGAGTGACATTTCAATGACTCGCACATATAGCAATATCAGTTAGAACTGACTGTCATATTTGTCCTGAAAGAAGGTTCAAGTAAATAGAAAATATGCCACCAGACAAGGGTCTTCTCATATGCATTGTCTCTTCAACCACAATCCATCTACCTGCTTGGTGAGCTCACAGACTGTTAAAGATCTAGTTAAGTAGAGGTCATTAAAAACATTACCTTTCTGACTGGTAACTAACACCTTTCTTTTATGTCATGTGTACTATGAAACTCACTAGATAGCCAAAAGAGTGTAATTTCAGGGATGACAAAAATGAGGACATTGCCTCTCCAAGAATTCTGCACTCCATGAAATATTCCTTCATTACCCAAATTTCTTGTGTTGTAGAGAGGGAAACACTGCAAACTTCATACCTAGAACTCTTATACTTGCTATCTTCTCATTTCTTTGGTAACTTTGCCTTCCCAACTATTTGGATGCCTAAACTATACAGGCTGAGTCTCTCTTACCCAAAATGCTTAGGACCAGAAGTGTTTTGGATTTCAGAGTTTTTCAGATTTTGGAATTTTTAATACGCATCATAAAATATCTTGGAGATGTGACCCAAGTCAAAACATGGCATTTATAATGTTTTGTATACAACTGAAAGGTAATTTTAGACACAATATTTTTATGAATTTTGTGCCTGAAAGAAAGTTTGTGTACATTGAAAAATCAGGAAGGAAAGATGTCACAACCTCAGCTAGTCAGGTGAACAAGTTTTCATTTTGGAATATTTTGGATTTCAGAATTCTGGATAAGCAAGATTCAACCTGTATTTCTAAATGCGCAACTGAAATTTTATGGTACCACAGTGCTAGAAATTTGGGGACTGAAAGAAACTTTCAGGGGGACAAAGTTCCTATTGGGGGAGCAATGTATTTTGCCCTGTCTCAATAACTACATGGCTGGGTGCTCTTGGACTAGCCAGTCTCTCTCTATTTGACCCAGCTCACAGGGCTTTTTCATGAAGAAGGTATGGATACTGCTTGAAGTTTATTAGAAAAAAGCAGGTTATAATCAAAGTGGGCCTTAGGGTTGCCTGCTGCCCTACAGATGTTTTTGTGGCTTCCAGACTCCCTCCTCTGTTTCATACAAAAAGAAAAAAAAAAAGAGAGAGGTTGATTTGCTCTTATGGAGCCAGTATCAATTCACCTTTCAAACATATTGCTTGAGATGAGATGCAGTAACTGGGATAGAGATAATCTATTCCGAGTGCCAATCATATGCTATAAACTCGTGCCACCCTTCAGCATAGCAGCCATTTTAGTAATGTTTGAGGAGGAACAAGTAGCAAGTGAGGGTAGACAGACACCAGCTGAAATCCTATGTCAAGCAGGAGGAGTATAAAATTCTGCCTGTACGGTTCCATATCCTTCCCTGCTTCAGTAGCTGTGAAGCCCTGGGACAGAGGCAGCAGTGGTGACAAAAGAGAGAAAATTCAGAGTAGGAAGAAGCAGCTGGTCTAGGCTCAGGGAGGAGAAGAAATGAGGGTGCACTCACAGATGGAATGCATCTCCTCCTTTTCCTTCCCCCAAGAGCCAAAACCAGCTATATCTTCATAATCTAAATTACCACCCTCATCTGTTCCCTACCTACCTGTTAGCAGCAACAGCATCCCCCTTTCACAATGTGAAAGCTGTTGGGGGGAGATTTTAGAGGGGGTGCCCCATCCAAAAAGAGACGTGCATATAAGCCTCACTAACAAGAGATGTTCCCCTTGTTCCAAGACATGGGGCAGCAGACATATAGTTCAAGAGTGTACCCTGTCTTGTCCGACAGCATTATTTAGAGGAGAAACAACATATACAGTTGACCCTCCATTTTTGCAGCTGTCCATTCCGGACCCCCCTGTGAAAACCAAGGCTCGCGCATATCCAAGCCCCATAGACTTGAATGGTGCTCGTGCCTGCGAGCCCCATTGGAAATGTTGGAGGTCACCTATCCATGAGTAATGGATCCCAGATCCGTGCATTAGGAGGGGTGACTGTAAGGGCCTCTTGGCAGTGAAATCACTGCATTACAAAGGCCAGTTCCCTAGGCGTCCCTTGCAAGATCTTGTGTAAAAGAGATGGAATCCGTAACGTGAACAAATTTGTAGCACTTGATTGGCAGCTGTGAGACCGAAGGCTGAGGAAGGAAAAGAACAGATCCTCCAAGCAGAGACAGTAAAACAGCACTCGAAGCAAATGCCAATGTCTTTTGGAGAGGGCGGGATCAGCAATCCTTTTTTTTTTTCCCCCATTTTGCTGTTCCTAAATAGAGGAGGAATGCCAACTAAGAAGGAAGTGGCAGCTGAGACCCACAGACCTAGAAGGGCCAGATGGTGCTACAGCTGAGCCCAGGGCTTAGTCAGGATCATTTGAAATTGTAAAGCTGTGGTCAGAGCATGAGTGTGGGCAGCATGAGAAAGTCTGAGACCACAAAAAGACTTACTGGTTATTAATTTGGGAAGTGTACAAACGTATAGAGAAGGGGTAGAGTTGGTCAGTGGCCAGATTGCCCCTTTATCCATTTCAGGTCCTCCAGAGGGACCAGTGCATTGTTATATCTGCCATTTTGGGGAAACTGAAGTGATGATAGCTCCTTTTACATCACTATTCAGGTTACTAGGAGGAGGTTAGCTGTTTTGGAATAGGGATTTTCTACAACAGCATATTATATCCATATATAGACCAAAGGACAAGCAGACCGATCACACCCTTTTCTACAGGATTCCTCCTTTTTTATATTTCTTCTTTTTTGGATTTTGGCCACTTATCTGGAAAGATTTAGCTGTGAATTCCTACACTGGCAGGGGCTTGTGCTATATATATCATTTGGCTCCCTTTGAGCTTTGTGGTTTTAAGTTTATAGTGAAACAAGGCTTGAAGAATCCATGCTATGTTTCATGTAAGTCAATTTGGACTTTTCAGGTGCACAGATTCATGACCTGTAGCTATTAGCCACCATAGCAGCAAATCATAAAGAACTGTGTACAGCGGTAACATCTTTTAAACGCCAAATGCTGTGGGCAAGCAGGGGAGGGCTGTTGCAATCGTGTCCTAGTTGTGGGTTCCTGTGGCTCAGCACTCTGGGAAAATAACAAGCTAAACATGAAGGCCTTCAACACAACTCTCCTGAGAGAGAAACTCAATTGTTAGAGGACTTAAATAAGATCCCAAAGCAGCATTCAGTCTATGTGCTTTGGAGCTGACACTGTACAATTCTGCAACAGGAGAGATGATCTATCATGACAAGCACTTATGAATGGAAAGGGAAGTGCAGCAACCATTTATGGGCGAAAGAGTGCTTGCGAAGAGCAGCCACACTTTTATTTCAGAAATGATAATGCACAGCCGGTGTCCTAAATTCTGTGATAACTCAGAGTGCTTTTGAGGTTCTCAGTAAAAACAGTTCCATGTTCTTGTGTGGTGAAAGGGACACAGTCTCCCTGAGGTGCACCAAACAGGCACTGCAAAGAAGGATGATGGGCACCCAGATAGCTATGACAGTATGAACATTTCCCTTCATTTGTGTTCTTTCATGTTCACCTGGCTCCAAAATTCATAGATCAAGCTCTAGCAGCAAGATACTCCGTATCAAATAAACAATAAAGAATCATGGAGCACCTCAAAGACTAGCACATTTATTCTGGCACCAGGCATCAGGGACTACAGTTTTATGCCATAATAAATTTGTTGGTCTTTAAGGTGACCGAAGACTCTCCATTGTTTTTGCTACAATAAGCTACCACAGCTACCACACTGGAAATCTAGACTAGATATTAATTTCAAACTTGAAAAACTGTTAGAAATCAAAAGGTTCTTAAAACAAATAAACAGAATTACACCATAGCTGGTTTCACTGAGAACCAATAACTAAGCATGCTAGGTAGGAATTCCAAAGAAACTGCTATGAGTCAAGGTTCCCAGATGCATAATTTTCCAGGGAATATCTTCGAGGCTTGTTGGCAACACTGATTACATTTTTAAAAAATGTGATTTTTTTCCCGCCTCATTTACAAAGACACTAGTTGACTAAGGGGCGATCTGCAGTTGCCCCTTTACTGGCCGGATTGGGACAATGGCAACCTTACACCACAGCCCTGATCTGGGGAGCGCAAAAAGGAGCTGCAAAAAGTGGCTCCTTTTGGGGCCCTCCAAGGGGTGCCATAGCTGCGGCAGCTTAGCTTTATGATGCCTCTTTGGTGCTGCATCATGTGAATGCGGCACCGGAGGGCCATCATGATGGTGTGCACCATGTAGACCAGCGCACGCCAAAATGGCACCCTGGGGGTGGGGTTAGGGCATCCAGCATGTGATGCTGCACCCTAACTTTGCCCACAGACCAGAACAAAGTACCGGTCTGTATAGGGCCTAAGTTATATTTTAAGAAGAAAAGTAAATAGGTAAAGAGAAATAGACAAATTAAATAGGTAAGCAGTTCACAGCATGGAGAAAAACATGCTGTACCTCTATGGAGATTATCGCACTTCATTTTTTGCTCGATCTAGGTGTGGGCTGGGCATGGGTGAAAATGGGTGTTATGGCATAGCAAAATGTCACCGATGCTGCTGGGAGACTACAGGCCATCCTCCAGCCACACTTAGCCCACCAATTTTGAAGTACAGAAGCTTTCCGTCCTTGCAAAATTGGTGAGCAAAGTGTGGCTGGCAGACAGCTTGTAGTTTCCCAGTGGCATTTTGTTGTGCAATAAGACCTGTTTTCACCCATTCAAGCCTGTTTCCAGATTGTGCCCAGATTGGGCGAAAAATGAAGTGCGATAATCTCCTTTGTTATGTAACTGTAAAGGATAATGACTCCAACAGGCAGAAGAAAAAAAGAAGTGCTTACCCTTCAACTGTCCTAATTTGGCAGGGAGTGTTCCTGTTATTCCTCTGTCCTTCCACTTTTTCAGTTATTTTAAAATGTCCCAGCTTTTTTCTTCTCCTAGATCCCCCCTTTATCCTCATCTCATTACAATTGCTGCAAACTGAATTCACAGTACAAAAGTACTTTACATTTAATTCAGTAGGTAGGTAAGAGAATCTTGTTTTTCCCAGTAGACTCTGGCAAAAGCCAACTACCAGTACTGCAACATCTCCTAGTTTGTGTATTCTTCTTTATTAATAACTTTTGCCATTTGGACCACACTCTGATGTTGTTTGACCACATGTGTCCTGATGAAATGTTGGAGGGTATGCAAGTGGCAA
The DNA here is from genome assembly GCA_034509955.1 of Urosaurus nigricauda. NCBI lineage: Eukaryota > Metazoa > Chordata > Lepidosauria > Squamata > Phrynosomatidae > Urosaurus > Urosaurus nigricauda. The sequence continues at coordinate 106,023,247 of JAOEGL010000002.1, forward strand.
CCCTTGTTGACCACCACAAACATATCCAGATAAACAAGGATTTTTTTTAAAAAAAATTCAAGATCTTTCATGTTCTTTATGAAGAAATCATTCAGATTTTGGCTTTAATAAAAAGAACCAAATGAAATCTTTAGATGGGGAGTGTTTGAGCCTGAAGTTTCATCCTAGTTCATAGTCCTATGCTATATGCACATTGGAAAGGTAAATCATTATTTAGTAAAATCAAAGTTTTACATTATATCTGAATCTGACTAGAGAATATTCACAAAATAGTTCATAAGCCTAGAATTACTTCTATTTTCTTCTCTGCCTCCATTTCCCCCAAGGAAGAACTTTGGAAGTTATCTGAGATAGCCCAGATTCCTCTTGCTTAAAAGTTTCCTTTTTGGATCTACAAAGAATAAAACCACTGAGAAATTGAATCTGCCACCTCACCAACTTCTTTTATGGTGGGCTTGAAAGTGGGTCATTCTTCACAACAGCTGGGATGATACTGAAAGCACTCTGCTTGGTGGTTTGAGAAGGTGCAGAAGGGCTTGATGCCTTCTTTGGAATTGTCCCAGATTTCTTTCCTTCCAACCAGTATGTTATCATATCACCTTTCCCCTTTAAAAAGAAGACAAAAGTAACACAGCATATCAGTAGCATCAACAACAATACGTTTTGATACTTATCCTCACTGTTAGCCAAAGTGCATTTTTCTAAATTTTGGTGTGTGTGTGGCATTCCACATGACCCCAGATGTACCCTGCAGATGACCCCAGTACCACCAGGGCGCTGGTAGGAAGGTCACACCAAGGACACCTGGAAAATCCCATCCCAAGGGGAAAGGAAGCAAGTTTTAGTAGATCATATTGGAAATCATCAGAGTGCAAGACATTAAACTGGTTAATGGAAACAAGATGGAAATGTGCAATGCACATACACACACACACACAGAGCAGGGAAAGATAGGAGGGAGAATAGTCCAAAAAAGAAGAGTCACTCCAGAGATGCAGATACAAGCAACAGTCCTTCCAAAGTACTCCAAATGTTGACCTCATTTAGTGCTTGACAGTAGCTTTTCCCCTGCTTACTCGGGAAGGCTAGAGGTAAAGAAAGTCTGGAAGCAAAAATGACATTAGGTGTGTTTGCACTCTGAGGCAAATTAGGGCTAAAGAAAATAACCAAGGTCAGCTGTTCCATTAGGACGAATAAGGCATCTCATGTTTTTAAATGTCTGAATTGTTTAATTGTTTTTTTAAAAACTTGTATTTTGCATATTTTATAGTGTTTTAACTTGGACTGTTTTAGATTTGTAAGCATCCTTGAGTCCCTGTACTGGGAGGAAGGCAGGATATAAATAGACATAAACATACACATAAACGTAATAATAATTATTTCTTGAACTGGCCTCACATAGAACAATTTCTCATAAGAAATCTGGGAAAGGGTTTTTCTACAGGTTGAGTCTCCCTCACCCAGAATTCTGAAATCTGAAATATTCTGAAAACCATCCTTTTTTTCATGGGTGCTGACACAGTGACACTATTACTTTCTGGTGGTTCATTATATACAAACTTTATCTCATGCACAAAACTATTAAAAATATTGCATACAATTACTTTCAGGTTATGTGCATAAGGTGTAAAACATAAGTGAATGTTGTGTTTAAACCTGGGTCCAATCTCCAGTATATCTCATTATGTACGTATATGCAAATACAGGTATCCCAAGATCCAAAAAAATAAAATAAAAAATAAAAATAAAAAATCTGAAATCCCAAACACCTCTAGTTCCAAGCATTTTGGATAAGGGAGGCTTAACTTGTATTAAGAAGTCAGGCAAAGATTTCTAAAAGTTAAAAGCGGTGGGGCTGAAGCCTATAAGTGTCCCTCATACCATTGGGATCTTCCAAGCTCTGCTTAGAGCTAGTGGCTTTTATATCATACCTTTATCTACCAGGACTAAGATTTCACATTAAAAATAGCTCCCAGTTAACTTAAGCACAAATTAGACCTTTGGGCAATGATCTCTCTCAATATTTTGATCAAATTGCAGTTACTGGTATTCCTTTGGAGAGGCACTGAGTCTAAATGTGCCCTAAGGAGCCGCCTGCAAAGGACTATTATTCATGCTTCAGTCGAGGGAGCACCAGCTGAATCTAAGGGGTTAAAGCAAAAGCCTTCCAGAAGACTGCAACTCATTTTTCCTTTGGGAAAGCCCGAACACAAACGTTTCATATTTACCTTGACTTGCAAATTCCCTCGGCACACTAATATGTACTCTCCAATCTGTTCCAACAGCTGGTATGTGTTTGAACTGCACTGTATTTTGAGAGCTAAAGAGAAAGAGATGAGAAGCCATGTCACTGTTATATCTGCATCCGTTTTCAAAGATACCTAACAACAGATACTGACCATTCACCAGGCCTAAATGCAGCCAAGAGATTCAAAATTCCTTAGCTTGTTTAATTTGTTTACTACTTCTATCCTGTCAATTGATATGCTCAAAAAAAAAAAAAATTTTTGACCAAAAAGCCTGACTTGACTTATCCATGAGTCAATGTAAATACTATATCTTAATCTATATCTATATCTTATTCCCTGTGAAAGCAAGAATATAATCTGTCCTGGAAGCACTGACCTCCTCTGCTCTCTCATCCATCCTGCCTTAGGAGTGAGCACAAAGAGCTATATCTGCTGGAATTTTGTAAGTTTTTGACATTGTTATGACATTGTTATCCTTTAGATCCTTTGCTATATGCCCCTAAGTTTTACCCTTGACTTATTCACAGGACATAGCAAAATCCACAATTTTGGCTCAAAAACCTGCTCTTGACTTATTCACGAGGCTGACTTATAGTCGAGTATATATGGTGTATATGCAGCTGATGTTAAGAAAGGCTTAATACCCAGCCCTCCCTCTGACAGTGGAGTTTATCATATGACAGAATTTGGGGGTATAATGCAATGGCAATCCAAATGCAATCATGGGGTTTTACGTTATTGCAAATGAGTGTATCTCACGCAATTTCAGGCGATGGGAAGTCATTCCGAACGCAATCATGGTGTTTCACATAATTGTGTATTAGAGTATCTCTTGCAATTTTGGGCAATGGGGGTCATTTTCATGAAATGGGAAGCCATTCTGAACGCATTCCTAATGCAATCAGATTTCACGTAAATTCGCTAAACTAGCAAATTCACCTAATTGCAAATTGGCTCCATTCACAATGGAGAGAAATTCCTCCCATGTGATAAACTCCAGTGTTTCCTGGATCCTTTTAGCTTCTTACTGCTTTATCACACTAGGGGGAAAACATTTAAATGAGAGTTAAATGAGAGTTAAACAGACATTTCCTGTATAACTTTTGTTTAACTCTCGTTTAAATCCTGTTTGCCCCCTACTGTGATAAAGCAGTTATAAGTTTACCTTTCTGCATCCAAAATATGACTTTCAGTCATGTGAAGCTTCACTTGGTCTTGTCAAATTTTCTACCTCTCTGCTTCCTGTGTCTTTAACAGCAGTTCCAGTACAAATAAAAGAGGCAGGTAGAAGCATTGAAGTCAAGTGATGAGAAATACTTTACATATTTTATCTTCGACTTTACAATAATCACAGGGGCCTGGTACAGACAGGCAAAAAGAAGTGATTTCAGGCTGGCTTGAAGGTATGACACATGCCTTGAAACCAGCAGAAAAGTGCTCTTATGCAGAGAAAAGCCGTTTCAAAAAGAAGCAGCTTTTTCCTGCTCTTTCTGGCTTGAAGCCTTGTCATGTGGTCATGACATGAGCACTCCAGCTGCCTTGGGAGCCGTCAGTGTGGTTGGTGGGGTTTCAGTGTGGCTTCAGAAAAGGCAGCTTCAGGGCACTTTTTCTTGCCCATCTATTTTGCCCCAGGGTCATTTTTTAAAAAAGTTGATGACCTCCGTTTCAATGGGCACAATCCACTTGGAAGTTCTGTATACTGAAACAAATGGAGCCTGCATAAGGTAAGATAGATTTTGTTTAATGGGTCTTGCACAGGGGGATCTCTAGTACAGAAGTAGACAACCTCTGTGATCCAAAGCCTAGATCTCCCGGATCTGGGAGCCACTCTGTCCCTTTGATATGAAGTTATACGTTTATGGTTTCTCACTGAGATCTGGTGATTTCTGCTGTTTTAGTTACCTTACCTTCACTGGTAGACTCCATCCTGGAAGCTGTGTTGACTGTGTCCCCAAACAAGCAATATCGAGGCATTTTTGTTCCAACAACACCTGCCACAACTGGCCCTGAAAAAGACAAAAATGTTCAAGAAGACTATCAACTCTTCAGTACTAATTAAAATTCATTATAGTGTTAGATAAGAGCCCAGACAGGAAAATTACCCATCTTGTGATGGATCACTGGATTAAAAAAGGTGAGAAAATAACATTGACTATCACAGTGGAAAGAGAATGAAAAACAGCATTGGACAAGAGTTTCAGGACACTCCATGTGTTAAGGAAGAAAATCTTTATTATTAGTAAGACAACTAGATGTGGTCTGACATCCTATTAGTGAATTATGCAGATATTATCTTATATACTCATCTAGAAGTCTAAAAATGTATGCCAAAAATTGACCCCAAAATCCTAGGCCGACTTATTAATGGGTCAGTATGGTAATGTAATAGCATCTTTTTCAACTTTTCCCTTAGAATCATAGAATCATAGAGTTGGAAGAGACCACAAGGGCCATCCAGTCCAACCTCCATGCAGGAACTCTCAATCAAAGCATACTCAACAGATGGCCATCAAGCCTCTGCTTAAAGACCTCCAAGGAAGGTCTTTGCAGTTTCTTTCTGTCTTGAGCCAAGCAGACAGAGTCCTTGGAGATTGATTGATTGCTGTTTGATTGATTGATTGCTGTTTGTTCAACAATCCCTCTCCCACCCAGGCACTTGACTGTCTTGGAAGTGAAGGCTGAAACACTGAAGCCTCGTATTGATTGCTGCTTCCCTCTTGCCCCTGGCATACACACGCCGAAGGATCCTCCTAGTTTTACACTTGACCTATCCACAGGTCACGTCAAAATCCATAATTTTGGCTCCAAAACCTGCCCTTGACTTATATATGATGTTGACTTATAGTCAAGTATATATACAGTACTGTAAGTCCCTCCTGTGGACATGCTCCAGCTTCTCAACATTTGTTTTAAATTGTGGTGCCCAGAAGTTTTCTAGGTGAGGCCTGACCAAAGCAGAATAGAGTGGTACTATTACTTCCCTTGATCTAGACTCTATACTTCTATTGATGCAGACTAGAAGTGCATTGGCCTTTTTAGCGGCTGCATCACACTGTTGACCCATTTTTAATTTTTGGTCTAGTAGGACTTATAGATCCATTTCAAATGTAGTCTTCAGAGCCACTCAAAGAAGCCACGTGCTGATATTGACCCTGGATATGCAGAATTTGTGCCTCCCTATAACTGGCCTTGATCAACACGCTGGCTGCAGGATTCGGAACCTGCTGAGGTTTCTGAACAGTTTTCAAAGCCAACTGGCACCATCCTCTAGGATTCAATGCACATTGGTGTACATCTGGCTATAAGGATTTATCCAGACGCCTCTCAAGACTTCCCCTGCTCTCCATCAGCCATTACATGGCTGTGTAAGAGGTAAGACATGAAAAATGTAAGTTTACAGGGAAAGAAGGCAGAAGACATGGCACAGTTTTACCTGAAAAACCTTTATGCTACATCTTTGCAATATAGAATCTCAACCATGTTTTAAAGAAAAAAGTTGGTACTTAATAGGTAGAACTGCAGTCAATAGTTTATTTGTCTGCATCACAATGTCCACTACAAAACATTCTGATCATACAGTGTATCTGGTACATACTACAGATATATCTACAGTAGACAAAGGAATCACAAAGAAGATTAGAAACAATATGCTATGAGCTATATATGCGTATGCTCTCCCACCGCTCTCCCACCCCAGAATACCAGATTCAGACATCTGGAACAAAACATATTTTGTTGCACAGCTCTTAGAGGTCCAGTTTCACTTCTCCCTGGTTCTCTATGAAGTTAATGTGATAACTCTGCAATGGATGCAAGTTCCTAAAACCTGCAAGGCTATTTGCCTCAAGATTAATACTGCTAATGGCCCTATTTGACTTGGTATAAACCATGGCAGTGTCCGCCCTACATACCTGAATGGATCCCTGCTCGGATCTTTAGCTGGGTGTTTGGTTTATGTGGAATCCTAAATGACCTGCATACTGAGACAAGGTCCAGAGCCATACTTGCTATTTCACTGGCATGGCAAATGCCATTCTCTTTGGGCACTCCTGACACAACCATGTCTGAAAAGGAAGAAACAGAACAATTGCTCACACTAGCAGCTGCAGACTACAATCACAATACAATTTCAAACATGCATACACAAGCAAAATAGAAAAGCAAACTGTATTCATTTATCTGTACTAAGTTTCATTGAACATCTGTAATAGTGTTTCTTAATTCTTAATTCACAGAGAACTGACTCAGTGGTTAGGACATATTAGTGATTTCCTCACAAGTCTCCAAAACATCTGATGCTGCTTTTTTTTTCTAGGGCACTGTGAGAAATTAAAATGGCAGGAATTGAAATGGTTGCCCTCAGCTTCACAGCCATTCAAGATGAAAGACAGAAGGGTGTATTGTGTTTCCTTGTGGGCCCTGCTAGGCTTCCACAGTTGCTGATTGTGGAGAAAACAGCAGATTGTAGAAATAACATCTTATACCCTGTATGCTTTTCATACATACTGCTGCTCTATGCCTTCTGTCATTTTTGCTGTTTGACCTTTTAGACTCACTTTGCAATATTTACCACCCTCTCCTCCATCTCTCTGTTGAGATATACATATTTACACACTGATGTAGCCACTTTGTACATTATACATTATACACTTAGTATTTTAGATCTCGCACCTTTTTGTTGTTGTTGTTTTTGAGGGAGGGTTATTTTAAGGAGGAAAACTTGTAGAAAAATCAATTTGCAGCTTTGTGAGCATATCAGTTTTTGTTCATCCTGGTTATTTAGATCTTTCATCTCTGTTTCACCATCCAGTAATAATATTTGCAAAAGAAATTATTAGGGGAAGTGTCCTCACAAAGGGTTATTAGATGCAGGAAACATGATGTTTACATTCACACAGAACATTTCAAATGTACAAAGCAGTTTGAATGTGTTGTTTCAATATGTTTACATCATTTGTATAAAGTCTGCTACAGGTTGTGTATTCTTTATCCAAACTGCCTGGGAGAAGTGTTTTCAATTTCATATAGACTCAACCGGTATTGTCAAACCCTCTTCAAAAAGCAGATATGAGCAAAGAAAAAACATTCTGGAATATGAGGGTGTATCCAAAAGTTTTAAAGATCACCTTTTAAAAAAATTGACAGAAAATTCGCTTTGATTTGTAGTTGTTAGCTTATTTCTATGTAGTCACTCTCTAGATTTATACATTTTTCCCAGCGTATCTTGACCCTCCAAATACCTGATATTGTAGAAGCCTGCAGATTGCGCCTGATGAGGATTTTACACTTTAGTCACTTCTGGCAGAGCCAGTCACAAAAATAAATGATGGAATGAGCTGATTTTCTCAGCAATGTGCACTTAGGGACCAATGATGACACTGACAAAATTTCATCAATATGCCATAACTTCCGGGTGATAATTATTACTTTATGATACCCCCTCATAAGGCGCAATCTGCAGACTTCTACAATATCAGGTATTCAGAGGGTCAAGATACGCTGGGAAAAATGCATAAATCTAGATAGTGACTACATAGAGATAAGTTAGCAACTACAAATCAAAACAAACTTTCTGTAAATTTTTTAAAAAGGTGACCATTAAAACTCGTATTTGGGTTGAAATAAAAGCTAAAAGGGGGGGCTGACTAACTCACTGTTTGTGGTCTTAGCTGCTATACTACACACTGGAAATTGAATACAAATAACCTAGGCCAGCAAAGGTTTATCATGATTTTATCAGTTTAGTATGCCAAGATTCATAATTAGAGTTCAGTGACCTTTTGATCAATTGAGATGCCCCCATTTTATTTTTTAATCTCTCATTTGGAGTGAAAATCCCTGAAGATCTAGCAATACTTGTTCTGAAGTACTCACAAGCATCTCCTATTGTTTCCACCTTGTAGACATCATAATTATCTATGATTTCATCAAAGGTTGTGTAGAGTTTATTGAGGAAGTCAACCACTTCATAAGGTGTACTGGTGCTAGAGAGCTGGGTGAAGCCAACAATGTCACTGGAAAAAGAATTTGCAAAAATGCTTTGATCCAACATTTTAATGAACCATTTCAAATTATGCTGTATTGTGTTTCCTCCGATTCTTTTCTTTCCAAAATTATTTATGAGAATTGTTGGTTTTTTGGGGGAAGGGGGTTATCACAATGGGAAGCCGTGAGACCTTGACCATATACAAGATAATGGCCTAAATCCTGTTGTTAGTCCAGACTAGAGTAATTGAATCAGTAGGATTTACCTACATGTTGACACACCAACCAACAATTGATGGGACGTGGATGCTTTGGATGCTCTAGTTAGGACTAACCAACAGGAAGCCAGTCAATGTGTTTTTGGCTAAACGGGTAATTCCAGGGCATCTGAATAGCTAAGATTGTGGCAAGGAGTATAGACCCCCCCTTTTTTAAAAAAAATAAAAAATATTGTATCCAGTATTTTGCACTTGTACATTTTTGGCATCTATTTGGATTGCAATATGTCCATGTAGCAAAAAATGAACAAAGAAATGATTGAAGCTGGCTTATACTATGTTCAGTCTGTGAAAAATAATATCTTTGCTGAGAAGTGGGGGTTTTTTTGTACTATGCAAATTCATTACATTTAAGCATTTAATTAGTGTATGGAAGGCAGGTAATTAATTGAACTAATTGGAAACATCAATAAAACTGTAACTAATTGAGACTTTCAGTACATCTGTCATCATTGCTTCCCATCACTGCTCACGAACTCATGACTTCTATTTTCAATAGTTCAGATTATGTGTTCCAAAATAATTCAAATTTTGGATTAGATTTCCCAGACTGTCCCTTACTGGCTGGGAACTTGTGGGGCATGTAATCTATACAAATATCTTTTCATAATTCTGCAGAAAAATTGTTTCTTTCTTTATTTTTGAAGCCATGGTATAAATATATAATGAAGAAGATTTGAACTTTGGGGGTCCTACTATCTGGGGAAGCTAGGTTTTGTTCCTCTCAAGTTTATCCCATACCACAGCCTGCTCACCTGACTCCAAGCAATACCTGAATTACCCTATAATAATAAAAAATAATAACATTTATTTATATCCTGCCTCGCTACAAGATGCAATACAATCTATATCTTCAAAGCCTAAGGTTTTATTCCAAGTCCAGAATATATGATGAAACATATAATTCTAGAACTCATCATTGAAACATCCTTGTAGTTCAGCTACCACAGACATACAAGATGGCCAATCAGAGAGTATTTTACTAGTTGGTAATTTAAAGTGAATCTGTTAGATTGTCAGGTGTGAGTCCTAAAATCCTGCAAATTAGCAGTGGGCAATAAATGCCTTTCCAGCGGTTTTTGGGCTACAATTCCTATAATCCGTCACCACTGACTATGTTTGGTCGGGAAAGGGCATTATAAATAAATATTATGGTTATCATTATTATGGGAATTGTACTCTAGCAACAACAGGTGACCTATCCCTATATTAAACAAATGTTACTGTGGACCTACCTCAACTCAGCTGATACTGTTCTGCCATTGAGCTGCCTTTAGAGGGCAAGCAGCTGTGCCCAATCAAAAATAAAAAGCAAAAGGTTTTAAACTTATGGAATAAATGTTGCTCAGGTAAAATCTAATCATGTCAAGTTAGTAGATTTTTGACTGATGTTTAGAAGTTGAATATTACCCTTCCAAATCAGAAAAGCCAGTACTCCTGTTTAAATTATTTAAATTACCACAATTGTACAAGCTATCAAATGTGTGCACAGCAAAGCTCTGATGTATGGGAGACTAACGTGGAGGGAACCCTTCCCAATTCATTCAATGGTGGAGAGAAACCGAACTCTGAATTGGAATTTGTGTCCAAGAATGTTGATTACTGTTTCATATGTTTCAAATGTATTTGTTTATAGGACAAAAGAGCTCAATAATGCCAGTCCCCCTTCCCTATGAATCAATTAAACTTCATTTGCAAAGGGCGTATATAACTTCTTGTCTACATTTTAGATTTACATCTGTTGGGCATGTTTAGCTTTCCCTGTTGCCCATCCTGTCATGTATAAATCTTGCACATCTTCCTTAAATCTTGCCTTGCCTTACATAGACAAGCCATGTAAGCATAACTCAGTAGACATTAATCAGCAGAATTTTAATGGACTTGCTCGCTGAATGCAGAAAGTTGAAGTTGAAGAAACGATTCAATGAAACAAAAAGAAAGTGTAAGATTTTTGCTGTTGTTAAGCCTCGGGCTACTCAGTGGAATGTTAAAAGAGATTAGATCAGATCCCATGAAACTTTGGCTCTAGTTTATTTAACTTCTAAGGGAGTAGATGTTCTTTAAAATTGAATTGCTTGTGTGGCTATAGATATATTCATGTAACTAGATTAGCATCATCTATGCTAACCCTAGTTCCACAACTGTGCTGGGTTCTGAAGATGGTGGAGGAGTATGTTACTCATCGTAGGCACCAGGGATAGTCTGGACCTCAGCTGTAGCTGGAGTTTTTCCTACTCCAGCTTGCATTGTTATATGTCTGGAAAGCCAATTATATAAGGATATAGGAGAAAAAGAAATGTGTCTCTCATCATGGGCAGCGGTACCTCTATAGAACCACCTCTTCTCCATCCTTGGAAAATAGTTCCCACAGGCTAAGTAGTTTGCACCCATAAGTTCATTTCCACTTACCTGAAAAAGATGGTGGAGTTAATGTAACTTTGAGCCTGTGAGGGTTTTCCTTGCCTTAAATCATCAGCCACCTGTTTTGGTAACATGCCTATTTTGAATAACAAACAAAAGCCATTATTACTATCTTAAAATGCTGACTCAGATACACTGCATTAACAAAAACAGGCTTACGGGACAAAATCCAATTGACTAACATATCCATTCCTCCTCAGACATCTAAATGTCAACCAGGGATAGGAAAGGTGAAGCTCCTTAGATTACTGATGGGAATCACTTGGCCTTCCAAATGTTGTTGGATTGTAATCCCCATCATTCCTTACCATTGCCTATGCTGACTAGGAAGGCTGGGGCTGCAGCAGTCCAACAAGGCCTGGAGGGTAGTTTGATTTCCACTTCAGTGTAGATATAGACAAAACTCTGTTAAATGGATGGATGGCCATATGTCAGGGATGCTTTGATTCTGTGTTCCTGCATGGCAGGGGGTTGGACATGATGGTCCTTGAGGTCTTGTCCAATTCTATGATTCTATTTTCCTATGATTCTATGACTGCTGGGAAAGCAGGAAGCCCACTAACATAGTAACACAAGATGGTTGCTGCTTTCAAGTGCACATGCAGGGAGCCCCACCTAAATGGCATAATGCATCTGCTTGAACAATTTACTCGAGGTTCTGGATGTTTCATTGTCTGAGCTGTGAAAGTGTCAAACTGTGTGCACAATGGTTCATTGCATGAGTAGTTTAACTCCATAGGATCCTGGCCTAAGGGCGCTTCCAGATGGAAGGTTCCTCATGCTACCAGTCAAAAAGTATTATGTTCTAATGCCTTTCTCTTATTAAATGAGTCTTTTCTGATAAGACAAAGACAGAAGTGATGTAGGAGCGTAGCAGGATTTCAAACAGGTGTGATAACATCTGGACTCCTGCAACATACCTTGAAGGAGGCAAGGCAATTGCACAATAAAAACCTCCTCTGGAAGACTCTTTGATCTAGTTCCTCTATATTTAGTATTATTTTCCAGTTATGAAAATGTCCATATCAGGCAAATATGGCAACTTTCAAGCTCTAGAGTCTCCCAGCTGACTCATACTCTGTCTAGAAGCCATAAATGGTAAGATTCCAAAATAGAAATGCTTTATTCAGACATTTCCCTCTTCTTTCCTGTTATTTCCAGTCTTTTAGACTTTTTCAGACCTTTGATTGCATTTGTATATCATATTTTTATTAGATTTTTAAAATTATTGGGGCTTTTTAGATTGGCAGGAAAGTGTGACATGAAGTTGCACTTTCCTTAATGCTTAGCAGCTAGACTGCAAGCTCCAGGTGTGCACTTAAAAGGTACAGGGCTGCTAGACTGAGGGGTGTGGGAACGACTTATCTGAGGTCTTTTCTGTGGCTCAGCAGCTACATGGGAAGCGGTCAGAACGCTACAAACACAGGCGGAGCAGCTACATGGGCGGCAAGGAACGCAGCTTTTAGCCGTGGTGAACCTTTAAATTTTTTTTCCTTGCTGGCTGCGAACTGCGCAATTCCTCAATGCCCTGCAGGTGTAAAAGCTGGGGTTTAACCGCGAAGTTTTTTAAAGCTCCCAAACCCTAGCTCCATCCCTAATCCGAACCCTAGACATGCGCAGTAGGGACTCTGGGATGCCGTTACTGTTATTCTACTGTGGATAACATGTCAATTCATTCACAAAATAAAGGGGTTCATTCATGATGCACCAGTGCAACGGCACAGTTTAAAAAGGCGGAGGAAACGCAATGATAATTTGACGGATCCTCATAAGTATACATTTGTACTGTGCAACTGCGCAGGTTTGCGAACTGCGCAAACGCAGTTACACCATACAGTCAAATTATCATTGCCGGCTGCGAACTGCGCAATTGCGCAGTTCGAAGCCGGCAGCCGGCAAATGTATACTTATGTATACTTATGTATACTTATGAGGATCCGTCAAATTATCATTGCGTTTCCTCCGCCTTTTTAAACTGTGCCGTTGCACTGGTGCATCATGAATGAACCCCTTTATTTTGTGAATGAATTGACATGTTATCCACAGTAGAATAATAGCAACGGCATCCCAGAGTCCCTACTGCGCATGTCTAGGGTTCGGATTAGGAGTGGAGCTAGGGTTTGGGAGCTTTAAAAAACTTCGCGGTTAAACCCCAGCTTTTACACCTGCAGGGCATTGAGCGTTTTAATTAGAAGTGAAGTCCACACCACGCATGCTCCCAACCCACGATCCATTATGATCCGCACCTGTATCGCTGCCTTTAAATGGGTGCTTTAAAGAGACAGAGCCCCATTTAACCGTGCAACTACACCTTAGCCTTTAGATGCAATAGCAATTTTGCGCCCTATTTAAAAAAGTAGTGGGGAAATCAAGCTACTTTTTAAAGGCACTTCTTCTCCCTTAAAACTCCAAAATAGTGTTTTCATGGCACACTTTCCCTTTTTCTCATCTAAAGGCTGGGCTTTCATGCAGCCATCAACACACCTCTTTTTGCCAATGTAAAATGGGCCATACTTTCTCAAATTATTTCCTTCTTTCCTTCCTGACCTACCTTGTCTTCTTTGTTACCCTCTCCTTCTTCTCTGCTGGAATTCATCAAACAATATTCAGTGGTGGCTGGTGGCTGCCATGTCAATGAAATGGTAAATCCCCTATGGGCTTTAGTCTTAAATTGCTAAGAGTTGTCCATGGTGCTGAAGCCTAACTCCAAATTAGGTTCAACACCTTGGACAGCTCCTATAAATATAAGATTCATCATACCATTGGCATAGAATGAACAAGCAGATTCATCATTCTACTGATATGGAAGCCAACACCTACCATGACAATATCCACTGATATATGAAATATGGTCTCTCAGACCACTCTGAAAATAACGGAAAGAGATAAAGTTGAAGCACCAAAAGTTTCTTAGTCCTTTTCACTACAGGCTGAGACAATCCACTTTTCAGTTTAACATTTTAACATTTGCTGTTGCCTTGCAAGGATCTGAAAGCAGTGTGTGGGTTTTTCTTTGTACATTAATAGTTTTATTAAATGCAGCCACCAGCCTCAAATGCAGTCAATAAATTTGGAAGCTTTTAAAACATCTCGCAATTGTAGCTATATGAGGACTAACAACTTAAGAACTAGCAGACACAAAGATAAAAAGAATTTTTTTCTTAAAAAAAAGGAACCACCAATATATACTGAAACCTGCTTTTAACAAAATCCACATATCAGTTGCTTAGAATATGCTGTACTGATGCTTACTATACAACAAACGGTCTGTCTTCTGCTTTTCATGCATTAAGTCTTGCGTCCTTTCTGCTACTAACACTTCCAGGTGTTTACTGTATTTCTCCATCTAAGTAAACAAAAAATGTATTCAGCATGAGCAACATCTGAGGATCTTCTGTGTGGGAGGATAATCAACCATGCATTCACTAGCGGCAGACTCACACATTGCTATCAGGTTTCTGCATAAAGGTCTCCGAGAAGATTTTGCATAGCTACCATCACAGGCCCTCTGCAAGAAAATTGAATTTCTCTGAGGCATCACAAAAACTCTCTTGAAAAGAAGTCTGAAAGCCCTGGCATAATAGCAGATGATCAACTATTATACACATTACACAACAGCCAGTTGCACACCAAGTGAATGCATAATATGAAGGGAAGAGTTTATCCCTAAACTCAGGGATTACAGTGGTAAGCAACAAAGTGGGGTCTTCACCTCCTCCAGACCCCCATGGAACACCCTAGTTTCCAGTGATGTATTTAAGCCTTGACTCCAAGTCTCACCTTCAAGTCTCAAGCTGGGCCCAAGTCCTTGCAAGATACTTTCAAGTCAAGTCTTACACAGTATTACAGAGAATCAGGTAGTATTTCACTATTACAGTGCTCCTTTTATTGTTGTTTTGTGCCTTCATGACATTTCTGATTTACGGCAATCCTAATCTGACCCTATCACAGTATATTTTCCAGCGACTTTCCCCCTCTTCCTTCTACCACTATTTCCAGCTTCCACCCCTGCTTCTCTTTGCTCTTCTCTTCAGTCTAGGCCCCCTTGTCAACTCCTTGCCAGTTTCCCTCCCTTTTCCTAACTGCGTAGCTCCAGCCTGCAGACCCTCTCTCTGTTTCTTTTAAAGTGGGGAAGAGGAAGAGGAAGGGAATCTGCCAGGTGATTCAAATGAAGCTGTTGTAAGGACGAACCAAGAGAGCATCAGGCCAGTGGCATCCCTAGGGTTGGCATCACCCAGTACGGTAACTCATGGTGTCACCCTCCCACTTCCTCCTCTTTCACACCCTACAGAATCCTTAGTAAAGTGTTTTTGCTCTAATGTTACTTGTGAATTCCCATATGCCACTAGAATGCCATGCTAATAGTTGTGACATCATAAGCAATGAGCAAAATTAAAATTATTACTTTCCAATTAGAATATCATATGCACAACCTAAATTTATTTACCTAAACACCTAAATGTATTTACAGATATAAAATGAAGATGTGATGGTTTCAAATAAAATTTAAAAAGGATTGTGAAATTGTGAAATTTCAATTTTAAAAAAAATCTGGGACCCCTTCTTTTTTCCTCCCACTGAGCTTCACCTCACTCCCACCATCTCTTAAAACATTTTAAATAGAAGCAGGTGAATGCCACAGTCCATTTCTGCCAAAAGGGAGGTGTTTGAGGAGCAGGATGTAACCCCCCCCCCTTTAGGGTGCCACCTGGTGTGGTCTGCACCCACCTAGTGACACCACTGCATCAAGCCTTTGATCAGACTGCAGTTAGAGAGGACAATGTGTGGGTGGGTGAGTGAGTGAGACTGAAAGAGAGCACTGAAGGACATAAAATGTGGGAGCACCGGAGGAAGGAGGGAGCTCGTGTGGAAAGGAGTTACACTAGAGTCAGACTGCAAAAAGACCAAGCTCTTCCCCTCTACAGCTGAGCCACCCATCTCCCTGCCTTCTTCTGATCTTCTTTCTCTTCTCTCTCTCTCTCTCTCTCTCTCTCTCTCTCTCTCTCTCTCTCCTTTGCTCTGCCTGGGAGAGTTATTTACAAAGTTATTTACAAAGGGAGCCCAGCATTCAGAGACTACTCAGTTGCTCACCCAAGCATCAGGATCTACACCTTTCATGGCCTCAGGCTTTCAGAGCTCTTTTGGGCTCCTTGATTTGTTTGTTGTCTCTCTGCCTCCTTCTCTTCCTCTCCACCACTGCCTCTTTGTTGGTTTGAGCTCAGTGTGAATAGCTTAGGAGTGAGGTCTCTTAAGAGAAGCAGCAGCAACAAAAAGCTTTCCAGTCTCATTCCAAATCAACAAGCAAGCAACCAACCAAATGAGAGGGAGAGAAAAAGATGGTAAGCAAGAAGGGGGGCCACTGCACACACATGAGGAGAAGGTGGTGGTGACTGAAGCAAAGCAAGGTGGTACAGAGGTGAAAGAAGGATGCATGTGTTATGCTAGCAAACCAAGGCCAACAAATCTGTTGCTAAAAATATGCAAGTCTTGAGTCCGGTCAGTCAGTAATTTACTACCAAGTCAAGTCCACTGCAGTAGTGATTTAAGTCTGACTTGAGTCTAAGTCAAATGACTCAAGTCTACATCACTGCTAGTTTCCCACCACCCAGTCATTCTCCTCAAAACCTCTGAAGCAGAAATTCACATTTAAAATAGTTTGCAGGGTATTTTAAACATTTTTTAAAAAAGTATTTTAAACATTTTTTAAAAAGGTTGCAGGGGCAACAGTAAATCAGCATGTGTTCTATAGCAAAGCCTTTGACTATATAAATCATGAAAGGCCTATGGAACGCCCTTAAAGACATGGGAGTCCCATCACATCTGCTGTTCCTGATGAGGAATCTGTGCTTAGGACAAGAGGTTACTGTTCAAACAGAACATGGAGAACAGAATGGTTCTCAGTTGGCAAAGGGGTCAGGCAAGGATGCATCCTTTCACTCTGTTTCTTCCACTTATATGCAGAAAATATTATACGAAAAGCAGGCTTGGACACAGAAGAAAGAGGAGTGAAAATCAGAGGAAAGACCATCAATAATCTAAGCTATTCAGATGACACCATGCTACTAGCAGAAACCATCAGAGACCTAGGTTTATCACACTAGAGGGCAAACAGGATTTAAACAGGAATTAAACAGGAAATGCCTTATGTTTAACATAGGGCATTTAACATGCCTTATGTTTAACATAGGACATTTCCTGTTTAATTCCTGTTTAAATCCTGTTTGCCCTCTAGTGTGATAATTCAAGGAAGAAAGTGCAAAGGCCAGATTACTGCTGAATATAAAGAACACAAAAAGAATGACCATGAGGATCTGCACAAATTCAACCTCAAAACAAGGAAATAGAAATAAAGATTCCCCATACCTTGGCTCAAACAGTGATCAGAACAGGTGCTGCAGCTAAGAAATCAGAATACTAAGCATGGGGAAAGCAGATATGAAAGAACTAGAAAAGATCCTTAAAAGCAAAGACATACAACTAAGCACAAATGTTTGAATCATAGAAGCCATTGCATTCCCTGTTACCATGTATGGATGTGAAAACTGGACAGCTAAGAAAGCAGATAGGAAGACAATCAATCCATTTGAGATGTGCTGGAGAAGAGGGCTGAAGATACCATGGATAACCAAAATGACAAACAGATGGGTCCTTGAACATATCGTAAAGCCAGGAATCTTCCTGGAAACCAAGATGATTAAGTTGAGGCTTTCGTACTTTGGCCACACCCTCTACTCTTTCATACGAGGCTAAATTGGAAGTATAATTTAAGGTCAATTTGAATGCAATCATGGGTTTTATGTTATTGCAAATTAACTCTTCGCACGCAAATTCGGGCAAGAGGGAAGCCAATTCGAATGCAATCATGGGTTTTACTTTATTGCGAATTAAAGCTTCGCATGCAAATTCGGGCAGGAGGGGGTTATTTTCAGGTAATGGGAAGTAATTCCAAATGGAGCAGAGGTTCTTCCGAATGGAGCAGGGGTTCATGTAAATTCGCGAAACAAGCGAATTTACATGAATCCGCATTGGCTCCATTCGGAGTTGGGAGAAATTCCTCCCGTTTGAAAGAGTCTCCTGAGAAGGCACATGAAAGAGAGGAAGGCCACATGCTAGATGGATGAACTTTATTAAGAAGGTCACATGTATGAATTTACAGGACCTAAGCAGAACAGCAGAAGATAGGGAGTCTTGGAGATGTCTCATCTACAGGGTCACCATGAGTTGAGTTCAACTTGGAGGTGCTTAACAACAAAGGGGCACCCACTATTTTTAAAATCCCAGTATTCCTAAGCCAGACATGGGCTTCTGGCCACTTCCTGGTTCTTTTCAATTTTTAAATGTATTCTCTGCTTGTCAGTCCAGCAGGTCCCAAGGCAGGATATTGCACCTCAGATATTGCAGCTCCCTACCTCTCCTTTAGCTTTCCCCCTCTTACCTTATCTTCAAATGGTACATGTTCCTGTGGAATGTTTTCACAGCTTTCAAATATATCAGATACCAACTTGTGGACCTGCTAGAATGCTGAAGCAGCTACAGTTCTTGTGGACTTGCTAGAACTGAAGGAGCTACAGCTCTTACCAAAGTCATCATCATGTCCACTGGGCTAACTTTGTTCGGGTTCATCTTATGCAACAGCTTTTTGACTTGCTCAAAGGTCAGCCTTTCTGTTGGATTGCTCTTTCGACACCTCCTGATCAGCTGCAAAGGAAAGGGATAATACACAGCAAGTCATCCCTTCCAATTCAAGAAGTGGAGAGGTAGTGGCTGCCATGTCAATGGGGGTAGTGAATCCTTTTTGGGTTTTAGTCCAAACTGTCAAGGAGCTATCTGAGCTGCTGACCCTATTTGGGAGATGTGCTGGAGAAGGCATGGTGTTAGGATGGTGGGGCAAGAAAATGGGATAAATGTTAGAATACTTGTTTGTGTATACATGTGTATCCTTGACTAAAATAAGCTCAGGAAATTCAGGAAAGGAGAATTATCTATCTTCCCCTTCATGCTGCAAGCATTTGCTCCCTCTGAAAAACGTCCCCTGAGATCCATGGAGCTAACATGAATAATAAAAGGGTGCAGGGGGGCACTAATTGAAAACAGAGTCCCCCTATATTTTAATACAAAGCTTTCAGCTGCAAACAGTTGTGCATTTGTATGGGGCAAGTACTCACTGAATTCAGAAGGACACATTTCTAAATATGCATACACAAGATCTAGTTGCTGATGCATTAGGTTATTTCTTCTGTCTGTCTACAGTAATCTGACATGATCCTTGCAGGTAACTTTTCTCTATTATTCTCTGTACCATAAAGAATTCCGGTGAGAGCTGGAAGGAAGGAAGGAAGGAAGGACGGAAGGAAGGAAGGACGAATCCCAATGTCACCAGTTGTGGCATGGCCACATGGCCACACCTTCATTGGGGATAATGCAGACTTGAGCATCCACAGATTTTGGTATCCATGGGGGGTGGGATTCGGAACGGATCCCCCGTGGAAACTGAGGGCCAATTGTATATCTTTAGACTTTGAGATTTTGTCTAATTCTTTCATAGCTGCTCTTCCAATTCCTAACCATCTTCTGATTTCTTGACTGCAGTCTCTGTTCTGATCAATGTCTGATTTAAGGTGTTGGGAATTCTTAACTACTTTGATTTCCTTATTATCTAGGTTGAATTTATGTTAATCCTTTGTGGTCATTATTTTTTATCCCTTTATGTTAACATTAGGCCTGCCTTTGTGCTTTCTTCCTTGACTTTCTTTAGTGATTGTTCCAAGTCTGTGATGCTTTCTGCTCATAGTATGATGTCATCTGAGTATCTTAGATTGTTGATGTCCCTTCCTCTTTACTCCTCCTTCTTCAATGTCTAAACCTGCTTTACATATGATATTTTCTGCATAGAAGCTGAACAGATAGGGTGATAAAATGCAGCCTTGCCTGACTCCTTTGCCAGTTGGGAACCATTCTTTTTCTCCGTAATCTGTTCTTACAATAGCCCTTTGTCCTAAATGCAGATTGCTCATCAGGATTATCAGACTACCATTTCTTTATGAGCATCCCATAGCTTTTTACGATCTATGCAGTCAAAGGCCTTGCTGTAGTCTATAAAGAACATGCTGATTTTTTCCTGGAATTCTTTGGCTTGCTGTATTATCCATCATATGTTTGTGATGTGGTCCCTAGAGCCTCTTCCTTTCCTGAACCTTGCTTGGATATCTGGCAATTATCTCTCCAAATATGACTGGAGTCTATGCTGCAGAATTTTGAACATAATTTTGCTTGCATGGGAAACTAATGCTATGGTTCTATTATTGCTGTAATCTTTTGTGTCTCTTTTTTAGTGAATTGGGATTTGTATTAATCATTTCTGATCTGTTAGTCACTGTTTTGTTTTCCATATTTGTTGGCATATTTTGGTTAACCCAAATTGATTCTGTTTGTGTGGTTTGAAGCAATTCAGTTGAGATATCATCTTTTTTGGGGTGATTTATTGTTTCATTTTCTCTCAGTGCCACTTCCACTTCGCTTTTCAAAATTTGGGTTCATCTTCATTAGATGATTTACGTAACTTTAAAGTAAACAAGGAAGACATTGAAATGGTTCAAGATTTATCATACCTCAACGTAGTCATTAAACAGAATGGAGATGGCAGTCAAGAAATCAGAAGAAGACTTGTACTTGGAAGGGCATCTATAAAGGAACTAGACAAGATCTGAAATTTAAAGATGCATCATTCAATACTAAAGTTAGGATTGCCCATGCCTTGGCATTTCCCATTTCTATGTATGGTGGATAGACTCACTCAAAGAAGCCTGAGTCTGCAAGACCTGATGGTAAGTTGATGGTAAGGTGACAGAGGTCTCTCATTCATAGGATTGCTATAAGTTGAAGTTAACCTGAGGTCAGTTAACAAGAACACAGGAAAACCTACGAAAGGATTTCTTGGCAATATTTGTTCAGAGGGGTTTGCCTTTGCTTTCCTCTGAATCTGAGAGAATGTGCCTAAAGTCACCCAGTGGGTTTTGATGGCTGAGCAGGGATTTGAAACCTGGCCTCTCAGAGTTCAAGTCCAACATTCTTACACCATGCTAGCTCCCTCTCTCTCTCTTTCTCTCTCCGTGTGTGTGTGTGTGTGTGTGTGTGTGTGTGTGCATGCACAAAAAAGTGCAGAAATGTTAAAAACCATGTGGTATTTGACTATTTTCTTGTCTTCATGTCTTAAAATACTCTTGAAGAATGAGAAAATCTGAGTATACTCTTTACATCCTGCAGGATTTTGTTTAGTTTTATTTATTAATTAACCCCCTTATGGGGGCTTTGAAGAAATGAGATGAAATGCTGGAAGAGAGCATATTGAAGCAACCCATTCCTCCTACATAATTTCCTCAATCTAAAATTGGACAGATGGACCAGACGTTGCCCTTAGTAGTTCAGTGGAAAATATTCAAATACAATATACTGGAGCTTTCAACCAGTTACTTCTAGAGTGTTCAGAAATAGAATACCAGAATGAGTTTGAAGCATTCTTGGTCTTCGAAACCAAAGCATTTTAACTAATAACAATAATAATAATAATAATAATAATAATAGCTTGCATATTACTTAAAACTAGCACTAAATGATGTGAAAATTTTTAGATTTTTTTAAAAAGAAAAGCCAGAATCTCCCCCAGCTCTAAAATCTACTGACATTTTCAAAGGCAAAAGCTAGAATATTACAAAACTATTAACTATGATCATGGAACCCACAGTTTATAACCAAGGGAAGTCATAAACCTCCCGTGGCTGCATATTAAAAGCATCATTTACACCGTTCTGTGTTTCTGAGACAATCTGAAACTTGACTTTGTCAGAATAATACTATTTTTAAAGGATATCAAGACCACCCACTGTTTTGAGGTGTCTTGTATGAGAAATTGTAAACAGATCTTCATTTGGGTAGTCTTTTTAATAACAAAGAAGAATGGGAAAAGAAAACAAATTTGAAATCAAATTTATTAGAACAACCTGTTTCTCTATTCCCAGATCCTTTGCCTTGTAATTTGATCAACAGCTTTAGTTTCAAATATTTGCAAATGAGAACCAGAATCCTGTTGGGGACTTACATGTTTATAAGTAGATTGACAGATGTGGGAATGAGAATGGCACAATTATGTAACATTCATATCCAATAGAGGCTTCTTGTTATGGTACTATGTAGCAAAGCCAGCAAAGTCCCCAGTGCACATTGGTGCCCGATGCACAACGGGATTGATGTACAGCAGAACTGATGCACCTTCTATTGCTCCTGATGCATGTTGGGCACCAATGTACAGAAGTACTTTTGCTCATGTCCCATTATGTATCTTCACAATGCAGTAAAGGAAATTCTTACTGTCTCTTCTACATAGCTAGGTATACATAAAGTTATGTAAACCAATAGGTCATATAGGATTCTGGCTGAGAATTTTTATTTCAACAACATCATGGAAAATTCCATCTTCTGATTATAATACAGTTTTGCCCCTAGCTGACACCCCAGTATTCGACACTGCACAAAGGAAATTCACTCAACAAGAAATCAAAGAAAATCCATTAATATTAACTTTACCTCTATGTATTCTGTAGGGCACGGACAAGCATTCTCTGTTTTGGCCGATATTAATTCTGACAAAGGCGGGCATAAACAGTATTCTTCGGAATGTCTATCATCTCTCTGGAAAACACAGATAATACAGTTTTTAAATCTAAGCCAGGTTGGTATGGAATCATGGAACAATATTCAGCAAAAGATACATGTTGTAAAATCACTTATCTAAATCTAATTGTTAGTTCTATCTAGACTAAACACAATACAACAATGGAACCTACAGAGATGTTGCATTACCATGTTCCCTTTGACTTAATGAGTCAGCTCTAACTGGGACTTGTTATTGGAGTTAGGTTATTATCGTTCAGATTGAATATCTTTGCAATTTACACATTTTATTACGAATAACATTAATTTAAAATAGAATTTGCACTTTCCCTCTATTGTTGGTGGTAATCCATTGGACACTTACATGTCCAGTAAAGCATTTATTGATCTTCTAACAGAAGTTTGGTTCAGTCATCTTGAAGTGATCCTTCTCCTAACATCCTTCTGCAGATTCAGAAACATTTCATTCTCTTTTCCCTCAGTACTACCTATCTATGCTGTATGGAAAGATAGAGTGGGATACACTTTGGGGACATTTATTGTTTGGATAAATTATCTGTATTCATTTTGTACAGCACAACTGAAACTGTTGTCATGGGGAAAAGGTATGGGTCTGGAAAGCCTGCAAGGTCACAGTGTTGACCCTAAAACCATGAATGTGCCGACTCTTCTGTGAAGAAATAACACTCAAGTTCTGGAGGGCTTGGATCTCTAATGAGCAAGTGTTACATTGCCAATTTCAGCTTTTATTTGTTTTTTAAAACACATACACACACACACACACACACACACATATACACTTATTTCATCCAGAAATAATTGCACATACAGGTTATTTTATATAGTTTCGCCATTGGTTTTCCATACAGAACATATATCAGCTGTCTAGAATGTTGATATGTGTCCATGCAGATAATACCTAATTTTAACTTCTGGGTTACTTTCTGATTTTAAAAAGACCCCACAAGGATAAAAAGTCCCCACATCCTTGGGACCACAAGGAAGAATTGTGTTATTGTTGTTGGTTTTTTAAGGGAGAGTAGCCCCCCAAGGTTTTCTGTGGAGCTAATGCAGCCCCTTAGCTTCTGATCATTGTTCAGCCCTGATGGAGAAGGAACAGCATTGGAATAGTTCTCCCCCTTGCAAAATCTTGGCAGAAAATCATTATGCTTCATTCTCACTCTAGAACTGCCCGAAACATAGCTGCCTCATTTTAACCAGGGCATGTGCATAGACATTGGGCTATGTATATGGAAGCCAATTTCCTCTTTAGCTTGTGGTGAAAAACCACCTTCAACCCTTCAGTGTCATGAAAAGTATCACCTTTGGTCCAGAGGTAGGAAAATCTATTATTTAAGAGGGCAGGGTAATGGTTCTGGAGACTGTAATGTAAAAAATATAATTTTTCTATATCTGTTTCTGTTCATCTGCTTATTTTGAACAGAGAGCAAAGGAAATAGCTCCCAGAATTCCAGCGGTTGTGTAAAATCAGCCAAACATCCAGTCAGGATTTGGCCATGGCTTTAAGTGAGAGCAAATTCAAAATGCAGTTGAGAAACAATTCTTACCAGAGCGGGGTCACCTCTAGTTGCTATTTCCAGCAAAATGATGGCATAGCTGCAAAATGGGGGACAAACTGTTGTCAGTAAAACAGCACGAATAGGAGAAGGAAAAAGGAAAAGTTAGCAAATTTTGAAAAAGATTGAGATATACAAGTATTCTGAGCCAGATAAACTTAAAGACTATGCATCATTGAAATTAATAGGATTTCAGCTGAAGTTCCACTACTTTTGATGAGATTTAGTCATAACCTATTATTAGGTGGGATGGAGCCAGTATTGTTAATGTCACATTGGAACTGGCTAATGAAGTACAGTTATTGATAAGAACAAAATTACAGCTTTGACTGGTTTAAATATGCTGCTGTCCTCCTACTCATAATCATATCAACGTGCTTATTCCAGGACCCAGTCATTATAAGCTGTTCTGTTGTTATGGCCTGACTAGCACAATTACATTCATTTACAGCATAAAAGATATACGTATCTGCTGCATCAAGCAGAAGAGCCATGAAACTTTCTAAAATGCCCTGATTCATTTGGATTATAATGGATTATTGCCATTATTTTACTTAATTCTCTATACAAGCCCTCCATATCCACAGACTCTGCCCCAACAGATTCCATCATCCATGGCTTGAATATATATCTATATCTATACATATTTAAAAGTCCAAAAAGCAAGCCTTGATTCTGTTATTTTATTTTACTACAACATTGTATGTAATGGGGTATCAGCATCCATGGATTTTGGTATTCAGAGGGACCTGGAACTAAACCCCAGCAGATACAAAGGGCTCACTGTATATGAAAGTGAGAACTGTCTTTTAATTGACAAAAGAGAACCAAACATTAAAGAAGTGAAGATGGAGAAACACATGGCTCTTCAGTTATTGTTGAACAGCAAATCCCATGATCCCTTGGCATAAGATGGGCTGGTAAGGGTAATCTAGCAATATAAGGATGACTAGCTGAGCTTTGCCCTAAACCAATTACAGTTGGCCCTCCTTATCCACTGATTTTTTTTTTTTTATCAATGGATTTGAGCATACATGGCTTGAAAATATTCCAAATAAGTATAAATTCCAAATAGTAAACCTTGATTTTCCATTTTATATATGGGACATCATTCTGTTGTGCCATTATATTTGATGGGACTTGAGCATCCATGGATTTTGTTATCCATGGAGGGTCCTGGAACCAAACCCCAGCGGATAACAAGGATCCACTGTAATACTCATATTCACAAACACAAAGGGACATTTCAGGCATATCAAAACGTTGATATAGAAAAGGCAACACAGACCAAGAATGGCAGCTATTCCAGATTTTAAATGAACTATCCTAATTTGGTTCAGCATGTTGATAGCTTCCAGTGGTACATCTATCCAGAGCTTAAGACCAAGTTTTAAATGAGCTATTCAAGGTGCAGAATCTATTAAGGAATCTATTTAAGAAATAATTTGTGTAATGTCTGGACTAAGGACTTCATCCAATGAGGCAGTAAATCAGAATTAAAGCATGACATTAGCATGTTTGGCCAGTATTTATCACGCAATGTCATGTCTACTCAGATGCTGCTTTGCATTTCCTTTGTTTCTGTAGCACAGGGAAAACCAGTCAATAGGCTCCTAATATCACTCCTTTTCCACTGGTCCCCCTGGTTTGATAAGTCCCTTCTGTGGCAGTAATGATTGGCATGAGGGAGTAATCTCCATCACTATTCCCAGGCAGGTTAAAGTTGTTTTCACTCCATGCCTTCCGGGCTTTTTATTTTTATTTTTGCTGTGATTGAATAATTAACCTCAGCAAAGGCACACATCTCAGCAAAGGCACACGTGCACTGAAAGGAATGGAAAGTGGGGTTAAGGAACAAGTGTGGAAGGGGCCATGGACTGCCAAAGACTCACAAAATTGAAGAGAAGCATGATACTGAATATTTTCAAATCAGTGTGTTCTTGCAATGCTTGTGTGATAAACAGGAAGCCACCAACCACCAACCACCATTGTAGAATGCTGAACAGTGGTTTTTCTTGCTCAGATTAAGCAGACCACTTGTTTATCCTTCTACACGCAGCTTCAAGGTGTTAACATTTTCTTCCGTAGTGAGAATAAATTATTCATGTTATTTTATGTGTGGCCAGCACTTGCTTGAATTCATATGGGGCCATTATTATGCTTAAAATAAGGTGCATGCACTCTGTTTTTTTTAAAAAAGAAAAATGGTGGTTTGTCCTGCTGCTGTTGTACCTCTGAGATTTGATGCTGTGATAGGAAAGCAGGTAGTGATAGGGTGCAGACTCTTGATGGTTCAGGACAGCTAAAAGTTGCCCAGCCTAGTGCTAGATATTTTAAGACAAGGTAAAAGGTTGAGCAAATTCTTCACCAAATACCTTGTTCTCAATCTTAAGCTGCTTCAGTTGAAATAACACCCGATAAAATAAAACCACTTATGATACATCTCATTAGCTGAAGTGCAGAATTAGGAATCTCCCAGTTAAGGACGATGCAAACAAGGTGATCATGGAAAAGCTTAAGTTGGAGAAGGTCTCAATGGCCTTATTTCAAGGCAACAGTGGTAAACAAATAATGCTCTTGTGGGTAGGACAGATAGGTTGCCTGATTGTCCTTCCATTTTTTAAAAAAATCCAACACATAGGAAACTAGGAAGTCAGGAAGCTTGTTCTGTGCCAGGGATGAAACTTTTAGCCTTCCAGATGTATTCTGCTACTACTAGAAACCCCAGCCAGCATAGTCAATATCAAGGGATTATGGGGCATACCATGCTCCAAGTGAACTCTAAATTAAGAAGCTCCACAAATGGTTTTCCTACATGACATATTTGTATTGAGCAATTTTTGTATACTTAGGATGTCACATGTGCACAACTGTGTATACTCAAAAGTGCAACCTGCACAGTTGGTTTTTTTTCTGCAAAAGAAGCAGGACTCCAGGAATTCAAAAGCAACCATCCATGATGATGCAATCATGTAGCAGCCTTCACTTCCTTGACACATAAAGTGGTGGTGGTGAGGGGATCAATTTTCTATCATTACCTGTACACATCTGAAGCTGGAGTTGGTTCAAAGTTTGGGACAGAGAGAGCTTCGGGAGGCAGATATATTTGCATGTGGTACTGATGAGGGATGTTGGAATCCATCAAAGAATCTTCTTTTCTATAGGATTGTAAGCCATAGTCTGCCACAAAGTGAAGTAAATGAACAAGGAGATGAGCATTTTCCTCTCAAAGTTTTGTGATATTTTCTGGAATATTTGCACTGTTATGAATCTAATACTACTAGACAGGTAAATCAATACAATCTCCATAGGAAACTTAGCTCCAAAACACACAGCAGAAATAAACTAGTTTGAGACTGAATTAACCGCCCTGGCTCAATGCTGGGAAATTTTGGGAACTGTAGTTTTGTGAGACATTTAGCCTTCTCTGTCACAATAAATTACAGTTTCCAGGATTCCCTAACACTGAGCCAGGGCAGTTAAAGTGGTTTCAAACTGGATGATGTCTGCAGTGTGTGTTTTGGATCATACTCACTTTAGTATAGAACTGAAATGGCTTCTCCAAACTTCAGCAAAGTTTGAATGTGAGATTGTGAGCAAATTCACAGGACATAAGAATATTTATCTCATTCTTCAGTTTAGAGTCAGAATTTATGTTCTGCAGCAGCATCAGGCATCTGACAGAAGCTGAAAGCTGCTTTTGGTAGGTACCAATTGTATTATTTCTGATGGCTACATTATGTGCTATGATGAAAACATACAGCTTCGCTTCAGTTTCTTTTTTTACTCCATTATCTGTGTACACAGTCCTGATCTGGACTGGGACCACCATGATCTGGTTTAAATCTTTAAATCTCCCCCCACCCCCACGAAGACTCTTTCCCCTTTAATTTCTACTGCTTCTTCTTCTTTAGCTGCTCATGTTAAACTGTAATGACATTTAAGAGGAAAAAAAGGACTGCAGGAGAAGGCTGAAGGTTCTCCTACCTTCCAAGTGCAGATTGAGCCTATATATGATTGCTTTGGAGTGAAAAAGAAATGGATGTTCAGCTGCATCCTATGAACCTAATGTAATATGTAGTTTAGTCCTTGATATCAGCATTTGCTGGTGAGAGTGTAGACATTCAGAACTAACTTTGTTTGCTCTCCACTTTGAGAGTGCATATTGCAACTCCAGAAATTTCTGATAATAGGTATGTATATATTTATATATATAATCGATACTATTTAGTTTTTAAGAAGTTATGTTTTTGAGGTGATTTATGTATTGCCTTAATACCACAATTATAGTAAATGTGTTTTTGTTTATTTTAAAATAGCTCCTGAAGAGGCCTTTTGGTGATAAGGTCAAAATATATTGGGCTTTGTAAGAAATAAAAGTTTTAAAACCATCACATAGCATGTGAAAACTGCCATGGACCAGGGCTGCAAAGAAACTCATGAATACTAGCTCTGGAAACATGGAGAGAGATGCAGAACTGCAGGCTGTCAGAATGTGTATGGCAGGGGGTCTCTTCCATGCCCTCCATCTGATAATATGCTAATTTTATGCAAATCTGTATTATCTTTTTTCTTTTTGAGAGGTGGGATGTTTTTTCCTCTAAAGTGGCCACTTTATCATTATATTCTCAATGAATATACCATATATACTAGACTATAAGTTGACCTCATGTATAAGTAGAGCAGGTTTTGAGGTCCAAAATTATGGATTTTGATGTTACCCTTGGATAAGTTGAGGGCAAAACTTAAGGGCATGTAACAAAGGATCTAACAAAGGGAAACTATGCCATATAACTTACAAAATTCTAGCAGGCAAAACTATTTGTGTTCACCTGACATGCTGGAGGAACAGGAAACTAGAATCAGTGCTTCCAGGACAGATTACCCTCTTGCCTTTCACCAGGAGATGGTTCCTTTTTAAAATAAGAGTTAATGTATAGTACTTACATTGACCTGTGGATAAGTTGACTCAGGTTTTTGGAAGTCCATTTTTGACCAAAGTTTTTAGACTCAGACATGAGTATATGCA
Organism: Urosaurus nigricauda; assembly: GCA_034509955.1. Lineage (NCBI taxonomy): Eukaryota > Metazoa > Chordata > Lepidosauria > Squamata > Phrynosomatidae > Urosaurus > Urosaurus nigricauda. Next base: position 106,052,453 of record JAOEGL010000002.1, read on the forward strand.
GTGTTATCTATCAGCCTCAATTTTCCATGTTGGCAACAGGGATAATCATGATTATTTTACCCTATGTCAGGTTTGTAAGGATTATTAGAGCATGTGAAGCATTTTGAACACTCTAAAGAGCGCTACGAATGCAAAGTGTTATCCGCCCACAGAAAATCTACCAGTCTGTTCCCCTGGTTCACTCTCAGTTGGATATGCCAAGGATTTCAAAAACTGTTTTATAGTCAGTGTTCACAAAACAGCTGTGAGTAATAATGAAACGAACTTCCTATAACCTGAGACAAATATGTACATTTACCGGGGGTGAAAATCTCTGTTTTGACACCTCAGACAAATATTACGAATTGCTATTTGTTGCTAAGGTACCTTACTTGAACCATTTGATCTTTGCCAAGTAGCTCTGCATCACTTCATAGTTTGCAGGAGATGTGGTGATGATGATAAAGAAGAGATACGAATGATTATGACAATAATAACAATGACGATCAATATTATAATGGTAGCAATATAAGCACATAAGAAAGCATCTTCTCTTATCGTTTCCATGACAGTAGGCAAAGCTGCTTCATCTTTTCCCCTCCCTCCATACCTGAAATCTTACAAACCCAACGGTCATCAATGACGGAGTTGGTGGACTTCAAGCGTCCATGATAAATCCTGTGCTGGTGAAGGTAAGCCATTCCCTGGGCAATATCAGTGGCAAAAGAAAGCCTAGGAAGCAGGGACACATGACAGCAGTTATTGTTGTTTGTAAATTGAATTATAGGACTAGACTGAAGCTTAAAAGAGCTCAACAGAAAAAGAAAAATCATTTCAGTAACGGCTATTAGTACTAATAGTATTCCTCTCTTCACTGATAGCACTGTTAACAAAATGGGGGTTCTCATTGGTAAATATATTTTTCTTCCATGCAATGTACCTTCTCTTGTTTCAGATCCTGTTAGGCCACAGTGCAAAATTATTTGCAAGCAAGAGGAGGAACTGTGGGATTGGTGTGGGTAGGCATTTTCTATTGTTTGTTTACAGTAAACTCAATACATTCCCCACCATGTCTCCACATTTTTTTTGAGTACAGATAAAAATGTCTATGAAGGAACATAGAGATAAAAATTAGCCTATCTCCTACCTAGTTTAAATGGCTGACATCCTGTGTCACAGATAGAGATTGATAACCAAGAGTTATGGATCCATAACTGCCCCACAGTCACTTGATGATCGTGGCACTATTACGTCTGCTATTGCACCACAGTTCTGGAGTGGGATGGCTCATTGGACCAAGGCTTAAGGATGCATCTTTTTGAGGCAGTCCACTCATGTTTCAGCTCTCTGTTAGACAGAGCAACTCCCCTTAAATTTAAGGTAGATTCTGGGGTCAAGTCCTTATGTAATTCATAACTACATTTATATAATTATGAATGCAATACATGATCTTTGCCAGCAATTTTAAGTATTCTGTATACCCCAGTATGAACAGATCCTAATGTGATTATATATTATATGACATTCTAGTTCAAGTTTGCAAATTTATCCAGGGCGGGGGGGGGGGGGGAATAAAGATAGAACATAGATTCAGAAGGAGATTGAAGATTCTGCCTTATGAGAGATTCATCAATACTCCTTCCTCCTTCTAGAGGAAAAGTAAATAATGTTGACAACCCTTTTCATTTGGAAATGAGCATATGGAAGATTTGTTTTAGGTTTTAGTGCCTGTGATGTTACCTCTGTGCCCTTTTTAAAAATTACATCCCAGTTTTAAACATGGAGACTAATATAAATAATATGAAAGAGGAGAAGAGAGAAAATTATGCAGACTGAAGACTTATTTTTAATGGGTAAACCATTGTCACTGGAACAGCTTCTGGCCAAAGCTATATGACAGTCAAAGGGGTTGGCTTCAAAAATTCAGTTTCCATGTATCTCCCCCTCTTCAACTATTAAAGGACTGGTATCTAATTTATATGAATATTTCACTGAATGAAGAGAGGCACTGCGGAGAGTAGTTGGAGTATAAATCTGGAGACCAGGGTCAAATCCCTGTTCAGCCATGGAAACCCCCAGGGTGACCTTGGGCAAGTCACGCTCTCTCAGCCTCAGAGGAAGTTAATGGCAACCCCCTCTGAACAAATCCTGCCAAGAAAACCCTGTGATCAGTTAGTCTTAGGATCACCATAAGTTGGAAATTACTTGAAGGTGCACAGCAACAACAAACCATTCAATGAACACATAGAAAAGATAATGGTCCAAGAATATCGTGGGAGTTTCTGTTGAGCCAAAATATGGACCATATCACCTCATTCAGGAATGTTTGTTAGAGATTATTTGTAGATGGCATTCAACAACTGTTAAACACCACAAAACAAATAGTAGTATTTCACAGAATTGTTGATGAGATTTTGGTGCAGTTGGGACAAAAAATGAATGTGAATGGATTGTCTGAAAGTGGTAACTTTAAATTGATTTTTTTGGAAGAACATAATTCATCAACAGTTACATCCTAGATGGGTTTTATATTATTAATTATTTCCGAAGGAGGAAATGCAAATATTTTACATAAAGTGTTCGTTGATATATTGCTGGGATCTGCACAGTTAGAAATTAGAAGATCACAGATAAGATTGAAAGAGCTTTCATTTCCATGTTTGGGGAGTTTCTCGTACAGAAAATCTGACTTGTAGAATCTGACAGGCTAAAGGAGAAATGGAAAAAAGATATGCTTGTCACAGTTTGGTCTACTTTTACTTCATCAATAACTGATTTAGTCCACCATCATATCAACAAACACTTTGAGACTCATCTATTTAATGCAATTATTCCATTAAAGGAATATCAAGTAATCATTTTTGGATACAGCTATATTTAAAACCAATTTTTGAGATGCTTAGTTTACTGCAGAGCCATTTTGTTTTGTTTTGGCTTTTCTTTTCTTTTCTTTTTCTTTTCTGGTTGTATTGATTTGCTGTTATTGTTTATTGTGATCAATGCATTTTTTTTTTAAAAAAATAAGAAATGAAAAGATTTTCTTGATTAGTGATTTTTTAAAAAAATGCCTTGTTCTTGAACAGGGATAATTACCACCATATTTTATTAGGAAAGCCCCTAAGCCACAAGTTTTATGGGGAACGCATGATTACCATAATTTACGTCTTCTTTGAAACATTCAGAAGTCCCATTGAGCGACACAATGGTCAGTACCAGTGAGTTTAGAGGGACATACCATTCTGAGAGTATGGGGCAGACTAGTAATTAAATAAGATGTATGACATTATGCCATTGTACTCAGCACTGCATGATGTTAAAAGGATCCAGCAAAAACCACATAAAGTTTTCAGAGCAGAGTATTATTAAAATTATTTTGGTAGACATGTGCATATAAAGTAAATCCTACTAGAATTTTTCTGTACATGCTTAAGTGAGTCTAGCCCGGTGGTGCCACAACCATGCTGTATAAGAGATTTTGGACTTCAGCTTCCAGAAATCTCAGCCATGTTGGCCAATAACACGGGATTCTGGGAGCTAAAGTCCAAAATCCCTTACAGAGCTTGTAGGAATGGGTAGGTCTTGCCCAGGGGAAAGATTCTTTTCTGCCATACCAGACATTATCATTGGGACACAGGTAGGAGGAGATAAGCATTTAGTGTAATATTCACTTTGGGCCTTAGGTTACTAAGCAGTGTAAAGCAGTAGCTACAAAAAATGCAGCTGGACAATTTTATACATATTTTTACCACCAAAAAAAAAAAAGTTTCAACTGTATTTGATCACAGAGCAGACTGATATCTGTCACTCATTTTGAAAAGACAATTTCAGAAGCTGCATCATATTGCCATTTTCTCTACCTAATGATGTTTCACTGTAATTAAAATCCCACATTCTATCAAAAATGCCATCTGGTGAAATGATGATATGCAGCTTCTCATCTGCCTAAAAGTCTGGAAAGATTTAGGTTTCTTTTTAAAACCAGTATAATGACTATATTTTCCCTTTACTATTTGCACTGAGATGAATGAAATATACTAAATGCTACCAGTAAGAAATAACTAATCTTTGTTGTTGTTGACACTGTTAGGTCTTAAAAACATAAATGCACACCCTACAGCACCTACTTAGTTACAAATGTGTAACTAAGTAGCATCTCCTAACTCAACCCCCAAGGCTACCTTAACAGCCAGCAGCTTCACTGAGCAACAGTGGTCTGTTCAGCTGAATGACATTTCCAGTCTTGTCCTCCCAATAAGCAAGGCTGCAATAATCATAAACAGGCCTTCTGTCACAATTCCTTGTCTTAGTCTTGCTCACTTGTGGGATGGGGCTGGAAATGTCATCCTTCTATGCCCCAGTTGTGACTGCTAAGATAGGTTTGCTGTGGCATTTAAAATTTTAGCAATAGTGCTACAATCATGAATACAAAGTATTAGTCAATATGAGCAGTCAATATCTGTAAGTATAGGTTACACATAACTACAATACAGGATGCCAGCCATGATATAGTGACACTGCAAATAATATTTTTATCATATTATAGCTTCTCTTTTTGGGTATGCAAGTACTGATTTCAGCCTGATTTTTGGGGGGCAAGGGGAGAAGGTGAAATAGAAATGTGTATATCGTATATTGAAATACAACATCTTCTTCAGTTCCTAGAGCAGAAAGCTCTATAGCATGGGCCTAAATATCTGTAACTGAGTTTGCAAAATTATGTGTACATCATTAGATTTTATAGCCAATGTAGAAGGAAGTATATTCCCAGGAGATAATATATATTAACAATAGTATCTAATTTGATTAATATTTCCGGCTTCTACATTAGTGCTTTTCATCTGGAGTTGTTTTATGTGCCAAACTGACTCCAACTAATGGAGGCCCTATCATAGGGGTAGGATTGGCACAATATATTCAGACGAGGTTTACCATTGTCAAGGCTAGGGAGCCCTGGTGGCTCAGTAGTTAAATGCCAGTACTACAAGGTTGTGAGTTCAATCCCAGGCAGGGCTCCAAGGTCCACTCAGTCTTCCAACCTTTCATAGGTTGGTAAAATGAATACCCAGCTTGTTGCAGGTTTGGCTTACACATTCTAAACTGCTTAGGGAGTGCTAGTTCACTGATAAGTGGTATAGAAATGTACTTGCTATTGCTATTGCTATAAGGCTACAGCTAAGAGAGTATGACTTGCTCAAGGTACCCAATGGCTTTCCATGGCTGACTGGGGATTCAAAATTTGGTCTTCCAGTATCCTAGTCAAGTAGATATCACTATATCAGGCAAGCTTTCATTTGGAGCTAGCCATGAGATAAAGCCTCTTATTGATGTCCATTTTTGTTGTCTTTCTCTCACCTGAAACCCCAATTTAGAGGGATGTCTTCATTGAGCAGTACATCGTTCAAACTTCCTTTAGGACAGTATTCAGTTATTATGGCAATATATGGTCCCTCAGTGCAACCTCCAATGAATTTGCAAAGATTGGGGTGATCTAATTCTCTGTAAAAACAAAGGAAGGAATTGGATCTTGGGATTTTTGTCTAGAGAAGTCAACAGAATGCTGAAACTGTATCAGATTTTTCTAGGAATACAAAATTGCATTTTAAACAATTTTCCCATGCAACAGAAGCATTTCCTTGAGAGTGAACATAGAAGATGGATCTCAGAACCATTTAGCAACCTCTGGACACTGCTGGTGGGCTATGAAAGGCTAGTATGAAAACCGTCAATTGTTATTTATTTCAGATCTTGGGGGAATTCTGAGGAATATAGTTCAAAATTTAACTTTTCCAACTTATGATTTTTCATTGGCTCAAATCCCACTGAGCTGCTGTGACTGGTTCCAGATATGGTCATCATTTGAGAAGTCAAATTGGTGGCAAGCAGCAAAGTGAATGAGTTTTAAACAAAACACCTGTAATAAGAGAGCTGGAGTAAAGATATCTTCTACTGCCAATGATAAGGGAGAATTTCATAAAACATTCTTTCCCATAAAAAGAAATGAGAATAGGTAACCAGGCCCAACAATTTCAATGATCTGAGTGATAGTGCTTCTTTTGCTATCTGATGTGAGAGAACTGTTTTTTGTTTGTTTGTTTTACTAATAAGCCAGGAACCAGGACCACACTTGTCCCCATTAAGTGCAACTGTTTCTTTCTTTCCTAAGAACTTGCTGTGGCTTGACAGCTGATGACGTGTGCTGCAGCACCAGCCCCCAGAATACCAATTTGATTAGTACTGCTGTACATGGTATTATCTAAAAGTCCATTTGCTTCATAACTTTTAGAAAAAATATGAGGAGAACATATTTATGAACACCTTGTCTTAAACATGTTTTCATCATTCTGAAACAAAATTCAATGGGATGTGAACCTGGCATACACACACACGGGCCACATGCACAGGAGTGCACCCCATTCAAGCCTATGGGCCTTGAATGTGTGCAAGTCTCCGTTTTTGGGGGAGGGGGTCCGGAACAGATCCCCCACAAAAACGGAGGGCCAACTGTGCCCCATATTCCATATACACTCATTCCCCCCTCAGAAAAATAAGTCTTAGAGAAAAATGGAGGGTGTCTAAATTTTTCCAGTTTTTCAAGAATAGGCCTTCATGTCTCTAGAAAGTCTCTAAAACTATAGAAGTTCAACATTCCAAAGTGAAGATCAATCATTCAGTAAATGAAAGCAAGAGAGCAGAGTACTTGGGTCTAAAGACCATGCTCTCTACATTCACTTGCAGGTGTGTATCTGGAAATGTATCCAGAATGCATTATCGTAGCTTACCTTACTTGCTTGACTTCTTTACGTATGGTCTTTGTGAGGGCAAACGTCTTGTTCCTTATTTTTTTGATGGCTACTGTTCTACCATCACTGGAAGAAAACAGAGATGCTTGTCTAACTGCCAGTCCCAAAGGGGTTCACAGAATAAGAAATCGAAACAATAAAAATACAGCTTATTGAAACAACATAAAACATAATTTAATCTACCTACAACAATAAAAATTGCACTAAAATTACATTAAAAATAGACTAACACAATAAGACTGTTAAGTCCTGTTTAAAAAAAAACAACAACCCAAGATATATTGTTCTAAAAGGAAAGGGCTACAAGAGAAAAGACCCTATTAGATTTTGTGTCTGCCAACCTTGTAGAGGTTACCACTGGCCTTATGAAAAACACATCCATGGCCTGTCTTTGGAATTGGGCCAGTCTTTATGGGTCATATAAAGTTTACACTGATGGAAAAAAAACTACACTGACCTTGCAGTTGCCACAAGCCAGACAATCTTGATGATTTGCAGTGAAGCTGGTGTGTATTTGCAGGGAAGGCAGTTCAGAGGGCTCTAATCTGATTTCTAAAAAGTCATCTTTTACCCAGAACTTGCAAGATGCAGTGATGTCACTTGGAGACTGTGGGGTGTGTGGCCCACACTGAGTGACACTCCAAGAAATGTGTCACCTGGTGTGGGGCAGTACACCCAGGTGGACTGGAATGGCTACAATGGCTTGAAGAATTGCTATACATATAGTTAAGGATCCAATATTGACACTATGCTTGCACAGTTCCATTTGAAAGCCTTTTGCATGGAGGCATCTAATACTTCCTTACACAACCATCTCTCTTTGTTTGGCATACCTCTGCCACCCCATGAGCTAAGTCACTGACTAATCTAGGGGGTCGAACCATAGGATCACAGAGTTGGAAGGGGCCCCATAGGCCACCAAGTCCAGTCCCCCCCAAGCAATGCAAGAACTGCAGCTAGAGCATCCCTAGCAGGTAGCTGTCCAGAGGAAGAGGCCATAGCACTTCTCTCTAGGCAGTTGGTTCCATTGCCAAATTGCTGTTACCATCAAGAAATTTCTTCTAATGTTCGTATCAAAATTTATTCTCCTGTGACTTAAGACCACTAGACCTGTTCCCTCTGTGACAAAAGAAAACAAATATTCTCCTTACTCTCTGTGACAGTCCTTTAGATATTTCAAGAGTGCGATCATGTCAACCCCCCCCCCCCGATCTTCTGTTCACCAGGCCAAACAGCCCCAACTCTCACAGCCTTTTCTCATATGATTTGTTCTCCGTACTTCTTGACATCCTTCTTGCCTTTTTCTGAAGGCACATCTACCTCGTAGAAATAATTCAGTTTGATACCACTGCCATGACTCCATCCTACAGATTTCTGGGATTTCTGTAGGATTTCTGAGAGGCACTAGTACTCTTTGGCAGAGAAGGCTAAGGATCTTGTAAAACTACAAATCCCAGGATTCCATAGCATGAGTTACAGCACTTAAAGTGGTGTCAAACTGCCCTAACAGGGTGTAGATGCATCATATACATTCACTTGTCTATATCCTTCTTAAAATGAGGTACCTAGGACTGAATGCACTATTCCAGATGAGACCTGATCAGTGCAGAATATAGTGGGACTATTGCTTCCCTTGACTTGGCAACTATTAATGCAGGATAACATTATCCAGCTCTGTGGCTTCTAGATTTCAGATGCCACTTCCACCTGGCTCTGTGGGTGCTGCTGCTATTCTGGCTGGGGCTGCACTCCTCCATCAGACCCAGAGATTCAGTGTAAGGGCTCTGGTGGATCTTGATCACAGAGGTAGAATTCAAAGATATAGCTGTGTTTGTCTGTAGAATAATATGTAGAGAGATCTTGTAGCACCTTTGAGATTCAGTAGCATCACTAGGGGGTGCAGGGGTGTGGACCACAGTAGGTGACACCTCTGAAGGGGGGGTGACACCTGGTGAGTGCCCTCCACCTCCCTGCTGTGTGCCACAATGGGGCATATGTGGATCACATGAAGAGATCCATAAACGGATGGTGGGAGGAAGGTGTGGCAGCTTGTTCAGACCCCACAAGCCCGGATGGCCATCCCTGGTGGATCCCCCTCTCACCCTTTCCACGGCTGTGGGGCTCTCTTTAGCATGGGTAAGGAGGGGGGTCTCTCCATTTTGGCACAACAAATGCCCCACATCTGCATTCTCCACTGACCCAATCTCTAGGCTGCCTGAGGTGAGGAGGGGAAAGATCTCTCTACTTGATCACAGAGCTAATCTACCTCACTTAGCAAAGCAGTCATAGAACCATAGGGCAGATCTAGATGCGCCAAAAGAGGCACGTTTAGGGCTAGAAGTGGCACGTTTAGGGTTAGGGAGGGCACAGTGTCTACACCCTCCCTAGGCCTAAAGCATATGGACGCTGCCATTTTAAAATGGTGGCGTCAATACGGGCGCACTACCATTTCTTCATGGCGTGTGCAGCATTTAGATACGCTGCGCACACCATGACAACATGGCGCCGCAGGAGGGTGCCAAGTGCGCCCTTTCCACGGTGCAAAAAAAGAGCTCCAAAACGCTCTTTTTTGCGGCAGGTGTTTGCTGCGGCCTTTAAACGGCCGTGGCAAAGACCTGGGGAGAAAGGGGCTGCAGTGGCAGCCCCTTTCTCCCTTCCCCACCGCCAAGGGAAGCAGGGAACCAGCAGTTTGCCACTTCCCCGTGGCCTCCAGAATCGGCAGGATGAGGCCTCTGGGCCTCATCTCGCCACTTCTTGGGACAGGTAGATACCGCCCCTTTTGGGCAGTCTAAAAAGCCCCATTGAGTAGAAAGAGACCTCAAGGGCCATCCAGTCCAACCCCCTGTCATGAAGGAATACACAGTGAAAGCACTTCAGACCATCCAGCCTCGGCTTTAAAAACTCCAGAGGAAAAAAAAAAACCTCCACTACACTCTGAGACAACGTATTCCACTGTCAAACAGCCAAAGAGAAAAGGAAAATAGCAGGAAACTAGGCACCTACTAGATCCCAGTCTGTGTGAAGTAGTTTGCCTTAGCAGCATTTGCAGTTGCGGTACAGGAGCTCAGTGTTGTGAGGCAGCTGGCGTTGGAGGCGCTGGTGGCATGTGGGACACTCAAGGTGCTTCCCACTGCTGTTCGTGTCACTGCATTTATTTTTTCAAAAAGGGAATAAAATATGGAATAAAATGTAGGCTGCTTGTAGACACATTGGCAAGAATACCCACAAATCATTATGACTCAAAGTCTACATTCTTAAGAGTCACTTGCTCTGCTAGGGCCTTTCTGAACTGTACCATCCGTACTCTCTGCTAGCAGCAGATGGGAATCTAGTGACAAGCTTGACCCAGGAGAGAGAAGTGTGGAAATTGTTTTTCATAATTACAGAACTTTCTCATAAGTTTTGAACAACTTTCTTATATATGCACAATCTGTTTTAAAGATAGGCTGTGTATCAGAATGTATTTGATTGAACGAATTTGGGTTATCCCTTCCCATGCACCTTATTTTCTTACTTGGATTCAATATAAGGCAGTCTTGTATACATGAAGATGAAACACTCTTATTAAAGATAATTTATTCCTGTCAATGAACCCTTTGTCTTTGTGCATATATATATATATAGAGAGAGAGAGAGAGAGAGAGAGAGAGAAAGAGAGAGAGAATGTTTCTTCCTAATTTCTTTTCTGTTTCATCTTTTTTCTTATTCTGCAGCTCTGGCCATAATGCTTCCTCCCCATCTCAAATTTGCATTTTTATTTTTATCTTGTCATATATTGTAATTAATGAAGCCATAATCTCTTTTGCTTGCTTCACCGCTGAATGCTTAATTTATGCCTCTAAATTTGGGATGTTTTCTTCTATTAGATCCAGGCTGGCTGCGGTGATAATATTTTGTCTGATCTCGTTAGCTTTTGGTAGAACAAATTTGTTAGCTTGATGTCTCTTGTGTGGGGCTGCAATGTTTTATATCATATTTCATAAAAAAAGCAACAAATCCACACTCTGCAATAATAACCAGAAATGAAATCAGGTCCAAGACTACTGGGGATGGTAGTATATTAAGATAACATAATAAACTCTTCCATGAGGTACTCAAACTGGAAAAGATGTATTATGTTTAAAGGAAATGTTTTCTCTGTCACTTTACAGAGGCAGGATGGAGGCTATAAAGCTGGTTCTAGAGGGGTTTTCCAGATGGCAGCTTACCCTACATCTGGTTTAGTGTAATAGCTCCTGCTGTCATTCCCTGTTGTACAAAGACGAAAGGACAGGTGATAAATGATACACCAAAGCCAAAAAAAGAGACAAATAGCTCTTATTTGTTCATTAAAGACAGTCATGGACAATATGGTTCAATTGTACGCTGCTGCCTCACTGCAGAATTTATGCAGTTTGACACTACTTTTAAGAGTCATAGCTCCACCCTACGGAATCCTGGGATTTGTAGTTTGTTGTTGGCCCAAAGCTCTCTGAAAGAGAAGGCTAAATATCTCACAAAATTGTAAAGCCCAGAATTCCATAGTATTGAGCCATGGCAGTTAAAGCAGTGCCAAAATAAATTCATTTTGCAATGTAAATGCAACCTTCACCAGTGAGATTAATGAGGAGTGGTCCTAAATATTATATAGAGCACATTTCCCCCTCTTGGCAACTTCATGGTGCCTTGGATTTCAATCCTCATGATCCCTTACCATGGGCATGGGCTGGGACTCATGGGGGTTGCTGTCCCAAACATTTAGAGGCATCATGTTGGTGAAAGCTGATGATATTGTGAGATGAAGGTAAGTGTAGGACCAAAACAGTGCCCTGATTACTACTTCATTAAAAACAAACAAAGAAAAGTAATATATTTTCAGCAAAGTCTGGAGGGCTCCAGTGACTTGTGCTCAGTAACTCTGCCTGGTTACCCTTACCTCCCAACATCATGGTCCAAGATGAACAGCAATATGGGCCTAGGTTGAGTGCTCCCATCATTGTGAAATTTCCTAGCCCTATTATTTGGTTTATGAATGAGAGTGAACATCATCCAGGGAGATGTCTCTGCCAAACCTTTTGCTGCTCTTCACAACTGAAGATGGTGCTGAGGAGCATGTGTATGTATGCAGAAGGTTCTTTGGGGTTTGCTTATAGTTCAACTGAGGAGAAACCAATTGCAAAGAACATTAATCTGGGAGATTAGACTGGAAGCCTCCATGTTGGATTTGACCACAAACTGCCAGTTGCTTGTCCTCATTTGCTCTGATAATTATCTCTATACTTACACACCTTGTTTGATGGAGCTGAAGTCTATAATCCAGCTTTCATCCCAAAACAGTTTTTGCTTTTGGTACTGGAACCACTAAAGAAAACATAACAGGTCAGATTAATTCCTAGGGATTACTCTATTGATTTCAATGATATGACAGCATAGTGGTAAATGCATGCAATGTTTCAAACTCTAAGCTATTTGTGTAAGCACTCCCAATCACCTAGTAAACCTTGTGTCTAACCAAGTGTCTTCAGTAACTCTTAAAAATTTAGGCTGAGGGTTGTATCTCAGCTCCACTGCATAGTATCCCTATCCCAATTTGACCCCTTTTCTGCCACATCACACCTGTTTTAATTCAAACTGAAATCACTACGTGTCCCCCATTACATAGCCACATCAGTGCAAGGGGCTATTTCTACTGTGCGCATGTGTCTGATGTATCGGTTTATATCTGGTTACAGGATGGTAGCAGATGTGAGGTGGTTTTCTTTTAATTTATACCTTGCTTTCCCTTTGTTCTGATTGCCCACCTGCACTTTCTATAAAGTGAAGGCAAAAGAAAAGAAGGAGATGAAATGTCAACCTGTGAATGTATTAAAAAAAAAAAACACCCATATTTTTGAAAAAGGTAACATCACCATGACTGTCAGAATGAAGCCAGTGCAGACCAAACAGACAGGTAAGGCAATTGCTATCCTGACATCAGTTGTCAATGGACATTCACCACAATCAGCAGGACATGTGGAACAAGTCTCATCATCTTCACAAATGTCATCCCCACAGACTGCACAAAGGGAAAGAGGAGACAACAGGAATAATATTAGAGGGGGAATCATACAACTCCTTCATGACTGAGCAATGATCAAAATGGAGAGAGAGTACTACATCTTTACTAAAAGACATTCAAGTGGAATGTCAGAACTACCATTGACACTTAGCGATGACTACTGTGGTCATGAAATGGCCCACCAGCCCAAGAGACTGCAGAAGTGCAACCCCAGAGGGGCAAATGGAAATATCTAGCATTGCAATAACTTTTATTTGGCTGAGGCTTTAGAAATAAATTTTAGGCATACAAAGAAAAGCGTTGGGCAAAGCTACTAAAGTAATACAAACACAGCAAATATAAAAGTTTTAGGTGTGCACCATTTTCACTCTCTCACTCTCTACAATGCTTCAATTTGGCAGTGAAGGGAATTTTCCGTTGAGGCAGAATTCACATTTGGAGAGATGATATTGTCATTTTGCACAAACACCCCCCCTGTAGATACACATCTAAATCTAATGCCCATATCAAATAGTTTATTGATAAGTTTAAGTTGGAACTGGGTGTCACTAGATCAAAGTGTATACTTTGATGCGTTTCACTCCAAATTAAATGTGGGGAAAATCTTCTCCACACAGAATTGAATGATGATAATTTTGTGCAATGTAAAAGATAACCTTCACAAAGGTCATCCCTCTCAGGCTTATTTAATAATAATAATAATAATTATTATTATTTCTAACCCGCCCCTCTGAGCGAGCAATCAGGGCAGGGTACAACATGTTAAAACATATACAGTTAAAATCTTCCAGACTATACAAGACATACCCACCTCCCTCCCCTTAAAACAGGATTAAACTGATCATGGTTTAAAACAATTCCAATCTAAGAAACATAAGCTTTCAAGGTTTGGTGGGAACAAGGGAAATGCTCTTCTTGGAGGCTGCTCCCAGGCTTGTGGAAATTCCTCCTTAGAGAGGTCAAGATGGTTCCATCACTGCTCTCCTTTTGGCAGCAGGTAGAAATATATTTGCACTGTCAGGCTTTTTCAATCTGATGAGGGTTGGGCTTTAAATGCTGTGCAATTCTGATATCAACGTTTGTATGTAGTTTTTAATACATTTTAATAATTTAATGTGTAATGTTTTTAAGTTTTTAAATTGTTTGTTTTTTAAACTTTATATTTATACTTGGTAATGCTTTTGTATTGTTTTTAATTTATACTGTTCTAAATTGGTTGGTATCCACCTTGAGTCCCTACATTGGGAGAAAGGTGGGACAGAAATAAATAAAAGCGTCATCATCATCCTCTAAAAAGATGATAATATAATTCAGGATGTTATTGTTCTAGCTTTGAGTTTTTCAAGCCACTTTTCATTCATTAACAAAGGGATAAAAGGAAAAAGAAGAACTCTGTTATGGATGTCAAAGTGCAATGGTTTTACAGAAAGGCTGAAATATCTAATCTAACCATGTTGTTCCCACACCTGTGTCCATGTTGTGTCAGTTAGAATGGAGCTTTTTGTGGGGAAAAATCCATATTTATTTTGCATACACTTATTCCCCAAGTGGACAGCTTTTAACGGACCCATTTTCCTTTTGAACAAAGCATGCGAATACACATAGAAATACAGCCCAGGGTGTACAGAATCAGGTAAATCCATTAAGAAAAAGTTAACAGTATGAATTTCTCATATAACCCCAGTTTATCTATACTACAAGTAGTATCAAGTTCAACCATCTGTATGCTTTAACCACAGCGCCTTGGGCAAGGCCATTTCCTTTCAAATAAAGGAGGTGTTCCTGTCCCAGAGCAAGAGAGATTATGTAGCACATCAGTTTCATATTTCTCAACATCTAACATGACTTGTATTGCCTGGAGCCAATGGTTCAGGCATTAGAGACCAACCCACTGACACAGTTCATCTTTTTCTACAATGGTTGTTCCTCACATGAGCAAGGACAAGCAAAATCTCCAGTGATGTGGAAAATTAGACATCCCATTCTAATGAATATTCAGAACCCCTGTGTCCTCCCACTCCCTGCCAGCATTATCTCTACACATGCTCCATGCAACCGTCTCTTCATAAGAAGCTCAGCTGAATTTTGTTGCATACCTACTGCAGGAAGCACCATGGTTTGGGCTTCCAAAGCTGCTTGCATTCTTCCAACTCTGATGTGTGCAATGAGAGAAGTGATCCCAACATGTACCAGGACAACCTACAAGTCAAGCAAAGAAAGAAAGAAAGAAAGAAAGAAAGTAGAAGTGCACACATTACTTTTTTTTATTCCATCTTGTAATATTTGCAAGGATTCCTTTTCACATTGCTCTCACGTCCTCACAACAACCCTGTGAGGTAGGTCCAGAGAAGAAAGAGAGAGAGTGAGAGAGACAAACTCATGCCCCCCCCTTCAGTGTATTTAATGACTCACTGAGGACAACCAGCTCCAATGATAAAGGCTAAGATCTTACATCAGTGATGTAGTTATGAAAGTAGTTATCATCTCCTGACCTTACTCCCCGAATCTACCTTAACAACCAGGAGCTGCACTAATGGAGGTCTGTTCTGCTGGTGATCAGGGCACACTGAGATGACATTTCCTGCCCACTTGTGCCAATGATCTGTGATGGCTGTGATGGCATGAGGAGTTGGGGCAAAGGTCCTGTTTCTGTTTGCTACACCACAGATTCCTAGTGTAAGGTGGTTGGTGGAAATGTCAATTTTCTACTTCCCCGTTGCTAGGAAAATGGATCTCTATCTTTCCGTGCTACTGCTAGCTGTTAAAACAAGGTTGGTGGAGGGCATTTACAATTGTGCCACATCATAAACAAGAACACTAAACAGTTATTAATATATAGGTCTAGTTCATCAGAATGCCAAAGGAAGTCATTAATAGTGTGACCTCTTCAGATAGCATTAGGGAAACATTCTTGTGTTTATGAACTACAGGTACTGATTGAGACTCTCTTATCCAGAATTCCAAAATCTGAAATATTCCAAAATCCAAAATTGTCTACATGTGTGGCTAAGAAGTGTCACCTTTGTTTCCCAATAGTTCAATGTAAACAATATTTCCCTCACAAATTATTTTTAAATTGTACAGTTACCTTCACGCTATGTGTATATGAAACATAAATGAATTTCATGTTTAGACTTGGGTCCTATCTCCTTATCACATGGGGAAAACTAGGTAAAATTGGGGATTAAACAGTGATTATCCCATGCAAAACACAATATTGCAATTAAGAGTCTTATACACATTGGTATTAAGCAGGCAACAAACAGTTACTAAATAGTCTATAAACAGCAACAAATCATTTTCAGGAATTCCTTGTGAATGATTTGTTGCTGTTTATTGCCTGTTTAATAGTGATGTCATGTGAAAATCTTAATTGCAATATTGCATTTTGCATGGGATAATCGCTGTTTAAACGCCGATTTTGCCCATGTGATAAAGTCCTAAGACATCTTATTCTGTATATGGAAATATTCCAAAATCTGAAAAACTCTGAAATCCCAAACACTTCTGGCCCAAGCATTTTGGATAAGGGAGACTCAACATGTATAGATATTAAGCATGGGTAACCTTCGGTCTTCAGATGATTTTCCAAAGCCCTATGCAAGTTAGCAGTTTAGGTTCCTTCCCTAGAAGCCTGCTGAAAGAAAAAAGAGGGGGAAAGTAGAAGCGAGAAGAGGGTGGCAGAGAAGGAACAGTACAGGGGCAGGGGAGAGAAAACAAAACAGCTCAATAGAAAGAGAAAAGAGGTAGATTCCTCTACTGTTGGTTTTGGCTCCATTCACCAGTGCTTTCAGTCCTATCCATCATTACAAGCAAGAAGTCCCAAACAAAATACCCATGAGGGTATGCATTCGCAAGTACAAATTAAAGATTTTTCAGACTTTGGCCCAGAAGTGTGAAATGTAGTAAAACTGAGTGGTGCGTTTTACATTGGCAAAAAAAGGTGTTTTGAAGGCTGGGTGAAAACCCAGCTTTTACATTATAAAATGGGAAAGTGTGACATGAAAACGCCATTTTGGCATTTTAAGGGAAAAAACGCGCTTTTAAAAAGTAGTTCGGTTGACCCACTACTTTTTTAATAACTGCGTTACAGCGCTAGTGCATGTAAAGGCTAAGGTGTACTTGCGCAGTTAAATGGGGCTCCGTTTCCTTAAGGCGCCCATTTAAAGGCTGCGCTGTTGGTGCGGATCAGAATGGATCGTAGTTGGGAGCATGCGTGGTGTGGACTCCACTCCTAATTAAAACGTTCTATGCCCTCCAGGTGTAAAAGCTGGGGT
Organism: Urosaurus nigricauda; assembly: GCA_034509955.1. Taxonomy (NCBI): domain Eukaryota; kingdom Metazoa; phylum Chordata; class Lepidosauria; order Squamata; family Phrynosomatidae; genus Urosaurus; species Urosaurus nigricauda. Next base: position 106,069,546 of record JAOEGL010000002.1, read on the forward strand.
TTAACTGCGCAGTTTTTTAAAGCTCCCAAACCCTAGCTCCGCCCTTAATCCTAACCCTAGACATGCGCAGTAGCGCCTCTGGGATATTGACAGTTTTGGTGGCGGATGTTTTTACAGTTGCAGTGATAAGAGGAAACTTTCAATTTTCACACGAACCCCCACACACATTCCAGCGCCATTTCCCACTTGCATTTGTCCAAGTCAGCCGCTCCTAGGGACACTCTTGCCGAGGCTTTGCTGTGGCACTTTGCACAATGGCAGAGACTTCTACAAGTGGCCCAAAAAGGGGGAGAGGGATGTCTTGGTCTCATGCAGAGACCTCAGACCTCATTTCCATCTGGTCAAGGCCCAATCGGACATAGCAATGCCACCGGCTAATTCACACTGCTCAAGCAGTGAGACACCAACTGCAGCTGTTCTCTCTTCTGTATCATCACTGTCATCATCAACTATCATTTCAGTGGTCACATCAGTCATTTCAGTGGTCACAGCAGTCATTTCAGTGGTCACAGCAGTCATTTCAGTGGTCACTTCGACGATCCTGGCAGCAGTAGCGGAGGCAAAGGCGGCAGCTTTGGCTGTGCTTTGAACATTGACGACAAGTGCCGACCACAAAGGAGAGGAGGCATCCATGTTGGTGATGATGCCCACAGTGACCCTGTGCTGACGAATGCCAACGTCACTGGGTCAATGGCCAGCACTCCTCCTCCTTTGTCTTCTTGCAGATGCTCGGTCTGTGGCTGCTGTCAAAATCAATTAGGAGCCCCCTTTAAATCATTTAAAACTGCGCAATTCGTAGCCTCGACCCTATCAATAGCGCAGTTCAAGCCTCGACCCTATCAATAGCGCAGTTCAAACCTCGACCCTCGCAATAGCGCAGTTCAAGACTCGACCATCGGAATAGCGCAGTTCAAGACTCGACCATCGGAATAGCGCTGTTTGCGGCGGTACGAACCGCGCAACAGCGCAGTTCGCAGCCAGCAAGGAAAAAAAAATTAAAATCGCAGTTTAAAGCTGCGTTTCTTGCTGCCCATGTATCAGCTCCGCCTGTGTTTGTAGCGTTCTGACAGCTTCCCATGTAACTGCTGAGCCACAAAAAAGACCACTCAGATAAGTCGTTCCCACACCCCTCAATGTAGCAGCTCTGCACTTTTTTAATGCAAACCTGAGGCTTGCTATGTAGCTGCTAAGCATTAACATAAAGGCGAGTTCAGATCACACTTTCTTGCCAATGTAAAAAGCCCCGAGTGTGTAATGAAGATTAGATTGGACCTGTTTTACCTTCGCAGTCCAGTTTGTCTGCGTCATTCTGCCAGCAGTAGATATGGTGTGAGTGAATATTTGGCCATCATCTGGAATCCAGGGTCCACAAATGCCACCTTTCCCCTAAGGGGAAAAAAAAGACTGGCATTAAACAACATTGGTTCTGTATCCCCTAAAGATTTTTTACAGCAGCTTACAGCAGCTCAGTCCAACTACAACTGAGCATCAAAAGTTTTATAGTATGAGTTTTAAAAAGAAGATATAATCAAACCTTTTGTTCGGTTCTGAATAACTTCCTGATTAGAGATGGGTTTGTCAATTCTGCTTTCTCCCCCATCTGAATTCTTATCTCCTATATTTGATTTTTTGAAAAAAAAAAAAAAAACTTCTCTCCATTTTGGTCATTACACACACACATACAATATTATATCATATCAGATATCTTATTCCTATATATTGATATTTGTGGCTGTTGTGTGCCTTCAAGTCATTTCTGATATACAGGGACCCTAAGGCAAGCCTACCACATGATTTAGTTGGTAAGATTTGTTCAGAGGTGAGGTGGCCATTGCCATCCTTTGTGGCTGAGGGAGTGTAATTTGCCTAGAGTTACCCAGTGGGTTTCCATGGCCAAGTGGGAATTTGAACCCTGGTCTCTAGAGTCCAAATCCAACATCCAAACCATTACACCATTCTCTCTCTCTCTCTCTCTCTCTATATATATATATATATATATATGAGAGAGAGAGAGAGTTGAACTTGGCTGGTGCTGAAAAAATTCAACAAGCTCAGCTGTTCTTGGTATAGAAATAATCCTATCACACCTGCCTCTTATTTAACTGTTAAAAAGAGAGGCAACCCTCACTTGGAAACCTATTTGAAAAAGAGCCCCAGAAACATGATTCTGAAGTCACAAAATTCAAATTCAGACTCTCAAAGTCTAAGGACCAAAATCTCTGGATGGAATAATCTCCCAATTTTGTTTTCTCCCACATTCAACTTCTTTCTTTCTTTTTTAAGAAAAACTTTTAAATATGAAGATATTTATGTGGATGCAGACTAATTATGTCTTAATTAACAAATTGTAAGCCGCTTTGATAGCCTTGGCTGAAGAGCGGGGTATAAATAAAAATTATTATTATTATTATTATTATTATTAATTATTTTACGTTTAAAGAAATAATTTCCCTTGTTATGTTTCCTTGTCTTAAGGTACAGGCTTTACTTCAGTGCTCCTTAACTTTTAAATTATTTGTATCTTATTATTGCTAATTAAATTATATCCAGCCTTTCATTATAACTGGATATATAAAGCTGCTTTCAAAATATTAAAACTAACTATAAAAACAGCTTTAAAGCACCAACCCCTAACAGTAGCCCAAAATATAGTATTATACCAAAATGACATCTGATCCCCATGCCTTCTAGAAGAAATGGATTTCTTTTTTAGCGAAAAAAAGGACAGGAGCCATTATACATAATAGGTGTCATTACCCAAGAATCCCTTTTCCCCAAGGCTGCTGTCCTACATACAGACAGTCATGATAGATTCCTAAGATGTCCTAGGCTTATGAGAAGGCAGAATGGAATAGAATGAAACAGTTTCTGGGTAAGTTATCATGGAACCCTTCCGTATATGTCATAAAGGTTAATTAATATAAACTGGATCATATGGTTTCAAATTCATAAATTCCAAATAGAGGTTTAACATTCAGACTGAAATTATACATACATATTTCAAAATTTTAAATCCAGAATCCAAAGGCTTGATTTAGAATGTCATTGGGACACCAAAGATGTTCTAAGTGGTAACATGAAAATTTCATTACTGTATAAGTAAATAGTTACTTTTCATCACTACTTTCACATTCTAAACCTGGCAATCACATTCCCAGATCTCATCTTCAGAATTTAAATTGAACCTTTATATTTATATTTATATTATCCACATCTTATATTCTCCTATATTCTCTACCTGGGTAGACTAAAGTGAAAGCAATCTTCACATTAAACTAGCTTTGTGCAACATGCAATGTGCAAGATAATTCTATGCCCTAAAATGCTTTTGTTTTCTTCCTTAGCTGACTAAGATAAGTGAAAAACTTGGGGAAGTTACTTTGTTGGAACAAAACCTCCAGTATCCTCCAGACAATATGGTCAGGTAATGGACATGCGTATCTCCTATACCACAACCATGGTGAAGTAACGGAGGTATGCATACTTGGTTCTTGAACAGAAGAATAAAAAATTTCAAAGGTTTTCTCCAACAAAGTGAGATGATGAGAGTATTGCCACAATTTTTATTATTGTTTTTAATTTGGGCCTTTTTTGTTTTTGTGTTGTTTTGTTTTAGAAAAATTTTACAGAAATGCAAATAATAGTAGGAAAGTTTAATTTTCTAAAAACAAACAAACCCACCATTGGCTTAGAGCTTGGATCTCACAGAACCAAAATAGAGTCTTCCCAGGTAGAACTACAACACATCTCTTCCCTAGCCCCCTCTCCACACCCATTTTTCACCTCCTGGAGACTATCCAACTAGCAGAGAGCAGGGACAGGGTTGGCATAGAAGTTTCCAGTTCTGTTCTTATAGCTTGATGCACAGTAATAAGGCATCCTCTAGCATTTCCAGAGGATGATGTTGATGTTGTGCATCCAGTTGTAGGGCCACAGCTGGGTTTCTCCTGTACCACAGCTTGGCCAGTAAACATCCATGTTGAAGAGGTGTGCTCAGTCTGTAAAAGGTGGTTTTTTTAAGGGAGTTTGATTGTTCTGTGAGGCTGGTAAATAATTCCAACCTCCTAAGTGACCAAAAAAATAAAAATAAAGAAGACTTATGCAGACATTTATTCTTATATCTGCATAAGTCACTAACAGGACACAGCCATTGTTCATCAATATTTGGAAGATCCATATTTCCTGTTTTATACCTTCCTTGAATGGACACCAAAAATCCAACTCTGCTGAGAGTCAATCTGCTGAAAACTGGCAATTTGATAACCAACCATACATGATGAGCTATGCTTCCAAAAGTTGTTAAATCATTCCTCGGGATTAACAGCAGTACTCCCTTGTAATGAATGGTGTTCAGTCCTCAAGACCTCTTTGAGAAATGATGGTTGACAGTGCAATCCTATACATGTCTCCTCAGAGCTAAGTCCCACTGATTTTAATGTCCCTAATACCTAGGTAAGTGGGGTTGCAGTTTAGGAATGGAATTTTACCTAGAAGACTTTCTACAGAGAGAATTTCTTGCAGCTTTTCCTTTGATGTTCAACTCTTTCTGAGAGCTATTCCAGACTTTTTTTTAACTTGAAAAAGCCTATTTTCAGTATTTTTTTTTCAAAGACTATCATTTCCCAGCAAGCCATAACCAAGAAGGATTATACTCACTATATTGTGATAAAATATTCAATACGAAGGTCTTAAGGTTTTAATTTGAAAAATAGCACATTTCTGGTAGCTAATTCCAGGTATCCCTATAGCCATCTCCATTAATTATATGCCAGAAATGTGGATTGCTCCTGCAAGCTAAGGTTAAAAAAATAAAACCTGGAAAAACACAAAGGGTATAAATAGCTCCTACTTAGCCTAGCTGAGTTCTTTCAGTACAAGTGCATTTAATATCACACAGCTCCATTTCCCTTAGCCTTCATATACACAGTTCCATCTAAGCAGAGAAGCATAAAGTATCTGTATGAAAATGAAACTTTAATAACTGATAGCTGTATCCTTTCGATCAGCTCACAAATCTTCTCATCCTTACAATGAAAGCAAGGAATCAGAAGTCTGGGCACCATGAATTAGTTTCTCTTTATTTCTAAGGAAGATGAAGGAGACGACTTAGCATTTATATAGCATATTTCAAGTGCTGAAAGGACTGAGACGTCATAAATTTGTTTTGTCTGGCAGTATTATTCCCTCCTGGGCTGTAGGTATGATTCCAAAGCTGAGAGAATGCTGATGTCCCTCAGACCAACTGATCAATCCATGGCTCAGATAACATTTGAGTATGGGACTCCTTGATCATGGCTCACACTCTTAGCCATAAGAGGAGATAGGAAGGTAGAAAAAGAGGTATAAGAGGGAGAGCCTTACCTTTGTTAAATAAAGTAATGATAGATATTGCTATGGCTCCCCCTAGATTGAACAAAGAACATTTACCAATTACTTCTGAAAAATAGTTTTGGAGGGTTCATGGGAGGGAACAGGAGAGATCAGGATATTTTTTCCCTATTTTTATATGTATTCTGGAGGGAGAGGGAGATAGATCTTTATCGACCACAAAAATAACCAAATATTGCATTAGTAACATGCTGCTTATATATTATATAGGAAGGTGAGGAACTGGGTAAACAGTTGGGGTTTGCCGCAGTTTTGAGGAATCACTGCGGCGAACTAGGGGTCAAATTTCCCCAAGGGAATGACTGTTTAACATGGGATCAGGCGAGATCCTCCAGATCCACATTATCTTTGGCAGGATTAGGCCCAATTCTTCCCCTGGTGATTGGCTTGTGTCATCTGAACTAGACAACAAAAAGCTGAGGAAACCTGGGCCTTTTGGCCTGTGCGGACAACCCCCTATGTCTGGACCAGCCTTGTTAGAAGACCTAGAACAGCAGCTTCTTTGGGAAGCATGTAATGGTGACAAAGTGTTGAAGGGTAGCACTATGTGTAACAGAAAGCCTGCCATGCACTACCCCACTGCCCTCAGCTGCAGAATAGTACACTGTCCCACTACCAATGTTTAAGCAAAATTTGATTGTCAGTCCAGTTGACCATTTCATATCATATGTAGAATGAGGGGAAGGTACCATGTTGCTTTTCATCTGATTCAAATACCTGGGCCCAGCCTTAGGACAGTCCTCCCTCCATTTTTGCAGGGATCCATTCCAGACACACCCCCCCCCCCCCGTGTGTGGGAAAAAAGTGCATATTCAAGCCCTACTGCCTTGAAGAGAGGTGCACTCCCATGGGCGTGTGCAGATGTGTGCCATGGGTGTGCACCCCATTTTAACTCCCTCCGTTCACCCCCCATGGATAATCAAAGGGCATGGATCCAAAGTCTGCGAGAATGGAGGGAGGACCGTACTTTTTTACACCATTTTTCTTGAACTTCTGCAGCTACTGCAGCTGGAGTCAGGACCAAATTTTTCCCAGGCTACACAACACAGCTGTGTTGAAAACCTTAAGGACTCTTATGGCATCTTAAAGAGTTTTATTTAGAAAAAGTATTTGTAGACCAAAAGTTTATTTCCACTGGTACTAACCATGAAGGCCAAGGGACAGGAATGTATGTTTGCATGATGGACACAGCAGTTCTCTCCATTAGCATCCTTCCAGTTTGGTGGACATTCCTGTTCTTCACAAAACCTCTTAGCTGCAGTCGCATCACTTAAAAAAAGCAAACAAACAAGGAAACATTTATCCTGTACTCTTTATTTAAACACCTCCCAGGAAGAAGACTCCACCACAATCCAAGACAGCATATTCGACTGTTGAACAGCTCTTGCCATAATGATGATGATGATGATGATGATGATGATGATGGATGGTGCAACAGCTCTGACTCACTCATTTATCACAAAGGTATAGACAAGGTCAGTGTGTTTTTGAATTTCAAAATGTTGAATTCTTCAAGCTTCCCTTCCATCCTTTCCTACCTAGCTAACTTGGCAGGTTGTTCCAGACTGACAAATCTGTTGTAACACAGGGTGTCACACACTATTAAGGTAAGTGTAACCATTGCTGGCAGATAGACCACTGAATAGTCTTCTACTCTACTTGGATTATCCAGCTGGGAGTGGAGTTACCATGCAATGAAGCCAGAAGGGATGTAATAAAAGCTGAGTGGAGAATTTGCATTTAAAAAACATGGCAATTTTGTACATAACACATGAAGCATGTGCACAAATGAGCATGAAATCATACCCGGCATTACAATATTTGCCCATTTACTTAGAAAGTGTCATGAGGTCTGGGGGATAATTTTTTTAATGAACTCTTCTATGAAAAATTTTCAAAATATCCTGAAGCATTAGTACAAGTAACATAAATATATATGTATCTTTTCACCTGTGAGAGAGGATGTTGTTTTCCACAGCATAGTCATAAAAGTGATTAGAAGCATAGACAGCATAGACTACATCGAAAGACTGCCCGCTGATGACTTTTTCTGGAGGCCTCTGAACCCATGCCATCTCCAATCCTAGAAATAAAGCAGAGACATGGGTCAAATATGCACAAATAAATACTGAACCAACTTTTCATAGTCTTTAACTCAAAGATTTGGGGGTGGGAGTGGGGAATCAACAGTATGGTTTATGAGTAACATTGCTCTAAAAGGCTCTTTTGGGATCATACATCAGTAAGTGTTATGGAGGATGTTTCCCCCAAAGGATTGTATAATTTTGCATTTGTGTTCCTAAATTTGAGGTATCCATTAGAAAAGTTTTCTTTTTTACACACTGATACGGTTTCTTTTCCAAAGAATGTTATTTCATACCTACTTTGCAATCTTAGTTGCCTGTGTATCTCAAAACTCTTTTATTTTATGAATCCTACATACAAAAATTGGATCTGCTATTTAGGCATTGTTTAAACTTTGCAGTGACTGATTATAAAGAAACTGGGTAACAATAATGCTCCTATAAACACCATTATTTCCATTATTTATAGGCAAATAAATTTGTTTTTTTCAAAATTCACATTCTGCTGCCCATGTTCCATACATAAAAATCAGACTAGCTAGACTCAGTACTGCATCTGAAGATGTAGGTTTATATCTAGGAAAGCTCATGAGAAAATAAAAACTAGTTAGTTTTAAATATATTGCCATTTTTTTTTCTTTTTTCCCTCCTCCTTCCTTCTCCCTTTGTATGGCTTGACTTGGAAAAAAAAAAAAAAAACATGACTACCTTTTCAAAACTGAAATGGATGTAACAGGATTGGCTCCAGAAAATAGTAAAATTTTCCAGGGAGGGTACCTTTTTACAAATTGTCAAAACAGAGAATGAAAGAAAGATACAGATTTGCATTAAATTGGGATGTGCTAATTTATAAATGCAAATTTTAATTAGTATAAATTGTTTTAACTATTACTAAATGGGAGTACAATCATCATAAGGATGACTTTGGACAGGTTGCCTGCCCATTTTCACAGTTTGCTTTCCAAGATTGATGATTCATTCAATAAACCTACTCTAGGTAAGCATACCCATGTTGACATTTCTCTATAAACCAGAACTGACTTGAGGATCCCTTCCCCTGGGACTTGTGGGATTGCCAGGTCATTCATGGGTTTCCCCTGGGGACTTAAAAAATTGGCAGGTCATTAACAAGTTTCCCCTTATAATAAAAAGGTCAATAAAAAGGTACAGCTTGGGGACAGAACCAGAATGGGTTGAAGGCCTAGCCATGCAATAAACATCACCAAAGCCACTTCTTTCCTGGTCTAATTGCAGTTTAAATGCCGTATCTAATAATGTCAGGTATCTCCAAGCTACCTTTTCTTCCTGCAGCTATCCCTGCATGAATAGCATGAGGGACATCTCTACTATATTTTGGGACCCCTTTGGACCAATTTATGCTCAGGAAAGGCCTTTTTAGAAATAAAGTGAACAGTAAGCAATTTCAGCTAACATTTCGCTCATGTTTGCTCCCTTTTTGAGCTTTCAGATTAATTCAGTTGTTTAGCAGTAGACTACAAGATGTTTTATTCTTTCCTAACAAAACTAAAAAAAAAAAAAATTATGGCTTTGCATTAGTTATGTCTTCCCCTTCCCCACACAAATTTTGAATTTTTTTTTACAAGAAGTATTTGAAGACATGTTTTCAAGCATGAAATGCAGCTTCAGAGAGATGAGAGAAATGAATTTTGTATATTTTATTTGCAAACGGTAATTCAGTTGTAAAGGCATGGGGCAGAGCTGTTTAGAAGCTGAAGAGTATCTGCGTATGTGTATTAAATCATTGCAATCACTGAATGGTTGGAAAGATCAAAGCATAAAAAGGACAATACATGTGTCTGGATTAGCGCAAATCTAGTACAGCCTTGGAACTTGGAAAGGGTGACTATAACAGTGACACTTGACAACAATGGAGAATTTAACAGCCTAGTTCTAATGACTTTGGAAATGAAATAGAAATGGATGCATAAGATTTCCTCCCTTACATTCAGAGCAAAAAAAAAAAAAAAAAAAAGGTTTTCAGTGCTCTGACTTTCCATTTTCTGTGGCTTGTTTTCCATTTTGGGGCCTTCTAGGCTTTCTGTTAAACAGCTCCCAACTGTATGTACATACCAGATGTTGTTGGACTCCAGATCTCATTACATCACCCCACCTGTGTTTACTGGGGCTGATGGGATTTACAGTCCAATGTCAGGGGATCACAAGTTGCCTACAACGTTTACGTATGCATGCACATAAACATACACACATACATACCATCTTTACCGAATCTAAGAGCAGAAGCTTCCTGAATGGCAGACACATATTCTTAATTCTTAAACATCAGAGTATATGCACTAGAAAAATGCAAAGTCAATCCAGCCTCCCAGATGGACACGTACATAAGAACACATACCTAAGGCCAGTATGTCAGGCCCTCTTCCAGGTGCCCCTACCAAATGAAGCCATACAAAAGAGAGAAGGGCTTTTCACTGGTAGCACTTTGTGAAATACCTTCCCTGAGGAACCTTGCTTGATGCCTATCTTATCATCTTTTGGGTGCCATTCGAAGAAGACCTTTACTCTTCTCACTAGCCAAGAGCTGTTATTAGGGTTTTAACATTACAGCACTCTTATCTTGTGGCTGGTTTTGTTATTTTCTGTCTTTTATTTTCTGTTACTCTGTGTATGTGTGTGTGTGAGAGAGAGTGTGCACATGCACATGTACATGTGTGCATGCCCATGTGTACACAAGCAGCAGATGTTTGTGTACACGAATGTACTAATTACTGTTGAGAGAAGTCTGGTTATTGGGTAGGGAAAATACTGTAGTACATAAATAATTAAATAAGTATTTCTGTTATTTACACATACCTTTTTTTAAATAGAAAGACAGGTATACATCAGGGTGGGCACAGATATTGTTACCTGTGGATGACATGTGGCCCTTGGGTCCAGATTTTGGGCCTATGAAGCCCCCTCACCCAGTCTCCCAGGGGATTCCAATCCTTTAGTCATTTAAAAAAATAGGCTTCCATAATTTTATAGAAAACCCTATTTGTAAAAACTTGGAGAAATACCCACACCCAGTCCTACAGGTGAGGGATGCTAATCCTGTTGATTACAAGATTGGCAGGTTGGCAGTTCAAAACCTGAGTGCTGCATGATGGGGTGAGTTCCCGTCACTAGTCCCAACTTCTGCCAACCTAGCAGTTCAAAAGCATGCAAATGCAAGTAGATAGACAGGCACCACTTCTCAGTGGGAAGGTAACAGCATTTGGTGCGGTCATGCTGGCCACATGACCACCAGAGCAGTCTTTGGACAATGCTGGCTCTTTGGATTAGAAACGGAGATGAGCACCATCCCCTACAGTTGGTTATGACTAGACATTCATGTCAAGGGACTATCTTTACCTTTAATCCCAAATACATCCATTTTCTTCTTCATCGTTCTCAAAATGGTGAGAAGAAGTGACATCAGGTCTCTTCCTGATGCCATTTTGAAAGGGAGTGCAGAGAAAAACAGAGGTATTTGGGCTTGCTATATATGTGTGTGGGGGAACTGTGGAAGGGACCGGGGGGGGGGTGGAATTGTCCTGGGTCCCTACACAGTTTCTTACCCTGGTATACTTATAGTAAACATGACTGTGGTGTAAAGAGTAGAGACATTGGCTCCAAGGCAACCGGGCCAAAATGCAAGTTAAGAATAGGAGAATGCAGTTGTGATGGGCTGCATCTTCATGCAAGCAGTTTTGTAGTTGCTCAAGCTCTTGAGCAACTGTTTTTCAAAACTACATGGGCAGGTAATGGTGTACTGGACACTGTCTCTGTGCTAACTCTGAGAATGCATAACCATAACAAGCCTTGCTCTAGTACAATGACATAACTGGATACATGGCCCATCATTTCACTTTTGCTAGCACCATAGAACTGAACAGAAGCTTCACAAAAGCAGATGGTTCCCATTCCCTTTAATATTATGTAGAATAAATTCCTGGCAAGCATCCCCTTTGAAGCACTTGCATGCATGCTTGTTATTTTCCTCTGTTTAATTTGCCTACAAATAGATGTTGCTGCTGACTCATGCCTTTGCAGACAGATATAAGATTGGAGATGCATTAGGAATCACCGTAATTAGTTAAACTTCATTCCATTGTATTGCACTACCAGATGCTGCGCCTGCTGCACCTTGAGCAAACATCGAAGGGCACTCACCTCCACAGTCCAGCATGTTATACTCATCTGGCTTCTCCAGAGGCCAGCAGTCATAATCGGTGTTATCCAAATCATGCCACCCCTCTGCCAAAAGAACCTGTCACAGAGACACACAGAAAGGCTGCCACAGTCATAGACACACTGGTGCATTGTCTCTCAATAAACATACATAAACTGCACATTTTACACTTTCAAATTCAACATGCTAGAATGCTCATCAGATTTCAAAATAGCATAAAGGCACACAAAACAAGCTATTGTTACAGAGGGAAGGTTTTGATGGGCTGATCCAACTCAACCTATATCCATATGTCACATGGCCATCAACCAAAAGCCATACTGATGCAATATTCATGTGGCAGAAGGGAAATGAATTTTGTGAGTGAAGAGAAAGTTGAAACATAGGGAAGAACATATAAAATACTGCATGACATGGTGTTGTCTGATTTATTTCAAAATATTTCTGCTACTATTCACAATGGTCTTCTTTGGTACTATTTTCTGAGTACAGTGGTTCCCCGGGTTACGAATCCCCCGGAGTACGAAAACCCCGGGATCTGAAAGAGCCGGGGCCGGAAAAACAGCCCCGGGTTACGAAAAAAAACCCGGGTTGCGAAAGAAAAACCGCGCAAAATTCAAATGGCGCAAAGTTTTTTCCTATACTTACAGTGGTCCTCCGGTTTGCGAACGTTTTCGGGTTACGAAAGGGGTGCTGGAACGAATTACTTTCGTAAGCCGGGGGACCACTGTATATTGCAAATTCTATAGCAACCTCCACCCCACCCTGCCTCCCATTAATACTGCTTTATCACACTAGGGGGCAAACAAGAGTTAAACGAGAGTTAAACTAGAGAAAACCAGGAAATGCCTGATGTTTATCACCACAACATTTCCTGGTTTTCTCTAATGTAACTCTTGTTTAAATCCTGTTTGCCCCCCTAGTGTGATAAAGCAGTAAGACAGCAATGAGCAACTCCAGTTGTAGTAGAGGACTTGCATTGTTCCCTGCCCCCATCCAATAGGGCAGGGGTAAGCAAAATGCAGGCCATGGTCTTAATGCTGCCTTTGGGACACCTAAGTGTGGCCCATGAAGTCCCCCAAAGCTGCCCCCAATTGGGAAAAAAACTTTGTACTGATTTCCCAATGACTATTTTGCCAGAAAACCAGCCCCACAGTTCCCAAACCTTTCACAAATGTGACACTCCCACAGCCCTCTAACCCGAAAAAAGAAATGGCCCATATTGCCAAAATGGTGGCTGGAAGTGACATTATATCCATTCTGATGCACTAAAAAGTGCCAGATCAGTTTGCTGTGCAGTTGCCCAGCTTTGCACTGCCAGTGAAGCCCCTCCAGCCACCAAAATTTGACAACAACTGCAGAGACTCTCTGTGATGCCAGAGTCTCCTCTACTTCCTGAAAAAGAAAACAAAAGGGGTGTTGTTGTTTTTTTAATGCAGCAATATCATAATTTATTTTCTATTGGTGGTGGCAACTGGAGATGGGAAAAATGGCTGATGGCCACATGTTGTCCAGTTCTGTTCTGTTTCTATTGAATTCTTGATGCCATGCTTAGTAAACAACTTCTCTTCATTCTCTTCCCTTCTGGCATCTCCTAATCTGGAAAATGAATGGCCAACAGAACAGGAGAGGGGAATAGATCAGCTTAAACACATATCAGGGAGGTTTATGCTATTTTCTGCAAAGATAGAATTGAGTCTTTTCATGAGGGCTAGATGAGGACATATTGTTGCCTGTACTGAAGATGGTACCTGCTCCCAACATGCATCCAAATTTTTCTTTAACACAGAATCCCTCATTTGCACCAGTGTAAAGGCTTGTTAAGAGAGTTACTGGACACACATAGCTCTACGTAGTTTTACTCTTCAGTGTCTCACCAAGGTTCCCTGTTCACAGTATTTGCCACCTCAGGTGTCCACCTTACTTTTCCTAATGGCAGGAATGTCCTTTCCTTTGATGGTATTAATACTTCATGAATTCAGATATGGACCAGTTAACTATATTGAGTCTGACATGATGATAAATAAACTATTTCTATCAAATATTACGCAGTTTCAACTAAGGTGATTCTTTCCCTAATTCTTGCCATTAAACTCCCTTTTCTGTGAAGAATTACAGATTTCCAACAACGATTTTGCCTTTAGTTAACCTGAATTTTACCACTTTATTTTTTGTTCTGATTTTTTATTTGTTTTTTAATTTGAAAGGTAATTCCAAATCATGATAAATGATATTGGATAGAAACATCCCACAATCTGATCTGTTCTTATACGCAACAGAAATCTATCCAAATTAAAAGTGGACATAAGAAAAGAATTCTACAGTTTAATATGATAGGAGAATGGAAAGAAGCTCAAATGACAGAGGAAAATAACAAGATGGGGCTTATAACATCATCACTGCAACAGAAAAACAGCAACAAATAGGCAACAGACACAGTATGTACTATTGGTACTGCTTCTGCAAACAAGCCCAAAGTAATTAAATTAATTTTACTGATTTGTTAATACTTTTGGTGTCTGGGTTTTGCTTTATTTTTTAAATTGGATATTATTTTCCAAAAGTGTTCCTTATTGCAGAAAGCATCACCTTTTAATTACTCTGAGAATGATTAACAACCAAAGTCAAATATTTTTAAGATCCACTTAATTCAGAGGGAGAGATTTAACCAAAAACCTCATTCCATTTAGTGAGACTTAAAATTACTTGACCTGACTGGACCATTTTCAATATTTTTATTAGCATTCTTTGAATGTGCAAAGTGGTTTTCAATTTTGAAAAAAAAAAATGTCCTTATTATATATGATACATATTATAGATGCATGTCACCAAAACCATAATTAATCTTTATTTTGATTTTTTGGTGGGTTTTGATTTATTGTTGATAAACCCAAGTTGCTCTTATACTGGTTTGTAAAGACTGAGAATGAAGATTACCTACCAGTAAACTGAAGAATATAGGGATTTCATGATAGACTGACGTGGCAGCTCTCATAGTCCTTGAATAAGTTATCAAGCAGACGTCTGTTGCTGAATGAAGTGTATTCTCTCTTTAAAATGTCCGACAATCACTGCATTTATATCTCTTCTTCTTCTATCTTTCCATGCATGCAGTGGAACATTATAGAAGTGCCCAGTATATAACTCCTGTAAGACAAATGAGTACAGTCTCACCTCAAGGTCTCCCTCTCTGACCGTTCGTAAGGCTGCTTTCTACTCATCTCATGAAGTAATATTAATAACAAGGCAATGAATACTCTCTCTCTCTATCTCTGTCTCATTCTCTCTCTCTCTCACACACACACACTCCTGTTGCTCACAGTCCTCAGATCTTTCCTTCTCAATTTATCTAAAATGTTTAGCATTTCTTTCTTGAGAAATCAAAGCTAGGTGTAAGGTGAGCAAACTCGGTCTTCTGTTTGGGAAAAAAGAAAGAAAAGACGCTCTAGGTTCATTTTCAGAACATGCACGTATTCACCAGGGTTCTAAGGCTGTTATTTTTAAGCCCTGTGAATTATTACAGGGCCTGGCTAAAATGTCATGTATCACAGTCTAAGCCTATGTAGTGTCAGTTTGAGGATGGAGACATTAGTTAGCTACTTCCCATTTGGCAGGAGAACAGAATCCTCTTGATCACAATTACTGCTGATCTGTAAGTGGAGAGTGGAGAACTTTCATATATCACTTCTGAGTATTCCTTGCCTAAGAAACCCTATGAAACTCATGAGGTCACCATCAATCAACAGGAGACTTGAAGAAACATACACACACACATCTCCTAAACTAGGGCATACATATGGATCATGAATACGAACCAGTCATGAATGATTAATTCTAGGTTACTTTAGTTAGCCTTGGTGAATTTCAGCCTTATAGTACAAGACTGCAAAGATAAACATTCACCATCTGTTATTCAGTGGTCAGATGATCTTACTGCTTTAGCTTCACACAAGCATGGATTTTATAGATACCATTTCCAAGAAAATTTAGGCCAAGATCCTGCAGCAGACACATAGCCATGATGTAGTGGCTATGCTCAGTCTCTCGGTCCAACCCCTCTAATCCACAGTAAAATCTAACTAGCTAGACTGAGGGATAAAGTGCTGAGAAGCGAGGCACTGAGAGATGAAGTATCCAGTCACCTCCTGCCAGTGAGTGGTGGTGCACCAAGCAGAAGTTGGAACCCCTGCAGCGTTCTGTCACAACCCCCCAGTACACCATCATTTGCTGGTAGGAAGGAGCCGGATGTGTCATCCTACATTATCCTGCTTGTCAGCACAGCAGAGCTCGGTTCTTTGGTATGGTCGGCCAGTTTTTAAGGTGGGTTTGGCAGGTATTTACTATGATCATAAATGTGAATTGGAAACAATTATGGGGTTGTAAATCTAATTTACAACATCACAACTGGCTAACAAGATAATAGCCATATTTTTGGAAATATATTCCATTTGTATGTCTCTTTTTCCCTGCCCATGTTCATACCCAATATACTTCCACTTCGCTTTTGTTCTTATTCTTATCTCTTTTTCTTTGTACTAATACTTTTAAAAGATGAAATAGACAATAGGTATATCAGACAAAAGTAAATACAAAAATACAAATAAGTGAAATGCATGGAAATTGTTACATCAGGAGAAAATGCATATAAAAATTCACACAAATTACTTCTTTGAAAGCCACAAGCAAGAACAGAAGGCTGGAAAAAGAGATAAAGGTAAAGGTATTCCCTGTTGGCCAGCATGATTGCACAGAATGCTGTTTACCTTCCCACCAGTGTGGTACCTATTTATCTCTTTGCATTTGCATGCTAGTGATACCTGTTTATCTATTTGCATTCACATGGTTTCAAACTGCTAGGTTGGCAGAAGCTGGGACTAGTGATGGGAGCTCACCTCATCATGCGGCACCTAGGCCTTGAACTGCCAACCTGCCAATCTTGCAATCAACAGTCAGCATCTTAACCACTCATGAGAAAATGAGCAATCAACAATCAGCATCCCTCATGAGAAAATGAGGAAAATGAGATACTGACCAATTTATCCATCCATCTGTGTCACCTTTAAGTCATTTTCAACTTATGGTGACTCTTAAGGTGAACATATCATGGAATTTTTCAGGGGCTGAGAGTGCATGAATTGCCCAAGGTGGGTTTCTATGACCAAGTGGGGAATTGAACCTTGGACTCTAGAGTTGTAGGCTTCATCTGCACTACAGAAATAATATGCAGTTTGACCTCACGTTAACTACCATGATTCAGTGCTATGAAGTTCTAGGATTTGTAATCTTGTGAAATATTTAGTCTTCTTTGTCAGAGAACTCTGGTGCCACAACAAACTACAAATCCCAGGATTCCATAGCACTGACTCATGGAAGTTAAAGCAGTGTCAAACTGCATTATTTCTGCAATGTGGATGCATTCATAGTCCAACTCTCTAACTACTACTCCTTGCTGGTTCTTTCTACTGACCATAACGTAGATAAGCAGCAGACACATAAAAAAATTCTCACTATTTTGCCAGCAAGGGAAACAGGGGTTACCAATACTATGTAGCACAAGATTGGGGAGGAGGGTCAGTTGATGCCAAAGAAAGGTTAACAGGATTCCCTGGGACTGCATGCTACATTCATTTCTGTCATCTGCTCTGCATGAGCATAAGAAGATGTCAGCTGATGTTCTCCATTTCATTTATCAAAATGCCTCAGGAGACAGCCATCATAGTTGACTAATGAGAAACTGGGATAAACAAAAGTGCCATCTTTGCATACATGGAGTTAAGCACTGAAATCTGCTGTTAAGTATAATTTTAGATTATGAAATGAGAATCAGTGTGATGTTGAAAGACAGTATGGTGTAACGGTTTGAGTGTTGGACTAGGACTCTGGGAGATTAAGATTTGAGCCAGTGTGCTGTTGGGATCCATATGGCCACGGAAACCACTGGGTGATCTTGGGTAAGTCAGAGTCTTTCAGCCTTCAAGGAAGGCAATGGCAAGCCTCCTCTAAATAAATCATGTCAATAAAACCCTAGAATAGGGTTTTAATAGACTGAAGTTAACTTGAAGCCACATAACAACACAACTGCCAAATTCTGTATTCCCAGGGACCACTCTATTTCCCGGGTACTGGTCTGAGATAACAGAGCTATAACTATGGCCCGAAACTTCCATTGGTTCTTGGACAAGATGAGGGATGGTGGCAATTTCCATTCATCAACAATAAAAAACCATAGGTGCCTGTCTCTGCTGTAGAATGTGGTTGGCATCCTAGGTATGAAGCATATACGTACAGTGGTCAGATGTATGAGATTATTTTCTGGAAAGAACTAAGAAACAAATGTCATTCTTGTAACATTTTCTAAAGTATCAGATGGGCAGTGATTGTGGCTTCTCTCCTTCCAAACATGCTCACAAAGATGCTGAAAATGCACCATGTTTTCTGTTACTATCCGTGGAAATTGCAGTTTACTCTAGACACAAATTAACCAACATTTGAAAACAGGATCTTATTGTATAGAAATGCACATTTTTGAGGCAGGTGGAAGAGGACTGGATTGAGAAAGCAGCATAGGAGAAACAAAGCAATCTCTCATTCTGTATCACAATTCTATCCTAATCAAGGGCTCCCCTCCTGGCTGCTTATATGTTTAGGGAGGGAAAAGTTTGGAAATTTCATCCTCTCTTGGTCCTGAAACCTGAAATGACATGAGTACAGACATTATAATACTTGTTATCTTATGCAGACATGCAGCCTATGAATTTACCTTTCCACTCTATCCCTGACCTTTTAAATTCTGTATAAAACTTGTACCTATTCAGGGTACATAAAACTGAGTGTGGAAAGAGATGCTGAACAAAACTAAATTCTCAAGAATCCTTGGCAATAACACACTATGTTTCTCTAAAATATTTATTTTAGCAAGTGCACTTTAACCATAACATGCTGTCTGCACGGCACACTGAATTATGCAATCTTTTCATAACTCACAGCTTATCTCATGAAAAGGCGAGTCTCTTAGCAAATATACTGTACGTTTGCTCCCATCTAGTGGTATTAGGCCAAAATAACACAACATGATGGCAACCTATGTCAGCAATGCCCCTCTACACTCTACACTGGATAAACAAAACTGAGGGTTGCAAGAAGATTAATGCACACACATCTGACATGAGAAATAGCAATATCCAAAAATCAGTACCAGAACATTTCAGCCTTCCTGGAACACAGTAAGAGTACAAAATTACACAGATGGACTAAAAAGAGAAACTGCTGTATTGAATTATATTAACAAATTCCAATCTGTTAACAGAGGTATGAACAAAGACAAATGCTTCATGGCACCTTGCATATATTAATACAAGAGTCCTCATTATTGCACATAAAACAAAAGGAATCTTCTCAGAGAGTTTTGGACTCTGGGAAACTGACTTAAGGTAAGCAAATGTATTGTTTTGACACATCAGCATTAACTGAGCACTGTAAAAAAATCTGAAAGCACTGATCACTTAGAGGAAATATCATGATTTGCATCTTTCTCTATACTATTACATTGCATCCCATGCCCACAACTGTGTACATATATTTTATACCTGAGCATTTATTATCACTTTGTACACATCTGAAGAAGTGGTTTTATATCCAAGAAAGCACATGTCTTGAAAGTGCAGCCACATTTCTTTTTCTTTTATTTCTTATTCCTCCTTCCTCTCCCTTTCTCCTTTTAGTGCTGCAAGAGTAGTAACACAGCAGCTTCTTTGAACACTAGGGATTTAACCCTTCATTTTTGGATTAAACCTTTGGAAGAACTTCAGTGAAGATGCAAGAAATTGCTATAAACAGCCGTCTACTCCCTCCCCCCCCCCCCCCAAATTGGAACAAGTCAACATGGAGGCAATAACAACTGGCAAAACCCAGCAAACCATGTAAAGTTGAAAGAACAATATCGCAAGAATTCATGCTTCTTAACTCAGCCAGGAGGATCTTACTAGCTCTACCTTCACCTCTAGAACCTGCCAACAAGAGTTTAGATCTCCACAATGCTGAAGTCAAATATTTGCCAGCTTGAACAGAAGCAGTAAGTTAGTTCTATGAGGTCTAATCCAAGGAAGCTGTTTGAAGCCTCATTCTGTCACCGCATGAAATGCTTCCCAGCTACAACAGAAGGGCAGCAGGAGGAGATTTAATAGAGCCCTTCTGGAGCCAGATACCTCCCGATGAACAGGTTGTAGGATGACTGCACGATTTACTTTACAGACAACAATCATTTATTTCAAGGCTTCCTCTCTCTGAAAGTCTGTCTGGCAAGATCTGGTTCCCTTGCAAAGAATCATAGGAATGAAAAGAAAGGGCTATTAAAGTCATCCATCCTCACCTTAGCAGACCAAACAGAAATCCTGGTCGTAGTCTTACCCGTTATGGTGACATGTGTTGTATCTCACTTTATATTAAACCGTTATTTCTACATAACCATCTCTATGTATAGCTCAACATGTCTAAAATTTTATTGAAATTTACACTTCTTTTATCCTCTTTCAGTGACAATCATACTTTTTCTGGTGATGACATAGGTCTAATCTGCACTGCCGCAGTAACGCAATTTGATGCCGCTTTAAGTGTCATGGCTCAATGCTATGAAATCCTGGGATTTGTGGCATTAGAGTGATCTGACAGGGAAGGCTAAATATCTCACAAAATTACAATCCCTAAATTAAAACAATGTCAAACTGAATTATTTCTACACTGCAAATTAGACCATAGTAGCCACCTTAGCAGAAGAGATATATCAGGTATCCACAGTGTTCTCTATGGAACCTGGTGGTCTGGCCAACCAAGAATTTCAGCTAGCTAAAGGGGGATCTCCTATAGGTAAAGGGTATGTTTACTTAAGTCACTTAGATTTATGTTCTGAAGGAAGAAGATGGTGGCCACACTGATCCATCTTATAATTCCAACACTATCGTGGTATATACTGTATGAACCAATCTGAATGCTGATGTCCTTGGAAAAGAGCTTTATCTTAAACCTGTTATCATTGTAGACATATTTTGTGATGATATGTGAGAAGGCTTTCTTGGTAGCTGCTCCAGGTCTCTAAAAGTCTCTCCGAGGGGAGGATAAATTGGTCTCTGCATGTTGTGAAAGAAAACAGAGAGGCTCCCTGGATATGCTTCTGGCTGTTAACTGACACTGTACTAGGGTCTTTGAATGGGAAGGTGCTATACTTTTAACCACATTGTTATGTTTACATCCTTTTAAATTGCTTTAAATTAGTTGAACAAGATAGTTTAATTTCTATCTTTAATAGTTTATTTAATTTTATTTTATTAAAAAAATACTATTACAAAGTGTTTTCACTGTATTTTGTTTTAATCTCTATTATGAGCCATGGATTGCATATGGGGAAAAGATGGAAGAATAGGCAGCTCTGGTCAAGAATGCAAACTAGAGAGCACAAACACACTTGCTGAGCTTCCATCTTTTTTTCACAGGCATCTAGGTTTAATTGAGTAATGTTTTCTGACAGTTGGCGTCAATGCAGCAGAAAAAAACTCCTAAGTATTTAATCAAGCTTGTAAAATAGTACATGCTTTCCAAAAAGAAAGGAAGCTGAGCAGTCATTTAGCTACCATGGAAACTCTCAAAAAAGGGATCTTTCAAAAATGATAATTTAAGCTGTAGACAACCTATAACACTAACTTGAGAGCAAGAACATATTAAGGCTATGTCCACATGGGTCAGCTAATACATTCTCTCCCTGTCTTCATGTGACCAGTTCAGATTACAGAGGGCCCAGTTTCTGATTCTGGTGCAAACTGTCCTGACGACATACAAGCAGTTCAGCACCAACATGTGGTATACCACCCTTAAAATATATTTTTAAAGCACACTTTTTGCTCCAGATTGTCCCAGATCCCAGCAGTGGCGTCTCACATCAAAGTGTTACCTGGTGCGGGGGGGGGGGGGCTTGGGGGCAGAACCAAAAGGATGTGCACCCAACCCTGTCCCGCATGGCATTACTCAAAAGTAAAGCTGCATGGGGCAGGGATGGGCACACATTTGGGAGGTGGGGGGCACTCATCAGATGTCACCCCCCGCCGGGTGTCACCTGCTGCGGTCCACACCCCTGCACTCCTGTAGAGTCCTAGATTGATGCTAGACAACTGCTTACACAGCTTCCGCTGTGCTGTCTCTTTTCTCTGGTGCAATATGCTCCCTCTGAGGTCAGAATGAGGTGCCCAGCCATGTGATCAATGCTGTGATCAGCATGAGAGAGAGTGACTCATGCCACCACCTGTGGGAAGCATAGCAGAATACCTGTATGAACAGCATCGCTTTGGGGTGCCACAGCTAACAATGGAGACATCAGAGCAACTTTGCGGCCAGAATACTTCAGGCTGCTCCTGGAGTTTTATGGCCTGTGCAGACATGGCCTAGCATTTACTTCTAAATATGCAAGCATAGCACCTGTCATAAAAAAAAATCTGATTGCTGTATGTGTAAAGAGGTGGAGGGAAGAACTAAAACTGCTGAGGGGGGGAACTTCACTAGATATAATCTAACTATCTATGGAGAAATGTTGGATTGCAGAATCATTAGAATAAGCAATCAATACTCCAAGAAGGCTAAATGTTGAGTAAATTAATAGGTTCAGTGGACAATGATTCAAAAATCTATAGGATTAAATTAGGTAATAGTTAATGTTTTGTTGTCGTGTGCCTTCAGGTTGTTTCTGACTTATGGTGACCTTAAGATGAGCCTATTGTGGGGTTTTCCTGGCAAGATTTGTTCAGAAGAAATTTGCTATTGCCTTCCGCTGAGGTTTAGACAGTGTGACTTTTCCAAGGCCACCCAGTGGGTTTTATGGCCAAGCTGGGAATTGAACCCTGGTCTCCAGCGTCATAGCCCAATGCTCAAACCACTATGCTCCACTGGCTCTCCTAGTTGCCATTTTAGTTATGGATATTTTGTTAAAATTTAACAAAGAGATAAACTCACTCAATAGCACTAGAATAGACCCATTGAATTAATGGAATTTGCTAAAGTGTTGACTTCCTAAGATCCTACTGATTTTGTAGGTCTAATGTAGTTGGGCACTAATAAGTCCAAACTTCATGTCTGTGGTTCAAAAACATTTTTCATTTCTATCATTAAAAGCGTATAACCTAAATGAGGGATGCTCAGCATATTGCCTGGGGTTAAATCTGGTTTGTAGAATGCAGTTTTTCAGTTTTGAATTTTATTCCTGAGTCCATTATTTGTCATTCTGCAAATTTCTAGCCACCACCCTAAGGCAAAATTACGAAGGAATAGCATGGACTCTGGGACTGTAATGAGCTGATCGCATGGAAGGAGGGTTGTACATCTAAATCTCTAACTTATTTCCAGTAATAAGAGCAGCCAAATTAGAGACTGCATTGACCTCTTCCCATTTTTGGTTAAAAACAAAACAAAACCAAGCAGACAGTCTGATTTCCAGATACATCTCTTTCCTGTTTCCAGATATATAATTTATTTAGGTCCAAAGCCCAGGATCTATGACTAAAAATTCCATCTGGTCCAGGAAGTGCAAATTTGGTAAACTCATTAAAAAGAAAAACAGAAAAACAGTAAGTGGAGCAAATTTCACACTTACCCCTAGCACATGAGCATAGCCCTGTAGACACTAACAGAAAATGGAAGTTCTCATAATCAGGGTTCCTTTATATAATCACACCAGAAACTCAATGTGTAAAGCTTTTTCTGGGCTGCAGGACAGGATCCATCACTCTGTGTGTCTGTGTGCGCGCACGCATGTGTGTATCCCTATAATACCATATACGCATCTATACATTTAAAAATTAACCCCTCAAATCCCAGGTTGACTTATTTATGGGTCACTATGGAAACATGATAGCAACTCTTTCTGATTTCCCCATGCAGTGTGGAAAAGAGTTTAGCAAGAAAGAGCCAAGCACAAAGAGTCCTGGGTTACTGATTGATTGATATTGCTGTTTGTTTAAGAGTCCCCCTCCCACCCGCGTGTCTGGCTGAAACGAAAGCTGAAACAATGAAGAAAAGCCTCAGTGAGAGTCGCTCTTGCCATGCACACACATACACACACTGAAGGAGCCTCCATGTTTTACCCTCGACCTATCCACGGGTCATGGCAAAATCCATAATTCCGGCCCCAAAACCTGACCTTGACTTATGGGTTGACTTATAGTTGAGTATATATGGTAAATCAAATATTGGTATTACTAGGGCCTACTTGGTCTGGCCTAGTGCACATGTTGCACTTTGCTTTGTCTGAAGTCAATTCATAAATATTGCTGATATTTGCTGAGACTTATGGTATGTCGACATGGGCCAGATTAACTGGTTTCTTCCCACCCTCCCCATAAGCTGTAGGGCCAAAACTCTGATTAGATTGTAGACTCTCTTCTTGACACTTCTTGACACGGGGCCAGTTTTGCATTGCAACCCAGGCCATGCCCACTTTAAACTAGATTGAAATGATTTAACTTTTGCTTTGGATTTTCCAAGAAAATCCAGAGTACTCTGGGTGGGTCATTCACACTTACTTTTTTGAACAAAGAGATTTGCATCTCCCCTCCAATCTAGAACCAATTCAGAATCAGTTTGGTGTTCCCACTATGTTTATTGCAATCAAATCTCTCTGTGCCATTTTAACCCAGTTGCCATTCACATTTGCCAAAATATTGATTTAAAATGGAGGCATCTTCATTTCTGGGAATGATGCAGTGTGATCTGAATCAATTCAGTCACGTACTCACACTTCCGAAGATGCAAATCATTGCGGCTCTTAAAAAAAGAACCACTAAGTGGTCCAGTGACAAATGCACTGGTCTAAGTGAGCTCCCCCCCCCCCCCGTAAATTGATTGCAGTTGAGGCAAGTATGAACATCATGGATGGCCCATAAAGCAACACTGAGTGGCTGTTTAAATAGCATCCTTTTATGCCACCTGAAGCCATGACCGTTGGTGTGATTTTGTCTCCTTTCTCCTCATCCCAGCTGGTTTGCAGCACTTTAGGAAGAAATTAGAGGGTGATTGCATGTTTGAATTCTATGCATATACAATTCCTATGCATGCATAGGGGGAAAATAGTAGAGAATCCTTACCTAAAGCATTCCCTGGCATGGTATTTTTCTATTAGCCTTGGTTAATACTTGGATGGGAAACCACCAACAAATACCAGGTGCTGTAGTCTATATTATAGAGGAAGGAACTGTAAAATCCACTTTAGGCAAGTATTCCTTGCCTAAGAAAACGCTATGAAATTCATGGAGTCTCCATAAGTTAACCAGCAATTTGAAGAAACAGATAGAAAGAGATGTGAAAAGGGACAGAGAGAATGGAAGATTTTGTACAACTAAATGTATACCATGATTTCCACGTGCACCAAAAAGGGGGGGGGGGGGAGAGAGAGAGAAGGGCTTCAAAAATAGGGAATATTTAAACATGTGTTCTCACCACTTATAATTTTAATAGATACATCTCGGCTTCATCTAGATGCTTTTAAACTGCACTGCTTTCTGATATATGGAACAGAATAGATTGTTTGTTTTCCACGAAAAAGTTCCCACTCAGTTGTAACCCTCACTGGGTGCTTATGAGTGGTTACCTTAAAATCCCACAACCCCTTGTTAGAAATAGAGCTATTTAAACCTGAAATGATGCCTTTTGGAGAACACAATTTCCATGTCAGTGTAAAAGCAAGGAATATATCAGTAATTTCTTTTTCAAAGAAGCCTCCACTTTCCCTAGAAATTATGGTATATGTTTACTCAAGCTAAAGTTTCCATTCTATCTGTTCCTCCTCCTGCCTGCATTAGAGTAAAAGTAGCTTTTAAGGTATATACTAGAGTATTATTATTAAAAGAGTTCTTCAAAAACCTATGTTAAACTATGAAATACAGAAGACACATATTTGTTACTGAAGTTGTCTCAAAGTTTATCACAGCAGGGCTGTCCCCGCTCCTGGTAGATTGGGTAGGAGGGGGTAAGATTATTTGTTTCCTTTATTTTATTTTATGTGACTATTTGTTGAATAAATTATTCATTGACTAAGTAGTCATCTGTAATTTTAATGCCTTTTCTACACAGGACGTTCATATATTTTTAAAATTGCTTTGGTTTTCGGTCTCATTTTAGGAAATGAATTTTTAACTGCTTTCACAGTGAACAGGAAAACATCAGAGACAAACTGCATCCAACCTCCTGGGTTGACATGGCTAGTGAAGCAGAGAAGCTTTGTTTCCACCCAGCTTTCACACCCTATTTATTTGGCCTGGCCTCCATACTGGTTTAATATGTCAATTGTGTAAATGTTCCTCAATTCTCTATTTAAATCTGGAATGGTGCCCATAATACAGCCAATGCAGTATTACAGTGCTCCCTCCACTGGGTTTAGGGGTGAAGAAATGTGGGAAAATGGCAAATAAAAAACATTATTCTTTTTACCTGCGAGTACACCTCTCCAGATCCCCTAGTGCAACTCTGTGGTCAACATCTGCCAGTGGCTGACCATACAATCATGCTGGAGGACCTACAAATGCCTAGAGAAGTCTTTTCTCTAGGATGTTCTAGGTTCTCCAGCACAATTCTATGGTCAACCTCTGGCAGAGCTGTGCTGGAGGACCTGGAGATTTCTAGAGAGTGCATATTAATCAGAATCTCAAATAATCAAATTGGCAAAAGTCAAAGCCACAAATGTAGAAGGCCAGCTGTATTTCTAATTAATGAATTAGAACTACTTAAGGTTAAGCAGAATGTTTCAGACCACTAGTGTTTGCAATATCCTCCAACATTTCACAGATGAAAGCTGGGACATGCATGGTCAAGCAACATTAGAGAGTGGTCAAGTTGGCAAACGTTACTGGTGGGGAAGAGCAGACAAGTTAGGAGAGGCTACAGAAGTTTGCTTTTCATCAGCCTACAAAGAAGGGCAGAATTCGGCTTCATCCTCTTTTCTCCTCACTGCTGAGTTAATAGAATGCTAACTTCTTTTGACAGCAACAGCCAGCACGGTGTAGTGGTTTGAGCACTGGATTGTGACTCTGGAGACCAGGGTTTGAATCCCTGCTCTAGGTGACCTTGGCCATGTCACACACTTTCAGCCTCAGGGGAAGGCAAAGGCAACCCCCTCTGAACAAATCTTGCCAAGAAGAGAAAAGACAGAAAAGAAATGATAGAAACAATTGGTTCACCTTAAGGGTCACTACAAGTTGGAAACAACTTAAAGGCACACAGTGACTTTTTTTGCATTGTGAATTCAGTTTGCAGTAACAGAAGTAAGCTGAAGGAAAAAAGGAGAAAGTGGGAGGAGGAAAGAGAAACTGAGAGATTTTTTTTTAAAACAGCTGAAAAAGTGGGGTGTCAGGATAAATTGGAACTGTCCCTGCCAAGACAGTGAAAGCATGTAGATTCCCCCCCCCCCCCCCAGAAGCACATACGGTATATTTCTGTCTCTGTGTAGCCAAAACAATATTAAGATAATGAGAAACTGTCTTATATTGAGTTCACTATAAAGTTGGTGCTTCATCTTTGCTCAGTATTGCCAGGATGGAATTTCTAAGGTCCTCCGGATGTTTACTGCAATTCCAACATAGCCAATCATAAGGAGTGCTGGGAGCAGAAGATGAATAACATCCAAAAGTCCTTAGAATTTCCACCTCTAGGCTACACACTGGGTCCCCAGAATTGCAAACAGATAGACTTCCTTCCCAGTGTTACAGGGCAGTGCCAGGGATTGTACCTGGCATTTTACAGGGGTGAAAGCCACCGACCTATGGCTCTTAGCAACATGTCCCTCCCGCCCCTTCAATTTCATTTCTATCACCTGATGTTTGAAACTTGCTATAGGTTCACCTTTGGATCCACACACCCACATCCATACAGGGGGAAAATATCTCTTATTTTCCAGCAGAGGGCAGAAGAACACAACATATTGGAAACTTGACTATTGTTTTCAAATGCATACAACATTTCCTTCATTATTGGTTGGTTGTTTCCTTGCATTTATATTATAAATGGCTTTATCTTCCAAGATGCTCAAGGTGGCAATATGAAGTATCACCAGATCTCTTCCTGCATCTTCGCTTTCCAAGTTTTCTTTATTTCCTAACAAAGTGCTCCATGGTAAAATCTCTCCCCTCTTTCTGTGATTTGGGGTGCATCTACACTGTAGAAACAATGCAGTTAGATACAACTTTAGATGATTTAGCTCCATCCTATGGAATCCTGGGATTTGTAGGTTTACAAGGTTTTTAGCCTTCTCTGCCAAAGAATGTTTATGCCCCAGAAAATGACAAATCCCAGGATTCAATAGGATAGACCCATGGCACTAGATGTACCCTTGCTTTGTAGAGGGGCATTTTAGGAGATTTCAGTTAGTGTCCCTTGGGGACCCAGAGCTAGCATTCATGGTGAGCCATGCTGGAAAGACAGCAGCTACGAACTGATAATGCTACATCTGAACAAACTAATTTTATACTTATGTCTTGATTGTTTATTAATGGCAAACACCAGGCAAACAATAGAAGAAACTGAACAAGAAACCTGGATATAAATGGAAAGAAAAATGAGAAAGGAACAAGGGGGAAATCCTTCTATAGCTTTTGCCAAAATAGGATGCTTCTACCGAATATGACGTGCCAAGGTTAGTAAAGACAAAGCAGTATTACATGCTATAATCTGTCATAGATAATTTGTCTCTTTAAAAAAAAGGAAGAATTGGCATGATAGACCCAAGGGAAGTCTACCATTTCAGGAGAACAAAAGCAAGTCAAAAGGCTATTTACATGCTCTATATATAAAATGGCAGTTTGGTGGACTGCATCACAAGCACTTTTTCAGTACCTTCCAAGTATAAAATAAATAATCCCAGATGGCAGCAGTGAAACTATAACATGATAAAAATATGACTGGGTCTATCAGACTCTATATTGTCATTAAAATTGTCTTTCACCCACCCTAAACTAGTGGGAATGTTAGAGAGCTGCTCCTGGATTGACAGGGGTACAGAGCTCCATTGATCCAAACAGCTACTAAGCAGTAAGTGGAGATTGGGGAGATCTGGCAGGAATCCATTACAGAGCTCTGGTGCAACACAATGATTATACATAATTCCATCTTATATTGTTTGCATCAATTTTTGACCTAAAATTGCCAGTAAAAGAGTTACCAGATTTTTTAAGGGAGGAAAAATCAAAGTCCTGAGTTTAATATTTATTTATTTTTTAGTCACCAATGCTATCTCAAAACATGTGAAAGAAGAAGATTAACACAACATCACATTATACACAGTGGAATAATCCATGTGTGTTTGGTATGTTGTTGTTGTTGTTGTTGCTGTTGATGTTGTGTGCCTTCAAGTTCTTTCCAAGTTATGGTAACCCTGAGGCAAACCTATGGGGTTTTCTTGGCAAGATTTGTACAGGAGGGTTTAACTTTGCCTTCCTCTGAGGCTGAAAGAGTATGACTTGCCCAAGGCCGCCCAGTGAATTCTCATGGCCAAATGGATTCAAACCCTAGTCTCGGGGAATGAGTTATAGTCCAATACTTCTAGTGAACATGTACAGTTTTTTAAAAAAATAAAAGACTCAGCTAAATATTGACTACACAGACTGAAAACAAGATTGATGACAAACACACATTCTTCAAATCTCTCATTACACTGGGCAAACAAACTTAAAAGATATTGAAGACCAATTTCTTTGTTAACATATATCCCTCACATACCAAAAAGAAAAATTAAAATACTTCATGAAAGCTGCATGTTACAAGCACATACCCAACACTTATAAAGCCAGCTTTTCCATGCAATAATATCACTTGGGAGTCACTTAGATCAGTACTTTCCAAGCTGTCTGATATGAGTTGCTGGCAATCCCCCTCCCCAATGTACCAAGCATGGCAAAGTGGTTTGAACACTGGATTATGACTCTGGAGACCAGAGTTTGGTTCCCCATTTGATCATGAAACCCACTGGATAACCTTTAGCAAATCACTTGCTCTCTGCCTTAGGGGAAGACAAAGGCAAACCTTTTCTGAACAAAGCTTTCCAGGAAAACCCCATTATAGGTTCACCTTAGGATTGCCATAATTCAGAAACAACTTGAAGGCAGACAACAACAAAAATGTGCCAGGAACAAGTATCATATGGGCACCTGTTGGATACAACTGTTTATTTCCTGGAAACTCACTGTGGATTGACAGCCAATGGCTTGCAGGCTTCCTGCAGAATACCGCTTTGTCTAATACTGACTTAGACCAGTTAGACCAGCCAGTGTCGTGGGCAACTGTGTCCTGCTACACCAAGGAATATATCAAAGAGAAACTGGGGCAGAAAGAGGTGGAAACAGACAGTCAGGAATGGGGAAGCCAAGGTAGAGGAGAAGCTCCAAGAGATGCTGTAGGTTAGAATCACTCCAAGGAACAAGGGAAAGGACCCAAAGCTGGGATGCAACATAACCACCATGCAGAACCTCGGTCAGATTGGTGAAACAGATGGGCAAAATAAAACGGTTTCCAGCTGATCTGAAGATGGGGCATTTAGACAATGCACATCCCGAAAACAGCTGGAAACTGGATCGAAGCTCTGCTCCAGGGCTAAAAACTGAAGCAAAAAGAAGCCAGGATAGTCCAACTGAAGGCAGAAAATGTGTATCTTCGCACCAACATACATGAGTGTGGGGCTGCAGCACAGCAAAGAAATGAAAGTGTGGCAACTCCAGTTGATGTAATTACAATATACAAAAACCAGATAGTCCAACAGGGTAGCATGGGATGAAGGGGGTATATAAGAGTAGAGGACGGCACCATGATTGTGATTTGCCAATGTATCACTCACACACTGATGCCCTGTACTGGAAGATCATTGCATGTATGACTGTGTGGGCAAACAATGGGGCAGCCATGCAATGGGATGGCATCTGGGTGGATGTGGGAGGTACTTGGGGGTCACAGGTGGTGTGTTTGTGTGACAGTGTGCATTTATGGTTGGAAGGCAACAAAAAAATATGTTACCCAGTGGCATGGCTTGATGCCAAGCTGTGCTGTCGGGCCATGCACATTTTGGCCCACCTTGAGAGCAGGCCATGTGGACAGCAGGATTTTGACCTGCTTTTGGAAAAAGCCAAATCAAGCTACTTTTTTCTGCCCATCTTCTGCAGTGCAGAGTCCATCGTAAGGTCAAATGCCAGACCCAATTTGATACAAAGAAGTCAAAAGATTTTCAGATGTTAGTGTGGACCTGCAGTGTTTTGCTTTGTATCTTCTCCATCACAACAGGTTGCTGGAAATACCACACAAAAGGTTAATACTCCTGTCTTAACCCTCCAGTAATGGTTTAATGCCTCTAAAAGGAAAAAAAAGGAAGGTTTAAAAAGCAAACACTTGTATTTTCTTAGGTTACACAATTCTTCAGCATGTAGAATATAGCTGTTTTAGGAAAAGAGTACACACATTTCTTTCTATGTAGATTTGTTAACAATAAACTTTTAGCAGTTTAGAATAAAATCATTGTTTTTTAATGTTATCTATGGCTGAAACAACCACCACTTCTGGAAATAATTCAAGACATAATTATTTTGTCAGGAAAACCCCAGTCTTTAAAAGCAGACACAGACAAAATGTTCATAATTCTGATATAGACCACAATGTCCAATAGTGTCCTCTTTCTGTTTTTTAAAAAGTCAGTCTAGAAATTTTTTTTGAGTTACTTTTTCCTTAAGATTAAGTAAGCCTGTTAGAATGTCTCTGAGGGCCCATTACAGGAATATATATATATCACATGGATTTGTTTTAAGTTGTGTATTATTAAAAAACTGATTTTGCTTTTAAGTCTAGAGAAAATGAAGTGAAGCCACACTTG
This sequence comes from Urosaurus nigricauda, assembly GCA_034509955.1. NCBI lineage: Eukaryota > Metazoa > Chordata > Lepidosauria > Squamata > Phrynosomatidae > Urosaurus > Urosaurus nigricauda. Next base: position 106,101,083 of record JAOEGL010000002.1, read on the forward strand.
GCAGTAGTGAAATAAAGAGCTACTTGGAAAGGAGGCAAGAGGCTTTTGTTCTATCAAGTACATTCTGCCCAGTAGAAGGTGGGAGCTTCTATGTTCGATGTTGAAGCAACCTGGGGGCTCAGTTTGAACATTAAAGTTGCTATCCCAGATACTCAATCTATTGAGGGGGGGGTGCATTTTGGGACTCTTTCAAAAGAGTACACCCCCCCCCCCAAATGTTGCATTTTTGTGCAGAAATATGTTTCTTGAACAGAAAACAATGTTTTTGCACAGCAAACCGCACATTTTGCACAAAAAATGGTTGCTTTTTGTGCAGAAGACAAGTTCTCTTTGATTTATGGTTTCATTTAACATTTTAAAAAATTGTTTCTTTATGACTTTTTTTTTAACGTAATGTAATAGCTCACCTACATCTGTTGCAGATTATATTGCTTTTCCATGGAGACAAAGGAGGTATCTGGATGTCACCCAGACAGGAATAATTCATCACTAGATCACATCTTTTTGTACACAGGGAAAATCCCAGTATGCCAAAGCAGATAGCTCTGATTTCCCATGGAGCTGTGAGGTTTCCTAAAAGTCCAATAAAACATATATCTCCTTTTTGTCTTCCTTCCTCCTTTGAGAAGAGGTTCCTAGGATTTGATTTCTAATTTTGTGGGGCAGTCATCAAAGGAAAAAAAAAGAGGATGAGAAGTTTTAGAAAGCACCTTCTTGCATGACAAGATGCAAACTTTACCACAGAGCTGTTTCTAATTTATTAGAGCTTGAAAACATAGACATATCCCCCCCCCACTTTAGCTGGCTTGGTGACTGTCCGTGATGTCTGAGGTATCCTGAGAGTTATAATTCCCACCCCCAGGAAGGAAGGAAGGAAGGAAGGAAGGTCTGTTACTTATTAAGATGAATTTATTTGGTAAATACAGCATTGGGCAATAGCAAGCAGCTTAGCAGCAGCTTCATTTATATACCACTTCATACTGAACTAAGCAGTCTCTAAGTGGTTTGCAACTATAAGCAAATTGCCCCCAACAAGCTGGGTACTCATTTTAGTGACCTCGGAAGGATGCAGGCCTGAGTCAAGCCTGAGTCCTGACTAGTATTGAACTCGCAACCTTATGGTTTTGAGTGAGTGGCTGAAGTATAGACATTTAACCACTGTGACACCAGGACAAACTCTCAGGATAACTACTGCTTTAATAGAACAGTTTTTTTTAAAATTTATTCACCTTTCAAATGTACATATACAAACAAATATTACAAAATGTACATACACACATATACAAAATAATAAAACAGTTATTTTTCTTTGCTCATTTATGAATGCAATTGCTATTTGGAATTTTAGTGCAGAGAAGTGAAATTTTAACAGGAAAAAATGGAATTTTAACAGTACAGTATAAAAGTGTATTTGGTGGTACTTATCCCAGGATTTTGTGTCCATCTGCTGATGCTTTGCATTCCTTTGGTTACTGTAGTCACCTTTCCACTGATTCACAAAACTCCTCAATAGGCTCTTAATCTCGCTGCTATTCCATTACTTCCTTTGTGCGATAGGTCCCTTCTTTAGCAGTTCCTCTTCTCAGGCCATTCCATGGAGTGAATGAGTGTGATTCTGCTCCTCTCACCCTCCTCCTTGCAGCAATCATGACTGCCTTCCCAAAGCCAGCTTCTGTGTACATATATGCACACAGCAGCCAGCTTTGGGAAGTGGCTGGTTCAGCACTGATTGCTCATTCCTCTGTTCCTCTCAGAAGGTGGTGTTTGGCAGTGTGGAAAACAGATCATGCAACCATGGACCACCAAAATGCTATCATGGGGAAAAGTGTGGTAAGAAATTATTGTCAGGAAGGTGCATGCTGGGTTCATAACCCTTGTTGAAATGACACAAGCAGAGTTTATGTATGTGGACAGGATGCACAGAAGAAGGTCTGTGAAGAATCTGAGTTGCATAGCAAATTTCCTCTCACACAAGAATGAATCTCAGGACAGTGAGGTTTCTCTCAAATGAGGGTTCTTTAATCTTTGTTACATAACTATTTACAAAGATTACGCAGAGTATAAGACAACCGTCTTAAATACTCACAAATAAGTTACTTTACCAACCAAACAACAACAACCTCTGAGGCAGTTACTGTTACACCAACTGTCTAACCCACATTCTCTCTCAGAAGAAGAAGTGACAGTTGCAAGCTGACAGTTGACAATTGCATCAGCCTTCCCATGATGCACTACTTCAAAATGCAGACTCGTGTAACTGTCACTGGAACTGTAATATGTTTTTCTACAGCTCCATCTAGTGGCCACATCCATGTCATTTTATCAGACCTGATGCAATATGGTCCTGACAATTATGCCAACCTGATATGTTTCCATTCTTAAACTAGAATGATTGTGGTAGGACAGCAGGCTATCCCTAATGTCAGCATAGTAGAAGTAACTCTTAGGAAATTTTGAAGCATTGCATAAAACTTGACGGTGCTTTGGTTTCTTGAAGACAAAGACACAAAACAAAATGCAGACCACAGGCATGTTTGCATCTGGGATTAATTTTTTTTAATCATCTTAACCAGATTTTGGGTCCCACATGCCAAGCATACGTGTGCATAGTGAGAGCTTTCAACACAGTGACAGATGAGAGACTGGGATGGGGGAGAGGTGGAGTAGTGTCAGCCTCAAAACACATTTTCATCCCAGAAACAACTGAAGTAAAAACAATGAAAACAGTGACTCTGAATATATATAGAACACATTTTTTTAAAAAAGCTTTAGATATCTGGGATTAGATAAATTATGGGTCAGCATTTCTATCTGACTTCCAAATATGCTGGAAGAGCAACACTACTGTCTTTATAAATAAAATACGAATGACACAACAGTGAATTTGCTTTTCATACCACGTCATCTACAATTTCAACCCAGACATGAAATAGATATATTTTTTAAACTTGCCTTTAAGGATGGGGGAAGGGGGCCGCCAACAACAAAGTACTGTAACAGAGAGATATTTAACAGATGTAGCCTTTTTTTTCCTGGTGTGATACTGTTTGTGTAACCAAAGCAGCAAATCCCGGTGTAGTAGAAGTCATTTCCTGTTGTACCATAGTTTCATGTTTTCCCCTTGGCTCTCTCATATTCTTCCCTTGTGTCTTCCAATTCACTTCCTGTTTCTCCGTGAAACCCCAGCTCACTACTATCATGGATAAAGAGCCTGGAACTTTATTTTCAGAAGCAATGTATTACTTGTTACTTTATCTTCTTTCTCATTTTCAGTTCAGTGTCCCTTTTGTTGCTGTTGTGTGCATTCAAGTCATTTCCAACTTATGGCAACTTATAGGCAAACCCTTATCATGGATTTTTTGTGGGGGTTGAGAGTGTGTGACTCACCCAAGGACACTCAGTGGGTTTCCATGGCTGAGCAGGGAATTGAACCTTGATCTCCAGGGTCCGGTACTCAAACCACTACACCATACTGCCTCTCCATTGCCCCTTTGCTTATTACTTAAAGAGCAGTTATTATGTTTTTCTTAAAACTTTAAATAGTGACCAAAAATGCTCCCCTTAATGATCCCACTAAAGGAAAGTATTAGCAATAATGACTAAACGTTATGTGTTATACACTAAAAATCCTACTTTGGCTACTTAATTATGAACATGTAACTAATAATGTCTCCTGGCCCAGTGCCCCAAGCCCATATTAACAATTGGCATTCACATGAAGCAAATGAAGTCTGTTTAGATGCTGATCAGGGTTCAATGAGAATGATGTTACCATCTCCTTCACACACACACACACACACAAGCAAGGCTCTAACAAAAAATTACAGCTCCTGATTGTTATAGCCTCTGTACAAATAAAATTAAGTTTCTATCTGTCTGTTACTGTGTCACATGGAAACAGCTAGATAGATTTTTGCCAGGCTTGGGATGGCGTAACTTTTAAATGTAAGCATTCACTGTAATGCCCCCCCCTCCAGTAATTTTAATGGAGACAGCATAGTGGTGAGTATCATTTGAAAGATTTCAACTAGTTACATTCAAAAATTCCTTTCCGAAAATTTTCTGTAAGTATATACATAAAAATAAGCCCATGTTTTTCTGTTTCTCTGTTAACTGCATCACATGTAATCCAACTAGACATATTTTCACTGAACATGGAAGGGCCATTTGGAGTGATCTGACTTAATATATAGGGTATGTGGTTATGTGACACACACAACATTCAGTTGGTGGGGAGGTAGTGTGTTTTGTGACTAATTAAGAGAGGATTGCTTAATCATATCTGAGACTGATATGCAACATGAAGACTCTTTCTGCACCCAAAGAGATAGGTACTTCTCCTTCAGGGCAGCTGAAACTGAACAATCTTTAACAACATTATCATTTCTCCAGAACTATGCTAGGTACTACAGCGAGTAGAAGTAATTATTATTATTATTTAAGTAGACACCCCACTGTAGCATGGAATTCATGAAAGGAAACTTGCATATCTGTTATATCTTCTCTCCAGATGCTAATTGTTGATGGTTAGCTGTGAGGTCCCTGCTCTCCCTTCTGAATATTCTTTAAAGACAGCCCCATTAATGGAGAGAATAAGAAAAGATCATTAGTGACACAGACACTGCATTTTTAATTCTAGAATAAACAGCTCCAGATAGCAAAATTTTGAAAAAAAAAAAAAAAACTGAGTTAAGCATTTTGCAGGATTTGCTACCATTTGGCATAAGAAGCCATTGAACCCCAGCCCATAATGAAGACCCATTCTAAAGAAACAATATGAGAGATGATCTATTCTCACTGTTGAATAAATCCTATTTTAAAATGAATTAAGGCCCCTGCTTAACTAGCTGCTGCTCAGTTTGTGGTTCTAGTATACTTCACCCTATCTTTTATGTGTGTGTGTGTCAGACTCGCTGGGTGAGTGAGAAATCCTGCCACATGAGTCATTTTACCCATGACAAATTATTTTTGGATCACACTGGTTGACCATCAAATTTTTCCTATTTGTTTCTGTCTCTGTGTATATGACTGCTTTGCCATAAACAGCAGTTGTCTTCCCAACATGACAAATTACATGGATTTGTTGTCTCTTCTAATCAGAAGCAGACAAACACAATGAAGAGTTAGCTACTCCTCTCAGTATCTCATCAGATTCATCTTTCTTTCATTGAACTTTGTGCCTGTTTCATAGCAGGAGTACAGATAACCACTAAATCAGTAGTTCACAAACATGAATCCCAAGACCTTGCTGGACTTAGAATTGCACTCCAAAAAAACATCTGGGAACCCATTTTGGGAACCACTGCCTTAAATGTATCTACATAAAATTGTTGTTGTTTTTATTGCGTTCCTCCAAACTGTTTCTGATTTATGGTGACCCTAAAGTGGCAACATTTGTTCAGAGGGGCTTTGCCATTGGTTTGCTTAAGGTCACCCAGTGGGTTTCCATGGCCAAGTGGGATTTGAACCATGGACTCCAGAGCCATAGTCCACTGCTCAAACCACTACATAATGCTGCCTCTGTGTCGATAATACTTTTAAAATGCCCAAACATAAGTCAATGTAACTAGCTGGGCAGAGCAATCCTAGTCATGGGAAGGCAGGGGATATGTGGCAGAGACTCTCAATTTATGGGCAGGATTTAAGAAATGTTCAGGAGGATGAGACCTAGGTAGGAGCAATTGTTCTCCCTTGCTTTCAGAAGGACAGAATTATCTACAATCTAGGCCACATTTTATCTGGAATAATTTCTATCTCTCTTTGACATTGACAATGACATTGACACGCATGTTGCTACATTTCTTGGAGGGGAACAGCAAAGGTGTTAAGCTTTTCAAAAGCTTTTGATAAATCCTTCCACCACAAGTCTATTGCCTGACACATCTTCTGTTCTCTGAGAAACTTGCCTTGTGCTCTGTAGGTACATCTTGCCTGCTGCTCTCAATGTGGATGATGCCAGCGAGCCAATCACCAAAAACGTACAAGCCGTGAGTTGAGTTGAGTCAATGTGTTATTTATTGCTGAGTTGAGTTCAAACCAAGTGACTTGAGTCCAACTTGAGTCTGAGTCAATCAACTTGAGTCTACATCACTGAAATACAGGGTATTTGGGTTGAAACCAAGGTGAAACATCCTCTTTGTCATCTGCTTTAAATAAATAAATAAATAAATAAATAAAATAATTAATTTTTCAACACATTGAATCTATAACAAGTATTGCTTCTGGAGTTGGCTACGTTGCAAGACTTTGTTAGGCAGGGTGAGAACCATTTCCTCTAGGAGAGACCTGTTTTAAATATGGAAGTTTCCCTGGCTGCCACATTTCCAGAAAGTAGTAAGGGAAAGCATATTTATTGCAGAATCTGGACATGTTAGAACTAGCATAAAGTTTTTAACATTGGCCCACCAAAATAATAATAATAATAATTCATTGAAAAAAAGAATTCCAGGAAGCGCATCCAATTAATTGGTTGATTAACTCTTTAAATTGTTAAATGCATCCCCCCTTGCATCAAAATTACATTTAAAAGGCAATAAATTGCCACTGGTTACTAAGACCTCAAACAGCAAAATGAAAAAGTATTACTGATAATTCCAATAAATTAGCCAGAACAAATGGATTTTATATTATTTCTATGTTAATTTTTTGAAGCAGCAGTGTCATGCAGTGCAGTTTGATTAGGTCAGCCTATAAATATGACTAGAAAATCAACTTCTGACAAAGCTTCATGGTGCAGCAAATGCTACAGACATCATGGTATAGTAAATGTGCCTTGTCATAGCCAAGCACACTAGGGGGAACTGTTCAGTCATGGAATATTTGCATCACTCTGTCTCTCCACATCTATTTTTTTTCTCAGCTAGTTTTCCACTATATCCTTCGTGAACACTCTGGTTATAATTTGGGTATCTGGAGTAAGTGGTTATAAGAATAACACAGCTTTTGTTGCAGAAATTTCTGGAAAGCAATGCACACATCTTAAAAGAGATTATATTTTCTTTTTTCCTGCACAGTCCATTAATAGCACTGGCAGGTATGTAAATATACTGACCCAGCCAAGGTATTGAAGTGTGACTTTTCTTTACAAATGCACATATTGTTGTTAGCCAAGGAAAGGAAACATCTTTCAATAAAGACTAAGGCTGCTGCCACAAAGCAGAATTAATGTAGTTTCATGATGTTTTAACTGCCATGGCTCCATGCTATGGAATCCTGGAATTTATAGTTTGTTGTGGCATCAGAGTTCTTTGACAAAGAAGGCTAAATAACGCACAAAACTACAAATCATAAAATTTCATAGCATGGAGCCACTGCAGTTAAAAAAATGTAGAGGCAGCCCTAAACCTCTTTTTGAATTATCACATAAATTTCCTAGGTACAGCATTTTCTACCGAGAAGGTATCATCACTACTGAGACCTTATAGAGGATCAGAGACCACTATATATGAGCAGATGGTCTCTAAAAAACCTTATATTCCATTTTGTTGTTTGTTGTTGTGTACCCTCAAGTTTTTTTCTGACTTGTGGTGACCCTAAGGAAATCTATCATAGGGTTTTCTTGGCAGGATTTGTTCAGAGGAGGTTTGCCATTGCCTTCCCCTGAAGTTGAGAGTGTGTGACTTACCCAAGGTCACCCAGTATGGCTGATCTAGATATCTCTTATTTAAGGAGTTTTCTTGAGAATATATTCATTTGAACAGAGATAGAGACAAAAATGGAGAAGAAATACTGAAAAATTATACTTTACATGGTAACAGCTGCATGAATATTATATACAAAAAAAATGGGAAAGAACAGAAGAATAGATCATAAAACTAATGGAAATGGCAACAATGGACAAAATAATGAACCGGTTAAAAATAATTACATGCAAAAGTATAAGGAAGAATGGAAAGATGTTACTAAATTGTGGGCAATAAGATAAACTCAAGAAAAGAAAAACCAAGCCCAAGACAAGTTACAAGAGAAAGCTGGAAAACAACCAAACAATAAGACTTATTAGATCCTTGATACTGTTTCTAATAAAGAGTGGGTACAGGATATTAAGATGACAAAGCAAGATCAGACGTAATGATAAGAAAGAATCAACTTATCATGACTGATGTGAAGAAGTGTAGAAGAAAAGTAAGACTGAATGCAAGAATGTAAGAATGAGAGAAAGTGACTAGTATGGAAGAATAAGAATGGAGGAATAGATACTGGTAAGGAGAAGTAAATTGATACTATTAGCATTTCTACCTTACCCTCATTATATAGATGTATGTAATAAGAATGTATGTAATGTATATAATGTCACATCTTTGTTTTAACTTATTTTAAAACTTAATAAAGATTAATTTAAAAAGAGAATATAACCATATCTATTCTCACACAATGCTTGTGTATATCTCATTGCTCAAGTGCAATTTTCCAGTCTTTCTTTTCCTCCATCTCTAAAATGTGTCTTTTACTAATTTGTTCAACAGAATGTTAAGATGCAGATATTACAGTTCTAAACAAAGGAGTAACAGAATGCACCACCTCAAGATGGAGGCAGATAAAGCAGTTGATGGACAGAAGCCCAGATTCTTTAACCTTTACATGTATCATCAATCCACAGGGTGAAACTGGACAAAGGATGGTGATCTATTATTGGATCTCTGCTGTGTTTAAAATGTTCAAAATACAAGGAGGAGCTTGTTTTCCAGTCCTGGAAAACAAAGAATAATCTTCCCTCTTTACAGATTTTCTAAATAAAATTCCTGACCGGAATGCTTGCACAGCTAAGGGAAATGAAAGTAAGGGAAGTAATAGTGCCACTCTATTCTGCTTTGGTCAGGTCTCACCTGCAAATACTGTGTCCAGTTCAGGGCACTGCAATTCAGAAAGGATGTTGACAAACTGTAACATGTCCAGAGGAGGGCAACCAAAATGGTGATGGGTCTGGAAACTCTGCCTTATGAGGAATGTCTTAGGGAGCTGGGTATGTTTAGCCTGGAGTAGAGATGGGTAAGAGGTGATATGATAGCCCTGTTTAAGTATTTGAAGGAGTATTATATTGAGAATGGAGCAAGCTTGTTTTCTGCTGCTCCAGAGAACAGGACCCAGAACGATGAATGCAAGCTACAGGAAAAGAAATTCCACCTAAACATTAGGAGGAACTTTCTGACAGTAAGAGCTGTTTGACACTCCCAGAGTGTAGTGGAGTCTCCTTTTTTGGAGGTCTTTAATGGAGGCTGGATGGCTGTCTGTTGGGGGGTACTTTGATTGTGAGTTCCTTCCTGGCAGGAGGTTGGATTGTATGGCCCTTTGGTCTCTTTCAACTCTATAATTCCATGAATAATAGATGTGCACACACAATAACTATTTTGTTTTTATTTCTTTGCCCCCCTCCCCCAAAGGCAACAAATTATTCTATCACAGGTCAAGTTTGACCCTGAGGCTCATTACTCAAAGGTTGTTTTAAATACATATATATTTATTCATGTATGCATATTTGTTTTATCACCAGATTGTAGATTGATACATTACCTGAATATGTGAACTGCTACCAGTAAAGTGTGATGTTTTAATTAGGCAAAGTAACATGACCTGAAAATGCTATGGTGTTTAACTGGTGATGGCAGTTTTACATATACCAAACAATACCTTAAGTTACACTGATATTTAAAGAGTAAAATCTTGTCAAAATAACGTTTAGCATAGCCACAATTTTGGCTTGATAAAAAGTATTCTTAGGAAAGATACATGCTTGATTTGAAGTAGTTTCAACTTTTGGGAATATTTCCGGAGAGGAGAAGGATCTCTCCAACATTGCTATATCTTCATCATGGGCAGTAACCGCTAGTTTTTCCAAGTCATCAGTGTTCTTCTAAAGTTTTAACCATAAAAGCAGCTGTTCTCCTTTTACCAGTTGGTCTGCTGTCAGAGTTGTTGAGCTATTGCTGTGTTTAAAAAGCTAAGTGGTATTGCCATTGAGGTCAAGGATGTGTCAGGTGGGGAGACTCCTCCTCATCCTCCTTGTCTGAACATGCAGGGCAAAATTTATAGAATGAGGAATTTTTTTCCCTTGACATAGAATTGGCAGAAATAGCAGAAGACGGGTTTTTCCCATTAAAAAAAAATAATAATCTGATTCTGCCATTTTAGAATTAGCAATACTTCCTGTTTCTATGTCTCTGCAATGGCAGGAAAATATATTTTGTATGCTGGCTACTGTCCAGTCACAAGGCATCATGCCTCACTTTTCTGATACCCACATATATGCCATGTCTGGGTGATGGTCATCTCAGATGGAAACATACTTCTGCTGTAAGGGCAAACAGGCAGGTTTAACTGAAGATCTGTGGTAAGGACTAAATGGATAGGTTTGAGCTGTTGGTCTTTTTATGTTGTGCATCTGTCTGTCCGTTCTGCATTTTTAGTAACCTGAAACTTGCTCTATGGACCTCACATAATGGTCAAAACACACATGATGCCTAAGCACTCCTTACACATCCTGCCATGTTTAAAATTACTTACCATGTGTTAGCACAACAGTGGGTGTGTAGCTAAGATGCTAAGACTATAAGAAAATATGTCATTCAGAGCAAGTGAGCCAGATTCAAAGATCTCTGAGAAAGCTTAGTGCAGACTCCAATTAAATAAGAAAGGCCTGCTCATTTCAGCATTAATTTTTTCAGGGGATATTAAAATAGTCCTAACTCACTACCAAAATTTATTTATGTTGGCTTTGGAGGTTTCAAGACAGACATTTAAAGATATATAGTTCAAGAGAATTAGGAAGTACAAACAAACTTCTGAGTTAGCAACTGAAAGAGTCATGTCTGTTCCTTCCCAAGCCCCCATGAATGTGTCTGAGCCTTTTAACAACAAATAAGATGAAGTCATTTTTTTAATATGCTGCCAACTGCAGTGTGGTATAACTCCTTCCAGAGTTGCTCATAAAGGATTTATAACCATTTATAACCACTATTGATATTTGAGGAGGTGTTGTTTGCCCATTTAAATTCACTTTATTTCAGCTACAATATATTGTGCCTTTAGCTGAAATGACTTGATGGCTCTGAATAGTCAGTGGCTCAATCAGTCTTGGAGAGAAGAGAAAGTTGTCAGTTTGTGTTCACATGAACTGAGGGGTTGAAAGACTTCACCCAGAAATTAAGAAGAATTCCACAGACGTCGAAAAGCCACAAAGGATAGTTTGCTCAGGGGCAAGAAGGCTGAAGGAAGTATAAAGAATATTCCTAAAGTCTTTGAGACTAATGAGTTTAGTACACAACAAAATAAAGGAACTTACTACTCCCAATTTTGAAGCCAAATTCAGGCTGCCCCCTGGTCTTATCACATGGCTTTTGCCCTGAAAACCACCATCCAGGTACAGCCCAGCTTTTATACTGGTCCCTGAACTTGCTTCGGTAACCATTTTTCAAAGTTGAGAGCTTTCTGACTTTGAAAAATAGCAGCAGAAGCAAGTTCAGGGACCAGTATTGGAGCTGGGCTGTACCCGGATGGTGGTTTTCAGGGCAAAAGCCATGCCATAAAACCAAATTTGGGTTCAAATCAAGAGCGGTAAGTTGCTTTATTTTGCTGTGTGCTAGGCTCCTAAGATTTGATCAGCTTTACTTATAATTATGCAGCCAAAATGTAAATCTTCATGTTCTACATCCTTAGAGAAAAGAATACATGATTCCTGCTTTATTCTCCATGCCAGACAAGAACATAAAGATTTCTGTGCTATTCCTGATCACTGTTTGTGTTTTGGGAAACTCTCATCTGTGAAGACATGTATTTTTTTACTTGGCAGAAAACCGATTTTCTGCAAAGAAGATGGGGAGAGGGCATGCATTTAACTACTGTGATTAAGATTCATTTGTATTGTCTTAGTTCTGGATTTAGTCATAGCAAGCATTGTATACTTTGCTGTTTGTATTTCCACACACCCTATTGTGAAAAGCATTTCTCATCACCTACAGCTGCATGTGCGCACACACACACACACGTACCCCATACAGTCAGACCACTGAAAACAACTTGTAAAATAGGGTCAACCTACAATAGAGCCTGCTATGATAAGATGGATTGTCCCTCCAGTGCTACAGGGTTCCATTTTTTACTGCTACTAAAAAAGCTTATTTCCTTTTTGGAATGATTTCCATTCTCAGTTTTGCCTTGACGGACTAGTTCAACCCAACAAGATTCCAAGATCAGTTACAAGACATTCTAAAAGACATCACTTGGCACAGTAATCCATTCACTGGTAACCCAGTGATTAGACTGCTCTAACGCACTATATGTGGGTCTGCCTTTGAACAAGACTCAGAAGCTGCAGCTAATATAAAATACAACCGCTGAGCCGCTGACTGGCAGACAGCAAGTAATGTCAGTCTTAAAAGAAGAGCATTGGCACTCAGTGTGTTTCCAGCCTGAATTCAAGGTGGTTCTGATCATAGAATCATAGAATCATAGAGTTGGAAGAGACCACAAGGGCCATCCAGTCCAACCCCCTGCCATGCAGGAACTCCCAGTCAAAGCATCCCCGACAGATGGCTATCCAGCCTCTGCTTAAAGACCTCCAAGGATGGAGACTCTACCACACTCCGAGGGAGTGTGTTCCACCGTCGAACAGCCCTTACTGTCAGGAAGTTCCTCCTAATGTTGAGGTGGAATCTCTTTTCCTGCAGCTTGCATCCATTGCTCCGCGTTCTGGTCTCTGGAGCAGCAGAAAACAAGCCTGCTCCCTCCTCAATATGACATCCCTTCAAATATTTGAACAGGGCTATCATATCACCTCTTAACCTTCTCTTCTCCAGGCTAAACATCCCCAGCTCTCTAAGTCGTTCCTCATAGGGCATGGTTTCCAGACCCTTCACCATCTTAGTTGCCCTCCTTTGGACCCGCTCCAGTTTCTCCACATCCTTTTTGAATTGTGGTGCCCAGAACTGGACACAGTATTCCAGGTGGGGCCTCACCAAAGCAGAATAGAGTGGCACTATTACTTCCTTTGATCTAGACACTATACTTCTATTGATGCAACCTAAAATAGCATTGGCCTTTTTAGCTGCTGCATCACACTGCTGACTCATGTTCAACTTATGGTCTACTTGGACTCCTAGATCCCTTTCACACATAGTTTCATTCAGCCAGATGTCCCCCATCCTATATCTGTGCATTTCATTTTTCCGCCCTAAGTGCAGAACCTTACATTTCTCCGCATTGAATTTCATTTTGTTAGCGTTGGCCCAGCTTTCTAGTCTATTCAGGTCATTCTGAATTTCAATCCTGTCTTCTGGAGTATTGGCTACTCCTCCTAATTTGGTGTCATCTGCAAATTTGATAAGTATGCCCCCAATTCTGTCATCCAAGTCATTAATAAAGATATTGAATAGCACTGGGCCCAGGACAGAACCCTGTGGGACCCCACTGGTCACTTCTTTCCAGGATGAAAAGGAGCCATTGTTGAGCACCCTTTGAGTTCGGTCAGTCAACCAGTTACAAATCCATGTAATGGTTACCTTGTCTAGCCCACATTTTACGAGCTTGTTTGCAAGAATGTCATGGGGAACCTTGTCAAAGGCCTTACTGAAATCAAGATATACTATATCCACAGCATTCCCTTCATCTACCAAACTGGTAATTTTATCAAAAAAAGAGATCAGATTTGTCTGGCAAGACTTGTTTCTCTGAAACCCATGTTGGCTTTTTGTGATTATGGCATTGGCCTCTAAATGTTCACAGACTCTCTGCTTAATGATCTGCTCTAGAATCTTTCCTGGAATTGATGTCAGACTAACTGGACGATAATTGTTGGGATCCTCTTTTTTCCCCTTTTTGAAGATGGGCACAACGTTTGCCCTCCTCCAGTCTGCTGGGACTTCTCCTGTTCTCCAGGAGTTCTCAAAGATTATTGCCAATGGTTCCGATATTACATTCGCCAGTTCTTTTAATACTCTAGGATGTAGTTCATCTGGTCCTGGAGATTTATATTCATTTAGGTTAACCAGGTATTCCTGTACTATCTCTTTACTTATTCTGTGCTGAGATTCCCCTATTCTGTCTTCTGCTCCATTATCCTTAGGTTGAGCACCCTTTGCCTTTTCTGAGAAGACTGAAGCAAAGAAGGTGTTGAGTAATTCTGCCTTTTCTTTGTCATCTTTGAGCATTTTGCCATCTTCTGCACGCAGTGGCCCTACTGTTTCCTTCTTCTTCCTTTTGCTTCGGACATACCCAAAAAAGCCCTTTTTGTTGTTCTTAACCTCTCTAGCCAGCCTGAGTTCATTCTGTGCTTTAGCTTTTCTGACTTTACCCCTACATGTGCTGGCTATTTGTTTGAATTCCTCTTTCGTGATTTCCCCATTTTTCCATTTCTTATACACGTTCTGTTTAAGGCTTATCTCAGTTGAAAGTTCCTTAGTCATCCATCCTGGCTTCTTGAGACACCTCCCATTTTTCTTCCTCATTGGAACTGTTTGAAATTGCGCCTTCAGTATCTCCTTTTTGAGAAACTCCCATCCGTCTTGAACTCCCTTCTCTTTTAGTTTTCTTGACCATGGGATCTCCCCCAGTATTTCTCTAAGTTTATTGAAATCAGCTCTCCTAAAGTCTAGAATGCGTGTCTGACTATGCCTGGCTTCCCCTTTCCGCTGTATAACAAACTCCAGGAGAACATGGTCACTTCCCCCTAAGGATCCAACCACTTGCACCCCATTGACTAGGTCATCCCTGTTGGTTAAGATCAGATCTAAAATAGTTGATCCCCTTGTTGTCTCTTCCACCTTTTGGACAATGAAATTGTCTTCCAGGCAAGTGAGGAATTTGCTAGACCTTGAGGATTTGGCTGAGTTTGACTTCCAGCAAATATCCGGATAGTTGAAGTCCCCCATCACTACTACATCTCTCCTTTCTGAGTGTGTGCTCATCTGTTCTAGAAAGGCATCATCCAATTCCTCTGCCTGAGTCGGGGGTCTGTAGTAGACTCCCACAGTAACATCCCTGTTGTTTCCCTCTCCTTTAATGTTTATCCAGATGCTCTCCACCTGGCTTCCAGTATTGACTTCCTGGATCTCTTCACTGGTGTAAATATCCCTGACATATAATGCTATTCCTCCTCCTTTCCTGTTTGGCCTGTTTCTCTTAAAAAGGTTATATCCCTCTATTTCTACATTCCAGTCATGAGACTCATCCCACCAGGTTTCAGTGATGCCTATTATATCATATTTGCTCTGTTGTGCTAGGAGTTCGAGTTCATCCTGTTTATTTCCCATACTCTGTGCATTAGTGTAGAGACATCTAAGAACATGTGTTCCCTTTACTTGCTGCCTGTGTATATTTTTTTGCTTCCCACTGTTGGGTCCTTGCACTGTTTGCCTTGTTCCCTCTATGTCAGTTTGATTATTTTCTCCAGCCCTTTTGCCTTCCAAAATAATGTCTCCCTCCCCCATATAACTCAGTTTAAAGCCCTCCTGATCAGATTTTTGAGACTTTTGGCAAAAATGTTTTTGCCAACTGGTGTGAGATGCAGCCCATCCCTTGCCAGAAGTCCCTCCTCATGGAACCGCAGCCCATGATCCAAGAATCCAAACTGTTCTTGGCGGCACCATCTACGGAGCCAGTTATTCACCTCTGCTATTTTCTTCTCCCTTCCTGGACCATGCCTTTCTACTGGGAGAAGAGATGATATGACAACCTGTGCATCCATCTCTTTCAGCTTCCTTCCTAGAGCCTCATAATCCCTTATGATATTCTGAAGGCTGTGCCTTGCAGTATCATTGGTTCCCACATGAACCAGAAGAAAGGGGTGTTGATCAGTAGGCTTGACAAGTCTTGTCAGCCTCTCAGTTACATGATGGATCTTTGCCCCAGGGAGACAACACACCTCCCGAGACATCTTGTCAGGCCCACAAACCATTGCTTCTGTACCCCTCAGCAAGGAGTCCCCCACAACCACCACACGCCTCCTCCGAGGCTTAGCAGCGGCTGTTCCCTTTCGTGGTACTCTCAGTCTCCCCTGCTCTGTCCCTGATGTCTGTCCCTGCTGCTTTTCCTCATCATCTCTGATAACAGAGAGAGATTCAAAGTGATTCTGTAGCTGCAAGCTCACAGAACGAACCGTGGTTTCCCTACTTCTGCGTGTAACTTTCCTCCAACCATCTCCTTCTTTTGTGTGTGAAGTGACCTCTTCTTCCTCAGCAACTTTCTCTGTGTGTTTCCTGTCCAGGACCATCTGGTCCTTTCTGTTCAAGAGAACCTCCTGCTCTCTGTGATGCTGAAGTGTTGACACCTGGGCCTCCAACTGCTGAACTCTTCCTTCTAAGAGGGCTACCAACTTGCACTTGGTGCAGGTGAAGTTCCCCACATCTATAGGCAAGAAGACAAACATCCCACAGGTGTTGCAGGTGACTGCTGCAGGTCCCTCAGTGTCCATAGTGAGAAGTCTTAAGGAGGCAATGAAACAAGACTGTGGGCTTCTCTTGTAAAACACCAGTGTAAAAAAATCCCTGTGTGGCTGGCCTTTGTCCCCAAGCTCTGTTAGTGAGCTCAATCAACTGGGCCTATAGGTATCTAGAAAGTTCCTGGCTGCTAGCTCCTTCTAGAGGCAAGTCCCTGATTCACTTCCTCTGAATCCCCACAGCCCCTTAAGGGAATAGTGGGAAGAAAAGTATAAATATTGAATGACTTTGTCCTCACTGTGTTCAGGCTACCTTCTCCTCTGTACTTCCCCCCTGCCTTGGCTATCAAATATAAAAATGAGTATGAAAAGAAAAAATTCGCGCGCCGTTAGGCGCGCGCCTCTCCTAAAATGAGATTTCTCTTTCCTCCTCCCCAATGAACCAATGAAATGGCTCACAAATTCAATGACATTGAAAGCCCTAAATGGCTTGGGACCTTTCAAATGTACATTTATAATGGTAACTGACTACATTTTTGCCTTGGAATTATAACTATAAGTATATTACTTATTAAAAGTAACTTTCCAAGTTGCTCACATGCTCTGTCCCTCCCTCTTCAGCCTCCTCAGAATTTCTCTCTCCAAAATTTCACTTTGTCTCCTTTTTTCTCCTCGTATTCACCTTAAAAGGAAACCCTTGGGACTCCATAGGAAGACCTTGTGGGCTGAGAGGCAACACATAAATACTTCAAAGAAAGAAAGAAGGAAAGAAAATCTGGATCTCTCTTCACTTTTCTTTCCTCCCTGCCTCCCCAGAAACTCTCTGTCGCTCAGTGCAATTCTTTCTCCCATAGCACATCTTGGTCAGAAAGGGCTGAGCTCTAAGCATTTCACCAGATTTTCTCTGCAGAGAGTTAGCAATAATATTTCAAATACACGCATATATATATATATATTCCAAAAGAGAGGTCTGCAACTGTATTGACAGATCAGCCACAGTATAACTAACCTTCTCCTCAACCTCACTGCATATGTGCTTATGATAAACATTCCCATCACTATATAAACTGTTTTTAAAGCAAACCTCTGCAGCTGTGCTTGAAACCCCAGAAAGTTATTTTGAGTACAGAAAGAGAGTCTTTTTGAGTCATGTCTTCTTCAGTACAGTTTTTAACATTCTGGTTTGCTGGCCTTGCAGGCACTGAGACATATCACAGGCAACAGTGGGGACTGGTGGCTCCAATGCCAATGGGGTAGTGAATGTGTTCCAGGTTTAAATCTACATTTAAATCACTATCCATGGTGCCACACTTCCTAGACGCCAAGATGACTAAGCTGAGGCTGTCATACCTTGGCCATGTCATGAGAAGACATGACTCACTAGAAAATACAATAATGCTTGAGAAGATAGAAGGTAGCGGGAAGAGAGGGAGACCTCATTCCAGGTGGACAGACTCAATCAAGGAAGCCATGGCCCTGAGTCTCCAAGACCTGAGCAGAACTGTTGAGGGTAGGACCACTTGGAAGTCTCTGATTCATAATGTCACTATAAATCAAAGTCCACTTGACAGCACTCAAATCATAATAGCTCAGTCATTATTCTTCCTGCCCATCTAAAGTTCCACATTACTAAAAGGGGCAAGTACAACAATTTTACAACAGATGGTAAATCTACGGTATGATGCCTTACAATATCCTTTGTCCTTTCCAAACAAGAAAGGAGGAGAGGGAATCACGGATTTACAGGTAAAGACAGGAACCATTGTTCTTAGCAGGGAGAATATGCAAACCACATCATTTTTTGCTAGGGATAACAAACCCCACAAAACACACATATGCACACACTTGTGTCTACCAATGGCATTCAGTGGTGGACATAGAGACACCCATTACATGATATCTACAAGATACATGGCCAGTTGTGCCAAATGATAACAGTAGGTGAATGAGAAATTCTCTGTGAGGGTTGTTAATACTTGTAGCAAATGTGACACATGGACCACATCGTGTTTTCTGTTCCCGTTTTGTTCCATGGTGGTACTTCCATACATTCCTACAATCAATGCTAACAGGAAACATAAATGGAATTTCCTCACTGCCACCTTTGCATTTGGATAATGAAAATGCTTTGTGTAATTTCAGACGGATAGCAGCTAAAGGAGCATGTACAAATTAAATATGTGTATGAGAGGTGATCAATGCACAGGTAAAGAGTACTGATCATCTGCAGGTCCATTTAGTTTGAGGTAACCTAAAGTGAGCCAGCATAGTGTAGCAGTTTGGGCACTGGGTTAGGACACTGGGAGATCAGGGTTTGAATCCCGGCTCAACCATGGAAACCCACTGGGTGGCCTTGAGCAACTCATACTCTCTCAGCCTCACGGAATGGCAAAGGTAAACTCCCTCTGAAAAACCATGCCAAGAAAACCCTACATGATAGGTTTGCCTTAGGGTGGTCATAAGTTAGAAATGGTTTGAAGGCACACAACAACAACAACAACAACAACAACAACAACAACAAACATGCAACAACATGCTTACATGCAAGCAGCCAAGACTTCAACCTGTCAACCACCAAGAAGCAATCTCAAATGGCAGCAAACAACAGTTGACAGTTGGCTCATGTGATGAGAATCTCAGAAGACCCAAATGCATATCTGGAATTTAATGATAAAATGGTCCAGTTAGATCATCTGCTAAATCAAGCCAACCTAGGATTGTTCCTAGGATTGTTCCTCTACTGCAGAATGCTCCTTAATGGAAGGTTTATTTTCTGTTTTAAATGACTCAGGCAGCAGGAATCCTACCTCTTCCTTTTATCACTCTGGAATACCAAGAGAAATAACCCTGAGTACATGATCCTTCCAATAACAAACTGTCATCGGAGGAGAGCAGATGGAGAGATGCCAGTATCAGATTAACCCCATGCAGGCTAATGAGGTGCTCTGTGCTGTGACTGAGAGATTAATGTGTTAATTGTTTACAAAAAGCGTTTTGAGTCAGGTTCTTTGTGGTTTTTATCTGGTTCATCCTTCAAACACACCCCTAAATGACTAACCATTGCTGTGCCTCTGTTAAAGGTGAGAGCCTGGTAGAGCACAGAAGCAAAGCACAGCCAAGACCAGATCTCATTCCAATGGAGTGTAAGACTCTGCCTTTTATTTAAAGTTTTACTTAAGACAGGTTGGTGGCACTGGGATGCAATACCATGACCAATTATTGGCCTAGGGAACGGTAGGCCTGGGCTAGGAGCAAAGAACAGCCATCATCAACTTGACCCCCAAGCAAAAATGCTGAGTATATTCTACCATATAATGCAGGTCTTGTTGGGTTTAGCTTTAAAACAACTGAGATTTGGTGAATTCCTTTAGCAAAGTTTAAAACTGCACCAAGTCAGAAACTTAGAACAGCAAGATTTGCCACCACCCTCACATGTGTATCTAGCCAAGTAAAAGAAGTTAAAATTTAGTTGAATGTCACACTACACTGTTATAGTGTTATTATTCTACTTTAACTGGTATGGCTGGCTGCTGTGGGATTCTGGAGTTTGTAGTTTAGCAAATTAATCTTTAAAAGTTTTACTCAAAGCATGCTTGTATATAATTATATACACAGTTTCATCTACTTGATAGGCGAAAAAAGAAGGAACTCTACACATTAGCAGAAAAAAATGGAGCTTCTCTTCAGGAGAGCATCTAATTCCATACTTCATGGTGGATAGTCAGGGACAGAGAGAGAAGAGAACAAAAGATGTGTATGTGACTCAAGAAGAGAGGGGGTACAAACAAGTAAGAAACAAACAAAGGAGTTTATCACACGGGAGGAATTTCTCTCAATTTCGAATGGAGCCAATTCGAATTCATGTAAATTCACTAGTTTAGCAAATTTACATAAATTCTAATTGTGTTTGGAATGCATT
Organism: Urosaurus nigricauda; assembly: GCA_034509955.1. Lineage (NCBI taxonomy): Eukaryota > Metazoa > Chordata > Lepidosauria > Squamata > Phrynosomatidae > Urosaurus > Urosaurus nigricauda. Next base: position 106,121,368 of record JAOEGL010000002.1, read on the forward strand.
CAGAATTACTTCCCATTTCCCAAAAATGACCCCCCCCCATTGCCCGAAACTGAGTGAGTTACTCTAATATGCATTTACATGAAACCCCTTGATTGTGTTCGGAATTACTTCCCATTGCCCAAAATTGCGTGAGATACTCTAATACGCAATTACGTGAAACCCCATGATTGTGTTTGGATTTCCATTGCATTATACCCCCAAAATCTGTCACATTATAAACTCCAAACAAACAGGAAGCTATGACATACATGCTCCAAAATTCTCAGGGAGAGAACATGCACTACCATAGAGTTCAGGCATCGCCAACAGATCTGGGAGGAAGACTGCACAACTGCACCTGAGTTCCCCTCACCCTCCAGTAGCAACTAACCAGACATAGAAGCATATCCTGGCAACATCAAATTGTGGTTGTGATGGGGGGCATTGCACAAGTAGGTACTGGCTACCTGCTTTCCCAACATCCTCCCAGTACTTTTGCTGGCATCACCTCCAGTTACATACCCATAGAATTCCAGTCCAAGTGTGCTAAGAGTCTGGAAAATTCTGGTTCAAATCTTACTTTAGGTGGAAATTCATATGACCTGAAGAATGCCAGGATTTGTTCAGCATAATTTTCCACCTAAAATATGGAGGTAATAATGTTGGCCTGTTGTAACAGTTTGTTGTAAGAATTGCTGAACTTTTGTTTATGGAAGTACTTGCAACTCTCAAAATGTGTTGTTTAAACGCTAAGTCACAATATATATATATTTTTATCAACAGTCATTGCAAAAGAAGAATGTGGAGAGCCTGAAAACTGACATCTTGCAGTGTTACACAGCATCAATACATAAATCTCTGAGTATTTTAGATCACAGCAACATTGCTGTTATGCTGATTTGTTTTCCCACCTTTTGAGCTTGAAGGGGAGGGAACAGGCCTCCCTATTACTACTTTACGATATTCTTAGTAGTGACCTGGGAATGAGCAGACCTTTTCAGAGTTCTTTTTTCTGGTCTTAACTATTCTTCCTGCCCATCTAAAGTTCCACATTTCCTTTCAAATTTTGCTGCAGGCAAAATGGTACTCTGGAGCCAAAGTTTCACATTTCAAAAGGTCTCCAAGAAGGAAATGTGTCACTGGGGATGGGTGAGCTTACCTCCCACCTCCTCTGTTCTTGAGAATTTTCACTGGCTGACTCAAAACTTTCTTGGCTTCTCTCAAAGATCCTCCAATGTTTCACCCCAAAGTCACTTCAGAATTCGTTTTTAGTGGAGATTCTACATGTCTGCAGGGAAATGGTTTCCTTATGCTGCTTGCTCACTCTTTAAAACACATACACACACTGCTGCATTGTTTGGCTTCAATTCTAATGCTCTCTGGTCAAGAGACAGAGAGGTGTGTGCAGTTTTCCTGTAGCCAAGATTCACTTTATCTTGAGGCAACTTCTTTTTAGGGTGGGGGGCATGTCCTTCTCTCGGGCCAATGTTTTATTAGCATGAATTCTTTGAACGTTTGGAGACAGAGGTGAGTAAAATGGCTTTCCCGATTTAATTAGGGACATCCAAAGGGTCCAAGCCTTCCCGCCCCCACCAGCCCCACTCCAATTTACAGCCACATGGCTTTCATTAAATGCTGAGCACAGAATCGGAACTTCTCATGTCATTTCCAAATGGAAACCAGGTGCTCTTCTGTGACTCCAAGATGCCATGCAAACAGCTCTCGTCGTATTTTGTCTGGAAATGAAGTTAAGGCAAAAGAACAAAAACAGAACACAGATTTCAGAGTTGGATGGGGGCAGGGATTTGATTTCTTTGCATGACCTGAAAAACAAAGAAAAGAACCTCCTTTACTTGCAGCATTTGAGTTTTATGCAAATCAGAATCAATGATAAACCATCCTTTGGCTTAAAACCTAGAATATATCCCTCCCAGCATAATCAAATCACACTTCATGCAATCCTCCCACACACACACGTATTTTGTTAGGTAAAAGAGAAAAGTATGCAACACAAGTTGGACGTAACTTACAGCAATTACAAATAGTCAGGCAGACTGCCATGGAACAGATTGCCTCTATGTAGCACTTTTCATCCAAGACTTAGAAAGTATGTTTTAGCCCACAATCACATATGAATTCATGAATAAACAAAGTATTACTTGCATCTGAGTAGATATGTGCAGGATTGTGCCCTCAGTCATTGCTTAGACATAGAGACACTTAAGGCTACAGGCAGTTGTCCCTGTTAGTTTTTATCTGGAAAAATGTATAGGGAGGAGATATCCTTTACTTTATTGCACTTTTTGCTTATTTGAGAAAATTTCAGTCTGTTGTTGTTGTTGTTGTTGTTGTTGTTGTGTGCCTTCAAGTTGTTTCTAACTTAAACCCTAAGCCAAACCCATCATGGGGTTTTCTTGGCAAGATTCTTCAGAGGAGGTTTGCCAAAGCCATCTTTGATGGCTGAGAGAGTGTTGACTTGCTCAAGGCCACCCAGTGTGAGTTGCCCATGATCACCCAAGAGAGTTTCCATGGCTGGGTGAGGATTTGAAACCTGGTCTCAAGCATCATAGTGTAATGCCCAAACAACTACATTATGCTGGCCCAAAACTTGATAGCTAGGGATAGACAAATCTATCAGTTTCACTCTTTACCACGATGGTTTATTTATTTTAAAGATGAGGTTCTTTCTGTCCTGTTTCTGAAGAAATGTGCAGGGTTTTGGTAAGCTTTTATCAAAAACTGGCTAAGAAATAGGAGGAGGAAATTAGGAGAATTGAATTAAATCCACAGAAGAAACTGGAAACGCATATATAGTTTTTAGTATTTTTAAAAAGCCTGGTGTGTTGCAGCCAGTGTATCATTTTAAGGCCTTCTTCAAGGGCTATATAAAAAGATCAATAATACATGTAATGTATGTAATGCATACATCAGTGCATGATACCACATAATCATAATTACCTTGACACATTTTCTATGGCCTGTACCTATCTATTTGAGGATAAAACTATCCTCTGCACACTGTTGAGCTTTTAATACCTGTCTGCCATGTATTCTAAAAGATGAGGATCCTGGCTAAAAGAAAATGTTGACAAACTTAATTCAGCAGAAGAAATATAGACTTTTAGGAAATAAGAAATTAAAACAGTCTGCCTGGATGGGCAGATCTCACAGTTTTGATTTCTCCCATATTCAAACTCAAAGATTCTCCCATTTTCCATTTTCCATTTTCAAGTTATTTCTAGCTGATTTATGAAGAAATGTGTGAATGTTAGTACAGTGAGCCCTTGGTATCTGCTGGGTTTCATGACCCCTATATATGCCAACATCCATGGATGCTCAAGTATCATTAAATACAAGAACAGACTAAAATGCTGTTCCCTATACAAAATGGATCCAGAATCCCTTACTTCATTTTACTGTGTAAAATGCAACAAGAGGAGAATAGATAAGCCTCCCATAAAGCATAGATTTCAAAGTTTGGCCACCAAAATGGAAATCATATAAAGGAAGTGAAAGAAAAAATGGTTCCTGGCCGCATTTTAGAACAAGCTTTCCAGTGGTCTCTAGAAGGTTGAAAATGTTTTTGCTTATTTATGCAAAGCTTACTTGAGCTAGCTGTTTCACTTCTATATTTGCCAAAATCTATTGACCTATTTGTCTTTTTTTCTGATGTAAAAACAAAATTTCTGTTAAGTTATCAAACATTTCACATCACATGTTTTTGCCTTCTACAATCTTATATTTAAAAAGTCAATAAATGTTAACACCAAACGTGTTTCACAATGAACCTCTTCACTGTAAAGAGGTGTAAGAATTTTATCATGGCCTTTTCTCTGGATCTGCACTAGTTTTGACAGTCTGTAAGGGGCTTCAGCTAAAGTAATAGCTAGTGGTTCCAAAGTCAGTAGAAAAGTGAATCTGTTCAGGGGTTCATTCACACTACAGAATTATAGTGATGCTATCCCACTTTAATTACCATGGTTTGGTCCTATGGAATCCTGGGATTGCCAATGTCGAAGGGGGCATTTAGAATTCTTAGCCAGAGAGCTTTGTTGCCTCACCAAACTAAAAATGTCAGGATTCTGTAGGATGCAGCCAAGTGGGATCATAGTGCTAAAATTCTGTAGAGTGAATGTGGGTGTGTATTATGTGCTTTCAAGTATTGTGTGCCTTTCTGACTTATGGGAGTTTATCAGATGGGAGGAATTTCTCTTTATTTCGAATGGAGCCAATTGGAGCCAATTCGAATTCCCGTGAATTCGCTAGTTTAGCGAATTTATGTGAATTCCAATTGCGTTCAGAATGCCTTCAGAATGACTTCCCATTACCCAAAAATGACTGCCCATTGCCTGAAATTGTGTGAGATGCTTTAATACGCAATAATGTAAAACCCATTTCCGTCATCTGATAAACTCCATGGTGAACCTAAGAGAAACTTATCATGAGGGTTTTCTTGGCAAGATTTATTCAGAGAACGTTTGTATTGCCTTCCCCTGAGGCTGAGAGCATATTGTCAGAGGTCACCCAGTGGGTTTCATGGCTGAGCAGGAATCAAACCCTGGTCTCCAGAGTTGTAGCCCAATGCTCAAACCACCACACCATGCTTGGTCCCATAGGTCCCTAGATTTCATCCCCATTTTAAAGGAGTTATACAAGGTGCTAAATTCTACTCCCCCCTCAATAATCTTGGTGTCATGGATAGATTCTTAAAAGTTCAGACCCAGAGCAGATTCACTAATTTGCCAGCATCACTGACACCAATTGACACTGATGAAGTGTCATTAGGGAAGGAAATGAAATTTGCATTCACCAGGTATTTTAAAATTATTTGATCTTATTCATGGTTCATGGAATGATTCATACAAATGTGTGAACATCTTTCATTTTTCCATAACAAAGAAGAAATCACAAACAATACATTTTTTCTCTCTTTCCCTCTTTTTGAATTATAAGCAAATCAGTGTATACAATTCAAAATGTATATTTTTTGAAAGCCCCAAAAACATGCTTATAGCCAATGGGAGAAACATGTACAAAAATGCATATATTAAGAAACAATATGTTAAAAGTGCGTGCATTAGGAAAAGTTTATCCCAAAATATGTATAACATTGGGCAACATGCAAACTCTCACAACCCAATAGAAAACAAAACCAGGAGGAAAGGTGAGATGACATTTAGAGCAACAGCACAAAATCAGGACTGACATTTTCACATCCTTAGCTGTACTCCTCCAGATTTTACAGCCAGCACAAAATAATAGTCCATGAGTTCCAATATAATTTGAAAGCAGTGGCACATTCCTTTGGTCCTTCTTTTATGCTTGGCTGATGTTCCCATTGGATCCATACCACAAGGATTTCCTGCATTTTACCTGTGGCAATTATGCAATCAATCTTTATTTGTACCCACCTACTCTTTGATCTGCAGACCTGCACATAATGGAAAATTCACTTCTTGCATGACTTAGACAAGCTTGCAACCTGAAATTCTAGCTGACTTTGCCAACGATAGTGTGCCTGGCAAATGGGGGGAGTCTCATTCTGGATACCACCCTCTCCACACACACATACACTATTTCCTTCACACACATAGTATTCTAGAGGTTAAAAACTTAGAAGACATGAAGGCAACTTTAGACTGAAATGTAGCTTCTTGAAAAGCAGAATGTATTCCACAAAGCTGGCTGGAAGCCAGCTGGAAACTGACAAAGCTGCGAGTGTTTCCTGTGCCAGGAAAGTGAGAAACAATTTCTGAATGCATCCTTGTTCCCTCCATCTCCCTCTGTGATATCAAGCTGACATTTATAGTCCCCACTTGCCCCCTACATGTGTGATGTGCTTTCCATGGCATGCTAGGAGCAGGGGGAAACAGTGGCAACAAGGCCCATATGCTCAAAAAGTGTGTTTTGAGACTATAACTCCCAGAATCCCCTAGCCAAGTGGCCATGCTGGCTGAGAAATTCTGAAATTTGTAGTGCAGTACCTCCCCCCACCCCCACCCCACCCAGTATGCTTTTTATTTGAAAAAGCAAACATCACCTCTAGGTTCTGCAAAAGTGAGTAATGTGTTTTGTGATAAAAAGACACCATTAAATACAAGAAAGAATTGCCACAAGTCTAGATGACACAGTTTGGGGAGATATCTAAGTAGCACTGCATGCACCAACTCATACTTCATAGGTAAATCATTTCTTATTTCCTTAATAAAACACAGCCGCTCTGATGAAAAAACATCTTCCCTAAGTATTTGCCTATCTAACTGATAAGGATGTTTCTTCAATGCACGTCACTGGGTCATCACTGTTTGGCTAAAAGAGTATTGTCGGTTTCTAATGGCTGACCAGGATATGCCTCACATGCTTGGATCAGTTTTTTTTAAAAAAAAAAAAAAAGTGTAAGAGGTTAAATGGGTCCAGAATGACAGCTGAGCTTTGCTGCTAGCTGGCAAAAAGAAACTGGTATAGCATGGAGGGAGTGAGAGCAAGCTGTAGGACTTTGCTGTTTGCATTTGAGGGAACTCATGCGATTTGCAGAAACTGTATGGACTGTTAGTCCTGCTTTCTAATATTTTTTATCTTGTGATTTTGTAAATAAATAGCATATATTGTGATGTTCCAGAATTTTCATTGCACAGTGAAACTGGCCTTGTGAAGCAGGGTGGGTAGGAGAACCCACAGGCCGGGAGCTGCACAAGGACATGATAGTCTTTTCTGTAGATGTCCCCTTCCCCCCATGTTTTCATTACTGTCAATTTGTTACTGAAATCTCCATCCCGGCTATAATCCATGGTACTGCTGCCAGACATATTACTGAACAGAAGTGGCAAGTACAAGTTCCATAGTTTCGCCTTGCCTCCTGCCTTTCTTATCTCAAGCAAATGGCTTCCTCTATCAGAACTCTTGATAATTACCATCTCCCCTTTGCCTTTAATTTCTTCAACTTTTCCATTCTCTATCTCATGGCTGTTTTTCCAGTGCTGCCTAAAAACATACACATATGGACCCATCCATGCCATGCTGCTGCTCTGAAATCTGTGATCTTCACAAGTGGAATTCTGACTTTCACTGCCCCGTCCGGGATTTGTCCCTTTTCACTTGCTGACCCTCACTCCTGGAACCTTCTTCTCCCCCATGCGCAACTCATCACTTCTCTAACCAGTTTCAAAATTGAGTTAAAGACGATATTGTTAAGGGAAGTGTTCCCAGGTGAGTGCCCTTCTCTGCCCCAGGATGCTGCACCCTAATTATGTGTTAAGAAGCCGAGCCCTCCCTCCAGTCCATCCGCCTTGGTCCAGGCCTCAGAGGGAGTGAAGAACTGCTGGACCTGATCCCCTTCCCCACCACCATTCCCTTCTCCTTCTGTGTTATGTCTCTTTGGATTGTAAGCATGAAGGCAGGGAACCATCTAATTAAATGATTGTATGTACAGTGCTGTGTAAATTTACAGCGCTATATAAATAAAGGTTAAAATAACAACAACAACATTGACTACAGCAGTGACGGCAGAAGAAGAGTATGCCTAACCAATCCAGAGAAAACCTTGACTTGATGTTGTGATAGAAACAATTCTCTGTGAAGTTGGTTTGCTTATTATTCCACTATTACAGCTTGACACTTGAGGAAGTGAAGTAGTGTTTAATCTGGGATAACAGACTTAAAATTGGTGTGATAGACACAGTTCTTTTCATGGACTTCCATTTAGTATTTTAGCAATGTAGTCAAGTACTGGTACAGTAAGTACTGTTTATCAGTAAAGTTAATTTTGCCAAAAGCTGTAAAGTTGAAGCTGTGGCTGGCATCTCAGAGAATGCTGGCAGGGAAGTGAGTGGGGTATATATATTGTGTGACCCTTGGTTGAGAGGAAGTGATTTACAACAGACTAACACACAGATTAACATGTAAACCACTTCTCAATCGAGGTTCACACAGTACATATATCCCACTCACTTCCATGCCAGCATTCTTTGAAGATGCCAACTACAGATGCTGGTGACACCTCAGGAATAAACTCTTCCAGAATATGGCCACATAGCCCCAAAACCCCACAAAAACTATTGCAAAACAGTGTTTGTTAGTTTCTGTATAAAATAATATACTTTCTGTATATGACTATATAATTGTTAGTTACTGTCTTGATATGTATGGTTTGTGAAATTTGAGTTCATTGTATTATTAATAGTTAATCTATGCATGTTCTTTAGTTACTTTTTAATTACTTTTTATATTATATTTGGTACCTATATGGTTTTCCCTATGTTTGTTAGGCATTGTTTTCTTTTTGAGACCCCCCTGTTTTTCTTTGGTGTTGGCAGAAGAAGAGTGCCAGTGGGAGGGTATCTACCAAAGCAACCCAAGGTATTTTTAAAATCAGAGTTCTATGTCTAAGGACTTTACCACACAAGGCTAAAAAGTGGAATTTTAATAGGAAAAAAGTGTCTTTTTCCTTTTCATGTGATGTCATTTCTGTCCTGCTTTTGCCCTGCATTCCATTTGTTGCTGAAGTGCACCTTTTCACTAATGGGCAAAACTTGTCAGTTGCTATAAATGTCACAATTGTTGTACAGCTACACAGATTAAAAAAAAGTCTTTTTACTTATGTTCCAGCATTACAGCAGCCGTGTGGCAGTATGGGAGCCACCTTTTCCCCTGTCCCACTTACTATTCCAAAGCAGGATAAGTCCGTGCCTGTTAGGTTTTTATTGTTATTGTTATTATTGCTATGTTCATGTACTTAAGGCAAAATGTTAAAATAAAAATAATTTATTTTTGCCATTGTTATGCCAACACAGCAAAATTAAAAATAAACAAACAAACAAACAAATAAAAAAGCATGGAGTTAGCCTGCTTTGGGATAGCAAGAAGGAGGTGTAGAGAGGAGGAGAATATGGACTCCACATGGCACATCATGGCTGTAATGCTGGAACTAAGCAAGGAGACTTATCACACTTGGTAGGGTTTCCAAGTAGTGTAGTCATGCAAAAGAAGAGAGATGTGATAGGAAATGTCTTAAAAGTAGTATGTCCCTATTTCCTTTCATAATATGGATTGCCACAGGACACGAGGTTGATGTGATACTAGCCTAAACGGATACTCACTCCTAGCTTTTAGACACCCTGTGGAGTCAAACGGATATACTTAAGTTAATCAATCAACCAAGGATGTAGCTACACTGCAGAATTAATGCAGTTTGACATTGCTTTAGCTGTCATGGCTCAATGCTATAGAATTCTTGGATCTGCAGTTTTGTGAAATATTTCAGCTTCTCTGTTATCGGTGCCACAACAAATACAAATCCCAAGATTGCACAGGATGGAGCCATGACAGTCAAAACAGTGTCAAACTGCTTTAATTCTGCAGATTCAGATTGAAAACTATTCTGACTAATGATAGAATACTAGTATAAGCAAATGTATGTAGCTTCCTTTATTTAAAAAGTCACTTTTGCCTTGGTTGGAATGCCAGGATTTTATGTAACAAAGAGGCTTCCACTTGAAAGAAAAAATAGACACCTGGAAACAATTACTTTAAAATGGCTTACCAACCCCAACAAGTTGCCTATTCCTTTTAAAGAAACTATAGTGGCAATGGAACCAGAGATTATGTGGGAAATAGTGGAAAGTGAAGTCATGATAGTAAGTTTCATAAGGCCTTGGTTTTCCATTATTTTGCCTTTGTGAGAGAAGCATTACCTTTCTACAATAAATACAGGCCTTCCCTGTTGCTATGTCTGTGTATCAGGCAAAACATGTAGTAAGGCAGAACTGCAACACAATTTATGATTTTCATGCTAGAGTAAACTTCAAAGCAAGCTTAAGAATCAGAAAGTTTGGGCCCTGCCTTTTGGTAATATGGATCAGCATTATGCTTTGAAGCTGTGCTTTTCTGCAGCAGCGAATTAGGCCTTTTTCTTGACCTCATTGCTTGTAATTTACTGGGACTGCCAAATCAGATTAAGCCAATGGTCCAGCTAGAAGGACATTATGTCCCTAAATTTGCAATTTCCAGCTGCTTCAATGGGCATCTTCACATTATGGAAAATTGCCTTGGATTGTTCCTGCCGACTTCCTCATGTCTGGTGCTGAGAGGGGGTGTGGGGAGTTGCATTTCACAATTTCAGTGCCTGCAAAACATGTCCAACCCTTTTTTGTTGATTTTTCACCTCCCCTCCCTTCATGGAAAAGAATATGAAGGACAGATGTCAGAGGAGAGGAAGTAGGTCTCCATTACTGAGATCACAGGAGCAACATTTAACTAGTATGATCTTGTTTTAAGCCTTTTTAATAGTCAAGACAGAGTATAGGTGGAGAGACATAGTAGATTTGCATGTGCATCTTCATTTGTACAACCAGAAAGGGATAACAAGGTGCCACTGGAGCTAAAGCAAGACAAAAGTCTGAGTATACAGAACAGCTAGTCAGTAGAACCTATGGTTTGGCACAGGAAGGCCTAAAGGGAGGGGTGACCAATGCCTTTTGGCCGAAATGAAGTGTGTCCCTCTAAAAACCAGAAGAGATGGTGTGAGAGGGGCAAGGCTCAGTGGGAGGAGAGGACCCAGGTTATTATTTTTTATTCTTTTCAAATTTTCTTTAAAAAATATCAGATCTTACCAAATTTTTACTTTAACTGCATTAAACTATGTTTCAGTAAATACATTTAGGCTGTGTATCCATCATTGGACAGCAGGAGGCATAGCCTCTGAGATGCCAACCAATGGGAGTTTCCTGTTGCCCATAATTCTGCCCCTCTCCAGCCCATGTCTGGACAAGCAAGATGGTGGCAGTGGCCATGCCTGGGGGGCCCATTTCTATTTCTCACCCTGGTGCTGAGCTATGATTCTGCATCTATACATTGTTTTATCTGTACAGTACTTGGGTTTAGCCTTGTGAGCAGTGTGAGTCCTAGTTTTTGGAGAACTGGAGGGGGGGGGGGAATAATATAATGAATAAATAAAATGATCCATCAAATCTATTGCATAGAGAAATCTTTTGGCTTTCGCATATTTTTAATGGTGCATGTTCCACACAGTGCTTTTGTTGCATGTTTGTAAAGTGGTTAGTATTATGAACCACAATATTCTCTGTCGGAAGACCTCAGCCTAACCTACCGCAAAGGAATGTTGCGAGGAGAAAATATGAGAGAACGAACATGTAGACTTTTATCTCAAGTGCTCCTTCTTTTTCAGTGTGATTTATGGATGTGGGGTAGAATTTTAATCTTTTATTCCCCCCCCCCCCGCCTTCTCTCCTATAAGGAAGTTTAAAGATCTCTGAAGCTTTAAGGTAGTTTGTGGGGTTTGGAATTCACTGGAATTGCCAAATCAGATCAAGGCACTAGACATCTGGCAAAGAAACAAAGAACCAACCCCAGACTAGGCAAGCACAGCCTGTGAATTTTCATTTGTGCACTTTATGCTTCATTACATTCATACCCTATGGGTCTTCAATAAGATGCAAAGCAGTGCTCTAAGTTGCTAAGCAGGTGGTTTTAAAGACCTGAAATCTTGTTTTCCACTTGAAACTGATCTCAGGGTATAATTTTCTACTCAGTTACTTTGAAGTAAGCCCCACTCACTAAACTGGGACTTAACTGAATGTAAACTTTCCTTAGATTGCTCTGTAGCAGAGCCCATAGAATCGACATCTCAAGACTAAGTGATATATGCATATATGATTTATACACCAATACTTTGCAAACATTTAGAGAGAGGCATATGAGATTGCTATTCCAGAGTGCTTTAACTGCAACTATTTTGTTTTAAGGCAAGCCCGTCAGGGGGGGTTCCTGGCACGTTTCTTTAGAGTGGGTTTGTCTTTGCCATTGCCATCCTCTGAGGCTGAGAGAGTGTGACTTGCCCAGGATCACCCAGTGGGTTTCATGGCTGAGAGGGGATTCAGACTCTGTTCTCCAGTTTCATAGTCCAATGCTCAAACCACTACACCATGCTGGCTATATTGCCCTCAATAACAGCAGGTGTGATCTTATACCACACCTCTTTTTCCCATTTATTTTCTTCTGCCTTATTCCTTGTTATTCTGCTTATTTGAAAGAAAACGGAAGATCCCATTTTAAATAATTCTGCAAAAGCTCAAAACTGTAACAGGATTATTTTATTGTAGATCATATTTCAAAAGGATAGCATATCAGTTTGTCAGAACACTGTTTTTGTTTTAATTGTTTTAATCTATTATTTATTGTTGTTGCCGCATCTGCTGAGCTAAACATATACTGGGAACCCATCACACAACAGCTTTTTACAGTATCTTGTGATTAGAGCAGCTAACAAGATACACACACACACACATACATGCATATGTGATAAGTTCTCTGATGCAAAGAGAGGCAAAGTATCATCCAACAACAACAACAACAATTTATTTTGGTCATTGACCAGTATAAAAATAAAAAATACAATTATTAAAATAAGGAACAAAATTAATCTCTATCATCTACCATCAGTTGTTACTAACCCTCTGAAGATGTATTTTATACATACTGTAGCAAAACTTTGCTACTTTAAATAGAACAGTTTGGTTCTGACTATCCAACAGATAGCATAAATAAAAAAAAAATCAATGTGCCCCGGAAATTTAGTTAAAAGAGGGGTAATTAGTTTCTGGTGAATCTCCTTATAAAATTAACAGTACAAAAGTACATGAGCTGTAGCTTCTATAGCACCAGTATCACAAAGACAGAATTGGAATGAATATAGAATTTCCCCATATTTCCCTTCTGAAGTATTATCCTAATTTCCCTCTCTGCCGCTGCTTCTCCATCTATTTTTGTCCCATTTGCTACATCAAGTACCATCTGTGTTAGTCAATCTCATTCACAGATTCGCCACAACCAGCAGAGCAAGTAAGTGGAGAGAAAGTAGTGGAACAAGAGAAGCCATCTTGTGTCCTGCTGTGTTGGGGGATTTAAAGATATATGGGCTTTGTGAATGGTGGTCACCTGCAATCAAGGTACAAGTGGAATTTCCCTTATCCAAAACATTTGGGACCAGAAATGTTTTGGAATCTGGAATTATTCAGATTTTGGAATATTTGCATATACCTAACGAGATATCTTGGAGACGGGACTCAAGTTTAAACATGAAATCCGTTTATGTTTTAAATGTACATTATAAACATAGCCTGACGATTAATTTATACATAATATTTTAAATTAGTTTTGTGCATGAAACAAAATTTGTGTACACTAAATCATCAGAAAGCAAAAGTGTCACTCTCTCAGACACCCATGAAAACAATTTTGGAGTATTTTGGATTTTGGAAATCCAGATAATGGAGAATCGATCTGTAACAGAAATTCAGCTCTAAGTCTAAACTAAGCAAAATGTGGCTACTACATGGCATGTGTTCTGTTGACTATCTTAAAGATAAGGAATATCCACTAAAAAGCCCACCAATTTATAAAGCAAATATATAATAATACATTTACAATATAAAAGTATTAATGATATGTGCCATATAATTAAAAAACACCTGGACCCTGAATTAAGGGGGGGGGGTGCAGTTACAGCCAGAATATACAAGGGTGTATAAAAAAGTTTTAATGATCACCTTTTTTTAAAAAAAAAACTGACAGTAAGTTTGTTTTGATTTGTAGTTGTTAACTTATCTGTATGTAGTCACTATCAGATTTATAGATTTTTCCCAGCATATCTTGACCCTCCGAATATCTGATATTGTAGAAGTCTGCAGATTGCGCCTTACGAGGTGGTATCATAAAGTAATAATTATCATCTGGAAGTTATTATGGCATATTGATAAAATTTTGTCAGTGTCATCATTGGTCCCTAAGCGCACATTGGTGAGAAAATCAGTTCATTGTGCCCTTTATTTTTGTGACTGGCTCTGCCAGAAGTGTCTAAAATGTAAAATCTTCATCAGGGGTTGTAGGAAGCCATCACAAAGTAAACTATTTATTTGTTGCAGGCTTCTACAATATCAGGTATCTGGAGGGTCAAGATACGCTGGGAAAATGTATAAATCTAGATAGTGACTACACAGAAATAAGTAAACTACAAATCAAAACAAACTTTCTGTAAAAAAAATTTAAAAGGTGATCATGGGGCTTTCTAGATTGGCAAAAAGAAGTGTGTTCATGGCTGCATGAAACTCTAGCCTTTAGATGAGAAAAAGGGAAAGTGTGCCATGAAAACGCTTTTTTGTGTTTTAGGGGAGAAGAAGCGCCTTTAAAAAGGTGCTGGTTTTCCCAGCTTCTTTTTTAAAAACTGTGGAACAGAGCAGCTCCATCTAAAGGCTGTGGTGCAGCTGCTAAGCATTAAGGAAAAGGCAACTTCATGTCACACTTTCGTGCCAATCTAGAAAGCCCCCATTAAAACTTTTGGATACCCCCTCGTACAAGATAGTATATCCACACTATAACAAACAATTTACAAAACAAATATTACTTTTACAAAAAATAATCCATGATAATGTACTAGGTTGTCAATATATGTGAGGGAACAGAACAGTCATTAGGTTGGCTGAGAAGCCAGTTCTTGCAGTTTCTACTCACTAGGTGTGTTGAAACCATTTTGATGCCTGAGCCAGAATGGTGCCCTTCTCCATCTCAACTCAAAGTACATAATACCCAAATGAAGGCATGTTTCCTCCAGCACACGAGACAGGAAATTCCTCAAGCACCTTCCTGTCTCCTGCAGTAAAAATTCAACAACAAATAAAATAGTTAATTTTGTGATGGCTTCCAACAACACACAAAACCTGCTTCCTGGGCTGGTCATCTTTCTGCCTAATGCTTGAATTAGCCCTATCCTGCCACCATCAACTGTTTCATGACAGTGACTCCACTAGGCTTTTGCAGGTGCCACATTATTTCCAGTTTTTACTTATACTTTTTACTTATACTTTTTACTTTTACATTACTGCACAAACCTTGGTCCACCTCACTCTTGCTGCAATTGTGTTATTTTAAAAAAACCCCAAACATACCAGTTTTTGAACTTTTAATACTGCACTTCTCTTCAATAGTGTGACAGGGCCTTTTTGTGCCATCAAGGGTCCCCATGCACTTTCATCCTCATTCCTCATATATACAAGCAAACCACCTTCTGAGGGTTAAATTAGACAGTAGAATTAGTACATGTTTAGAAGAGATGTTTCTTCAAGTGCTGAAAAATGTCTGTCACAGCACATAATTTTGCCTATCTACTGTATGCATCTTACTTTAACATACTTTGTTACTGTTGGAACTCTTCTGTGCACCATGCCATAGCTACTTCCTTTGGTTGGGAGGCTGACATCCTGGTTTGGTTAACTGTTCCATTGGGCAGAGTGAGATGTTTGCTTCAGCCAGTAGAATTTGTTATGTTGAAAAAACAACAAAATTATTTAATATGCATTTTTATTGCAAGAGAGTTGCTGGTGGTATTTGTGGACTCCTGACAATTATTATTATTATTATTATTATTATTATTATTTATAAACCGCCTTTCCAAAAATATCAAAGCAGTTTACAAAGTTATATAAGAACACATAAAATACATAAAAGATATACAAAGCAAATAAATAAAATATCTAAACAGTGGATAACATATACAAACTAAAATTCCATCCCCCATCCCTTAGCTAAAATACAACCATCATTAAACATTAAACAAAGTTACATAAGCAATTGCAAATTCATTAGATATTTAAACATATATTGACAAATAAATCCCAGGAACACTGCTGCCAAACTGCCTCGGTTGCTGGAGTTGCTGGAAGGGGCAGGGCAGATGTTTTAAAGGCCCCAGAGTCCCAGGAAAGCTGCTGCCAGGCTGCCTCAGCTGAAATAACCTGACTGGCTTTTGATACTGTGCATCATAGGTTGTGAGGATGGAAAACTGTTTACTGTTTTTTCTCAGTTTCCTTGGGCTGGCCCTTCTATTTGGTAAAATGTACACTGTAGATCCATCTGTTCTGTAAAGGTAAGTCACACATTATGCCCCACAGTTCTCATCACCACTCATCTTTCTTCATATGAGCTTCCTAAGGTACCAAGGAACACCATCAAGTCATTCTCTTGTTATTCAGCACTTAATTCTTCTTCCTAATTGCCCAACAAAATAACCATTCATGGTACGCACTGAGAAACTCAGCTGAGTCTGCAGTTGAAGTACTGGAATTCTTTCATGGTTTTTGTTTTTAAAAGCTTTAAAATAGTGAAAGCACATAAAAATACCACTATTGGCACAGGCCAAAAGTGTTGTTATTCCATAGGACCTGGGTTCCTTGTAAGGCTCCGCAGAAAGGCCCAGCCATCCATCAGGATTATGTCTCGTCCAGTAAAAATATAGCTGGGCAGTTGTGAGTTCTGCAGTGACCTTCAAATACCCTTCCTGTATGGCAGCAGAGCAGTGGGCTTTAGAACAAGGCAACTATTGTCCTCCCTCTCTGGGTGAACCTTACCCAGTAGAATATCAAGCCATGCTTCACCGAGTGCCAGACTTTTACAAACATCTCTGTTTAAAAATAAAAGTTATTCTTTCAATATTTTCATAACTTTTCAAGGCCCCTTTTTGCCTTCAAAAACCAGACAGGTTGCAAAAAGCCAATCTCCATGCATCTGGTATAATCACTGCATGGTCTTTTTCATTAGGTAGTTCATTAGATAGATCATGGCATCCCGTACTTGATCCGGACTCCTCCTGTACTTTGCAAAGAATGGGATGCCTCCTGTATGGGCACAGAGGCGTGTGATATAATCTGTGTTTAAAAGTTTTCATCTCATGCCTACCTTGGGAGGGAGGGAAGGAAAAGGGCAGTGTGATAAAATCCTGAGTTGCAATGTTATTTGCTGAGCTGGCTACCTGGTGAAAAAGACCACACAGTGATATACTTGATGCATGGATATTGGCTTTTTACAACCCTTTTTTTTTAAGGCAAAGGAGGCCTTAAAAAGTTATGAAAATACTGAAAGAATAACTTTTATTTTTAAACAGAGATGTTTGTAAAAGTTCGGGAGGGAAGGACGGAAAAGGGCAGTATGATAAACTCCATAGTTTTCACCAATATGTGGTGAATGATGCAATGGTGAAAGAAAACCCATCTTTCCTGTACCATCCAACTGTCCTTATTTTTCTGACTATCTGTCCTGGATGTTAGAGATGGTGAGCTCCTTTATTGAATTCCAATAATCTACACTGCCCAGACTGCATGCAGACTGAATGAGTTATGCATTTCATTGTCTTCATGTTACTGGAAAGATGTGGACACAACTGATAAATGTGCACAAAAATCACATCACGGACATGCTTCAGTTGGTGGAAGGAAAGCATGCAAGTTTGAAGGATGTACACAAAATGGTGCATATTTTTAAAGAACTTTTTTTTTTCAAAAAAAGGAAGACAATGAAAATGGGCAGGAAAGCCGAAAGTCCACACACATGGCTTTGACAGAGGATGTGCATACACCTCCCTGCCAGGTATATTAGTGTCCATATATTAATCATTTGGAGCTGCTGTGGGAATGGTTAGAGTTAGAGCATTTTGCATTTTGCCTTGGTGAAAATTCTTATGTTGTATTTGGACATCTTTTCCCTTTGACTGCCTCAGAGGAAGCAACTCTTTAAAAAAATATTATTTTTTGCTTCATCTGATGCTTCCCGCATTTAGTAAAAATCTAGGCTGAAAGAAGTTTGTTCATTTTAAAAAAATCCTTTGGGATACCTAGATATGTGAAATAAGAAACAGGGCTCCTGTCCCTTTAATGAGTGTATAAAAGAAGAAATTTCAGCAGGAACATACATATGGATTGCTCTCAAATATTAAACTCAAAGTATTCCACTGGCTGCAGGGAGGAACTATTATTGAGCAAAGCAATGCTCCCAAACTGTGTTTTAAGGTTCCGACTCAACCATTTTTTCCCCTCTGCTTTATGCTGTATGGTGTTCTAATATGATATAGCTAAAATCATAAAATCTAATATGATATAGCTAAAACCATATAGCTAAAATCCTAGGGTTTCTTTAAAAATAATAATTTTTATCTTGAAAACTCTTGGTGAAATCTCTATTAAAAAGAAATTACATGGTTCCAAGATAACAACAAAATCCCAAACCCACAATACTGTGATAGCTTTCTTGAGCCAACTAAAGAGTTTTGTGGATTTTGGATTTTGTTGTATTTTGCTGCATGGGCAACATGGCTACCCCTGAATGTGTTTCAGGATTTCAAAATGCCATCCTTTTCAGTGTGGCTAAAATGTTAATTTGTTCCAAACAGGAAATTTTTTCAACAAGGAACTGTTACGTGGTGCTGACAGTGTATTTAATAGGCACATTTGTTCCAAATGCCCTGGTTTGCATTACCTTAGGTGTTGCCAAGGCCAGGAAATTGGCCATTTTGGAAAGTGTAAGTTGAAAAGGCCCAGGTAAAAAGGAGAAACACAATCCTTTAAGAAAATGTTTCAGTATGTAAAGGAATGAATGCTGGGTTGTGAGTGTGTGCCTCAAATTTCAATTTGTGATCCATATTCTAGTTTCCAACTATATGTAGGAGAGCCTAAACATCAGAGCAAAAGGGAAGGCAGTTTAAGGTTGCAATCCTATACAAACTAATTGAGGATCATATTGTGTTACTGTCTTTATTAAACCAATAAAAAATACACAAAAATGTTGCCGCTAACTTTCATAACCACAGTTCCTTCATCAGACAAAGATGTCTTTTAAAAATCATATTGGGAAATGGGTGTGTGAAATAGCAGTATTAGTGTCACATAGTCCACATCTTCTGTTCAGACAGTATTTTTGAGAACCAATGTGTGTGAAATCAAGCTCCAAAAGCCAAATCCCAAAAAAGATAACCAGCTTGATCAGGAAAACAGAAATAAACATGGAGATTTCTCTTAAGAACTCAAACTTGTCTTTATCATGCATCTGGTATCTGCAGGGATTTGGTTCTAGGACAGCCCATGGATACCAAAATCTATGGATGCTTGCTCCTATTAAATACAATAGCATAGTAGACTCATAAAAAATAGCAAAATCAAGGTTTGCTTTTTTTGAATTTATATATTTTTAAATCATGAATGGCTGAATCTGTGGATAAAGGATCCATGGATACAAAAGGCCAACTGTACGTTCCAATTGTAAATATGCCACATATCTGATTACTTCTACCAAGGAAACCAGAAACTACTCTCAAAAGTAAATGGTGCTGTCATGATGGGATGTTTGGGGAACATCTAGTACATCTAATGATATTAGTGAATTTATCAATTATTGGTGACCTGGGCCCTACACATACTCTTCTAGACTGGATATATTTTCAAAAACACCTTACTTCCAAGGCATAAACCATTTAACCAAGTGGGGATAACACAGCGTTTGTTTCCTATTCTTTCATCTTTTTTTATCACCAACAAGTCCCCCCACTCTCCCCCCACAAGGTCCTTATTTCCCCATGCCTTTTAGCTCCTTTGTATATCTTACTGCTGAACAGGAAAATAAACTGATCTGGGAAATAATCTAATAAACCCAAATTAATCTGGGAAATAAACTGATAAACTAAATAAACTAATCTGGGAAAGATAAACGGTGGCCTTTCACATTTAAGATTCCAACTAGTCACAGGGACACGTGTGTTTGTGTGTGTGTGGGGGGGGAGCGAATCTGCTCTAGGTTTCAGTCTGAACTTCAATGGAGTTATCTAAAGGGCTGGATCTGTTTGGGGGACAGACTTCAGCACCCTGAGTAGCAACTTGAGTTATAGTTCACTTCAGAATAAAACCCAGAGGAGATTCACCAGCTCACTAAGTCCTACATTCCATTCATACTACACAATCATAGGGCTGTATGTATATTCCAGTATGCTCTCCTTTCATATTCTCTAAGACTTTACTCCTCAGATCTTTTCCCCAGTCTTAGGGCTTTATTGATCAAAGTAACCCCCCCCCCCTTACTTTCTTCACCTTAGATAAGAGGGATGTGTGTTTTGCATTGCAGGAGTACAATTTTTTTTAAGTATAGTCAATTCTCAATCTGATAGCTCTGAAGAACATCCCCCCAGCACTTTAATGATCAATCATTCTGTTTTTTCTCTCACTGACTCATTGACCTGTCCACTTACTTCTTTCCCTTCCCTTTCAGATAAGGCAAGTCATGATCTCATTTTTGGAATGTGTCATCTTTCAGCACAACCTTGGTTCCAGTGGTGAAGATCTTGAAGGCATTTACCTTTCTTCACAATCTCAAAGAGATCTTCTCCTCTTTCTTCTTTCTGTGCCCACCCCTTCTTGCTCTTTTATCATTGACCATTGGCAAAGTTCAAGCTGGTAGCAAAAACAAACCCAGCCATAAAGTATGATCATCGATATGCCATCCATAACTCTACATTCCAAAAAGAATAATAAAATCATAGATTTAGAAGAGACCTCAAAGGCCATCCAGTCCAACCTCCTTGCCGTGAAGGAACACATAGTCAAAGCACCCCCAACAGATGGCCATCCAGCCTCTAAAGAAGAGAGTGTGTTCCACTGTCAAACGGTTCTTACTGTCAGAAGGTTCTTCCTAATGTTCAGGTGGAATCTCTTTTCCTGTAGCTTTATTCCATTGCTCCATGTCCTATTCTCTGGAGCAGCAGAAAACAAGCTTGCTCCATCTTCAATATGGTATCTCTTCAAATATTTAAACAGGGCTATCATATCACCTCTTAAGCTTTCTTTTCCAGGAGAAACATATCCAACTCTATAAGTCGCTCCTCATAGGTCAGAAGGTGGTGGCTTTAATCTCACAGCTGGAGATCTCTCAGGTATGAGATTCAAAAGCCTTGAATGAAAAAATGAGCATTTTTCTTACAAAAAGCAATCCCTCTTGTGCCAGGTGAAGGGGTTTTTATTTCCATCCACATGACTGCTTAAGAACTGCAGCAGAAGGGGCATTTTGAACAAATTAAGTCATGGAATTGCATCTAGATTGCTGGTCAATGAAAAGGTGCACTACAGAAACAAATGGAATGCAAGGAACAGCAGGATGGACACAACTTTGTGTGATAAGAACCAACCAAGGATGTTTTCATCCTATTGAAATTCCACCTTTATAACCTCATCTGATAAATTTCTACATCAATTAACTGGATTAAAATATATTGGGTAATGTTTTCCAGAATGTCATTAGAACTTGTAAATTTTACAGTAAATCTCCTGACCTGACCTGAAACAAATCCCTGTAAATGTATTGTAGTATCCCTGCAGTTAGTGTGACTTAGAAGCTTTGATCCTAAATACAGCAGACATGACCCAGTGCTTGGCAAACGTTTTCTTATGTGAACGGACATTTGTTAGAATAGCTGTGGGATTTCCTGCTGCATGCACAGATCATTTCCCACTGGAACATAATCCACTGGATTATGGCTGTGAAATCAAGAAGACTTTCAAAAACCTGTTCAGGATCAGCTTGTGAGCCAGTTTGGATGATGACATCCTATTTCATAAGCTTACTCTTTGCTTGACAGTAGAGAATGGCTGTCTCATTATGACAGCCTCATGACAAGAACACCTCACTTTGATATACAGGGACAGAGAAACTGTGTGGTCCAAACTTACTATTAGTGGATGGCACTGTGCTTGAAAAAGCAATGGCCTGGATTTAGATCTCTCCTTAGCACTCATGACGATCCTTATGTGACTGTCAGAAGTGGTTCCCAAGGGTAAAGCACAACTAGCAGGAGTGTGAACAAAGTGTTTCAGTTTGTTTGTTTATTGCAAATGTTTACCCTGCTCTTCTACTTTGACAGAAGCATCTACCCAAATGGCACAAAATTTCAAACCATCTTCCCCCTCCGCATCATCAAGGAGATCTGTTTGCCTAAATTCATAAAGGTAGGGGAAAGTTCCTTTTCACTGTACACCACTGAAATGTACACACAACCAGCTTCAGATTTAATTAATATTATTCTTTAAACTTTGTTGTTTTTGTGTGCCTTCAAGTCATTTGTGATTTATGGTGACTCTAATACAACATATTACAGTGCTTTCTTGGCAAGATTTGTTCAGTGAGGGTGTGCATGCCTTTTCTCTTCCTTTAAGGCTGAGAGAGTGTGACTTATCCAAGGTCACCCAAAGGGTTTCCATGGCTAAGCAGGGATTCACACCCTGGTCTCCCAGAATTCGTGTCCAGCAGTGAAGCCATTACACCACACTGGCTATCACTCTTCAAACTATAAGATACAGAGCTTG
The DNA here is from genome assembly GCA_034509955.1 of Urosaurus nigricauda. Lineage (NCBI taxonomy): Eukaryota > Metazoa > Chordata > Lepidosauria > Squamata > Phrynosomatidae > Urosaurus > Urosaurus nigricauda. The sequence continues at coordinate 106,143,528 of JAOEGL010000002.1, forward strand.
GAAATAATAATTATCTTCAGAGTTTTAACTTCTAGAACCTGGAGCACTCTGATAGTCAAAATGTAATTTTCTCCATCCCAAACATAAAATAATGGCACAAGACAAATGCAAAGCCATGCCAATATTATTAAAGCCTCTACTACAAAGGGACCTGGGATAGGGCATGGATGGTCTCCAAAGGTTCCTGATACAGTTAATGTCTGAGGTGTGAATTGAAACATGAAGGGCCTTCTCAATTTTCTCCAATGTAACCATTATGCCACAGTGGTTCTGAAAAGCCTATTGAATAAGAAGGCAGTGTGCAATGGACTGTCTTGCATTCATAATATATTGGAAAAGAAAAATAAAATATGTATTTTTAAGGGAAAGAATGCCATGTATTTTATAAATATGCTAATATTTAACATAAAATAAGTAATTGCCCTCCATGGTATGAAGAGAGCCATACACAGCTTTCTGGAAGTCTTTGACAGCAGGGACACAGAAAACTCCCTTCCATACTAGAAGGTCAGAGAATGCTAATGTGACATTTAGCTACCAGGGTTGTGGACTGACATTTTGTTGAAAGAGGGTCTCAGGAAGAGGGCAATTTAATGATCCTGTGGAAATGAACCCTGCAAGAGATAGTCCAAAAAACAAAAAACCACATTTGCTTTTTCATTTCATTCAAGAGAATATTTTCTTTTGTTGGCTCAGAGTGGAGACGGCTTCCATTCTCTGCACAGAATTATTTTGGATGGTTTTATGTGAGAGCAAAATATAATATCTCTCAAGTTCTTGGGCTTGTTTCTTCTGGCCATGAAGAAATAAACAATAAAGTGTAAACAATGCTGCAAGTACAGCTTTTGCTATGCCCATAAAAAATACAAAGAAAATGGTGGCCACTTTTTTCCCCTGACCTATTTTCTGGGCCCAGAGCGCAAGTCTGTCACATAAAGTTTAACAGGTAAATCTTTCTTCATCATTTTAAGTCAAGGTCTCTTGCCAAATGCTGGTTGAAAAGAAAGTAGAATTCATAAAAAGGAGTGCTGTGTCTTGGAGATATGCAAAATTAACATGCCAGAATGTAGTGTATATGAAGGTGTCTTGTGGTTATTTTTATATTTAGTAATAATCAGAAACATGGATGTTTTCCTGTACACAAACATATATTATAGAGATGAGCTACTTATATTCCTCCAGATATTGGACAAAAATTACCGGCTATGTTGACAAAGGCTGGTGGGAGTTGCAGTCCACTAGCATCTGGAGGACCATAAATTGCCATATACTCCTCATGTATAGGATGACAACAAATTGTTTATGGGATCTTCAATAATCACAATTTTGAGTTAAAATTCAAAACACATTCAAAACAAAAAAAGGGGAATCAGCAAGAAATAGAGAGGATGCAGAAGGATTTATTTGTCTATTTATTTGTCTATGCTGATACAAAGGAGGGGTGCCTGGTGGCTTCCATGTTAATCGAGCAGTGAATCCACTCTAGAAATTAATCTGCTCTTTGAGAGAGCTGTCCAAAATGGTGAACCTAAGGTGCAAAATACTCTAAAGTTTTCAAACTGAAAATTCAATCTAAAACCTGGAATGAAAAAATAGAAGATGGTCAAGGTCCTACCATGCCAGCTAAGTGGCAAATGTGTAACTAAGGTCTAGTCTGTACTGCAGAAATAATATAATTTGACATTGATTTATCTTTCCTGGCTCATTGCTATGGAATTCTGTATTTGGAGTTTTGTGAGAGATTTGGCCTTCTCTGTCAGAGAGTTCTGGTGCCACAACAAACTACAGATTGCAAGATTCCATAGCTTGGAGCCATGACAGTTAAAGTGGTCTCAAAGTGCATTATTTTTGGTTGTAGAAATATTTTCATTAATTGTGTTGTTTTTAACCACTCTGTATTTCATTCTGTATGATTTTGTGCCTTGGAGCGGAAAAGAGATGTTAACACCCTACACAGTTGGATCTCCATAATGTTCTTTTTAAAAAAAATAGATTGATATATGGGGAGTGCCAGAGCAGGAAGATACCAGTTATAAACACCAGGTCTAATTTATTCAACAGGAAAAATCCTTGTAGGAAGGATTAGAAAAGAAAGGAGAGAGAGGAAATGAGAACCACCCTTGTCAAGTTCAGATGCAAAGCAGACCAAGCTCCTATCTCAATAGAAAGAAAGCTGGCCATTCTGCTTTTTGCTTTTTTTTTTTTAAATGTTATTCATAGTTTCTGTTGCCCCTGAGCCATGGTCCATGGAGGGAAGGAAAGAAATGACTGAGTACTTTTCTCACACTGCTCCTAAATCTTCATTAAATGCTTGTGTATTTATGAGGAGGTCTAAGAAAGCCAAGTCTTTGGGGTTCCTTTAAACTCAGAGCTGATCAGGTGTGGGCATCGTTCAACAGGTTACAGGAAATTAAGCCTGCTTGTTAAATCAAAACACAGCATTTTCACTTATCTCACAAGCAACCATGCTGAAGGCTTACGTTCAATCAAGAGCAAAAAAGCCCCAAAATGAAGTGTGATGAAAATTGCTCAGCACCTTAATTGTTTCCTCTGACACCACACTGTGACTCACCAAGGCAGGCTGCAGCAGAAAGCCTAACAGCTACAGCTACACTTCCACCTTGTTAATGTTTAACCAGGTGTGAGAAGTGCCTTAAAGGAAATTGAAATCTGTGCACACCCTGGGCAGACATGCGTAGAAACTGAACTCCCATAACATCGATATCATCTTTGCTCTGGGAATGTTCCCCAAAGAAGTACTCAAGTGATTTTATTAAAGCCAGAAAAGTCCTGTTTGAATCCATGAACTACATTCAGCCTCCCAATCAGTTTGGTTTGGTTTCAATAGCCCATGATCGCCATAAGCAGGAAAAGACTTAGGATCGTCATAAGTTGGAAATGACTTGAAGGCACACAACAACAGCAAAAAGGCTCACTTGCATTTCTTTTTAAGGAAAAGGAGAGATGCTTTAAGGATCTAAAGAAACTGAGGTATATGTTAGTGGTGCAAGTTGAGCTCCTTTTATCCAAAATGTTTAGGACTAGAAGTGTGTTGGATTTTGAATTTTTTAAATTTTGGAATATTTGCATATACATAGTGGGACATCTAAACAAAATGTGTGCATTGGATAATAATAATAATAATAATAATAATAATAATAATAATGGAATCAGGGCAGCTTACAACATAAGGAAATACAAAGTAATAACAATACAATGAAATAAAAAGCAGATATAACATAATATATTAAACTATAACAATAAAATAAAATAACAGCTAACAATAGCAGTAAATAACAGAAACAAAAATACATAGCAAATCAATGGCGGCAGAAAATACATACCATTAACAGAACAAAACAGGTGGGAAGAAAAACTAACATTAACGTTCCTAACAATTAAGATAAATTATTTAAAACAAACTCTGGGGGAGGGGCAAGTTCCTTCAGGGTTCTTCCAGAGAATTGCAGAAGGAGGGAGCTTCCCTCAAAGGTTGGAGGAGAAAAGTTCCAGAGGCAAGCCCAGAGTCTTATAAGGCCTAGCCTCAGTTGCCATGGTGTCCTCCAGGTGGCCCTTGTTGGAGTTTGGGCAAGAGGAGGGAGGAGAGCGCAGGGGCCCTCTTCCCTCAAAGGCTGGAGATAGCAAAAGTGTCACTATCTTAGCCACCCATGTGGACAGTTTTGGATTTTGGAGTATTTTGGAATTTTAGAATTCCAGATAATGGACACTCAACCTGTATAGCCATATTTTTGCTTAAGTTAGGCAGGATGTCCACTCCTTTCTAAATCCTTGCCATCCAGGCCACAAACCACTCACAATTCTCCACTTCTTACAACACTTCTTTCTCCCATCCATGTGCACTTCCTTGCTGTTGGCTTCGCTAGTGGATGTGGCAGTGGAAGCTTTCTCTACTTTGCTATCCACAGTGTAGAAAAGGTATAAGGAATTCTGGGAGGTGTGATCCTTTATAGGACTACTGACATCTTCTGCGATCATCACCATGATGAAGACAGCAGTCATGCAAAAGGGAGATTAAAAAGTGTGCTGAAGATTAATGGGAGTGAAAGAGAGACAGACTCTCTTGGCATGACCACTTTGCTCTCTCTGACGCTATTCAAGGGCACCAAGGAATGCCATGTTGCAATTTATCTTGAGAGATTGCTACATGTGGCTTTTAAACTGCAATTACTGTTATAAAAAGCAGCTTTGGCAATACTCATCACATGACAACACCTCCCGTCCATAGCTGCTGTGTCTCCAAAGCTTGGTTTGGACAATTATTTCCACTAATGGGGAAAACCCATCAATAAGCTCCCAATCTCAGTAGTCATCAGGTATAAAACAATGCTTCCAGAGCAGTTCCAATATTGACAGTTGTGCGGTGTCAGTGTCTCCTGTTCTCCCTTTGTCCTTTCTCCCTCTTGCTATTTTCAAGCAGGCTGATTTCCTTTATTTATTTGTTTGTTTTGTTCTTTATTTTATTTTCGTTTCTTTTTTCCCAAATTTAAATTGTATTATCAGAACTCCAGAATTGCATTAAAAACTAAAAATTAAAATACAAATTAAAAAAAAAAACCAAAAGGGTAGTGAACAGGGCAGGGAGGCGGGGTTAAGGGGGAGTGCAGAAGAGAATGCAGTGGTAGAAACAGCCCCGGCTGTGCTATTTTGGAAAGGTGTGATAATGGTTTTGCTGAAACCAATATGTTTCCATTTTTATTAACTAACACGATTGCGTCGTGAACAGGGCTTATGTGGTAATGTCCTCAGAATAAAGTGAACTATCTCCCATGTTTGGGGATAATATTTTAATCTTCTTATTCCTGTTGTAAACCTACTCAGGGAAGGAAGGAATTCACCTCACTACTCTAAGCTCTTGCTGTTTGGAGAACAGAGTGAAACCAAAAAGTATAAAAGCTGACCATCCCTGCATTAAAGGGTTAGGTCTTGTATTGTACTTTGATACCTTAACTGCTATGGTTGTATCCTATGGAAATCTGGAATACGGAAGAGCTCAGGGAGATGAAGAGGGCTGGACAATGACTAATATTTGTTCAGTGTCCATAAGTGAGGTGTCCAGCCACTCCGTTGCTGTCAGTTTACTGGATGAGTTTCAATCGGTGAGTACCAATGACGTGGACAAGCTCCTTGGTAGTACTAGGAAGATGACATGCTCCCTCGATCCAAGTCCATCTTGGCTGGTCGTCCAGGGAAGGGACACATTGAGAACATTCCTTCGGGATGTGATCAATTATTGTTCCATCGTGTTTGAAGGAGGTGGCTGTCAAACCTCTCCTGAAGAAACCTTCCCTTGACCCCTTGGACAGGAACAACTGCAGACCAGTGTCCTTGCAGCCTTTTCTCAGCAAGGTGATCGAAAGAGCTGTCGCCTCCCAACTCCAAGCCGTCTTGGATGAAACCAATTATCTCGATCCATTTCAAACTGGCTTCAGGGCAGGATACGGAGTTGATACTGCCGTGGTTGCTCTGACGGATGACCTCCGCTTGAGCATCGACAGGGGTAGTGTGACTCTGCTCGTGCTCTTGGATCTATCAGTGGCCTTTGACACCATAGACCATTCCATCCTTTTGGATCGGCTGAAAGAGCTGGGGATTGGTGGCACCACGCTTCGGTAGTTCCGGTCCTTTCTCTCTGGCAGATCCCAAAGAGTGAGGCTCGGGGACAGTTGCTCTTCAAAAATCAAGCTTAATTGTGGCATCCCTCAGGGCGCCTTTTAGCTTGATACTGCTGATACTGTTTATTTTATACTATGTTTTAACTTGTTGCTTGATTTAATCCTTTTTTAGGGGGCAGGTGGGTTTGGGATTGTATATTTTAACTGTTGTTGTTTTAACTCTTTTTCTGTACCCCACCCCGATTGCTCGCTCAGAGGGGCGGGCTAGAAATAAATTATCATCATCATCATCATCATCATCATCATCATTAAAATTCTCTGCCAAAGTGGTCTAGTGCCTCACCAAAATACAAATTCATGGATTCCATAGGATGCAACAATGGCTGTCGTGGTAACAAAGTGATATAAATGTGTAGTGTGAAAGAGATCAAAGATAGCCACTTTAGCACCTCAGAACAAAGATTCTGAAATTTATCAGACCAATAAACTTCTTTGAAATACAAAAAAAAAAAAAAGTTAGAAAGATTTGTCCATTACAGCAAGGGCAGAAACATTGGCTGATTATTTCCCCTTGTCTGGGAAGCTGAGATACTAAAATAAAGAAAAGGTGAATGATTCAATTTATGTGAACTTGTGTTGTCCTCTCTCTCAAATCTGGTATACACAGATAAAATCTAGGAGACCACAGTCCTTGTTCACCAACAATTACCTTGTAAGCTTCTCGTAAAAATCCATCAGCTAGTTGGAAAGCCACTAAACCACATCGCCAATTGTTCAGTGAGATGAAATTGTCAAAACAACCCGCTCAAGCCAGAATGGATAATTAATTGAGACAATGCCACTGAAAAGCTCAACAGTAACTACAATAACTCAATGTAAGCTGGAACTTTTAAAGGTGTGTGAAGAAATTGTGAGGCTGGTGAGAGAGAAAAATACTCAAAAGAAATAAAGCATCAGTAAACAGAGCTCAAGAAAGATGGTAACAGTGCATAGCCCTGCTGAAGACAAAAAGAGCTTAATAATATCAGAAAAGAATTTGTGAAGGTGTGTGGGTGCCTTTAAGCTGCCTGTCAACTTATGGTGACACCACAAATTTCATAGGGTTTTCTTAAGCAAGGAATACTAAAAAGGTGATGTTGTCATTTCCTTCCTCTGAAATACAGCTACAGCACCTGATATTCATTAATGGTCTCCCATCAAAGTACTGACCAGGGATGATTCTGCTTAGCTTCCAAGATGAGACAAGATCTGATGCCTTACTGTATTTAGCTCATGCTGTTTAGACCATTTTACATTCACTGAAAATGCTTCATCAATAAAACCAACTATGAAGACATCCATCTTGGTAAGGCAAATTCCTAAACTAGAAATTGGAATATATTAAATATGTTCATTTCATAGAACCTGTAGATCCTTCCTCCTAATGATTAGTTATTCCCCATGTCATATATCTTCCCTTTCCATCTCCTACAGATGGCAATGATGACATAGGTGTCATCATAAGGCTGCTTGCTTTTGGATAATGTCCAGTAGTCTTTAACAAGTGATGTGCCAAAAAGGGAAAATAAACTTCATTAACATCTACACAAGAATGGAAAAGAAATTATGGTTAACTTTAAAAAAAATCTTTTGTATTTAATTGTTTAAAATATTTGAATATTGTATCATTTCATTACTACATTCCTGAGGCAGTTTACATAGCTCATAAAATGGTAGCATTCAAGAAAAGCATTAATAAAAGTAAGACCATCATAAAAGAGCAGGGTTTAGGCCCATACACTCTGTGTTACTGCCAATGAAGATAGAGCAATCTTCAATATTTTTGTTTTTGATGTATATAAGTCTTAGGTAACCTAATCCAAATTTTAGGATTGCTGTCTTCCCTTAGAAACAAACAAACAAACCAATTGATCTCAGGAAATTATTGCACGACAAACTGTGACACTGGTGAAATTGTAGAGTTGTTATGGTTATCAAATCCTAAAATCGTCATTGTTGTTGTCTCAGTGTTGGTGATAGCATGCCACCTTTATAAGCTTATTTCTCCAACCATTCAAAGTTCATTTTTCCATTGGGCCAAAGAGACTTTGGGGATGAATGTATCCAGTGCAAAACCTATGAGGCTGTTAGTGAAAGTGTGAGCATATGTTATTGGCTTCTCAAGACATAGATTTTTTTCCTTTCCTCTTCTCAACTAGGGTATGTGAAAGGAAGAGGGGGAAGAAAGCAAAGCCCTTTGACACTGGTGGGAGGAAGCACAGTTAGGGACTAGTAAGGACTACCTTGCAGTTTGGAGCAACTTTGACACTGGTGGGAGGAAGCACAGTTAGGGACTAGTAAGGACTACCTTGCAGTTTGGAGCAACTGTAGGGATGATGTACTTTGGTCTCATCAACCAGCATCTCCTATGTTAAATGGAGCTCAGATACACAATCCGTGGGAAAGTCAGGGCTCTTTAACCTCACAGCATTGGTAGACTTAACCATGCTGTTGCTTGGCCAACAGCATATGGTTTCTTCTTTTCCCCTCTTGGCATCTTTGTGAACTATTCAGATGACCAGTGAATAATGTCAACTAATAAAACACATTTTAATGACTAGGAATTAATATATGTTACTGACTAATTTGTAGTGACTAATGTCTTTGCCTATTACTAATCCTAAGGTCATAATGACGTGACACATGGAATATGAGGTTCAATTTGTAAAGAGCTGCAAATGAGTAACGTGTGCTACAGTACAGAATCAAACTATTTCATATGTATCTGGAGAATCCAGTTAAATTGAAAATCCTTAAAGCTTAATAAATTAAACCAAGAGATTATACATGTACTTAAATATCTGTTTTTGGAAACAATTATTCTTGAAAGTTCTTAATATTGGTTGGGCTGTGCCCTATATATTTGGCTACAGCAAATATATTTGCCCTTGGATGAAATAACACATGAGACTTTGTATGATGAATAGCTGGTGTATATTCACATTTTTGAATCTTAGATGGTTCAGTCTTTTGTTCAATATCCTTGAAGGTGTATTTTTCATTCCTGTTCTTCATGTGACTTACTTTCTGACAAGCTGAAACCCAATTATTGTGTACCACACTTAGCCAGCAAGTTCAGCAATGTGGAGTTTTTTATTTGACTTTGCCATTCTGCACATAAACACAATCACATTTGTTCCATCAGTTTTTGGTGGTGGTGGTGGTTCTTTTCTTTTTTTAAAAAAAGATTTACTCAGTTCATGCAACCATATCACATCTGGATTTCAACCCAGAAAACCAATGATCAAATATCTTGTTTAAATGACTAACCAAATGGTGTACTATTGACTTCTGAGCTTGTCCTTCTCCTCCAAACAAAACAAAAAACCCAATAATTGCAGCCAATTGAGAAATGAGAAGGTTTCACAAAGAGTGCAGTATGTCACATTACACCCCAGGAGGAAATGAAAACAGAATGTTTCTTGCTTCAAAGACCAGGGCTGCAAGAGAGACACCCTGGAATCCAGATGTTCTAGCTCCCCTCCCCTCCATTTTCTGAGATGTGAATAATCCAACAAACTCTTTGTCTAAATGAAAAAGTAAAGGTATCTCCAGACACCCAGCTGTAAAAAAATCATTTCTGGAGAAGGAATAGGGAAAATAAGACAGAGGGAGGCAAACAGTATAAAATAAAAGAGCTTTGCCAATGCATGAATCCTTTTCTTGTCCTTTCTGCCAATTTGCATTTCATAACATGATGAGTTACAGAAGGCCATGAACCAGCTTCATGCAATGTTACCTCATCCTCTTGTGAGAAGGCCTAATGCAAAAGTCTGCATGTCGAATATGTCGAATTCCCAGAGTGTACTACAGGTCAGAACCTGGAATTGTTCTACGGTAAATTTGCCAGACGAGACATTTTCCTTGTCTCAATTCCAATCCACTTTAATTTTTAAAAATATACAAGATTGTCAGTTATTCAGGCTCATATCCATTTTGCTTTAGTGCCAGCTGCCATTCTGTTAGCAAATGGGATCTTTATTTATATAAAAAAAGTTTTAGTTATCCCTTTGTGATGACATGAGGGAACAATGTTGTGGCTAAACAATTACTGCATGTGCTGAGCTGAAGGAAGGAATGAGTTATTGTTTGTATCAAGTTGGCCATAGACTCCAGGGTTACTGCCTTTGCTCCAAAATTTGTGAGAAGATGGCAAAGGAAAAAGGATAGGGTAGCTTTTCCAGAACTATTTTCTCCATCACTCTAGGCTTATGTTTGCAATGATATTTCACCCATTCACAAGTTTTCATGCATTTTCTATTTTATATTGAGGTTTTCCCACACATTCAATTTTGACATTCAGTTGTGACTGCTCCTATTATGGGGTTTCTGTTGGGCACTGAGGATGTCCACAATATATATTATATGTACAAAATGTGAAATGCATGATTTCTCTGCATTTCTAAGATCTAAAATTTCTAACATGCCTGAAATTAAACATACATGCTGTTAACATACCTTTACCACACCTCCAGCTGGATATGGGATTATTATATTTAATATCAAACATGAAGCATGACTGCAAGCCATGGTGATGACCTGATATATAATTGGGGGATCACAGTGACCAAGGATAGCTAGAAATGAACCAGTGTTGAGGTCACGCTGACCAGGGCATGCCAGGCCTAGCAAGAACAAAAAGACAATTATGGTTTATGCTAAATATTATTATTTATTAAATATGCCACATTACTCCTACCTGCCTCTGTTTGCATTTCCTCTAAAAAAATCAAAGGGGTTTTCCCCACAGGAAAAATAAAAATAAAAATAAAATAGCAATTTCACTCTGTTGTGAGCTCAGTTGTTTACACAATGCACAAGACTAAAATAGGGTGAGACTTGGATGAAGCCTTGCTCTGGGGTGCAAAGCCAAAGCAAAAAAGTCCATTTGCTCTGCTCTAAAGCGGAAAGTACACATTATTGCACTGGCAGATAAACAGCATAAATAATAAATAACACTTTTATTTATATTGTACTTTTTGTTAAAACAATCAAAGTGCCGTACAACCTTAAAAATGATACATCAATATATATACAATATCACCACCACCACCCCATCAGCATGATGTGAGTATGGAAATCCAGAGGGGCTTAGAGGGTCTGTAGCATGCACCCTAGGCCTGGTAAGATGCATCTGCCAGCACCATTGTTCATCATACTTTTTTCCCCTTTAGTTGAGCATACAAGTGGCTAGCTGCACCATCAAGCCATCACACCATTGAGCCATCACATATCCCATGGAGAGAAATTACGACAAACTCTGCAGGTCACAAATAAGGCAATGGATGTAATAAAAACATGCCCAAACTAGACAGTCCAACATGGGGCTGGAAGGGAAGAGGGGAAAGGGGGCATGTATGAGGAACCTCTATGATTGTGCTTTGCCAATCTGTCACTGGGTGCACTGATGTACAGGCAGTGTATTTCTCATGCAACTGTGTGGTCAGTCACATGGGGCATCCAATGGGATGGCAGCTAGGTAGGACAAGGGAGGTATTTGGCAGTCACAGCTAATGAAAGTCTTTCTCTCGGTCCCAACATCATCACAAACATGGTTGGTGAGAATGCGCGAGAGAGCCTTCTTGGTGGCTGCCCCTAGACTCTGGAACTCCCTGCCCAGGGAGATCAGAATGGCTCCCTCCTTGGTGGCCTTCTGTCGGCAGGTGAAGACCTACCTATTAATACAGGCGTTTAAGAAATTGTTATGAGGAAAGGCTGGGATGTTGAACCATTTTTTAATTTTTTAATTGTACTGTTTTTAATGCTGTGAAGCCGCTCTGAGTCCCATTCCTGGGAAAAGAGCGGGATATAAATAAATAAATAAATAATGTGTTTGTGCAATGGTGTGAATACATGGTTCCACCTAATTCGGGAAAACCCAAGAGTGACCTAGTTTTTCTTTTCTGTCTTCTCGGCACCAAAGAAAGGCATTTGTCAAACAGGCGGAGATCATCTCCAGTTCTCCCACTTTGAACTCTTTGCATTTCCTCTGCTTGTCCGATCATCATAAAGATTGTTTCAGATTGCATCAATACATCGACACCTTGGTGCTGAAAGTCATTTTCTGAACCAATTTGTCTGTTCTTTGGGAAGATCATCAAAGCTTTTGTTACATCTTTTGAGTACACAACACATACCCTGAGGCTCTGAGTATAAATTTGCAACCCCAGCCTACTCATCTTTGTTCACTTTTCCCAGTATACTTTTGGATGCTGTCTGAGTCTTCAGTGGACACCTCTCTCCTAGACTGGTAAATATAACCTCTCCTAACCCTTAATTTCCCTCTTTCCAATTTTTCAACTTTCCTTTCTGTAGCCTTGTGTGAGTCTTGTTGCTGAATCAGTTCTTTTGTGTTTGAGTGCTTCCTTGGACATTTCTAAATAAAAACTCATTATTTACTTAGAACTGGAGTTTCTTCTGGTTAGTACTGTTATAAATAGGTGTAAAGATTCCAGAGGTTACCCACATCTCACATGCCTCCTTTTGAGGAGGCACTGGCATTGTGAATGGTGGTCCCAAGTCTGTCCCTCCCCCCCTTTTTTGGGGGGGGGGTGTAACAACACATCTCATAAGGAATTTAGGAAAGATCAGATTCTTTTCCAACAAGCACTTTTTTTCCAGAGCATAAAAAGATATTTTAAGACTAATTTAAAATATAATGAATCCTGATTACTCACTGCAGTGTTTGAAAAGTAACACGTGGCTATTTCTCACTGCAGTGTAACTTGTTTCTTTACTCCTTGCCTTCTCATTTCTTCTCTGTTTCTTTATGTGACTTTTTGAAACAACAAAAACAACAACAAAACTGATGGTGGAAAAGCATAGAGCTGAACAATTCCTAACAAAATATTTCCGAAAATGCCCTTTAAAATGAAATTTTAAAGTAATTAAAATAAAAATTTAAAAGTAATTAGGAACTGTTAGTAAATAATGCCACTCATACTTCTTCCTTCTTCTATTATTTAATGTGACTTCATTATCCACTCCAGTGAGTCCTGTGACTAGTGACTTTTGGGGCCAATGAGAAAATAGTGAAGTAGGAAAAGGAGGTAGAAAACGTATGCTCTATAACAAATAAATGCAAACAGGAAGTGACATCTTGGTCACTTTCTGTTGTTAAAAAAAAAAAAAAATCTCTCCTGGGTTTGAAAAGAGCTGAGCAGCAAAGAATGTAGGAAAAATACCCCCACATCCCCAAGAGGGCTTTGGTTTGGAGGCAAAACTCTGATTTTTGTTGGGGTGGAAGTAGTAAACACCTTCCAAGGTTTTATGGGTGCCTTATGTGGCTATCAATAGTTGAACTGTTGAATTATAGATAATTCTGCTGCTTATAACTCAATACTTGCAAGCTCTGCTTTTTCCATAAAAAGTGCAAGAGCACATGGTCTGGGAACATTTAAACCCAAAGATATTGTAAAAATATAAACAAGCAAATAGTCAGGGGGAAGGCTATCAGAAAACCCCATATGGGCTTATTTGTGCTTGCTTCAGGAAAAACGTAGGGATAAAAAGAATCCTATTGGTAAGCAAAGATGCTATCAGAATGCTGGAGGGGTGTAAAGTTCTACCATTTCACATATGGAGAGCAAAGTCTGCTCCTGGCTCCACAGTGCAAACAGGAAGTATCCTAGGCACACCTTCCCAGACAATCAATGGCTGGAGGAGTAGAGCTAGACCTGGGTGCTGTCCAGCTTGCATTGCTCCCTAGCTGCATCTGCTTGGATCTCTGGTGTAATTGCTGAAGCCAGTGCTTATGGGAACTGCATTCAGTAATGGGCAGTGGCACTTTAGGCACCCTGGAATTCTTTACCATTGGCATCTAAGGGCAGCCTTAGAAGCATAAATATAAGGCTTACAACACTCATAGAAATCACATGTAAGGCCTCTTGCAAACTAGCTCAAGAGAAATATTGCCCAATTGATAGTGTCATATGCAGTTAACATAAAGCAGGCTAAAACGGAAGTCCGTAGATGGATAGATAGATAGATGGATAGATAGAATAGATCAACCTTTATATCTAGTAGCCAGCCAAGTGACTTAATCTCAGTGCCAAACAGTCTCAATGCTAGCTGGGGAATTCAAGAATGTACGTTTGCTGAACTCTGACCTAAAATGCATCACTAAAATGAATTTGCTACATTACATTTTTCAGTGAATGATGCAGAGAGGTATGTGGCAAAAACATAAAATTAAAACTTGGAGAGAGAGTAAAGAATTCTACTTATCTCTAAGAACTCTTCTGGTTTGGTACTCAGATCCAAAAGAGTCAAGGCTGGCTCCTAGTTTAGGTGCCAGAGAATGAAGACAGGATGGTGCAGTCAACAAAACAGAACAGAATACAGCTGTGGAAGGAAAGCAAACATACTGTAGGTTTAATAACACTGTAGAGTGGAAGGCGCTAACCAGCTGCCCTTGTCTTCCTGACTCAGGAAAGAAAACAGTACTGAAACTCTCGGGTCATAGACAGAGAAAAAAATAATGGTGCAGGAGGGCACAAACTGGACTTCAGGCACTGAAATTTAAGCAATTGACTGGGAAAGGGAAATGAATCCCTTTAAAAGGGAAATGAATGATTGAAAGCAGGAAAATCAGTCCTTGTAAATCTTGCTGGAGGACATGTCTGCACAGGAAGCTTCTGGTTGACTGTTCTACCTTGAAACCAGAAGTACAGAAAATGGTACCTCAGAAATGAAGTTATAGAATATATAACTATGTTCACAAACAATTGCTATCCATCCCAAGCTTTTGGGCTGTTATGGAAAATATAGAACCTAAATGAACTGGTTCAGGGATTCCAGTTTCAGTGTGTTTTCATTTACTGTGGTCTTTATCACACAAGGCTTTAAATCTGCTATTAAAGCCAGAGAAGAGCACCTTTGGCAATACAGTAGCCCCTCCCTATTTGTGGGGGATCCATTCCAGACCCTCCCTCATGAAAATGGCGACTCACAAATATTCGACTCCCATTGAAAATAATGATGCTCTCCCCTCGAGGTGCTTTTCTGGGATCGTACACAGGCACACACTGCCATTTTATCCCTTCCCACTTGTCCCTCCCTCAAAGAGTGAGAAAATGGACTCCAAGTCTATGAAAAGTGAAGGACAAGTGTACTTACCACACAACATCATGCTAATTTCATTGCTGCTTTGCTGTTAGAGCATCCTTTTCATTGACAGGGAACACCCATCAATAAGTTCTCATAGACACTGCTGCAGCATCTGCCCTCAAGTGCAAAAACTTCCTTGTGTAGCAGTTTCAGTATTAGGTAGCCATATGGCATCATTGTTTCCTGGCCATTTCTTCAAAGATATATCATTTGTTATCATCAGCATGGTTTGAAAGTGATATAACATTTGGGGCAATACATTCCTTTTGTAATAGTTATAGTATGTTGACTTGCTCAAACAATCCTGTCTCATGGACTCATTGACTGTGGTCTAATCTGCACTGCAGAAATACTGGAGTTTGACACTGCTTAAACTGCCATGGACCAATGCTATGAAATTCTGGGATTTTTAGTTTTGTGAGATATGTAGTCTTCCCTGTCAGAGGGCTACAGTACCATAACAAACTACAATCCTGGGATCCCACTGAGCCATGGCAGTCAACACAGTATCAAACTCCATTATTTCTGCAGTGCATAAATAGCCTCTAAGGCTAGATGTTTACTCTTTAGGTTTAGACTGTGGTTTGGCATATTGTAGTAGATTAGCAATTTCAAAGTAAAAAGAAATTAGAATGATTTGTAACAAATATAACACTTCTGGTAGTAGTAGTAGTAGTAGTAATTATTTTTGTTGTTCTTGTTCTTCTTCGGGATGCTAGTAAAGTTCAGATTCTCATGGAGGCCTCATAAATCGGTGTATGATCCGAATTGATGAATCAGTTCGACATTGGATCTTGGTTTACACTACACTTGCCCCAATCACATTTTCTGTCATTTTCAGGAACCAAAATAACCAACTTGTGGTTCCCATTCACCAATGAATTGATTCAAAATGAACTGGTTCCAGCTGGCCAAGGGGGAAATTTGAATCGATTCCGATCCACTTGTGGTTCACACTTGTGCGGAATCAATTTATTGAAAAAGAAGTGGAAAAAATCAGCGTCAAAAAGAAGTGGGTTAAATGGGTCTGGAGCATGCCCCCCCCCCTCTTGGAATCACTTCAGCAATTCAGATTAAATGGGAACCAAGGTCATTTGAACCAGTTCAACCCGATTCAAGATCCGATTTAAAAGGTAGCGGGAATGAGGTTGGAGAGAGATGCCCTACAGTTAGATAGGGAGAAGCAGTCATCTCAGGCAGGGTTCCTCTAGATGTGAAAACAATCTCAGGAAGTATTGTGACTTTCATATTCTTTTAATTTTGTTGTACATTAGTTTTTTGTGGGTTTTTCAGACTATGTGACTATGTTCTGGAAGAATTTATTCCTGACATTTCACCAGCATCTCTCGCTGGCATCTTCAGAGAATGCTGGCATGGAGGTGTGTGGTATATACACTGTGTGACCCTTGGTTGAGAGGAAGTGATTTACTATGTGTTGGTCTGTTGTTGAATGGCAAGGCCTCAGGATGGGATGATATGCAAAGAAGATTTGTTTCTATTTACTTAGTGATCCATTGTCTGCTGAGAAACCCCTGACCCTGGGTGATGTTTATTGCATGTGATGAGTCTTGATTTTGATGCTTTTTAGAAACTTTGTTCACTTTCAGGGTTTTTTTCTTTCCTGTTGAGGTTGTCCAGTCGTTTGTGGATTTCAATGGCTTCCCTGTGCATTCTGACCTGATAGTTGTTGGTATGGCCCAGAATTTCACTGTTTCCAAATTCAGAAACAAATTCTTCCATTTCCTCTGAGATTTTTAATCTTTTTTTTAAAAAAAGCTAGAGTTATAGTCAAAGTATTAAAGTGCCTTAGCAATAAAATACTAGTTCAGCATTAGTATATTTTTGTTTTAATGCTAATATTCCTCTTTCCCATGTTTGATCTTTGTTAAACCTGTGTTCTGGAAACAACAGTTATATTTTCTTAGCAGCCATCATCTACACTGGCTCCCAAGAGAGTAGAAACACACAAGCAGGTACAGATACATTTCATTTACGATTATACTGGCTTGTTTTAAATAGATCATTTTAAAGGGAGTGAGAATATGAATTTCTTGGTAAATCCAGGAGCTGTCAATTTTCAGGATGGAAAAAACATCATGTGGATCTCCAAAATAAAACAGATTTCTACAAGGACAAAACCTGGGACTTCCAGTCTCAGATACTTCCCCTTTTTTTGCTTTTGGTCATTTGGAAGCATACACAATTACACATAGAACAACAGTGATGTATTGGAGGACAGAGCAGAGACAGATTGAGAGGGCTATTTTGTTCAACTAGACTGCTGCCTTCAGAGAAGTGGAGTTATCCCACATATATGGAATAAGGGGAGCACTATCTTTTTTTTGCCTCGGGCAACAAAATGTCATCAGCTTTCCCTGAACAGGACAATCATAACTTAAGAACATCTGGAAAACACCAGCTCAGCAATAGGATCTGTTGTCTCCTATTTTGATTAGAAAAAACTGGATGTGTTTCTGTCCTTCGGGGGAGTTTTGCTCATCTCAAAATGCAGACAGAGACAATTCATGTAAAAGTCTCCTCTCTGTTGATACAAACTCATTTTGTCCTGTCTTTCCTGTTATTTTGCTGAATAATACCCCATTCTTTTCCTCCCCAAAATATAAAGAGAACCCTAATTCTGAAGGTCCCCAAACCTTTCAAACTGGAAAAATCAGTTTCTCACAAAGGTGATGTATGGGCCAATTTTTAACCCACCCTACTCATTTTCACTCAGATGTTAAATGCAGTTGGAAATAAAATGAAGGCAAGTAGCACAATGAATCAAAAATAAACTCAACTGCACACTAAGGGGCTGCAGACCTTGCTTACAAATCTCATTTATTTGCATGATTCCAAAAGCAAAGGACAGACAAGTCAGAAAACAAAAACAAACAAACACAGAACAGTAACACTACCATTGCCAGTGACTGTCTGAATTACCTGAGTAGCACAAAGAACTCATACCAGAAGTCCCCAAAGTACTCAAACCAGAAGCATCTGTCTCCTTTGTCGCTGGTAATCCCCACCTGTGGGAAAGCTTAGACAAATAAAAGGAGGTCACTTTGTGTGCTTTGGTTCTTAGATCTTTTTCTCTCTCAAGAGAATTAAGTTTTAACTTCCCATATAAAACAGAAACCAACTAGTGGAGAAACATGCAAGCTTCTTGTCTTCCATGAACCCACACCATCAAAAGTAACAAATTAGTGTCAAACATATAGTACAAAAGAAAGTGAAGAAACAGATAAGCTTGTTAGAATGTAAGCAACCATCACACCAAAGCTATTGAAAGTCCAAGATTGTGGATGCTGCTTGGTCACTTAACAGTCAGAAAAATCAATAAATGATAAGTAAGTGACAGTCAGTAAAGGCTGGAATCCCAACAGTGCCTTACACTGGCCTTAGTGGGGGGTTAGCAGTATTTGGGAAGGCATTGTGCAGCAGCTCCTTGCATGTTGTTTTTCCCCAGCTGTTCAGTTAGAAGGCATCTGGGCGAAACTCCACAGCCAGTCAGTCACTACGGGCCAGAACTCCAACCCAGAACTATCTGGATGCTGTTGAAAAGCCAGAGGGAAAGGAACAGCATTCACTCACTTATGTGCTATGTGACATTCCACAGATGAAATCCAGGAAAAAGGTGGGTAAACATTTGAGTGTGGTCAAAATGGCAAATGCTATTAATGAGAAAAGAAAACACAAGTCAAGAGAGACTGCAGCAGTCTGGTTTTGGTTTTGCCTGAGCCTACTGGGAAGGGCAGGATTCCATTTTCTCCTCTCCTTTCTCTCTGATGGTTCAACTTCATGTTTTTGAACTTTGAACTCAGATTTCAGGAAATGGAAGAAAGCCATGGACACAGCAGGAAGGTGGAAGGAGGGCAGAGAATCTGGGACCTTTTAAAAACAGCTGGAAAAGTGGGATGGCAGAGGATTAATCAGGACTGGGAAAATTGGAGGATAAAGATTTGGTCTAGGAGAATGATGTCTGTTTCTTCTTCCTAGACAGCCAAACAATACTGGGAAACAGCTCCACCCTCAGATAATAATTGGACATGGGGATGGTTCCAGCATTATCTGTCTGCCATAATCTAGCTGGCAAAGAAGAAAAAGCCATTGTCTTTCAGAACTCCAGCATGTATACATGTACAGACTGTGGTCAAGACTGCCTACTTTTGGGGACAGAAAAATCTGTCAGTTTCATTTTTCCCCACATGCAAATATTTAATCTTGTGTTCTTTACACTAAACTGATGGCAAACCATAAGTGCTGCAGATGTGTTAGAAGTGTGAAAGATGATGAGCCTCTCAGAAAAACGGTTGGGTTCCCAGGGAATCAAACACAGACTTTTAAGATCTATGCACTAAAATTGCAAGGTCTGAATGGCAAAAATTTGTCAGCTTCATTTTCACCCATATAGAGTTTAAAAAGTAATCTCAGGTCCTTTTTGGTGTCTGGCTGTAGGATCATAGCAGGAGGTTCCTGGGATACACACACACACACACACACACACACACCAATAAATAACAGTGGGATTCTCATTCTGCCTTTTGAGAGAGGGAGACAGGGCTGAATTCCATCAGGGCAACTTTACACTCTACCAGATGATGAAGGATATTAGTCATATTCTATTGGTGGGGTAAGGGCGACTTCATGAAAAGTGTGAGGTGATATGAGGGAAACCTGGAGCAAGCATCCAAGTATGCTCACAGTCAAAATTGTGAAACTGATTGATTAAATACACGGCTTCCATCATCCCGACACGCCAACACATATAATGGCCTGAATTCACGGAGCAACAAAACCATGCACAGTAGGCACTGGGCACATAACAAAAAGAACTTGGCATTGCACACCAGGTGAATTCAGCAGGCATTGGTGGAGGCGAAAACTCTCAGTGCATAACATTGCACGATTGGCACATTTACAACACAGTGACAGAAGTGCTGTTGTACAATCCATGACACTGTGCAAAAATTGTAGCTTATGTTCTGCCCTATGCCACTGCCCTTTGCCGCTGTAGGCATTGTGGTTTGGTTATTGTGCAATTCTAGTGTTTGCCCCCTGCACTGCCCGATGTTCCTGCATAGTGCTGCAATGGCATAATGCTGCATGGTCTGGATGTGGTTCTTTATGCTATACTAAGGGCCTAGTGAATTGAGGCCAAGACCAATCTTGGCCAGTCAAAATTCTCTAACATAGTACAAGAGAGAAATACTTTCCAGATATGCCCAGAGAGAAAAGAAAGGTCCTCCCTCCATTCCAACTGCCATCACCATGGCCTCAGAGGGAGAGAATAAGAAGCAAGCAAAGCTCCACAATGCCTAGCCCAGAGACAGAAGAAACCCCCACTGCCACCCTCCATTTCAACTACCATTGCCTTGGCCTCAAAGGAAGAGAAAAAGAGGCAGTTTCTGTTTTATGCCCTCCCTGACTACCGCACCTTTCCTTGTGTGTCATGTCTTTAGATAGTAAGCCTCAGGGCAGGGAAGTGTCTACATACCAATTTGCAAACCACTCTGAGAGCATTCTGAACAGCAGGGTATAAATATAAAATATAATGTATTAAATATATATAAATATATACATATAAAATCTTAGATTGTAAGCCTGAGGGCAGGGAACCGTCTAATTAAAATAATAATTGTAAGCCGCTCTGAGAGCCTTTAGGGCTGAAGGGTGGAGTATAAATACCATAAATAAATAAATAAATAAATAAATATATCACTTTTATCATCTAGATAAATTTTTGTTGTCTTCTTTCGTTAAAATGATGGAAAGGCACAACCGGGCAGTGTGAATCCAATTACCATTCCCTACACACACACCTTGGGAAGTGGTCTCTAAATCATGATGCTCTACATCAACAAAACACTGTTTACTCACAGAGGGTGAAAACACACACCCCCTGTCCAGGGTGGCAGTTCTCAAAGGCTTCAGAGTTAATTAGGAAGGTCAAGGGTGCAATTGTCAAAGGGAACAGGCAAGTTCCAAACACCTCATCAGGGGGGTTTAATGAGCTGTTCATTGACAACACTGGGGGCATATACAAGAGCCCTTGGCAAGAATAGGGCAGACTCTGTACAATCCCCGGGTTTAATTAAGGAGATGGAGGGTTGGATTCTTTCAGCCAAGTCTTGTGTAATTCCATCTGCTCTGAACTCAACAGGACAGGAAGCTCTTGACAGGGCACTTGGGGCTTACATCTGGAAACAGCATGTTTCAAAGCTTTTATAAAGTCTCCACTGGGGGTGTAGGGGAGGGAAGCAAACAGGGAAAAAATAACAAGGAAGACGGGATAAGGAGCAATGGAAGGATCTGGGAAGGAAAGCCACTCGCCAAACAATGGGCATTTCTTTTGAAAGAGGTATTTTTGGGGGTGCATAATTGGTAGTGTTGGATAAAATGTTTATCCAGGGAACTACAAAACAGGAGAGAGTGCAGTTCTTGTTTCTGCGGTAGTTTTAAAAAGATTCATGCTTCCAGGGCTGGTTTTTATCATGCTTGGGAACAAGCCAATTCTTTGTTCATTACTACACAGTCTGTGACAAAAAAAAAATGCAAACAAGCTTTTTGAGTCATTAAAGGTTGGCTGGGTCCCATAGGAGTTTTGTGAGCTAGGATCCCCATATTTATTTCAGGACCTATGGAATATTCTGTACTTTGTTTATGATTAACTCACCCCCAACCTAGAAACTTGATCTCCACATTTTGCAGTCTTTGCTCCATTTGTAAGTCCTGTATTTTCCGCATCTATATCATTTGTCACAAAGTGGTACAGTCCTGGAGCTCTTTTGGCTTCAGTGCTTTAAATAATTAATAATAATAATAATAATAATAATAATATTTAGTTATAGCCCGTCCCTCTGAACAAACAATCGGGGCGGGTTACAACAGAGTTAAAAATAGATGATACAAATTTAAAAATTTAAAAATGTGTTTCATTCTAAACATTTTATAAGCTTTCATTGACCTTGAAAACACAAGCTCCCAGTAGAGATGAAAAGTGCTAGATGTTGTTCAACTGCAAGTCCTATCAGCCTTAGCCCATGTAGACAATGGTTAGCAATGCTGTGAGTTGTAGTCTAACAACACCTGGAAGGCTGCATGTTCCCCATCCGTTATAAACCAATACAGCCACCTACATTGCTTAATTCTCCTAGAAGTGGTTGCTGTAGAGATTGTCCTATTGAAGGCCTTCACTTCTACATTTTTTGAGTGGGAAAGTAAATCACCAAGAGTTGTGTCTGCTTTTGTATGGTAGGTTTCTTTCTTACAAACTGGGATAGCACATTTTTCCATTTGGCTAAATTGTGGCAAATGCAATAATGCCTGGCAGAGATATTAACCAGTAGTTGTAGGTGGTGTCCACATCAATGGATGCTCTGGCTTTTAGTCCAGATGTCAAGGCAGATATCTAAAGTGCTGAAACAAATAAAGTTAAGCAATAAAATAATTCATTTGAAGATCCAGAGGATCTCAAAACTCCATATAACCTGAACCTAAGCCATCTAAGGCTTTAAACTTCATAATTGTGTCCAGCAATAACTGTGTCCAGCCTATCTACCCTCAACCTGCAAGCCAAAGTAATTCACAAGAAGGTATATCACCATGAGTTGTATCAGCTTTTGTATGGTAGGTTGCTTTCTTACTAGCTGGGGTGTCACAATTTTCCATTCACAAAATTATGGCAAATGCAATAATGTCTGGCACACTGGTGGTGGGTGACTTCCACATCAATGGAGCAGTAAATTCACTCATAGTTTAGGTCCAAACTTCAAAGGAGTTATCCAAAGGGCTGAAACGATTTGGGGGATAGGGTTCAGTACTTTCGACAGTTCCTTTGAAGTTCAGACTAAAACCAGAGCAGTGTCCCATTGACATAGGGGCTCTCAGTGACTACTGGCATTATGTATGTAAAAAGGCCTCGGAGCTTCCCTTCAAACATAGCCTGCCAAATTCCCCCCACATACTCTGTTTTATATTGGAAAACCATATGGCACTGATCATTCTGCTCACATGACTCCTTTAACTCTCCTTTGACCCCCATAGACCTTTAGTGCAGCAAATCCATTTTAAAAAAAGAAAATAGAGGTCAGGGCCAGGGTTTCGTCTGGTGTCAATTAATCAAATGCTGAGCACTAACTAGACCTGGCTAGCCTGCAATGCAAGATAGGGCTTCTCTACAAAGACTCCTGGTAATGACCAGGTTTCACAAAAATATCCATTTTACATCTCCTGGGATAGGCAACGGGATGGAGTGTTTTTGGCCTAGGACATCCATATATTTCTGAAGGAACAAAAATCTCCACACAAACCTGTGCATAAAATTAACATTAATACAATTTAGTCAGGGGAGGGGGGGAATGTGTATATTAGACAAAATACATAAGCAAATGTAGATGGATTTCCACCAAGAAAGGGTGAGAAGACTCTCCCTGGATTTTATTTTCACATCACATACTGATTGGTGCACCAACCAATCCCTCTAAAATATTCTTAAATTTATTTTTCTTTATTTCAATTTCCTCCTATGGCTTCAAGGTGGCATATATGGCTATTCTTCTCCTCTTCCTTCTCACGCAACAACCCTGTGAAGTAAATCAGACTGAGAGAGTGTGACTGGCCAACATCCACCAGTAAGTTTTCTGGCTCACTGAAGACTAGAAGCTACAGGACCTCCCACCTCCCAGTCCAATACTCTATTTGATATTTCTGTCTGATTGCCTATCTACCCAGATCATTGGAAGTCTTACCATATGTACCAGTCACTGGATCAGCATTTTAAATCCAGCAGATCCAACATAAGGCCCAGTCTTCCTCTCCAACCCACACATGTTGTTTCTTTTCTACACATCAGAAGCTATAACTCTAGAAATATAAATGTAAACATATAAATCAAAACAGAGTTCCATTCCTGATTATTTTTATTAATTGAACATGTTGTTTGGGAGAATGCTTCTTATCAGCCACCATAGCCATCTTGGAGAAGGAAACTTTTCAGACATTGGTGATTCTGTCCCATGATCTACTGACTTTGGTTTTCAGTTACCCCAATGAACAATATGTTTCCAATAAGACACCACAGCTGCATTTTCCAGAGTAGAATTTCTTATCTATTGCCAGAGATATGCTGGTAATTACACACACACACACACACATTCACCATAGGAATAAATTTTCCCACATCTGCACAAATGCTCACAGATTTTATTAAATGAGGAGATGTGCCTCTAACTTGTATAGCCTATCCTTCACTTGAATGCAAGTACTGAAAAGGATAGTTTCTGTGTCCTTTGAGCGACAGGAAAGTGCATTTTCTAATCTGATTTAGTCTTTTAACAAACCATTTGATAGGTAACAACTGTTCCTGTTTTACAGGCAGAATAAAGGCTGAGCTGGTCCATGAATGCAGCAGGTCAAATCGGCATTCCATGATGGTGCCAGAAGATGGCTGCCCCTTGATAAAACAAAGCCACCACCCCTTATATATTCTTGGCAATCATCTCTCCCCCCCCCCCCCATCTAACTGGGGTATTAATATAATGTGTAGGGTGGATAAACTTTCTTTTTATGTTTTAAGGTTGCATATTTTCACAACTACTCTGTAGAGCAAAAGTGGGCAACTGTGACAGGGCTTGGGGATTTTCAGTCCCAATTTTCAGACTCAAGACATTAAGGAAGCCGCATTGACATACAAAAAAAATTTTTTTTTAAGAAAACAAAAATGGAAGTGGCTAGAGGTTGACTTCTACTATTGAAAAAAACCTGTTCCTCTCTCTCTCTGAGCTAATTATATATTATATTATAAATTATACATTTGCTGTTGTTACATGCCTTCGGGTTGACTCCCACTTATGGTGAACCTATCACAGAGTTTCCTTGGCAAGGTTTATTCAAAGGACGTTTGCCATCACCTTCCAATGAAGTTCAGAAAGTCTGACAAGGTGTTTTTGTGGGTTTTCATGGCTGAGCAGGGATCTGTACTCAGGTGTGTATGAAATGAAATGAAATAGTGTTCTAGGACAAATTGACCCCGAGCTCTCCCTAGAAGCCAAGATGACTACATTGAGACTGTCATACTTTGGAGTATTTCAGCATCTTCATTGTCTACTTTAAAGATACGTAAATAATCAGTAGTCATTGCTTGATGGCCATTAACAATAAGTTTCAGAGTCCTTGTCAAATCACTACAATCACACTGGCTTTATACTATGTAATATGGATTTTTTGTACCTTGGCTCAGTCATTAATCAAACTGGGGACTGTAATCAAGAAATCAGAAGACTAGGACTTGAAAGGGCAGCTTTGAAGGAATTAGACAAGATCTTCAGGTAGAAAGATATATCATTGAACACCAAAGTCAAGATTGCACATTTCATTTTATTTCCCAGACTGCCCTTGCAGGCTGGGGAATTCTAGGCCTTGTAATTTAAAACAAACAAAAACCTTCTCAAGCTCTTTTCTATCCCTAGTCACAGTGTAGAGGTGGGGACGGGTAACTGTCATAGTCAATGACTGACTGAGATGGAGTAGAGACTTTTTGCGCCTTTAATAGGTGTCTGACAAGCAGAAATGCAGATGGGAAAAATGCTGATATGAAGAGATGCAGTGATGGAAACCTCTGTAACTTCTGCTTGTGTCATGCATTCATTGGAAAACGCACTGAAGCCCATTTATGATTTACTCATTTACTACGCATCATGTTCAGAGCATATTAAATCAACAGGTGAAGAGGGGAGTATGGAGCTTATCCCATTAACAAATACAGTAAGCAGGCTTACCTCTTCCAGCTTGAATTCAGGATCTGGGATGCCCCCAGATGTTATCATACCTAAATCGCTGCCTATCCAGCCAGGATGCCACCACCTGGATGCATCACAGGTCGAAGCCTTGCTCAGTTACCAATTTTTTTGAAGTCGGGGAGCTACACCATGTACATATATGAGTATGGCCTAGTGTAATGGTTTGTGTGTTGGACTAAAACTCTGGGAGATCAGGATTTGAATCCTAGTTTGGGCACGGAAACTGCCTGATGACCTTGGACCAGTCACACTCTCTCAGCTCTTTTGGTTGTCAGTGTAGTGGTGTAGTGGTTTGAGTACTGAACTAAAACTGGGGTGACCATGGTTTGAATTCCCATTCAGCCATGGAAACTCACTGGGTGACCTTGGGCAATGACAAAACCTCTCTGAACAAATCTTGCCAAGAGCACTATCTGCTTTATCACACTAGGGGGCAAACAGGATTTAAACGAGAGTTAAATGAGAGTTAAACAGGAAATGCCCTGTGATAAACATAGGGCATTTCCTGTTTAACTCTTGTTTAACTCTCATTTAAATCCTGTTTGCCCCCTAGTGTGATAAGGCAGTATGTGATAGTTTCACATTAGGATCCTCATAAGTCATAAGAAGTGACTTGAAGGTACACAACATCAGTAGGTTGAATCTTGGCCCTTTAAATGATGGCAGCCTTAAAGTGGAATGACGGTTAGAGCAGCCATGAATTCTAACTGTCTTGGAATCTTGGGATTTTCCCTCCATCTCCATCACATATTCATATATTCCTGACCGACTTGTGGCTCCATTAAAATGCCTGACAACTCTCCTCAACCAGGTGTTCCCAGCTGTAGTAGAAATTTATTGCTTTAAACATACTATTTTGAAATGTGTTTTAAAACCCAACTGAGTATTATTTCCTTTATGTCTTAGTTGATTTGAATAGCTCCCACATATGTAATTTAACCCTTCAAACAATCTTTGCTGTTTTAGGGGGACACAGAACACCCCACTCCTTCATCCCATCCAGAAATATCACCATTACACATGATTTGCCTGAAATATCCTAATTATTTTCAGCATTCTTTCAAATTACCTCAACAGTTTGCCCAAGTTTTGTCCAAATAGACAACTCTGCATTTAGTCACAATTTCATTTCTGGAGTAACTGAATGAGGCCTTCCACCTTTTTGACTCCTTAGTCCAAACTTCCAATCAATGTCATTGCTCTTTCATAAAAACAAATATCAAAACCTTAAGTTACGTGTAAATATCTAAGCATAGATGAGGAGTATGAAGGGTTTATACTGTATGACTGTAAGAAGTTTTTTGCGTGAGCTTTCTCTCTGTTGTCATCTCTTTCTCTCTCATTTCCTTCCATATGCCCTTCTCATTCAATTTTCCTGTTTAATTATTTCTTTGCTGTGTGTATGGATATATAAATTAGATTCAGTACCAACTCTGTAGTTTTTAATTATATGGAATTTATAAATTGTGGATTTGAAATTTCATGGACTACATTGAAGGAGGTAGGGTTGTGAGAGTAAAAAGTAGAGACAATTTATGTACTTTTAAATGTTTTTGTGGAAGAGGGAATTTCAGCAGATGTTGCTTGTCATAGAACCAGGTACCAACTAACATCTGTTCAATTTCCCTCCTCTACACAACCATTAAAAGTCCGGTGACCCTCTCTAATTTTCAGTCAAGCAACACTATCAGTGAATTAAGTGGAAATGCAAAACCAACATAAGTTGCTTGAAACTAATTAGTTAACAAGTAAGTTTTAAAATTAATAAAGGTTAGATCTGTCCTTAAATCCTGGTCAAATGTTTGCCTTATCTGTCTGTTCTTGGGAATAGTTAAGTACAATGCAGAGCTGAGGCAGGTTCAGATCCTGCCTCATGACATACTGAGGCCCTAAGCTATGTCAAGTTGAGGAGGCTTCATATATGGCCTAAAAATAGACTAAAAATGATATAAAATTTGAAATGTTGTAATTTTTAGCACTTAGAGGCTACTCATAACCTGAAACCCTAAACCAGCATGTGAAGCTACCAGGCCCCTATTAAAGATTTCAGCCTCTATTTTGCATTCGTTGTAGCCCTCCGCCAGAGACCCCCCAAAAAAACCATATGGGAGTATGGGATGGAAAATGTCCTTGTCATTTGCCCATATTTGCCCTGAAATGCAGCCACTTTGTGTATGTGTGTGCCTTCAAGCCCCCTGTCAACTGATGGTGATCCCATGAATTTCATACTTTTCTTAGGCTAGGAATTGTCAGTGGTAGTTTTGCCAGTTCCTTCTTCTGAAATATAGTCAACAGCACTTAGGATTCATTGGTGGTCCACCATCCAACTACTGACCAGGGCTGACTCTGCTTAGCATCCAAGATCAGACAGGATCTGATGCCTTTACGGTATTTAGTTTGTGCTTAAATCCAGTATTGTGCTTTGCCATTTGACTCAGCAGCTACCAAGTCACTATCTTTCTACCTCATCCTTTCAGCCTGCGATATGGGACCATAATATTGATGTACCTTAGAGGGCTGATTTGTGGATTACTGAGATGAATATATTGAGCATTCTAAGGCCAGAATCCTTCTGGTTAGTGCCAATGACAGCAGACCTATTGAATCAATAATGAAATGATGGGTCTGCTTTAGTCAGGACCTGAATAGGCCTACATATGTTGTTCAATTACACTCTGCAATAAAAGATGAAATGTTCTAAATATTAATATTGACGCTGAACTGTTCTTGTCATTTACAGATCTCTAAATAAAAAGGTCACAATGAGCAAGAAGTCTTCACCAAAAGGCGATAGAATGCCAAAGGCACCTGAGACATCCCTGCATTCCATGTGTCCTCTCTGTTTGAGGACCTTTGGCAATATGTTGTACCTAAACCCCTGTTTGCACAGTTTCTGCTTTTCCTGTACACAAAGCTTGCTGGAAACTCAGGCTGAATGTCCTCAATGCAAGCAGCCATTTAGTTCTATTTTTCATCATGTAAAGAAAGAGTGTCCGATGGAGCCCCTATCCAAAAGAAACATCAAAGAAGGGTCTTCTTCTACTCCATCTAATAAAAAGTATGTCAGAGAAGAACATATGTCCTTATCTTCCAGAAAGCACAAGGAAAGCCATCCCTTTTCAGTTTTCAAACATCATTCTGAAGATGACATTGCTTTGTCCTATGAAGATCTCACTCTCTCCAGGCCCAGTTTGAAAAGACCTTGCAAGCATTCCTCTTTTAAATCACCATCAAAGGACAGTCCATCTCACAGTGGATTTGCAAAATCTGAGGCCCGTCCTGAATGTTACCATATGCAGATGTTAGAAAAGAAACCGTGTTCTGACCAGATATCTTTCAAATCAATCTCACAGAAGACTGTATTCACGTCGGCCCCAGAACTGACCAAATCCAATTTAAAGAGACCTTGCAAGACTTCCTTTTTTATGTCCACATCAAAAAATAACACATCTCTTAGTGGATCTTCAAAAGCTGAGACTGTCCAGGAATGCCACCATTTGCATGCCTTAGGGAAGAAGCCAAATTCAGATCAGTTCTCCCCTAAATCAACACAGGATGACATTGCATTTGAATCCATCCCAGACCTGAGAAAATCTGTAGATGATGAAATTGACATGCTCCGTTATAGAGCACTATCTGCCAATTTATCTAAGCCAAACTTGCTAGAAGCCATACTTTTTCTTCTCTTATCAGGAGCAGTATTATTTGTTTGTGTTTATATCTATTTACAAGTAGTGGTCTTATAACAGCTAGTTAGATTTGTTCTGGGAAGTATCAGTGTCTTGGGGAAAGCCCTGAATTTGTGAGGAAAGGAGGAACAGTATTTTTTGACTAAAGATGCTCTGACATGCAGTGTAATCCCCAGCTCCTTCACATATTGGACTGGTGTACTTGTAATGACAGGCATAAATGTTATATCATATTTACTCTCTGTTTAAGCCACTCTTCACAGGGACCATGGCTTATCAAATCATACAAACCCAAGACACTGCATATTTTGTACCCTGCATATGTAAAATGTCAAAAATAACTATTTCTATGTTTGTCTTCTGCAGTCAAACTGTTGTTGTTAAAAGTCCTGTAGCACGTTGAAAACAAACATATTTATTGTGGAGGGAGCTTTTCTGAACTATACAGCACTTCCATCAATCACATGGAGAGTTATTTAAAACCCTACATACAGTAATAATGGCCATGAAGAGAACAGTATCAAATGAGATCAAAGAGAAATAAATATAGAATGCTCTATGTCAAGCTGGAAAGCTAGGGACTAAAAATTTTCATTGGCATAACTCACTGGGATCGCAGGGAATAGGGAGGGAGTTAGCTTAGGAGTGGAGGAATTGTTTGTCTGATGGAAAGGTTCAAGGCTGTTGAACTGCTTGGGAACCACTTGCGTAGGGAGGTATCAACACTCCTTATGCAATCCCATCAAAGGTACAACAGATAGTACAACAAGCAGTTGTGCTCATATAGAATCCCTGCAGGATCCTAGCCTCCATGATTTCTGCATTTAGTCTCCTGAATTCACTGTCTACAGTTCCACCTCCAACCCAGGGTACCTCTGTACCTGAAATTATCAATAACACTCTTGGAAAGTTCATAAATCTGTTGGCGTTTAAGGTTTCACCCTGTCACGGGATTCTTTAATGTTTTAAGTATACATTTAGAAGTGGCAATGTGGAAATCTGGGTGTTGAGAAACACATATAATACACATGCACATTTGTTAGCTTTACAGGGTTGGTTGCCATTAGCAAGCTCCACTCCAAAAATCTGAAAACCTTCAGGTTACTCCCTGCTCCAAATTCTGTCTTGTGGAGAAAGGAGTCTATAGTGAATTTGGCTTTCTCTATGGCAGACCTGATGAATTGAGATTCTGCCTAGAGAAATGTTTTCCTGTTTGCCCTTTTGGGGGTCAACTGAAGACCTTCCTCTATTAGGAAAGCCTTTGGCTGCTGTGTCCTACTCTTTGCTAGTTCAAAATCTTACTAGTGTTTTATTGCTGCCTTTTAAAAAAACTTTATTTTTGTTGATTCATTGCAGATGTCATTTTTATGTGCACGCCACTATGAAATTGTACTGGCATACTGGCATAACATTTCAAAAAGTAAAGCATTCAATCTTATAATGAATGGGGAAATGTGAGGCGTATCATTACCTGTTTATTTTTCTCTCTCCTGAAATTCTCCAGTGGGAACCTGCAGACCTGGTCATGGAGGCATGTGGATCCTTATCCTTTCCCCTTTGTTCTGAAATTCTGATCAAAATTATATATCCCTAGCTATTTTTCTATCAGTTTGGAAAAATAGGCGTCATATGTTTTCCCCTGTGAGTAGGGAAGACAGCTGACAGGGCTCCCTAATCTTCTAATAGAAAAACTTTTTAAAGATGGAAAACATATTCTGTCCATCTGATGTTGCTTCAATCAGGTATGTGTGTATACACTTGCATGCCCATAATACATGTAGTAAAAAAACGTTAAGTTAAAAGGAGACTGTGTCTCTCCTGGTATCTCATTTAGCCTCATCCCAGTTCTGTCACCACAACCATCATCGAAGATATACTTCATCCTGGGAATCCATCCTAAAAAGGCAAAGGAGATACATGGAACAACATGATTTGTTGTTGGCTGCCTGAGGAGAACAGCTGAACGGTCTGTAGCAAGATGATCATCTTTGCCTACTCCAGCAGGTGCAATTGCAGCTGGTCGCAGCAACGAGATATTCTTGGAAAGGGAAATTCAGATACACAGGAATAGTCAGTTCTTTGGCTTCTTATTTTCTTCTTTAGAGTATACAGTTATCTGACCAAAGGATTCCTGTTTGACTTTGGCTCATGGAAAAATCTTGTATAAAACTATAAAGCATCAAGAAGGTTCCCTCCCCCCACTCCCATGCGCTTTGGATAAAAAAATGTCAATTCAACATATGCACGTGTCGTGTGGACATAAGACACCACAAGTTCAATGGGACATATTATCAAATAAACATGCAAAGGGATGCAATCTTACTTGTGCACATTTTACTTCCAGGAAAAGCATCCACAGAAAGAGAGGTGTGTGTGTGTGTGTGTGTGTGTATTAGATTGTGACAATCCTCTGAGTTTAAGTTGAATTTTTCACACAGATATAGTGCTCGTAAACCTCTTTGGTGAAAAGAAGGCCCTGTGGTTTTGAATTCAGTCTCTTTTCTTAATCCAGCCTCCATCCCTCCAACCCATTTTCAGCATTTTCCCCAGGCTTACTATGGCCCCTCCACAGGGCATAGCCAAAATCATCTGTTTCAGAAGTACTATTAAAAGTCGAGCTAGCCACTAATTTCAGTTTTACTAATTATTATAAAACTGAGATAATTATTCAGGTTTCAATTAATTAAAGCAATTAAAGC
Source organism: Urosaurus nigricauda (assembly GCA_034509955.1). NCBI lineage: Eukaryota > Metazoa > Chordata > Lepidosauria > Squamata > Phrynosomatidae > Urosaurus > Urosaurus nigricauda. Next base: position 106,175,492 of record JAOEGL010000002.1, read on the forward strand.
ACAAAAATCAAATGTAAGCAAACATTTGGAGCCAAATGGGCAAACTTAAGAGGAACAGGAAAGTCTATTTCACTTGGTGCTGGAACAGACAGCCCATTTAAGATGCCTTCCAGGCATCTTGAGAGCACAGCATTTACCCACCACATGCTCTGATGATGCCTGGAAGCCAGCCGGCTGATCGGATGTGGGTAGCTTCAAGATGTTTCAGTGGCATGGTGTTTGCATGCAGCATGCCGCCGGAGCATCTTGAAGCCATCCTGGGGCTTTGGTGGGGCCTGGAAAGCCAACTCTTTCCCAGCCCAAATAGGAGTGGATCTTGGGATGATCCCCCACCTCTTACACTGTCACAGGGCAAAGTCTTGTTGATCTTATAAAGTTGATGTTTCAAGGCGCAGCCCCTGGGGATGTCATTAATCGTAAGCATCAACCAGTTACACAGAGTATGCCAACTGTTATTCAGTTGCACAGAGTATGCCAACAACCACCAAAATTAAATAGTGAGGACTACAAACGCACACTTACTTATCAAGACAGCACTTTGACCCTGGAATTCCTCTCCCTGAGAACTGAAGAACACAGTCCAGACTCTGGGATCTGGAGAGCACAGTCATGCTGTATGAGCTTTGATAGATCATTTATAGAACAATTTTATGCAGAGTTGGAGGGCCGGGTGGAACTGAATGGTGGATCATCTGCCACTTCAGAAAATCCTCTGAGCTCTTGTGGGGCAGGTAGGTATGACCATGTGGAGCAGACTGAATTCACTTTATTCTCAGCATTCTTTTAAAATATCATTTAATTCCTTTGCAGAGGGAAATACTTCTGACAGCCTGATTTCCACTTCTACCAGAAATTAATGCTGCCATTTTGCATTCTTCATATATATGGAATAGAAAAGTGCTGTCACAGAGCCAGGGCTCACAGGATCATAGTACTGAAACCTTTTGCTAAGCAGGAGCAATGGCATCATCTGCCATCTTCCTCGTGCTTTGTTATCTAATCTGAGGTTAGCTATATCCTTTCAAAAGTGATTGCAGATGAGCAGCAGGAGTAATAGGTTTTTCCTAGTTATGGTGTAAGGTTATCAGCTACCCTATTGTTCTGCAAGGTATATTGTGGTGGTTTTGTCTTCAATGTGCAATTAGGGCTCATCACTTTTACAAAAGACATTCTCCAGGTGGAAATAAAAAAAAGGAACTGCTACAATTGGTTTGCTGATAGAGACTGAGACAACTGCCTGGATATTGGAATTTTTTTCTTTGTGTTCATGAGTTTGAGCTCATGAGCACTTAGGGCAGTTAACAGCAATTAAAATGAATGAAACCAAACAGCAAAATATCAGAAAAATGGATAGACTGTATTTCATGAAATAAATGAATCAAATGCTAACCAGAACATCCTCTGCCATATGGCACACACACACAAACCCAAACATCAAAGCTGCTACCAGCCTGGCATCCCAGCTGTAGAAACTCCATAATTTTGGTGCAGCTACCAAAAAGATCCTATCTTTTGTCTTCAACAATACATTGATATTTATCTATTCTTGGGAAATTTTTGCCCTTTGAACATACAGTGAGGTGTAGGGTGTATCCACACTGCAGCAATAAAGCAGTCTGACATCACTTTAACTTCAACAGTGGTATCCTACAGAATCCTGGGATTTGTAGTTTGGTAAGGCACCAGAGCTCTTTGACAGACCAGGCTGAATACTTTACCAAATTCCAAATCCCAGGATTCCACAGAATGAAGTTATGACAGTTAAAGTGGTGTCGACAGCTTTATTTCTTAAGTGTGGAAGAGCATCAAGTACTATGGATAGTTCTCAGCAAACTTTGGTGAGCTAGGAGATGTGTGGCCCTCCTTATGTGGCTGATCTATATCATCCTTCATTGGCTATCCTAACCAGATTGATAGATACAGACTAGGCTAATAGATTTTCCCTATCCCTAAGGTTGTTCCAAAATTTACTTTGCTGTCCAGGGCTGTGCAGTTACACCACTTGTTACACCAGTGTTCCTAATCAGATCAGTCAACATGCAAAGAGGTCCTTAAAGGCCAAAAACTGAAAACAACTGATTGCCTTACATCCTTGATGAAAAGCAGGAATTCAGTTAACATCATTTTAGGCAATGAACATGCACTTCTGGAAAAGGTATTGCTTTGTCTCCTTCTTCTAGTCCTGTAACTTTGCAGCAAAGGCAGACTCGTCTTGTTTTATTTTTCCATTTCACTGTTTCAAAACTACTGGGATGTATAATCTTGTAACTGAAAATTCTCTTCTCCATTTACAAGCAAGAATTAAGCAGGAGTGGATAACTGGGACCCAACAGATATTGTGGGAATGAAGATCTTATTAGCCCTAATTTGGCAATGATGTTGTCTTGGAACAAACAACTACTGTAGTTGCAAAAGGAGGTATTGGGTACCTCTTTAAGCAAATTGCAACCAGCATCTCAACCAGGAATTGCATCAATGTATCACCCCAATAGGAGCGTAGCAGAGATATTTACTATCCAGACAAACCATTAGATCCTTTGGGGGAGGGAAGCTATTTTAAGGAAAGAACTGGTTTTCTTTTGCTTTGATTAAATAAATATCCGGATGTCTCATTTTTTCCCCTTTCCTGTCCCCATTCAGAAATCACTAAGTATCAATTGGCATAATTCTGGGAATGTAAGAGGTTTTTCTTTACCAGTGTACACCCAGGAAAAAGATTTTGCTCACAAGCCAAGAAGGAACAGTAACTCCAGTTGACCCTGACTTAGCCTTAACGCCCTGTAGCACTTCTGCTGCATGAAGCCAGTACTTTAGATCATTTTCAAACAAGTAACAAATATGCTTGTGTGTCAGCTTGTGAGTCAAGGGAGGTTAATCAGCGGCTTTCCATTAATCATTTAAATACAGGCCAGCTGTATGCCTACACAGCCAGTTTCTACATGACTTCATGAAAATGTGGATGGAAACTTTTCACTCCGTTGGGCACAGACATTTAAATATGTTCATTCTGCTGTTCTTTTCCATCTCTCTGTTTCTTGGTTCCTTCTTCTCCATCATACTCCACTGTGATCTCTCACTCTTCCTCACCCAGTGTTCATGGACCAATCTATGAAAACCTAATTAATGTGGGGATTTTTTTTTTGGTCCTAGCAAAGTAAAATAATATCTCAAAATCTGCCACAAAGGTTCTGCCAGTAAGGTTCAACAAAGGTTTTAGAGTTTTGGACCTGTGGGTGGTGATTCAGTTGTGGGGAGGGCATGTAAGCTAGACAACAAAAACAAGAATTGCTCTGCTTCAGCCCAGTTCAGATTTCTAGTGGGAATCTTATCTTTGCATAGCTTCCGACTTCTTAAAATGACTGCTGAAGTGGCTTACAGGACTCAGACTGCACCTGGGATGGACCTGGGCAGCGATTCAGTATTTTTGCAATAACACCCAGCTTCCTCCTGAATTAGGTCTGAATTCGGGAAAGGTAAGCCAGGGTTTGAACACCATGCAATAGGATCCATAGTTGATAAAAACTATAGCTTTTTAAGCAGAAAACATTTTTCTTTCCCCCTCCTGCATGTTTTTCCCCCTATATGTATCAATGTTTTCTGCACATGGATAAGTGTATTTATTTAGTCTGAATTTGCAAAATTGTATAAATGTATGTGATTTGCACAAATGTACTGTTTTCTGCGCAGAAAACATCTTCTCAAAAGAAAAAAGCGTTTTCAAAAGCAAAGTCAATATTTTTGCATAAGAGTTAGTGCACTGTGCACAAAATACACTACCTCCAAAACATTGCTAAATAAATCACTCATTTTCTGCAGAAAACACACAGTTTGGCATGAATCAATGTTCCTCTCAGCAATGTCCTCAAGTATGGTAGTGCTCTATACCTGTGAAACAACAATCCTGTTGTCACAGAACAGGAAGAAAATCACTACAGTTATTTGTTCTTACAGGTGGGAATGAAATAAATCAATATATACACTTCTAGGAGTCACAAAATTAGGAGAACAAACATAAACAATTTAAGATACTGTATGCAGATGACACATTACTCCTAGCAGAATCTAGTGAAGACTTGGAACAATTGCTGAAGAAAGTGAAGGAGGAAAGTGCAAAGGTAGGTTTAGAGTTTAACATTAAGAAAACAAAAGTAATGACTACACATGATTTACATAACTTCAAAGCAGAAGGTGGACATGGAAATAGTTCAAGATTTTCCATACCTCGGTTCGGTCATTAATCAGTATGGATACTGCAGTCAAGAAATCAGAAGACTAGGACTTGGAAGGGCAGCTATGAAGGAACTAGAGAAGATCCTGAAGTATAAAAAGATATCATTGAATACTAAAGTTAGAATTGTCCACGCCATTTTATTTCCAAATTGGTTATGAAAGATGGACAGTGAAAGAAAGCTGGTAGGAAGCAAATCAACTCATTTCAGATATGGTGCTGGAGAACAGTGCTACAAATATCAAGGCCTACTCAAAATACAAATGAATGTGTATTAAAGCAAATCAAGCCTGAACTCTCTCTAAAAGTCAAGATGAACTGAGACTGTTGTACTTTGGCTATATCATGAGAAGATATGACTCACTAGAAAGACAATAATACTTGGTAAGTTAGAAGACAGGAGGGAAAGAGGAAGACTGTATTACAGATAATAGATTCAATCAAAGAAGCCATAGCCCTGACTCTGCAAGACCTGAGCAGGGTTGTTGATGGAAACCAACTTAACAGCAGTTAACCAAAAAATAAATAAATGATTTTTTTTAAAAATCACCAGAAATAGAGAACAGGAACACAAACATGTTTCAATGGACATGCTAATTTATATTTATTTGTACATGTTAATTTATACAGATGTCATCTGTAAAGCTATACAAAATATTTACATATGTGACCGTGGGTGTGTTACACACATACACATATAGTTTAATAATTGCTGTCACATTATTAAAGGAAAAATATTAAAATCACTATAAATAAATTGAGGGTTTTGCTGCTGTAGTAGCCAATCTGGCCATGGGCACCTTAAGGGATGATTTATCAGCTTGTAGCCTCTGCTTTTTAGTAAAAGTAGAAAAAAATCATTCAAATATATGCCAAAATTAGTTTTTTGAATGTTGGGAAACATTGATGAAGAGAATCCTAGGCAGGCTAGAACATAGTCTGTGTGAAAAATGTATATGGGGGAATGCACAAAAAGTGACACTTGCTGTGCAGAAAATACACTCCCTGTGTAAAAATTAACACTTTAGCAGAGACAATGCTATTTTCTCCTCATTCAACTTCTTTCCTGTGCAAAAAACCCAAGCACTTCTGAGTGTTTTTTTTAAAAAAGCCCTAACATGTAAAAAGACTTAATAAATTTATTGATGACTTTCTTACAGTGAGAGAGAGAGAAATGGCATACATATCCATTATTGCATGCAAGAATAAAATTTACAAAAATGTACATTCTTTCTTTTAACACTTGAGCTACCAGTCATCTTTTTGTGGAACTGGTCACCCAGGGGACCCAAGGCTATGTTTTGCATCTACCTTGAGGGACTATAATCATGTTTGCTTTTGGAGGAAATAATTCCACTTTAGGAATTAGCACTGTGTCTCTGTGTACTTGCCTCTAGATCTCTAAATATAGTATACTACTTTTTGAAAGAGAACATAAACCTCTTAGCTATGCCTGAAGGAGCTGTGTGTGGATCCAGTCACTCAAGAGAGTGAATATATATATATATATATATATATATAATTTTATCTTTATTCCTTTCCTAATCTCATAACCAAATGATGCCAAGCTGCAGTCAATTGAATGGCAGATGTCTAGAAAGGGGCCTGTGTTCCATGAAAGCTGAGGAGCCCAAGGCTACTAGCCAAAACATTATTTACAGTTTGTCTGAAGTTTTCAGAAGTAGGTAATCTACAGTGCATTGGGTCATGCAGCTGAAACAGAAGTCTAAAGAGAGATAACACCACTTTTGAATGTACCAATTTCTCATGGTTTGAAAGAAATAGGATTGGTGGTTAGATCCATCTCAAGGTATCTGGAATGAATCCAGCTGAACATCAGGAAGGTGAGCTCTAAAAGAGGCATTTCACTAAAAGGAGAAAGAAGTAGGATTCCCTAGAGAAGGAACAGAAAACTAAAAGGGTAAGCAGTATCAGAATAACTGCTGGAAAAACAAAGCTGACAAAAACCAAGCCAGAAAGAGGAAAGACAAACAATCTGATATAATGTATGCTTAAGCCTACTCAGATATTATTTAAGCTGTAGTGTAGTAACAAGGAGGTACTTGCTACCTCCCTTTTTATTAATAATAAAATTCAACAAGGAGGCTTAAAATTATGTAGTGTAATAGTATTCTTCACCCCCTCCCCATAAGCCCACATTGATTAAAATCATTCTTGGGGGCCTAGTTTTATCTATAAGTAGTAGAGGCATCTGATGTGCTAACGCCTTTTTGGTGTCTGTCTCTAGCTGGTAGAATGATCTCACTCCAGTGCCTTCATCCTAAACTATTACAAGGTAATGTAAAGTTGGGATGGAAAGAATACTCACAATTCCTTTTTCCCTCCTTAAGAAAACATGTCTTGATACAACTACATACCCTGTAGAAAATATCAAATATCAAATATCATATTGCAAGCTTCTGCCAGGATCTGGGAGGTGGAATAGAAATATTCTTTAAAAATTAGTTTAAAGCATAAACTTGGCATTAATGCTCACATGTTCAATCGTAGGGCAACGGTCTTTTGATAGTCACCTACTGTGCCTCCCATCACATTCAGTCTTGTATAACTTGTGATACACACATGCCCAAGCGAATACACAGCACCAGTGATGTATTGAAGTCTTTCATTCCAGCTCCAGGTCAAGTCTCAAGTCTCTGCCTTCAAGTCTCAAGTGAAGTCTCAAGTTTGGGAGCCAATTTAACAGAAGAAAGGCGATGTGAGGGTGTGGAGTTTCAGTAACTAGAAAATTAAGAAGACGTGAACAAAGTCAGGAGGAAACATTATCAGAGGGGAACAGTAAATGTGTTAGGCAACAGGCTTGAGGTGGAAGAATTCTTCTTCTTTTTTTTAATTTAAAAAAAATTATTGTTAAAAGCATTCCATTTCACAATCATAAACACTTATACATTTTACATGGTATTGTTTGTAATTACAGAGGTTTTATATGTACATTTGTATATTTTAAGTACACATCTGCAAGAGATCCATTGTTGATTTCTGTTTATCATCTTCTTTTCATATTGTTGCTTATCTTCTCCCTGTGGTTCTTCTTATCTTCTTCCAACTCTCATCCATCCTTCTCCTGCATAACCTAAACTTACTATCTCTTTCTTCTCCTTCCCTCATTATCCTTAAACGCACTCTATAAACCTTCTGCACTAAACTTCTCCCTCCTTCTTATCCTTCTCAATTAACCTACCATAACTCTCCATCCACTCCAACATTCATACCACTTCCTACTCGTTTCTTGCCAGTATTTTGACTTCATTAAACATTTGGAATCCCTGTAAATTCACATTTTCTTATTTAACTTGCTTTCGTTTCCTTCTTTCTTATACTTTTTTTAAAAATCAATCAATTGTTAACCCCTCGATTATTCCTTTATATTCACTTTGTTACTAAACCCTTACTCAGAACCTCTTATCTGTTTTATATATTTGCCATCTACTCTCGTTAAGGATCGAAGTATATCAACTCTTAAATTATCTCATCAGAAGACATTTCATGTATATAATAGCATAATAAGGTATATTGATGTATTGTGTTATTCTATAACTATAAAATTTATGAATTATGTTCTCTCCTTCTCTACCCCGCATGTCCAAGGTTAAAAAAACAAAATAAAGAAATAACAAAAAGTAAAAATCTATATACTATCATGCTTAACACAACAAGGATAACCGATCTCCCATTTTGGCAATCTTTTCTTGGGTATATTTTATAACTGGCTCCCAGTACCTAAGTACATCATCTCGTGATTTGTATATTAAATTTTGCGACAAGATATCCATTTCTAACGCATCCTGTAGTTTTATCAACCAGTCTTCTTCATCAGGAACTATCTTTGTTTTCCAGTATTGTGCATATGTGATACGCGCTATTGATGTCATGTAAAAACAAATTTTTTCATGCTTCTTATCTATCTCTTTTCCACACATATTTAATAAATAAAATTCCGGTGTGAATTGTATTTTTTTCTTTAGGATTTTCTCTATGGCACTATTTATATTTTTCCAGTACTGCTTCGCTTTTTTACATGACCACCAACAGTGGTAAAAAGTTCCTGGTTCACTTTCACATTTCCAACAGGTATTAGGGATGTTTTTGTAAATCATTGATAGTTTCATCGGGGTCATATACCATCGTAAGTACATTTTATAAAAATTTTCTCTTATGTTTTGTGACCTGGTGTACTTATTTAAATTTGTCCATATATATTCCCATTTTGATATTTCTATTGGACGTCCTATATTTTGCATCCACTGTATCATTTGTCCTTTTATTATCTCAGATTCTTGATCTAAATTGATTAGAATTTTATAAATTTTACTAATTTTTTTATCCTTATTATTTGAAAAAACTTTGTCTAATTCATTATCCTCCTCTTGGAATCCTTGACTCATGTAATCTTTTTTAAAACGTTCTTTAATTTGTCTATGATTAAAGCAACTAATCTGTATCCCTTCCTTTTGAAGTTCTTCTCATGATTTTATAACCCAGTTGCCATTTATTTTCTTAAGTAAGGTTTTATAGGATAACCATTTATTCCCCCCCCCCCATCATTTCTCTTCTGTAAAACGCTTCTTGAGGGGATATCCATTTGGGTATACCTCTATATAATTTGGCCTTATATTTCCGCCAAATTCTTAGTAGTGGTTTCCTAATACAGTGATTGTTTATTTTTTTATTAGCCT